>JANSJP010000007.1:0-600000 GCA_024734325.1 Lactarius hatsudake
GGGTGGTCGAGGATAAAGATGTAACCGTAGGGCCGTCCTACGCGTTCGTTGTAGTAGAGGTACGTCTTGTGACAGATAGTGCCGATCGGATACGTATCCACTGCCCGCGAAGGGGAACTCGGGATAAGCTCACGGGGATCCCTGGTCTAAGGGGATATGCTGGAGTCACTCACTTGACAAGGGGGAGGGACCCTAAGAGAAAGCGGAGACGAAGATGGTGGTATTGAAGAAGACCAAGATGGCGATCCTGGTCTTCCACGTCGACTACTTATACAGATACTCGCGGGCTTTCAAGCGCCGCTTCGAACTATCCTAGCCAATAGCGTAAGTAGAGCAAACCCTAATACGACTATCCTAGGAATGAATCACATCGAGTCATGATCCGATCCGTTATCGTACACAATCACATGCGCCAGAGCTTACCCGGCTGACTGATCCAACAAGTCCATGACGATATACTGCTGACGTGGTGTCATCCCCGAGCGTCAGTGTCCACTTCCAGGTCGAAACGTAACATCACCCCCTTTTCAGGATCGGGCCCCAGACCGACCGTGGCAAATCTCCTCTCGAAGGCGCGCGATCCGTTGCCCCTCCTCTACTCCGGGACGGTAAGAGTCTCGCTCGTCCTCGATACGCTTGATAGCGTTGGCGCGTTGGAGGCGTAAGACGCACTCCCGACGCATTCGTCCGATCTTGTCGAGCTCGTCGATTTTCTTCTTGAGCTCCTCCTCTTTCGCTGTATAGCCCGCCTGGAGGCAGCGGTAGCGGTGAACCTCTGCCGTGATTGTCAAGTCGTTCATGGCCATACAGGCCGTGTCGACTGACTCGCGGTAGGTGCTGTCCTGGTCTAGAAAGACCAGGTCGTTGTTGTTGTAGGTGGGCGTGGGCTTGTTGTAGTTGGGGGCGGCGTGCACCGACTTGCTGTACTGCTGGTCGCTGCCTCGTCTGTAGGCGAGGACGAAGGGGTCCGCCGTAAAGACGAGCTGTGTATACCGAGCTGGTGCAGCTGGCCCTGAGCGTCGCGAATCTGGAAGGGGATGAAGTGTACTCCCCTGTTGTGGTGGAACCCGCGTGGTGGCGGAGTTTCCACGCGAGATCGGGAAACTGGGACTGTGTTCCTCCGGACGGTAGAGGTGGCGTTTCTCGGGTCTTTCCGATGGGGGAGAGTGAGTGGTTCCCCGTCCGTGTTGCATAGCGGCAGGGTTTCGTCGTGAGTTTCCGTGAGGTGAGTCCCATATGTGAGATGTTGATTGAGGGGGCAATGCTCCTGCGACAGGTACCGGTCGTATGCTCGATCTTCTTGTACCTGAGTCTCGTCTTGACGGGACGGAGGTCTCGTGGGAACATAGCCTTGCGGAGACAGGCTTCGTGTGCCCGCTGCTGTAGGTGTTGGCGAAGGAAGGAGGGATGGAATGGGGGTAGTTGGACGACTGGGGCTGGGTTGAACGGACTGGGCAGGCGACAGGGATGGTGATGGCAGGGCGTTCTGAATGATGACAGTGGGCTGGACTGAGATGGGGAGTAGGTCGTCGAGGACATAGTGTACTTGGACTGGGGATTGGGACATGAGTAGATGGAAGTGGGAGAGAGGGAGATGGGGACGTCTCTTGGGAAAGCCCTGCGCTTATATGTGTTTCTCTGGCGGGGTTTGAACGTTTGAACTCCCTTATCGCTTCATCAGCGAATACGTCATCCTTCGAGACCCATTGATTATCGGAGTCTGGGTATCCACGCCATTTGACCAAATACTGCAGTTTCTTTGTTCTGCCGAAGCGCCGAGAGTCTAGAATCTTCTCGACTTCGTATTCTTCTTCGCCATCAATCAGATCTGGTGGCGGGCGCTGATAGTTGGGGCTGTGTGTGGGAGTTTCGCGATAAGGAGTCAGAAGGTCCGTATGGAATACTGGGTGGATGCTCCACTGCGTGGGAAGTTCTAATCGATAGTTGACTGCGGACATCACCTGAATGACTTTAAAAGGGCCGTGTCTTCTGGGCGCAAGCTTGGTGGTTGGTTGATTGGTGCGCAGGTGGCGTCCCTCGAGCCATACTAGGTCCCCGATTTGGTACCTGGGCGTATCTTTGTGTTTGATCCACCCCTGCTGCGCCTTTCTCATCAGTTCCTGGGCGCGTGTTCTGGCCTCTTTGAACTGCTCGATGCGGAGTGCTACTTGTGGAATGGGGGAAGGTCGATCAATCCAGTCGGCGCGCGGGTTATACCCCATAAGGATATTGAAAGGGGACTCTTTTGTGGATTTGTTGGGCCAGTTATTGTGAGTGAATTCCGCCATTGGGAGGTAGTGGGTCCAGTCGTCTTGTCGTTCATTGACCCAGAAGCGCAGATATTGCTCTAGCCACTGATTGGTGCGTTCCGATTGTCCGTCGGTTCTAGGGTGGTAGGCCGTGGAGATGTTTTGTTCGATTCCCAGTATTTTGCACAGTTCGCGTGTGAATTTAGACGCGAATCGCGGGTCTCGATCACTGATAATGCGAGCCGGTAATCCGAATCGGGAGAAAACATGTTTCACATACAACGCTGCGGTTCCTTCTGCGCTTATTTCTTCTAGGCATGGGATGAATATGGCCGCTTTTGAACAGTTGTGGTCTGTCACTGTTAGTATTGTGTCGCAGCCGTCCGCTTGGGGTAACTTTGTGATGAAGTCGAGTGCTATGGTTTTCGAATGGCATGGCTTCCGGTTTTGGGAATATGGGTTGCAGTGGTGCGCGTGTGGGGCGGTTGTTGACTTTGATCCTTTGGCAGTCTGCGCATCCCTTGACATAGTCTTGTACTTCTTGTCGTAGTCCTGGCCACCAGTAGTATCGTTCGACCATTTTGATCGTTCGGCTGATTCCCGGATGTCCATGTATTGGTGGGTCGTGGTGGACTTGAATGATGTGTCTTTGTTCAATTTGGTCTCCCGTGACCGCGCGTCGTCCATCTTTGTACCATGTGCCTTCGATCCTTTTGAGTTTGTGGGGGTCTACCCATCGTCGGATGGTCTCTTCGTCCTGTGTGTATACCGGGTTTGTAGGTTGCATTTCTGCGACGGTTACTGTGCTTCCGAGTCGTGTCGGGTCTTCCGTAGTGTCGATTTCTGCCGCCCTGATGAAGATGTGGTCTGGCAGTACCGTGACTTGTTCGTTGTCGTGGTCTCCTTGGTCGTAGTCCGGTCGTCTGGATAGTGCGTCTGCTCGTCCGTTGGCTGTGCCTTTGATGTGGTGAATCTCTATGTCATACTCCGAGAGTTTGAGTACTTCCCGAGCTACACGTCTGGATATCTTCTGAGGAGATCTCCAGTATTGTAGGTTCATATGGTCCGAGAATACTTTGATTTATGTGGTGACCCTGTGAGGTACTGCCTCCAGTTGCATAAGGCCTTGACTATAGCGAGTAGTTCCAGATCGTAGATGTCGTAGTTTCGTTCGGCTGCGTTGAGAGTGTTTGAGTAATATGCGATGGGGTGGCGTTTGTTATCTTCGCCTCGCTGGAGTAGTACTGCTCCTACAGCATATCCTGATGCGTCGACTTCTAGTTCGAAGGGTTTGTCTAGTTCTGGGTGTTTGAGTACCAGTTCTTGTGTCACTAGTTCCTTGAGTTTGTCGAATGCCTGTTGCTGTTCCGTTCCCCATGTCCATTCCGTGTCTTTGCGGGTGAGTTTGTTGAGGGGTCGTGCGTGTGTGGCAAAATTTCGGATGAAAGCGCGGTAAAAGTTGCAGAAGCCCAGGAATGATCGCACCTGTTTGACAGTTTTTGGGGTAGGCCATTCACGTATGCCCGAAATTTTGATGGGGTCCATGTGAATCACCCCCTTTTCAATGATTACCCCCAGGTAATCGAGGGAGGAAGAGTGGAAGGTGCATTTCTCTAGTTTTAGGTAGAGGTCATGTTCTTCTAGGAGGTCTAAGACTGCGTGTACGGCTTCCGTATGATCTTGTTCCGTGGTCGTTGTTGCGATGCCGATGTCGTCCATATATGCCCGTATGATGGTCCCTTTGAGTTCGAAGTGTTCGATGAGCGGTGCGAGGATGTAATTCATCATGGCTTGGAAGGTGGCCGGTGAGTTTGTTTGCCCAAAGTACATGACTAGCGGTTCATATAGTCCGTATTTTGTCTTGAATGCTGCTTTCTCTTGGTCGCCGTGCTTGACGAGTATGTTGTTGTATCCCCATCGTACGTCAAACTTGGAAAAGATTATTCCACCGCTTAGATCTGCGATGAGTTCCGGTATCAGAGGGAGTGGGTATTGGTTGCGTATGGTCCATTTGTTGATTACTCGGTAGTCCTGTACTGGCCGTAGTTTTCCGTCCTTCTTTTTGATGAAGAAGAAAGGGGATGCGTATGGGGATTTAGAGGGTCTGATATATCCCTTTGCCAGTTCTGCGTCGAGCCATTCCTTGAGTGCCTTGTCCTCTGCTTGATTCATCGGGTAGATTTTGCAGTCTATGTGATCGGGAGCGTCCGGTTTGAATTCGATTGCGTGGTCCCATGGTCTGGAAGGCGGGAGGCGATGTGATTCCTCTTTGCTAAAGACCTTGGCGTGTCGTTTGTATTCGTCTGGGATTTCCTTCTTTTCCGTGTACTGCTGTGCCGTGATTGCTAATTCCGTTGCCGTGGTTCGTAGGTGGATGGGTAGTGAGTCCTCTTCTAATTCTGCAAGGATGTGTTCTTTATGTTGATCCATACACTGTTCGAGTGTTTGTCGCAGTTGCTCCATTGCTGATCGTGCCGTGAAGGGTCTGAGAGGATTGGTTGTTCGTATGATGATAGGATATTGCTTCGTATCCAGGGTTGCGGTGGCCCAGTGAATCCTGGGTTGAAAGGTGGCAAGCCAGGGGTATCCGAGTATAACGTCTTCTCCTCCTACATCTGTGATGAAGAACGGAATTGTCTTGACCTTTCTGTCTGTCTGCACATTTAAATCAGTGTAATGAGTGATTTTTCCTCCCTTGTTGTGCGTCCCGTCGATGTTCCAGATATTATGGGGTCGTTCTAGTTCTTTGATCCCAATGCCCATTTGCTTGGCGAAGTTGGGATGCATAAAGTTGTTAGTGGCTCCTGAGTCCACTAGTGCTTGTTTGTCGGCCATTGAGTTACTCGTGCGGATCGAAACTGAAACATGCATAGATCGATAGCGCGTTATGAACTGCGAGTTACATTGAGAAGCCCTCACCCAGGCTGATGGGTTCAGGCGTCGGGAAAATCCTTCCTCATCCACTCCCCCATCTGATTGTGGAGCTCCGCCATCTTGCCCATCATCAGGGTCATCGGCGTTTCGGTTTCTTGGGGCGGTGTGGTCGGCTCATCCAAATTGATGAGTGGTTCCTCCGCTACGCTTGGGGGTGCGGTAGGAACTTCTTCAATGTAGGCACTCCGTCCTTGAGGAGGTCCATTGTATCCTTGTCGTGGTTGTCGAGGCTGGAGGCAATCACGTGAGAAATGGCCTTTGCATCCGCAATTGTAGCAGGAGACGTCCTTAACGTTGAAGACACCGTGTCCTCCGCGTCCGCGTTGGATAAATCCTCCCTGGGTGGAAATGGGGGTCGATTGTCACGATGGTTGATTTCTGGGCGGTTTGGGTCGCCTACTTCGGCTACTCGGGCTCGGATTCTTCCTGGGGTGGTGTCCATTGCGTCCGGGTGATTTTGATACTGCCGCCATGCTGGTTGATTCGGTCTTTGCGGCGGTTGGAACCTCATCTGCTGTTGCTTGGGTCGCTGGGGTGCGGGTAGTCGTCCGAACCCGTCTTGCCTGGCCTTCATGTGAAGGTATTTCTTTTGCTGCTCGATTACGGCAGTCTTCCATTGTGAGTAGTTTCTGGGGTCGTGGAACTGATAGGCATTGCGATAGAGGTCCATGGGTATTCCCCTCGTGAATTTGTCGAGGACCAGTTGGTCATCTAGGCGATAGCCAGCTAAGCGGACCGTTTTCCTCGAATTTAGTCACGTAGCTGTCAATATCTGATCCGATCATGCGGAATCCTTTGTCGAGCTCTAGGCGAGCGTTCTCTTGTTCCAGGTTGTCACGGAACTGTCTTTTGAATGCGATTTCGACACCGCTCCAGAGCCAAGGGTCGTGTTGATCCACTTGCTTGTCGAGCCATTCGCCTGTCTTTGTGGCCCATTCGTCGACGAGGTCCCCCTGGATGTAGGTGAGGAACATCATGGCTTTGGTGTAGGGGTGACTGATGCTTCGGTTGAACTTGTTGACCCCTGCAAATTGGTTCCATTGGGATAGGAACACTTCTGCTTTGTCTCTTTCTCCTTTGAAGATAGGGGGTTCTTTGCCGACGAATTGGTCCGTGAGGTGAGCGGGGTCGATGGGTGCTGTTGCGGCTGGGAGTCCTTCTCCACCGTTTCCTCCACCGCCACCTCCGTTTCCGCCACTGTTGTCTCCGGGGTCTCCCCCGGGTGGCGGGTCATCGGGGTGTCATGGGTACTTGGTGTCGAACAGCGCTGTGCCGATTTGCATTTCTTCGTGGGTAATTGTCTGACTCATAGTGGTGGGGATGGACTTAGCGATGAGCTCTAAGGCTTCTTCTTGTTCATTTTTGATTACGCGGATGTCTTCTGGATTACTGGCGAGTGATGGAGATGGTGCTGGAGTTTTAGGAGTGGGGGATCGGGCTGGTTCCTCTACTTCTCCGTCGATAGGTCCCCACTGATCGCGGGTGACTAGTTCGCTGGTGCGGATGTCGAGGTTGAGTGCGGATGATGCGGGCTTTGTGACTTGGAACTTGTTGTTGGCGTCGCTCCAACGAATTTCTGTCCAACAGGTGAAGTCGAAGTTAAATTCGACTGGGATGATATGTTGTCGGTCTTGTGGATCGATGTAGTAGGCGACGTATCCAGGGATTTCAGCGTTGTCTTTCCAGAAAGCTGATTGCAGGTATCTTTTGGGGACGTTGCGTTCTCCTCGTCGTTCGATGAAGTAGGGGCGGAAAGGCACCCAAAGGTCTTTGGTTTTAGGATTGGCCATGGTGGATCTTGGTCTTAATGTAACGTCTACCACGGACGTTTGCTTGACTTAGGCTTCGTTGCTGGTGGCAATCCTATACAACTTGAACCAGAGGCGATTGGAAGGGGCGTCGTAGTACTCAGCTGGATGCGGGACGAGTGACCCGTCAATAGCAATGTAACCATGTATGTCTTCGAGTTGAGGAATCCCGATGGGCGGGTCTTTGATGGGCACCAAGGAGGTCCAACTGGGGTGGTCGAGGATAAAGATGTAACCGTAGGGCCGTCCTACGCGTTCGTTGTAGTAGAGGTACGTCTTGTGACAGATAGTGCTGATCGGATATGTATCCACTGCCCGCGAAGGGGAACTCGGGATAAGCTCACGGGGATCCCTGGTCTAAGGGGATATGCCGGAGTCACTCACTTGACAAGGGGGAGGGACCCTAAGAGAAAGCGGAGACGAAGATGGTGGTATTGAAGAAGACCAAGATGGCGATCCTGGTCTTCCACGTTGTTACGAATTGCCCTGTCTCTCACTTGACGTCTTCAGAACTACTGTACTTTTACGATACATTCCCATGACTCGCGCTTCTCGAACTTCCATTCCGCACCCTGCGCCTCGGCGATAGGATGGCCAGTTTTACGCTCCGTTTCACCCTGCTGACCATTTCTGAGGCACGCGCTTGTCCCGCGGGATTCCCTTGTACTATAGTAAAGCTATTCCCTTTGTTCCCCTTCTCGTACGATCACATCAGACTCGCGCCATGTGTTTGCCCTGTACAAACACCCTGTACTAGTATATAAGTCACGCCCTACCTAGCTTGTATGGTAGACTTGACTTCTTGTGTAATACCACATCGTCTTTGCCTCACGAACGACCCTCGACTCGCCTTTGCGCTTGAGTCTACTAGTTTCGCTCGCCGTTGCTGCTTGAGCCCTGCCTCTCCTCTATTATCCTCGGTTCCAGGGAAACCGAGCGATACTTGTGCATCCTCGAACTGAGTCTTAATCGACTCGCACTCTTCCGATCCCGTTGACTTAACGTGGTACACGTCGTACCTAACGCCCCTGTGGTGGCGTTACATTAAGTCAAGTCTCTCACAGTGGCGAACCTTCACAGTCGCGCCAGATCCCAGTTTCAGGCAGAATACATCGACAGATATAGTGACGACGAGCTTTCCGATAAAGTCAAAGGAGCCGTCGTCTGGAAGGAACACGAAGGAGTGGAAGGATACTTTCTCTTCCACCCTAACACCCAGAAGTACCGACAGGTTCACTATCTCGAAGAACTACGACAGTGGGCATACATTGATTACTCTGCAAAGAAAGGCCAGTGGTACACCATCAGTATAGTACCTCAGGCACTCGGAGTTGGACCCCTCACAACTCAAACAACTTCTGGTATTGCCGTCGACGACGACTCCCCATCACCCAGCATCTCCAGTACCCACAACGAACCTGCCCAACCCGACGACACATTTCCAAACTCACACCATGTCCCAAACCCAACAAGCCTCGGCTAGTACGACCCTCACCAGCGGCGGCGCTGGAGGAGGAGGAGCACCCAACCCGCCTAGTGGTAGCGCACCAGTACCATCCGGTAGCGGTGGCGGTGGCGGTGGCGGTGGCACCGCGCCAGGAGGAGCCGCGCCAGCAGCGCCAGCCCCCGGAGGAAACGGACGACTGGGAGGAAACCCTCCTCCCGAGTTCACCGGAATTAGGGACGAAAGCAAGGCTTTCTTGCGAGCGTTCCGACTCTACAAGGAAATGAATCCCACCGTCGATCAGCTGTCAATCCCGGCCTCGAGAGCCATGACCTTCCTGTCGTACATCCGAGGTCCATTAGTAAATGACTGGGTCGATGAACAGGCACAATGGCTGGAAGATCAGATTGCGGCAGGAGTCCTCCGACAGAACGAAGTCCTATGGACCACCGTCAGAGACCGATTCGTACAGGCTTACACCGACACATCCGAACAGACCAACGCACGCAAAGCGCTCCAAACCCTCACAATGAAGGGAGGAGACATCGACACCTACGTTGCAACGTTCCAAAACCTCGTCACGAAAGCGGGGTACAACCCGACGAAGCCACGACGCTGGAGTTATTCCAGGATGGGCTACCAAACCAGTTAGTAGTCAATGCTGTCCGCTTCCAGCACCCTGTCAATTGGGAGCAGTGGAAGGCAGCCGCTCGGTTGCAGCAGGCTGAATACCTTGTCTTAAAGGATCGCCTCGGAAAAGGCAAACCTCAGCGAAAGAAAGGAGGCCAAAGCCGAGAGCAGTGGGTCCAAGCCCTCAAAGGTACTCGCGATCCCCAACGCCATGGATGTTGGACGCGCCAGAGCCTCCGTGGCCCTCACCGACACCGACAAAGCCCGACTTCAAAAGGAGGGACGATGTTTTAGATGCCAAGCGCAAGGGCACATCTCGCGTAACTGTCCTCAAAAAGGCGTGCGAGTGGCTGCCACTACATCTCCCATGGCGCCAACCTCCATGTCCTCGCGATCATCAGCCCCGACTCCCTCGAGTTCAAGTTTACCAACTCCCGCCGTCTCTTCTTTCGCCATACAATCTAGTCGCGTATTATCGAACGAAGAGCAGGCGGATCTACAGATCGCAGCGATGAAGGCGCAGACCCAGGAGGTACGAGACCTCATGGTGGAAAAACTATTTGGACGAGAGGATTTTCTCGACGCTTGAACCCGGCGGCCTGGGCTAGAGCATTAAATTTAAACGTGTACACTAGCAGATACCGATCCATGCGAATTCCAGTTCTCTTCAAATCTGCACACGCAACGGCCGAACGACAAGTCCTTATCGACTCAGGAGCCACCGACAATTTTATATGCTCCTCACTTCTGAAACGACTTCAAATCGGAACACGGGAAGTGACCCACCCTATCCGCATTTGGAATGTAGACGGCACCCATAATCAGGACGGTGCGATCACGCAATACACGGATCTTACCGTACGAACAGGAAAGGAAGAAAGGACGCTTCGCTTCTTGGTTACAAACCTGGGAAGGGACGAAGTGATCCTGGGATACCCTTGGTTTACGGCCTTTGAGCCCGTGATCAAGTGGGGAGACGCGACGCTGAATGAAGAGTTCCAGCCGGTCGTAGTCTCGAGTCTTCACTTGTCAGACGAAGCCACGCCCATGGAAGCTTCCATTCGGGCGTTGGAGACGTATGAACTTGACGAGGAAGCGTGGGAGCAGCTCATGGATGACTGAGCAGGAGCCCCAGATCGCATTTTTGAGGAAAACTACCACGGCTTCCGAGCTGGCGCAGCAGGAAGCAGCAAAAAGGAAGGAGCGAACGTTTGAGGAGATGATCCCGGAGGAGTACCGACGCCATCGAAAAATCTTCGACGAAGAAGCGTCACATCGATTCCCCCCTTCTCGCCCCTGGGACCATGCCATAGACCTCCTCCCAAACGCCCCCGCCTCACTAGACTGTAAGGTCTACCCGCTCGCACAAAACGAACAAGAGGCCCTGACCACATTCCTCAACGAACAACTTGCAAAGGGATATATCCGCTCATCTAAATCACCTTATGCATCCCCCTTTTTCTTCATCAAGAAGAAGGACGGCAAACTCCGCCCCGTCCAAGACTATAGACGACTGAACGAACTCACGGTTCGCAACCACTATCCACTCCCTTTGATCCCAGAGCTCGTCGACCGGATACGTGATGCGCGCCTATACACGAAACTCGACGTCAAGTGGGGATATAACAACGTGCGAATTAAGTTGGGAGACGAGTGGAAAGCCGCTTTCAAAACCAATCAGGGGTTGTACGAACCCCTCGTTATGTATTTCGGACTCACCAACTCCCCCTCCACGTTCCAAGCGATGATGGACGATACGTTCCGACCTCTCACTCTTACAAACGAAGTAATCGTCTACATGGACGACATCCTCATCGCCACCCCTCTCGACTATCCCCATCATCGCGCCATAGTACACGAGGTTCTCCGCTTATGCGAAGAGCACGACCTCTATATCAAACCAGAGAAGTGCGAATTCGAGGTACTCGAAGTCGAATACCTCGGATTAATCATAGGCCATGGGAACTTACGGATGGACCCCGTTAAAGTACGGGGTATCCGAGAATGGCCGGCTCCGAGAAGCCTTCGTGAAGTACGGGCATTTCTGGGGTTCTGTAACTTTTACAGGCGGTTCATCCGAGGCTTCTCTACACTCGCACGACCGCTACACGATTTAACCCGTAAAGACACCCCGTGGCACTGGGACAACGAGAACAAGACGCATTCGACAATGTCAAGCGTAGTATACAGCGCGAACCCACACTATTATTCCCTGATCTCACAAAGCCATTTGAATTGGAGGTCGACGCAGTCTAACGTCGCTATCGGAGCCGTACTTAATCAGCTCGGCCCGGATCAAAAGCTACATCCCGTCGCGTTCCATTCCGAGTCCTTCAGTCAAGCGGAACGCAACTACGATATCTACGACAGAGAGTTATTGGCAGTGGTTAAGGCCCTCCGAGCATGGCGCACCTACCTCGTCGGCTCCCCCCACAAAATCATCATCCACACCGACCACGCCAATCTCCAATATTGGAAAGAACCAAGAAAGATCAGCCGACGAGTCGCGCGCGAGTTCCTGGAACTCTCAGAGTACGATTTCTTCCTAAAACACATCTCCGGAGTTAGGAACAGTCGCGCAGATGCCCTGTCGCGAAGAGCGGACTATGCAGCACACGAGGAGGACAACAATGACATTATTGTCCTCCCTGCAGAACGCTTCCTGCGAGCGACAGGAAATGTCCATGCACGATATGGACATTTGGACCCAGATATCGCAAAACCTGACGAGAAGGAAGTATTGCGGTGGGTCGAGCCCCATAACCTGAAAAAGGTGGGAGGGCTGTGGTGGAAGAACGACGCGTTAGTTGTCGTGGGCGACAACGACCTTAAACGGGGGGTAATCACCTTTTTCCACGACACGCCGGCCATGGGACACCCGGGAATCGCAAACACCTACGAGTTACTACGACGCGACTACTGGTGGCCCAACATGCGCAGAGACGTAGAAGACTATGTCAAGGGATGCGCGACATGCCAGGCAAACAAAATTAACCCCCACCGTCAAAAGCCACATCTATTCCCCATCACCACAGACCCGAACGCTGAACCATTCGAAGTCGTCGCTATGGACTTCATCACCAAACTCCCTCCATCAGACGGATACGACTCCATACTCACCATCACGGACCACGATTGCTCGAAAGCCTCAATCTTCATCCCGTGCAACGAGTCGATCACAGCTGAAGGAGTAGCACGCCTCTACCTCCATCACGTATATCCCCACTACGGCATCCCTCGAAAGATTATCACAGACCGAGACCCCCGATTCACATCCGCATTCATGACCAACCTCTGCAAGGTCCTCGGAATCCGCCAAAACATCTCGTCTGCATACCATCCACAGACCGACGGACAATCCGAACGTACGAACCAGTGGTTGGAACAGTACCTCCGGCACTGGAGCAATGTGCAGCAGGACAATTGGGCGGAAGCCTTACCGGTCGCCCAATTTGCGCATAATGCCTGGCCCAACGCAACCACAAAGGAGTCACCCTTCTCAGCTCATCATGGGATGGGAACCACGTACCGTATGGACGCCAAAACCCACGTCGTCCCCATCTGTCGAACAGCGCCTAGAAGATATGGTCATTAGGCGACAGCACGCGCAAGATTGTATCAAACATGCGCAAGAGCTAATGGCAAAAAGGGGCAAGACGCGCTTCATCCCCTATCATGAAGGCGCAATGGTCTGGTTGGAGGGCACAAACCTCCGAACCTTCTACCCCACCGCAAAACTCGCGCCAAAGCGGCATGGCCCGTTCCGAGTGAAACGAGTTCTCTCAGACGTCTCGTACGAACTGGAACTTCCGAACACGTGGAAGATCCACCCCGTCTTCCACGCGAACCTCCTTACGCCATATAAGGAGACAGAACTACACGGCGCAAACTTCACGCGCCCACCTCCGGATCTGATTGACGGAGAAGAAGAGTTCGAAGTGGAGCGCATCTTACAGTCCCGATCACATGGACGAGGGCGCAAACTTCAATTCCTCGTCCAATGGAAGGGCTTCCCAATAAGTGATAGCACATGGGAGCCTCTTGAGAATGTTCGACATGCGCCCAACCTTATCGCCGACTTCTACCACCTAAATCCTACCGCCAAAGGGGCTGGACGAAAGATATAAAACACCCCTCGTTTATACCGCCCTTACCCATCGCCCTCTACTCCTCTACCATGACGACCACTCCCGTTGTTTCTACTATCCAAACCCGCCGCCCCGTCGAGATTATTCTCGAAAACCTAACCGTTCCTTCACAGGACCTTGGTGTCCCCTCAGAACCAGAGGGTCGTACGCCGTACTCTGTGATTCCTGACTCGCCCCCCCTTCCTGTACTTGCACTCGCCACCTCCGCCCTCGCATTGTTAACGGAGGAACTTACGCTGCCCGCCGAACCATCGGAACCTCCCCAAACCCTTATCGTCTCACACTCCGTTGACACACCCGTCACCATCCATGTACCCGCCACGCCCACATATCCACTCGAGACCACCGCTGCCCTAACCCCACCACCACCGTTGTCACCTCCCGCCATCCTTGCCACCCACATCCCGGTCGCGCCGTTCCCTGCCGGGATGGACCACACTTTTACGCCAATTCCTCAGACGCGCGTTGTTGAGCCCAACCCCGCCTTGGCCCTCCTTGACGATGAGGAGGACAAGGAGAACAGTGACCCCGGCATTCCCTTCTTCGTTAATGACCCAGCCCTTCCCACGTTCTTCCCGCTCCTGGTTGGCGAAACGGGCACTGTCAAGCAGACAGCACAGTACATTTACTACCGTCACAACTATCAGGAGGTCGTCGGGACCATGGGGAAGGACCACCCCTGCTACGCCTCGCAGGTCTTCCTCAATGAAGTTTACGCCGGGCAACTTGCACAGCACATCACCGATAACCAGCTAAACATGTTCCATCCTCACGACCCCCGCACTATCGTCCTTAACAAAGTACTGGTCGAGCTTCGTAATCCCTGTCTTCATGCCGAAGTTTCCCGACTTCGTGAGTGCCTCACACGCAGAGACACCATCTGCACCCGTCAGTCGGACATCCGGCGTCTCGAGACAGAACTGACACGGGATCAGTTCCACCTCGACATGGACTTCTCCTCAGTCCGGAAGCGTCTTCAGTACGCTCGGGCCATTCCCCTCATCGCCGACAAATATGCCGAGCTTCATGCGAAGCCCGTGCGCCCCCGAGGCTCGCCAGAGCCCATCCCCCTCGCTCCCCGTGACGCTGGGCCTAGCGAGATGCCCCGGCTCCAGGGGGAGGGTGGTGGGCGCAAGCGCAAATGTTTCCAGTGTAAGTCGACCGAGCAC
Source organism: Lactarius hatsudake (assembly GCA_024734325.1). Classification (NCBI taxonomy): domain Eukaryota; kingdom Fungi; phylum Basidiomycota; class Agaricomycetes; order Russulales; family Russulaceae; genus Lactarius; species Lactarius hatsudake. The sequence goes on from JANSJP010000007.1 coordinate 14,383, forward strand.
TTGGTGGCTCAGTGCCCGGAGCGACGGGCCAGGGAGCCGTGCCAGTGGTGTGGGAGTCGAGCTCACAGGCTCGACGTTTGTCTCATCCGTCGACTCTCCCCCATGACGCCCGCCCATGTAGACCCAGACACACGCCCCCGATGGTGTGGGAAGTGTCTGTGGTATGACGCCACCCACGAAGAAATCAAATGCCCTATGTACGAGATGTGTTGGAGCTGCGGGGAGAGGGGGCGTTTCATGTTCTTACGACGTCACACCTGCCCGCGCACCCCATCTCCCACTCCGGCTAATATCCCCGCAGAGGAAGACTACGCGTACACCAGCGACTAGCTGAAGTCGTGGCGACTTCAGTTCTGATGGGGGGGTAATGTTACGAATTGCCCTGTCTCTCACTTGACGTCTTCAGAACTACTGTACTTTTACGATACATTCCCATGACTCGCGCTTCTCAACTTCCATTCCGCACCCTGCGCCTCGGCGATAGGATGGCCAGTTTTACGCTCCGTTTCACCCGCTGACCATTTCTGAGGCACGCATTGTCCCGCGGGATTCCCTTGTACTATGTAAAGCTATTCCCTTTGTTCCCCTTCTCGTACGATCACATCAGACTCGCGCCATGTGTTTGCCCTGCATAAACACCCTGTACTAGTATATAAGTCACGCCCTACCTAGCTTGTATGGTAGACTTGACTTCTTGTGTAATACCACATCGTCTTTGCCTCACGAACGACCCTCGACTCGCCTTTGCGCTTGAGTCTACTGTTTCGCTCGCCGTTGTGCTTGAGCCCTGCCTTTCCTCTATTATCCTTGGTTCCAGGGAAACCGAGCGATACTTGTGCATCCCTGAACTGAGTCTTAATCGACTCGCACTCTTCCGATCCCGTTGACTTAACGTGGTACACGTCGTACCTAACGCCCCTGTGGTGGCGTTACACACGTCGACTACTTATACAGATACTCGCGGGCTTTCAAGCGCCGCTTCGAACTATCCTAGCCAATAGCGTAAGTAGAGCAAACCCTAATACGACTATCCTAGGAATGAGTCACATCGAGTCATGATCCGATCCGTTATCGTACACAATCACATGCGCTGGAGCTTACCCGGCTGACTGATCCAACAAGTCCATGACGATATACTGCTGACGTGGTGTCATCCCCGAGCGTCAGTGTCCACTTCCAGGTCGAAACGTAACAGATGAGCTCACTAGTACTGTCGGGTACTGTTGCAGTGCCTTCAGGCTTTCAGCTGAGGTCGCAAGTGGTGTTGCCAAGTTGAGAGAAGCTCCTGTCACACTGCGGCGTGGCGAAATTCATGGGCTGAAGGGAACACACTGGAGGGTCAGGGAATACTAGACAATGAAGAAGGACAAAGGACAACATCAGAAATGCTCGCTGTTGGCCGAAAACGCGATCACAATCACTCGACACTCCTTGAGGCCTACAGATGCAATATGCTACCTCCCCATGTTGGCCACCAGAAATGATACCATAAGCTGCCAGTAAGCGCTTCTAAGTGCAGCTAAGAGTGTTGGGTTTGGGAAGGCTTGAAGCCGCGCTGCCAGTCGTGCAGGCCTTCACGGGACTCCTAACTTCGCACAGAGGTTCACATAGACCAGGGGACTGTCGATCTAAAATTGCTAAGGGCACGCGCAAATGCGAGATGCTCAGGAGCGCAAGGAAATAGGAGCAATAGACCCTTACTGAGCTCTGAAGCCCCAAGAGGAGAACTAAGATTAACTGGAGTAGTGGAGTAGTTACAGAGTATATATATACAGGAAAGCTAGATTGCAGATCTAAAGATAGAGTGGAAACCCAGGAGCAACCAAGCAAGCAAGATCACAAAGCCAGAGGTGGTAGAAGGTAAGAGGCCCAAATCAGCTGAAGCGCAGGAAAGCACAGGCCGCTGGAGCGGTGCGAGAAAGTAGCAAAAGATGCAAAAAGTGTAATTTACCTGGCCAGCCATGCGCTGGGCATATTATTGGTAATAAATGATAAAGGCACAGAATGATAGTCATAACTTATCATAACAGAATGGCCTCGAATGCAAGGTCTCCTAAGTGGCCACAAGTGAGCGTGGCAGGTGTTTGTTGAAGGTTCAGGTTGGCCAGGTCAAGCGTGCCGAAATGCAACAGCTGGCTCATGGGCTGACTTATCTCAGGCTTGGGAAGGTTTTTGGTGACGTTGGGGTACATCTGCAAATGTGGACCCTGTCAGGGACTGGTTGGCGACAGTCGGCGACCAGTCCCTGACAGCTTTGACAGGGTCCATGTTTGCAGATGCCTAACGATGCGCGAGCCGAGTGTATAGTACCACGTAGCTTTGTTCTCACATGGACAGGCCATGCATCTTGTCCATAAGATTGTCTAGCTCACGATCTTCTTCCTCCTGAGTAGGCTCCTTAAAGCAAACAGTTTTAGTCTCGATGGTAGGTGCAGGAGTGAGAGCACAGGCATGAGGATCGAGAGGGACGTAAGCGTGCAAAGGCTCAGGAACACGAGCATAAGGATCAGGAGTGTGAGTATGAGCTTCAGGACAAGTGTAGGGATCAGGAGTGTGAGCAGGAGGGAGATTGGGAGGCCGCAGCGTGAGCGATCTTGAAAACTTCATTAAAGTCATATGGTTGGCCAATGGGCTGGTCTGGGTATTTAGCTAAGAGTCAGGGGGACAGTTTATTTCAGTTGTTGGGTTGGAATCCATACCAGAACACATAATCACGTTCATCAGTAGTGATCCAATGATCTTTGATAAGCGGCTGGCAGAAGACTAGGAATTGTCGATAGTAGTGGATGACTGTTACGATCTCCGACCACGCCAACTGCCGGGGACCTGGCGCAGGGCCCGGAGAGCTCGGAGGATGCCGGCAGTGGCATCCTGAGGCGTGCTAGGGATAAGTTCCGGAAGGCTCTGGAGTCTGACGTCACCGATCACGTGACCGAGGACTAGGCCGACCTAGACTGATGACGATAGATGGCGCAATCGACCGTGTGACCTTTCTAGAAGGTTCCGCGTCTGCGCACGGACCACAGAACCCGAGAGAGCGGACTTAGCTGGGTACGAACCTTATGTACCAGCTTGTATATATACCTGTACTGTTTCGTCCTCAAGTCCCCAGACTTGAGTTACTTAGCAATACCAGCTAGTATCTTGGGAACCCTGCTCTGCCTCGCTCTAAGCTCCTTTCCGCTTATCTTGTGCATCACCGTTCTCGCCTCGCCTCTTCGAGCGTGTGCCTTTGACCGATCTCAGTCTCCGTTGTCATCGTTGTCGACAATGCCAAAGTCGTCTTCCGCTAAGCCTGCTGCGGGTGCCTTGAACCCTGGACGTCGCCCCGCTGGTGGCGTTGCAATGACGTCTTCCTCGTCGCACATACGAGTCCAACTGTTGTAATGAGCAAAGTCATAGAGCTTCTGTTTAGAGTGCCTAGATTGTGCTGAAGTTCCCTCGTAGATGCATTCCAGTGAGGGAACTCAAACTTGAACAAGACATGGAACAGTGGCCCCTTGTGGCCATCATGCATCAGATAGCATTCAGAGAAGGCTCCTGACGGTCTTACCTGCCGAAGTGTTCGGAGATGTGACAAATACTGTAGGACAGTTAGGACAGTTTATTGTACTGGTACTGTAGTGACAATTGCACTGTGAACATCAATTTGGATGAAAATCATCCAAATTGGTACTGATTTTCAGAATTCAGCCTAGGGTAGACGAGTTAGAGGCTGATTTTGATTCATCCTAATTTGTGGTGCTGATAATCATCCAAATAAAATAATTCTATTACCTGCTGAAAATCATGAATCATAAAACTGTGTAAAATTTCATTTAAAAACACATCTATGACTGGATGACTAAAAATAGTGGATGAATATCATCCTATGATTGACGCTACATACAGAGAGGGTAAAGAACGACTTGGACCAAAAAAAAATTGACGAGGACTGCTGCCTCTGCTGTCCCTGCCGTCGCCAATCCCGCCCCGTTGCCATTCCCGTCGTCCCGCCGCCGTCCCCTCTGCCGCTGCTTCGTCACCAGCTGCTTCGTCGTGGTCGTGGTAGTTGTCATGATAGCGGTCGTGGTTGCGCCGTCATTGCACGGCCGTCGGCGTAGTCTTCGCGCGGCCGACTCGCGCCGTTACTGCGCCGTGGTCGTGTTGTCGTCGCACTGTCATCGCGCCATTGTTGTGCCGTTGTCGCACCATCATCGCACCGTTGTCACATCGTCTTCGCGCCATCGGTTGTCATCGTGCGGCTTGCACCATGCTGCGTGCGTCTGTATGAGTTCCCCGTGATGGTGGTAGGGAAAAGAAGAGGGCAAGAAGTCAGAGTCCACGTGTGGGAGTGGCGTCGGTGGTGGGCATCGGTGGGACCGGTGGTGGTCACAGTCGTGGCAGCAGACGCACACTCGACTTAGAAAAAAAAAATGTCTGGAGGCTGAATCTGTGGCATGGGAAAGTGAGCCTGACACGTCGACACGTCGACACCAGGCACCCTTCTACTTCAACTCAAGCTTCAACGTACTGAAGTACTGAACAACTGAACTGGTGCGTTTGTTCTTTTTTCTTCTTCTTTCTAACTATTCTTCTAACAGTTCTCTTCCAGGTATCGCCTTTGCACGCAGGCCACCCCCTCTATTCCAGGGACAACACCGTCGTGGGCATGCAATCCACCACACCACCACGCCCTGTCCCTTGGCCCCCACACCCCCCACCGCTGCTGGGCTTCGGCCCATTATATTAAGATACGTTTTTTTTTTGTTTTTTTTTTGTTTTTTGTTTTTTTTGTTTTTGTGTTACAGACCTAAGTCCCCGTCGCCGCCTCCATCTCCTCCTTGCAGCACACAAGCCCGTTGCTGCTGCCTCCAACCCATCGCCACGCACAAGTCCGCTGCCACTACCACCCCTTACAGTGCGCAAGAGCCACCACAACGCCACCCCCACTGCTATGACACCGACGATGACGGTGACGCTGGCGAGGCCGGCGATGATGGCAACGACGCCACTTAACGACGGTGCGTTCTTCGTGGCATGATCACTGGCAGAGCTAGCAGCACCACGCAGCAGGAACTCAGCAGTAGTGGTGGTCCACGAGGGTGCATAAGACAATGGCTGCATAGGCGTGCACTGGTAGGCAGTGGCGGCAGCAGCGGCGCGGCTGTAGTGACAGGAGGTTCGTTGCGACATGCAAGACCTGCCGCAACTGGTGCGACAAGCTGAACTCGCCAACAATGCAAGCCCTCAACCTTCACCACGATGCCATTCCATCACAGACGCGAGCACCTGCTGTCCCCCAAGATCATGCCACATTTGCCACATTGTGTGAGCACAGGTCTAGGTTTTCGTAGTTAGTTGACTTGTAATTGCTTTTTTGTTTATCAATGAATATATTTTCTTTCACTGGATTAATCTAAAAGTAGCTGAAAGTCATCCAAAGGAAGGTAGGGTGACGACGATTATCATCCAATGATTAAGGCTGCTTTTCAGTCAAAAATAATACTGATTTACATCCAATAGCACCTACTGATTATCATCCAAAAGTTGTTACTGATTTTCATCCTAAGATTGGCTTACAGTGTCTCATTTTTGGGTTGCTGTTTTTGGCCATATCTTGGATCTATTTAAGCCTATTTCGTCATCCTATGTGATACTGAAAACCATCTAATATTCATCCTACGGTCATCCTACGGAAGACTTAATTTAATTCTTAATTTTAGGATGATATTCATCTAAATTAGCTTTCGTAGTGTTGGACTCACCCAGAATGTGGTACTGTTCTGGCTTTTCAACTTCGTACTTTGATCGTGACTTTGCCCAGACAATGCAGCGAGAAGTTTGACTCTTGGCATCACTGGCCCAAATAAAACTTGTCATTTTATACAGTTTTTTTGTTTTTTTTTGTTTTTTCGTGTTGTGCCGAAATAAAACTTTATATAACATATTTTCAAAGTTTTTCGAAAAAAAAAACCCCCCTATAAGTGGTTGACACACCATAGGGTTTTCTATGGTGCTCGTGACCAACGAACATCATGTCCACTTCCATCACGCTCAACTGTCTCGTTCTTGGGGAAAGTTCCGAGCACATCTTCTCAGTCAAGATCCCCGTTACCGATAATGTCGGCATCCTCAAAGAAGCGATAAAGGAAAAAAGGGATTTGTTCAACAATGTTAAAGCCAGCAACCTTGATCTATGGAAGGTTTCTTTTCCAGTCGACGAACATTTAGAAGCAAATATACTTGGTATGGGGTTCGAGAAAACGGCGCCACTGCTAGCTGTGAAGAAGTTGTCGGGAGTCTTTTCGGGCGAATTTGAAGATGAACACCTCCACATCGTCGTACAACCGCCTGTCAGTGTTATCCAGACAAATGAACCTCCGCGGCTGGAGCTCAACTGTTTGGTGTTCGGCGAGGATAACAAGAGCGTCTTCACACTCAAGATCCCCGGTACCGAGAATGTCAGCATCCTCAAGGACAAAATGAGGCCTGCATTCGACCACATTGCCGCCAACACCCTCACTCTTTGGCAGGTTTCCATCCCGAACGACAGCAATCTCAAACTGAAGCTCAGTGAGCTCGACCTATCCGATGAAAAGTCGTTGTCGCCAACGGATGTGCTATCGAGTGTCTTCTTGCAACCTCCTCTTCGAGAGCAAGTACACATTATTGTGAGGCCTCCGCCAGCCCGTGAGTCCGAGTGGCTTGCCCTCGCCACCCGTCTGACCTCGTTGCAACTGTCATAGATTTGCCGCCTCAACCACCACGGGCCCCCAGAGTCTGACACGATTCTATGGACAGTTAATGAAGCTATTCGAGCCATGGAAGTTGGTACGTTCTCTGACGAGTTGAATTCTCAGCCTCGTTGAGTCTCGACTCTCCAGTTCAGCGCACTGGAGTCGAAGCCGTGCAATCCGCTGCTGCGCCTCCTTCACACACTTCTCAGTTCCTACATTTTCGTGACGAGCAGAGGGATCGTCCCATATGGAATGGGCGTCCCACGATGAATTGTGGCATCCCCATCCAGCTCTATCACCCCTCATTTGCTAAAATTATTCGCATTGCCCGTGGAGATGCTATTGAAATCGACTTAAAGCCTGAAGCTTACTCGGCCACACATTCTCTCTTTCACTCTTCCGCAGCGTTGTACGACAATAAAACTCTCCGTGTAGAAACAACCAAGATTTTTTTGGAAGGGGCCATTGGCCATCAGCTTCCTGCGGATGAACTCCCCTATGGAGGAGACTTACCCATGCATCCCGATGGCGCCCTCACACAAATCTGTGGAAGTGTCAAAGCTTTGGTAGTTGTTAAAGAAGACAAGAATGAAATTGGGACAGGCGGCTGTGACCCGTCGCACCAGTGCTCTATGGGCTATCGTTCATACTGCGCACAAAAAAAGGTACGTCTATTCCTGACATTCCTCATCAATGCTCTTGTCTCACATGTTGTAGATGAAGCCGATCCGTGAGTGTTGTTGTTGCCCGAGTTTCTTGATCGCTATCGCAGGCCCTTGGATGTGCATCCTCGGGGCGGTCTACGTTGAGTACCCGATCGTCCAGCAGCTGACGGACTTCATCTGGATCGGTGGTCATCCCTACGACAATCACAAACTTAAGTCGGTGACGCGTATTCTGGCATCGCTTGGCACAGGAATAGCGGAATTGAAAGAGTTCTACAAAAAGCTACCCCGCCTATACAATTCCCAGCGGTTCTTCCCGTTTGTTCGGCACTATTCTGTTGAAGGACGTGTTGTCGAATTCTCGTACATGACCTACCTTTTCCCGAACACCCTAGACACTCCGCAAAGCCCCTCCAAGGCCATATTCAGAGCTACCGCTGAAACCGAAGGAGGACGTCGAAATATTATTGTCAAGTTTACTCAAAGATATAACGCCGAAGCACATCGCCACCTTGCAACCAAACACCTTGCTCCTGAACTTTTATACTGCTCGGAGGATGATCCCGATTCCGCAGATCTTGCTGGGTTGATCATGGTTGTCATGGAAGATATCGACGGTGGACAAATTGCCTATCAGAAGTATGCCAACGGCCGACTTGACCAGCCCATTTTCGATCAGGTTGCGGAGGCCATTGGCGTCCTGCATGGCAGAAACATTGTCTTTGGTGATCTCCGCTACCCAAATATCATGATCACCAAAGACCAGGGCGTTCGGCTGATCGATTTCGATTGGTGTGGAGAGCACGGAAAGGACACCTACCCCGGTTCGTTGAATGTCAATCGCGACACAACCAACAGCATTGACTGGCACCCTGGCGTCGAGAGAGGTGGTAGGATGGTGAAAGAACATGACATTTTCATGCTTAACAAGATGAAACCTCGATCGGACATCACGTCTTTGCCCAACCCGCCACTAGCCACGACTTCAAGCCTCGGAAAGCGTAAAAAGCCAGCCGACGAGAATGAAGGTGAAGACATGTGAAGAAATCGAGACCAATACTGTATACCGTACGAGTAGTACTTTACAACGTATATTCCCATATCCTGTGACCTGTCATGCCGAATAATAGATTCCGCCCGAGGGGAAGAATAAAAAATTCATAGAGATAACAAGAAACATGGAAACGCAGACGCGCAGACGCAGACACGGACGCAGGCGGAGATCGTTACAGTAACGTAGAAGCAAAGACACGATCTTCATTTTCGTCGTAATCGACATCGACCTTTACATGTGATGAGTAATCGAAGACCGACAAGTGAAATAATATTGTTTCGCCCTTCCACCGTCTCGTTCGCTTCAGCTTTGGTAGCGCTTGCCGATGCCGCCGCTCAGAGGTGCTCCGCACGCGACCACAGCGACACCCATGACGATACCATCGCTGGGGCACTCCGCCAACACGAGCCGCGTGCGACCCCAATTACCGCGACGACGCGACGAAGGGGGAGGGAGGGGCCATATGACGACTGCAACGGCGGCGGAGACGATGCGATGGCGAGGGGGGTGAGTGTCCTGTTTATGGAAGCCGATAAAACAGTAAAAACAAAAGATCACTACTAGATCTCAGACTTGAGCGTGTCGGGCGACGACGCGCTGCTTGACTTCCTGTTCTCTAGGATGGAGATAGTCAGTGTGGGGAATGAAACAAAACACCGTACAAAACACCGTACGCATTGCGGATAGACGGTCATGGTCGCATGTGACCGCACATCACCTCTGCCGTGTAGAAATCGACCGTTATATGGCCCCGCTCTCCCCGTTCCAGAGTGTGCCAGTATAGAAGGCATATCGAAGGGGAACAGAAGTACATACCTCGTCTTCGCGATGTCAGTGCCACAACATTCCAGCCCCGATCTTGCGCATATCCATGTCACTACAAAATGCTGTTCATGTGGCCGTGTCGATAAAGTATGTTCTGGGTCATACTTTGCGAGACACGGCGCCATGAGAGCAAAACATGAATGAGGCACTGGCAAAGGGAAGTATTCGTGCTCGTTTATGTTAGCCCGTGAATGTCAGTAATAACACAAGCAGAGCTAAAGTGTGCTTTATTGTCGCGTATCTGGTACCCAGGAAGACAATGGCCGAAGTACTTATTCAACCAGAATTTCGAACATACTCCAGAGTTCCTTCCTTAGTCAAGCCGTTTGTCTGCTTCCATGCGAAAAGAAGTCGACAAGGGTTCCGACTGAGTTAGGTCAAAGGTACAACCCCCCCATATTTTCACCGTCATCCCGCCAAGTATGTTTCAGAGGGTACAACATGGTTGAGAATATGATTCGAGGATCCCAGGGTATAATCTGAGCATAGTAAGGAACTTTGAGGAGACAGCAATCTCGACAATCGCGGACCGTACCGGCCGAGAGCCGGAATTCCCAACGCCCACGTGCTGCTCACTGTCATGGCTCTTCCAACGCACGGTCGTGTTCTTCTTGACACGACTGCAGGCGACATTGACATCGAATTATGGTCCAAAGTACGTCCCCACAAATTCGCACCCGTTCGACGACGATGCGTTGCGAACGTCATGCACCCCGCAGGAAGCGCCGAAAGCATGCAGGAATTTCATTGCGTTGGCCATGGAGGGTGCGCACATCCCTCTCGTCTTAGCGGTGCGAGCGCGCTCTGACTCCCTGTGCCTATGCAAGGCTATTACGACGGCGTGATATTCCACCGGTACCTCCAACACGCGTTCCTCGTTACTTAGGCACATGTCGCTCATTGATGCCGTCTTTTCAAAGGGTGGTCCCCGATTTCCTCGTGCAGACGGGTGACAGAACAGGCTCGGGCTCAGGTGGGGAGTCTTTTTTCGGAGGTATGTCTTCTTTTCTCTTTCTTGCACTGTGTTCATTCTCCCCGCGTGACGTGTGGCCATTTGCGCCGAACAGAACCGTTCGAGGATGAGATCCACCCGCGTCTGCGCTTTGCACATCGGGGTCTCGTGGCGATGGCAAACAACGGCTCAAAGAATTCAAACGATTCTCAGTTTTTCATAACTCTCGGTGCGTGCTTTCGCTTTGCCTCTCTCGTCGAACTCTCAAATGGCCTTAGACCGCGCGGATGAACTACAGGGAAAGCACACGCTATTTGGGCGCTGTGTCGGGGATACGATATACAGTGTGTCTTTGATTTGTGTGTCCGCCATGATACCGCCGTTGACACCCGCTTAACTCCAGATGTCATGAAAATCGGAGCGATGGGTATGTGACAGTTCGCCCTCCCAGACGCGATCGTAAAAGAGAATTGATTGTCAATAGAACTTGATGACAACGGGCGCCCTGTATAGTACGTCTCGACCTAAATTTCCCCGTAAATTATCTGTTCTGACGTTTGAAATCCCTTGCCGTAAAGCCCGCCCAAGATCAAAACCGTACGGATAATTGACAATCCGTTTGATGATATTGTACCACGGATTACCGCCGAGGAAAAGCGGGCGCAACAGCGGGCGCGTCAGGTAGCAATCCGCGAAAGGGAAGAGATTGCACGGAGAAAGGGGGCAAAAAAGTGTGTGTCAGTCATTTCCCTAGAAGGAACCGCGCTGAGAGAATTCAGAGACACCAAGCTCTTAAGTTTTGGTGCCGATGCAGATGAGGAAGCAGAGGGTGTGTCTACCGTAATCAAGAAAAAGAGTGTTGCCCGCCCAGATTGTGAGTGGCTGGATGTGGTGATTGCAACCTGCTGAATCACCTCGATACGTAGTGGTAGAAAACCTTGATCAGCAAGTATCCCATCGTTGGATAGGTTCCCATCGAAATCGGAGAAGGTCACCCGTGGCGAATCAAAACGCGAGTCAGTACGTGTTAGAACAGCTGATGTTAATCCAACGAGATGCGACAGTTCATAGGATTCACTGACCACCAAGCCGAATGACGAAAACGTGGACTTGTCAAAAATACGAGAAGCCCACCAAAGAGAAAAGGCTGCCAGTGGGTATGTGTCGCTTCGTGAACTGTCTCTACGCAGATTCGACAACTGAAGCCGATACCGACTTAAGATCCGCTCGCCAAACTGAGATCGAGAGAATGGAAGCTGAAGTCAAGCGATTGGCACGGCAGCGGGACGGTGAGGATAGCGACGAAGATCGAAACGTGAAGAAGGCAAAGAAACGGTCACAGCTTGACGAAGAGCTTGCCAAGTATCAGAAAGGCCGCGGCGTTCACCGGAAAGGGCAGAACAAAGACGAGTCGAACGTACTGGCAGTGCTGGCCGGGTTTAGGAGTAAATTGCAAACATCAGTCACTGCGCAAGATGAGGCAGACCAGGAGTTGGGCGGTGCAGCCGGCGATGTCGGGGAGCAGGCGATCGAGGAAGGGACAGGAATAGAGTTGGACAATGACCGGGGTTTCATGGGACACCTGCTGAATTTCCCAAAGGGTAATGAGGAAGAAGTGCAGAAGGCCGAGCGGGAGTACGAAGTGATTGACCCGCGGGTCCGAAGCGCCCAAGCACGACAAGAGGAGCGGGAGCGGAAGCATGCGAGTCGGATGGGTAAAGGACCCGTGAGACACGGACGTCGTTGACATAATACGAATGACGTTGTGTACTGTGGCCATCTGCGGCCGAAAGACAAATATTTGTAAGGCCATTTTGGGCGTGGCTGGCCGGAACCGAGACCGAGGCCGAGACTGGCCGTCCGAAATCGTTGATATTTTATTTACGTCTCGTTACCCCATTCCCAGCATCAGTCACCTCACATCCCATCCCAGCCCTCATACCGTCCAGTCCTCCAGTTACACACCTCTCTCTCTCATCCTCATGGCCACCAAAGCTGCTTATAAACGCGTGCGTCTTCTACTTCTCGAGCTTCTTCCTTTAATTTACAATGTTCCCCACATCAGCTCTCGAAGGAGTATATTACCATGCAGAGGGAGCCACCCCCTTTCGTCTGGGCCGCACCCGAAGAGAAAGACATCTTGACCTGTGCGCCTATCCATCCCCACGTCACCCTTTACATCGCTCACTCTTCACTTGGACAGGGAATTATATTATCGTACGAGCGCTCAAATATGAAAACACACTGCGGGTGGCTGACACTTGACCTCCTCTCCTCTCGCAGCACGGCCCACCAGATTCTCCCTTTGTCGGGGGCGAGTACCATGGGGTACTCCTGTTCCCGTCGGAATACCCGTTCAAGCCACCAGGTATCAAGGTTAGTCGCGTTGCATCAGCATTGGGATCCACGCCCTCACCATGCGTCCCTTAGATGTACACGCCGTCTGGTCGTTTCCAACCAGACAAGAAAATCTGCTTTTCCATGTCTGATTTCCACCCTGGCTCTGTGCGTCGATTTCCCATTGCCTCCGAGTACGTTGCTCATGTGGATCCTTTCGATAGTGGAATCCTGCGTGGAGTGTCGCCACAATGTGAGATTCACGTGGCACTATCACAGCTCTTATCCTGACTTTGTTTCTCTTTTTGTCCTTTTAGATTGACCGGCCTCGTGTCTTTTATGCTCTCAGATGAGATGACGACCGGCTCCGTCACCACTTCGGACACAGACAAAAGAGTGTATGCAAGTCGGAGTCATGCTTGGAATTTGCAACAGAGGAGGTTCAGGGAGGCATTTCCCGAGGTAAGCACACGCCTTCTGGTCGTGCAAGTGCTGTGTCGTCCGCTGGCATTGCCTCCAAAAGTCTAACTACATAATCGATGGACCGGCAATCTCCGATCTGTATTCCTACCTGTTGGGAACCTTTGTTACTGATTGGTCTTGTCCGTTCCCAGTACTGCACACCATCACGCCGACCGTTGCCGAACATGGGTGAGAAGGAGCGTGGCTTGCCGGACACGCCATCATCCGAAACATCATCCTCAGTCTCTGCTACACCCGCGGCGCGTCAACCCCAAACTCCCACGCTGAAGCTAGCATTGGCTGCGCAACAGCCCGTGCTTGTTCCCAAGACAGTCGGCGTCATTCGCCCGCGGAAAGGACGAGCCGTCACCATGCCTGGTGCGGGAGACGGCAGTCGCGGCTGGGCGGCCAATTGGAGACAAGTTGTGTGGGAGAAGTGGCGTTGGGGGGTCCTTATCGCACTCGCCGTGGTTGTCTCTCGTATCACGACGAGTACTTGAATGGACCCACCCACCTTACGACAAACTCCTCAAACAGTCCTTTCTCCTTGATGCGAAGTATCTCAAAACATTTACGACACTCCTTTAACGTTTCTCTTGATTCTTAGATCGCGTCCCCAAGTTTTCTACACTTGGACCACGACGTGATTATTCTGCACACCCTCACTCTCCTTGGTCTTTGCTGTTGCAATCTCGTTTTTTAGCAGGTTTTCTCTCCTTTATGCTATCAATAAATTTGTGTACAATGTTACAAAGGCGCTAAAAATAATTCATCCATGTCTCTACTCAGATTACAACAATGGCGGTCGCAACGCGGCTTCGGGCGGACGACGCTAAATGGCGAAGTCCAAAGCCTAATACCTTAGACGGACGCATCCGCAGAAAGTAGGGCATCATCCATCCGCAGTCCATAGTCTCCCAATTGGTGAATCAATGCCCTGGGCAAGCGGCTCAATGTGGGTCCAGATATCGTGCGCGACAGCTTCCCGGTCCCGTCCCGCATCGACCGTCACCCAACCAGGCGTCTCGTTCCCCATGCTCTTAAAAAGAGCGCGGACCCGCGCCTGCAGCGCCTCCTTCTCATAGCGCTCTGCGCCGTAGCCGCCACGCGCGGCCGCCTGCTCGGGCGCAAGGTCGAGGAAGAGTGTGAGATCGGGCGTGGGGAGCTCGACGTCTGGCGCGCGGCACCACGCGAGGGGGAGGCCCTTCGCGGCGGAAAACGCGACGCCGGAGAAGGCGTAGCGATCGCAGAGGACCGTCGTGCCCGCGACGAGCTGCGCCTCGAGCGCGCGCGCGGCTTCCCATCGGTTTGCGGAGAAGAGAAGGTGCACGGCGCGGTCGTCGAGCTCGGAGGTGCCGCGCAGGTACGCGTCGATCATTTGGCCCGTTCCGGTCGTGCGATCTGGGGGTTAGAGTGTGAGCGGGGATGGAGTGTGGGGTTCAGTTACGACGGACCTGGGAACTTGCGCCGCGCAACGGACACCCCGCTTGAGGCGAGACGAGCGGCGAGCAGCTCGGTCTGCGTGGTCTTTCCTGACCTGTCGAGGCCCTCGATGACGATGAATGCGCCCCGGGTCATGTTAACTGCACTGGATAGAGTGAACCCGGGACCGGCGAATCCCGTTTCACGAGTAACTTACAGTTACAGTATAAGCAATTGCAATTTTCCTGGTACCTTGGTCGACAACATCAACATGCGCCTCTGTTGCCCCTGGCAGCTCTTAACGGGTCTAGTGCAAGCCTTTTGAATGTCCCATAATAATAAAAAGACAGACATTCCATTCCACCGACAGACACGACTGTTTACGCAAGCCTAAAGTCTATTATGTTGGCCACGCCCCATCGCCCAAGTGGCCTTTGTTCGTCGCATTCCCATGCGGGCGCAGCCTCATGCACCACTATGTTCCGTGGCGCTCAGGCCGTTCCGCCTGAGTCTAGGAGGTTTTTGTTCTCCTTTCTTCGGTGACGTGCCAGGCACCTGTTCCGATGATCGCCCGACGACTTGTCCGCTCTGCCACAGATTGCACGACCGTGGGCGTCACGAGTTTGATGAACGGGAACATCACTCCGGGTATCTTCCCACTGGCACATTAATGCCAGTAGGGGCGCAGCCCTAACATTACTGTATGTTTTGTTTTGACCCCTTGAGCTATGTTTGAGTCCCACGGTCCCTCAAACAAACTCTCACAGGCGTTCCCAATCCAAGCCCCGCCTCGTTTCCCTTCCGACATTCGGATTCAGTGGGAGACTAGTAGCGACATATTTGCTTCGTTATTACCCATCCCGATGTCGCGGTAAATTAAACCACACATTGTAGCGTTAGGCTTGCCACACAACTTCACTCAATACTTGTCATGATCAAAAGAATGATGTCTTGACTGACACGTTTCAGTTTCTCGAGGCAACTGTGGTGAGAGAGCCCCGCTAGTTCCGGGCTTAATGCGGGGTGTCGCCACTAGCAGACGCCCCTGTCTTTTAATTATTGTATTGCACCGTTGCGATCGATTGCTTCAGTCGCTGACAATGGTTAGGTTACCTTGGGCTTTCTGACTGGAATTGTCTTGGGATGGGAATTATCGTAGTTCAATTTCTGCTCTAGCTTGCTAAATGCCTTCCATACCAAAATGGTGAGAGGGTGTTCGCACCGCGCTCTGACGTGCCGCATGTTCTCACTCTCGCGCTTCACAAACGTGCTTCGCCTCCATGGAAATCCCGCTATCTTCCCCGTACTCTCTCAACTCAACCGATGACGCGACTCTGGTCTTGAATTATACCACAAATGTCAGTAGATGTTCTATTTTTATATTTTCTTTCTACTCTCCTCCGCGCATGAAAGTACCATGTTCCACTCGCGTACGAATCTTCTGACCCTTATGGCGGAATTAAGATGGCGGGGAATCCAGATGCTTCAGCGGTATCCCAGTAACCTTTGCACCCATGTATTTGTGTGCTGAGAACGGTATCTTAGCGCACTCCCTGCGGGTCGTGCCACATGATGGCGTTTGGGCCCTCGAAATTTATCGTTGTACCATCATAGTACTTCCAGTTCCTCGATTTGGGCATGTTCGGACATCTCGGTTGGACGTTACCAGGGGGGTGCCACCGACGAAGCGATAGACCCTTCAGACGCTGAGAAAACCTGGCCTGCATGCACCAGCTACTAGTGTATTCGGGTCCGAGTCGCAATGCCTCGCCACCTTCTGGCGCCCTCCGGTCGTTCTGCCTGTCTCAACTAGCACGCGCACCAAGATGTGTGCATGTGCAGCATTGGAGAGCGTGCGGCGCAGTAGGTGATCTTTGCTATGATACACCCGGCGAAAGTCACAACCGGCTGCCATGCCGCAATATGCGTGTCTTTGAACTCCGGGGGTAGAAGACTAGCGCGGCTGAGATCCACTTTAATTGTCCCAGATCAGGTGTGGTGTGGGTGTGGGTGTGGGTGTGGTGATCGTGAAAGACGAAATTCTCGGCTCTTGTGCCACGTAGCAAGTTTGCGCGCTTTCCACTAGTATGGAGAAAGAGAGAGAGAGAGAGGAAAGTTCAGTGGTGCCACACCACGCGCGAGATGATCGCCTATGCAGGCAAGATACCGCCCGTAAAGCATATTCGTTCCCGGGTGATGAATGAATGACACCGTTTTGGCGCGTTCATTTTCCCAGGAGGTTCATTCACATCAGAAAAAAGCCGAGGGCACGAATGCGACACTGCACAGATTGGGCGTCCCCAACCGTCGCGTAGTACTGAATTTCTAAAACTGGCGGAACACCATGGGAGTTTGCCTATATTCACTATACCATAAAAGTGCAAGCGGGCACAACATTGCCAACGATGATGATGATAGAGCTTGTTATCATCTCCCTTGGTGCTCAACAACAGGCACCTTTGTACCCGCGGTACGGTAACTGACGTGATCTCGCTTGCGTTGAGGATTTCCGGAGCTGCGACTGAAAGTTACACCCACGCACGTTTAGTCGTCCGAGGACGTATCGCCGTTGCTGTTACGTCTATACATATCATATCGCACTTGAACCCAGATAAGGCGATACAACAACCCGCGTTTTGCTGGCTCCGACTTCCATTTTCCATGCGTTTATGGTAGTATGGCGTTCCCACAGTATGAATTTGCCCAGGTCTTCTGACCGACATTAAGACATCGCGAGGACCTTCATCTATCGCTAATTATACCCTGTCCTGTTGTTTCTACTTGCTTCGGGAGAAGGTCTGAAGGCGTGTCACAGATTGCGCACGCTTCCCCGATATAACTTGTGTTTTTCTCATGAACAATCGGAGCCCCATTGCCTGGTGTGGAACTTTGTGTAAGTGCTGGCAGATAGGAACCGTGGCAGTCACGGAGTGGCCACGCCATCGCACAGTGACGTAGACGTAGGTTAGGGGCTATGTATTGTAGTGTCATCGATGGGTGTATTGTGCTCGAATGCAATGATTTCGGTAATTGATCTAAGGTTTATATCAGAATTCAATACATTTTCATTTCATTGTCGAGCTTGTCGCGGTCTTTTTTTACGTTCTGGCCCTGCTCAATTTTTTTTCCGGATTTGAATTGCTGTATGCTGAGCTCAGCTGGGTGCGGCTCCGAGACGGTACCTAGGAACACTTTTTCGTATTGCTACACCGCCAATCCGGAAAGATATTTTTAGGCACTCTTGGCGGGAGAACGTTTGGTATCTCGGCAAAGAGATCCCGTTGACATCTTCGGGAGAGCTTTCGGATTTTTAGGCTGAGATATCTTTCACCCCATTATGTCGTCTGATTTTACTCAACGAAGGATCCCTCTGGGAGACATCGTTTTTCTTCCCTCAAAGATATAGGCGCGGACTGCGTGACTCAGCAGCCCACTGTGGGAGTCACCCTGTGGGAACGTTTGACACACCTTACGGCCTTGTCCGAGTCTGAGTGTAACGGACTTTGAGTCTGAGTTTGGCTGCCTTCGTTGAAATTTTTTCAACTTCACATCAACTTCGTTTTTCCTCATAACACCAACATCGCCTCTCCTTTACTTGCCTCCATCCTTGCCCTCTCACCCCTCGGGGCTTCACTTACTCCCTTCATCACTTGTGAGAGGCGACCACTCCTCTTTGCCCTCAAATATGAGGGATAATCCTAGGTGCTATTTCCTCTCCAGCCGTCACACATCACCAGTTGACCTCCCTCCTACAGCGTTCGTCTTGTTGGTTGAGAATTTATCATATTGTGGTAAGCCATATGTTTATATGTGTCCACAGTGCCTCACTCTTTCTTTTCGTTCTTTCTCCCACTTTTACAGTGCCTCAACAATTTGTGACTTGACTGAAGGAGGCGGTGCGTGTATTCTTTTATATGTGCTCATTTCATGCAACTCATTGTTTCGGCAATATTTCCAGAAGATCGAACGTCGCTGGATGACCCAGACGTCCCTAAGTGGCAGTGTACTTTTGTCGAATAATAAACAATAAATTTATTATCTGATCTTTTTGTGTGTGAACTATGAGAACCGGAAAAAATATTGAGGACGACGAGAGCACAGACAGTATCCAAAGAGTCTGATGACATCTCTGGGAAGTCACTCATAGAGTACCATCGATACATCTCAGAGTGTGGCGGAAATGGAGCTGCAAACACCCTTCAAGGATATCTCCCAGCACAGTGCTCTGAGAGATATCTAGAGATTGTCGATTTTACTATCCCTCGGATACCTCCTGAGAGAATTTTTCGCGTGGGAAGGGATTCCGCACCAAGGTATCCCAGGGATATCTGTCCGGATTGGCGGTGTACAGCACTCCAGTCGGCCATTCACTCATTCGCCTCTTTGGCACGTGTCGCCCCTCGCGATTGACAATAATATTGATGATTTGGCTTTGTAGCAACCGACTTGAACAGCTGTCCAATTCTTAATGAACCCGCTAGAGTCCAGAGTCTAGACGATATTCCGGCGATGTGCATTTGGTTGGGAGACTCCTGCTTCTTCTCTTCTTCCCACCATGAACTTCTCAATTCGCCATATTTCCGTCCCTTTCTCAGCCCCCCTGTGAATTCCCCACATCCCCATGTTCTTAAGACAAATTTCCAGAATAGAAAGAAAGGAAAAGAATTTGAAAGGGTACTTAGAAAATCCCCGCGATACTCAAATCGGCAGTCCAGGCCCTCCAACCAGCAGGCCCAGACAATTTTTCGGTTTCTCGGGTCGGCTTGCCCGAGACGTAATGAAGTTGAATTTGATAATCTAAATTGTGCGCTGTGTTATCGTAACCGAGTCCGCTGCTCGTATTTGCCACCTCTGATACGCCGTTTTTTTTGTCTCCAAAGGTGCCTTGCTCTCGTTACAGGCTGATCGCAGATGAGTCGTCCACGGGTATAGAACACGATTCTGCTGGCTCCAAGACACGCCACTTCAATGGACTTTCTTGCTTGAGAAACGTCGGGTGGGCGAAATGCCTCATTCGGCTTGAAATTTTGCCACGGGTGTTTGTTCCCAAAGTGCCGCCAAGAAGTATGCTTGGGCGAAACGACAGAGGAAGGCATTTACTGTATGCCAAGGCATTCTCGAGCGAGGTGCGATCTGTCGGGCCTGTCAACCCCGACCTCGAACTTGGCGATATGGCCACTTCTGGGCGTCTGAGAAACACCTCCACAGGGCTACACGACTCGACTCTTCAGGAAGCATATGTTCTGCGCCCGCTATTCCTGGATCGCCCCGTGTACGTGCGGCGGTCTAGGCCATCATCGCAGGACCCGCAGTCATCGGAAAACGCTATTACCACCATCCCCTGCGTGCGACCGCGTGCCACGAAAGCGTCGTCGTCGGCAGAACGGGAGCATTGCATGCATGTTCACGAACTCCGTCCGTCCGTGGGCACCGCATCAACCACGGACCCCTTGGATGTCGGCAGGGACATGTCGAAAGGAATTATTATGTTGCTGGAGAGGGGGCGCTGGGAAACCGCTTTAGGTCATGGCGCTACGCCGTTGTCTCCCTGCGTGACGCGTTTGTGCTCAGGTGCCAGCACCGCATGCGCCGTTCGGAGAGTAATGCGGGAAGGTAGAACGACGTCAGTGTTCAGCTGCTCAGCTCAGCTGCCAGCAAGCAACGGCACGCCTCCAAGGTCCGGCAACAACGGGGAGCATTTGGGCACGCCTCGTGTCCGGCATCCCTGCACGTCAATTTTCCTGTGACTCCCCATAATTCCCAGTTGCCTGCAACCAGACAGCATGACGGGCGCGCCGAGGTGAAAGAACTCAACGGATCTTCCATGCTGACAGCGCACTCGCTCTCATCCTTGAAATGCGTGGGAATCTCGCAGTTCGTGCGAGTAAAAGCCGTCCCCGACCTGAATGGCGCTGTGTTGTCTTTCTCTTGGAAACAGGATTGACAGGTGATCGAGTTTGTGTTGTCTTGCCCCACCTTGGAATTTTTTTGACCAAGAGTTGCGCCCGCCAAATAAGATTACCTTTTGGGTCTGCAGGACGTGTGAAAAAATGGTCGTCACGAGACCTGCGCCAAAGTCGTAGAGAATCTGGAAGCTGCTGCTCTTGGCTTTTTTTTTTTTCTCTACTACGTCTTATGGCTGTCACATAGGCTATGGGTGTGATAGGTGCGTAGCCATGGCTTTCCAAGAACAGGCGTAATCCCGTGCGGTTACCTGTGACCGCACCTCCCATAGTTCCGAACGCCGCACATACACCACTTTTCAGTCATAGCCCCTATGCCCTACAGTCCTCCATTCTTGATGGTGACATGATTGAAGGGCTAAAATTGTACACACAGCGTGAGGGCAATAGAGTCCGAGTCCGAGGAAGATGATGGGAGGGGTGTTGCGAGTAAGCGACGAGTCGTTCTCGGAGAATCCTCGAGAACACTGCCGCGTTTGCAAATGCCGCCATGAACGCAAAAGCATACAGTATAGCAACGATCGTACATTCCTAGGGCTAAATCTGGATCATCTCTCTCTTTGGAGACGGAGCTGCCTTGCTTAGCGAGGTTACTTTATCCTCGGGGGAGGAAGAGAGGGGTTAGCCCTGCCAGATTCTGCCAGTGCTCCCCACGCACTCCCACACACGTGATTCGATTCGTAGCAGTTCCAGTTCCTCGACCCGAGGAAATAAGATTGAGCGTGGCCAGCACCAATCCCCTCAACCCCGCGCATTATCTGATGGCATTATCAGCTCTGAAAATGGCGAACACCAAACCAACCCTACCCACCGGGGATAGTGGTCTTCCACAAACGCAAGCGAGACCAACCCTTGCTCTGTTCGCCTATTTCAGACGGGCGGCTTGCAGCTGCCAGTTTGTAGCCATTACCGTCCGTCTGGCTACGAGTGGGGAGAGTGTCAATCAACGAGTTCCCGGTTCCAGTTCCGGGGAGACCTCGTGGATGATGTGTCGTAGGCGTCTGATAAAAAAACCGCAGAAAGGGTGTGTGACTTAACAGCGGGACGGCACCCTCGCCCTGTTGTCTGTGTGTATTATTATGGGGTGAAGCGGGGAAAAAAAACGGTGGTGTGAATGGAAAAAAGGGTGCCACTGCCCAACACAGTGGGAAGGCGCGAGGCGGCGGCGGTTGGGCCGAGGATGAATGACTTGGGTCGTTAGCGCGTTAGCGGCCGCCACCCCCTACATGCAGGCTTGCAGCGTGCACGTTCTTCCGCGCTTGAGAGCCAACAATTAATTATGGTGCGATATTATTGGGCGGCTTGACGTCGGGCGATCCGTCTGCCCCCTGACCGGGAAGGGAACAGCAACTCTTGGTGGGTCGTCGCGGAACGTGAAGAGGGGTCACTGTGCTGTGGTGCTTCCCTTTTTGCTGCTGCTGGCTCCGGTTCCAAGTACTGAACCGATAGGGAGGAGGACCATAGCCACGCCAAGGTTCGTGCGTGCCTCCCAATCCCGCCCCCAGTGCCCGTGATCCATCCATATGATATGATCATCCGGGCCCATTTCATCCCTGATCGGGTGTGGAGTTCGTCCTGTCCTCCCCCTTGGAGACACTTCTCCCTTGCTTCCCGACCCCTCCGGCGTGCCCCTGACACCCTCTCAATGTCCGTTCGACTTGTATTTTTTTTAGCCCCTCAGTTGAGTCATAACACCACCTCACGAGATCATGCCAGGTGTCCCTCTCCTCTCAACCCAAAAAAAAAAAAGGTTGACCCAATCCCATGTCATTGCACCCCTTCATACCCGGGCCAAGGCAGGAACGCGCCAGCGCTGGGATAATGGATTGATTATTCCGCCAAGCGGCCCTGGAACTAATTTCCACTCCTCCTCGACCGCCCGCTCACACCCAAATACAATTTAATCGATAGTCTGTGAGATTTCTCTCGCTTGATTAGGTACTGTATGTGTGGGCTATCCCTCGTGAGGGGATCGTCCCACACTGCGGTCCCGGACTGTATTGAGGACGGATCTCCTGATCCAAGGCTGCTCCCCCGGAATTAGACGGGCGCAGTGGCGCTTGTGGAGGTGTAGTCGAGCGGATTGAACACCGGTATTGTGGGGCTGGATACCTGCTGTGTTTCTCACCATCTAACCGCTCGTTGGGCTCGATCATGTCTTTTTGTTGCTAATCCCACGGTTGCCGGAAGCCCAGGATAAGGAGGCACCGCCCGAGGAGTGAGAATAATAATTTTCCATTCGGTGTTTGTAACTCTACCGGGCGTTTTGTCGAGTTTCCGTAGTTGATCAGATGTGTGCAAAAATACACAAGGGTGCGCTGCATGCATGATGGGATCGCTTCGTATAGCTGCATCCGTGGCAACGCTAAAGAACACTCTTTCTTCTCGACGTGGCACTCGGAGTTCACACGTACACGTAGAGCAGAACAGAAAAGGTGATGGGCCACGCCACTATTGATATTACGGATTATGAAAAGTTATGGTACTCGACCAGACGTATACAGCGTTTAGCGTATCAATGCTTGAGGAATGGTGATGGTACAGTGCAATAAGATGCCGATGAAACGAGGCTAGATGCTCGAAGGAGTAAAAGAAAAGACAGTAAAGGAGATGACCGGTTGCCGGAAGCCGAGCCGAGAAGGTGTCATTGAAGGTGCATGAGTAAAAACGTCGGTGCGTAACTGGGTAGCGACCAAGGGGGATAGGGTGGCTATGTACCCAAGATTCGGGTGCAGTCTTCGCGCCGGAGGTGACGGTGATAGGATGATGGTAAGGTGGGTGGGTTGCTGTTTGGAGTATGGCGGCTGTGAAGGGCGACCAAAGGGACAAGTTCCCAGAGATGATCAAGAAGAGGTTTACTCGAAACCATACTCGACGGCGATGCGGCATGCTTCGTTGGCATTCTTGCTCGCAGAAGCGTGTTGTCTGAGACTGTGTGAGGAAGCGAAATCTTCGTCACAGGCAGGACAGGAATGTGCACTAAGCGTTGATCGGGGAGACTTGCGCGGCGTGTGAGAGGCCTAAAGTAGAACATGAGACGTCAGTGGAACGGAATTCATATAGATAGAAGCACTCACAAGTGGATCACTGTTAACTAAATCACCGTCGGGTGTTTTGCGCTTTTGGCAAGGGGAAGCGGGTCGTGCTGGGTTCGATGTGTGAGAAGCACGGCAAGGAGAACCACCAAGGGAAATAAACCCACCAGAAGCAGCATCGTTCTTCGAGTAGACCGTGTCACGCCATAGACTAACACGACGTAGACGAGTCCGATACGTGTCATCGACGGACGGGTCACGATCCTCAAAGGATGGGGGCACCGGAGCACTGAGCTCGGCGGAGGAGCAATACGAAGAGCCATCGGACAAGGAAGAGGATGAAGAGTCATAGGCTGAACCGTCCGACTGCGAGTCCGAGTAGAAAGAAGAGGATAATCTGGACTGAATGTACTTCTGTTGAGGGGGTGGCGGAGAGCACTCTACGAGTTGGATGATTTGAAGTGAGCATGGCTGGCGAACGTATAAGGGCTGTGGGATGTAGTCCTTGGCGGTGGGGTAGATATCGTCACTGAACATAGTAGAAGAATGAGAATGGGAGAGGGAGAGGCAATGGGAACGGAAACGGGGACGGGGACGGGAGCCTGTGGGGAGGGGAGGGGGAACAGGAGTTCATCTAATGTACTCAGTCGTTTTTGAGGAGGGGTGGTATACCAAGAAGGGGTATGAAGAGAGAGCGAGGGCAACCCAGTCAGATTTCCCAGGTGAGATCGGCTCAGATCTCAAATCTCGACTTTTCCCCTTTTCGAGTTGCTTCCAATTTGGCGTGAGTAAGCGGACATTTCGCGGCGCGACCCAAGCTCGTACGCATACATTTTTCTCACGCCTGGCCGGAGCACCGTTGTTTATGTAGAAGCAGCGGTCAACATCATGATCACCACCTCTCCACCCTCGGCGTTTCCTTGGCTGGTATTATTTTTTTTTGAGTTTTTTTTACAAATTTTTCGTTCCCACCAATTCAACCCCCGCCCAGCCAATCACATCTTCATGGACGCATCGGTCCCAGCCAAGCCTCCGCCGCCTCGAACTGGTCAATAAGCTCTGGTAACACAGCTTGCTCCGAATGCAGCTGCCGCATGGCAGTCAGCGCCTGAAATTTCCATGTCAGAACCCGAACATCATGGCTCATCGGTCTCTAAAACTCACCACGTCCCAGAACCGGAACCCGCGTTCAACTTCCATTCGCGGTGACTTAACCCCAGGGAAGGTCTCTTCGCAGATCTCGAGCGCCATCGCCTTTGCCTCGCGCACCCCTTCTGCGTTTGGATCACGCACACGTTGCTGATTGTTCAGATGCGTCAATGCATCCAAATATACCTTTGCCAGCACACCAAACCCTGTGTTCACTTCACCCTGAAACGGTAGTGATAGTGCGATATCCAAAAGGTCGTCCCGAGCCTGGCGTGCATCCGACCGCAGAAGCATGTTGAGCGTAGTCACCTCGAGAAGCATTCGAAGCGCGCGGGAAAGCGATCGGATAAATGAGTTGAATACTAGGAGTTCCCGTGACAGCGGCGCAGACCATGGCACGGACTGTATCAATTCAACCGTTGGCACCCCGCAATCAGATTTTCGCACAGCGGGCATAAAACACACCTTGAAATTGAGCGGCACTATGCTCAGAGTACGCATGACCAGCAACATGCATGACTTTTCGTCGTCTGCCGCACACACGTTCCCGTCGTCAGCCGAGGTCAAAGAGGGGTACGGACACGGGATCACCCACGCCACCACTCACCTGTACCAAAACTAGGTCCTCCGCTGAAGGCCCTTCCAGACCAAAGATGGCCATGCATTACCCCAGCTCTAACCAACTCCAGGAACAGATAGAGGGAGTCTTGGAATTTGTCATTTAAACGCGCCTGACGGATAGCCGAGTGCATCGCCCGTGCCATGGGCGAATGATCATGGGTCTTCAATAGGAAACTGTTGAGGCGACAGCAACGAGGTAACGCGGCGTAACCCAAGTTGAGTTACATGTGAAAGAAAAAAAGTTTTGCAAAGTTAGTACATGTCATAGCTGCGCGTCAATGTGTTATCGACGCCACAAGCGCCAGCGATATCCAGAACCTGGGGAGGGAGAACAACGGCAAAAAAACGCACCCTCGAAGCTCAAGGAAACGCCAAATCACATTCGCCACCATCTCGTCCTTCTTATCGAGAGGTATTTGGTTGGTCGCTCCGGGCCGTACTCTTGTACGCGCAGCTTGCTTTTCTGTAGCGGTAGCGCCCAAGCAAAGCGCGAAATCAATGGTGGAGGACTGTCAAGGTGAGACAAATTAGTTTCATTTCGCTGCACTGAACGTTCTCCCCTGACACTGACATTTTGCCCACGAAGTTCCTCTTCAATGATTGCGTAAGGAACATGCCAGCCAACGACGCGCTCGGCGAGTTGCGCGGTCTGTTGCGATGTGTGTAGCATATATTTATTCGAGGGAGGCGCCGAGTGCTCGAACCAGAATGCCCCAGAAACTTTGCGGTTTGCCCAAAAATGATGGGCGACGCTACTGACAAGCGCGAGAGCGGTTGCACGGGGGCCGGTCTGCCCTTCGGTGATGACTTCTTTGACGAATCGCCTATATTCATTTGTTTCCCCGTTGTCTAGTGGTGGGTGTTCAATTATCTGCCCGCTAGCAAGCCACACTAACGGCTGCGGGCTCATTAGCCCGCGTGATAAGTAGAAATAGATTTCATCTGGGAGACGGTGCGTGAAAATTTCGTGCAGGTCTGTGGGAATGTCGGCGGCAGTAGGGTGATGAGAGTGGTGATTGCCGCCGTGCTGCGGGTTGGGGGAAGGGAGTGCGAGGGGAAGGGGTTGAACAGTGCCCTCGACAGCTAGGATGAGTGAGTATTTGATCATCGAACGCGTCCGCGCGTAGGTATCTGGATATTGTATAGATTTGACTACAGGGTGGTCAGCGTAGACTGACACGGCCGCGTGCCCAGACTTGTAGAACTTGACCATGTCTACTGTCGCTTTCAAGGCTTGCTCGTGGACCGTGGGCGGGAATGGCTGCGCATAGTCGAATCCAACTAGGATGCCAATATCAAGAAAATGATCTTCGGAGACGCCGAGGTCATTGAGAATGGCCTTTTTAGACGTGAATGTAAAGGTGGGCTCTGTGGCAGTGAGATTCACGGAAGTTATGAGCTTGTCTACACCGGGATATAGGAGGGTATCGGTGGGTCCGTAGATAGCGTGGACGTAAGCTTTTGGATGTCGTTGAAGGTAGATGAGCTTGGGACGCATCGAACCACTAGAGATTAGCCCATACGATCAAAACAGAATATGCAAGTAGCGCACCTGTGCCCATGCAACATACGGCGCGACAAGGAATTCAACATTTCGATTGCGGAAAATACGCAGGACTGAGCGCCAAAGATCCCAGTGGGTTAAGCCACTTCGTCCTTCGAACAGCTTGGTGGCGGCTTCTTCCTGGCCGGACTCATACTTACTCCATGCAAGGTTACGTTCGCGACACGCTTCTTGCTGCTCGATATCGCGCTGCATGTGCCTCCAACGTTTGTTTGGAGTAAGGCCAGGGAAGACAAAAACGGGTTTGATACGCAATTTTTCAAGCGTCCGTAGGTCGCTTTCAATGCGTGTCGTCAAGGAAAGCGGGAGTCCACCGGTAGCCGCTAGCAAAGGCTCACGCGATGGTGGATTTTCATAGAGAGACTGAAGGTAATAGGCGGCATCAATACCCAGGCGTGAGTCAGTGAGAACGTTAAGAGGAAGTGTCTGAAGATGCTTCCTCTCTTGAAGGTAGGCTGATAGAGATAGTGTAAGGGCAAAATTGCGTATGAGATACCGTTAGAACGAAAAATACACACTCTCTAGGTGTTTGATGGGCATTGTGACCGTTGCTGCGACTCTCGTGTGTGGCGAGACACAGCGCGTGCGGTCCCAGTAACCAAAACCTGCTTACGTAACCATGTCCAACACCATTCCGCAATCCTCGTCGTCAACACCCTCAGCCTCGACGTTCACGACGGTCTAGCAGAGAACGCTCCTTTTTGACTATCGTATCTTCCCTGGCAAGACCAGCGGTCATAGACACAGTTTCCATCACTCGTAGCCCGCAATGAGATCCATGTGAAAAGCAGTCTTTACTTCCAGGTGCGTAGTAACGAACTCAGCCGCCGACAGGAATCACGGATTCTGGTTTCGCTCTGGCTCTCATCTGGCAACTTGGTATCACCGCGGTGATACTGTGTCTCATTCTACCAAGTTGCTTCTCGCTTAGATAAAAGTTTATACCCTCTCTCGTACGAAATCAAACAAAGTAAGGTTGTTCTCAGGAGCAGTTGGCATACATTGAAATTAGACAAACACTCATTTGAACAGTATCACATGATGGAAACGAGTGCACAGATCGTACTTTGACGGGCCTTGCCCCATTTGCTTTATGCCCGTCGCTCGAGACCAGTCTAGTACGCACATTCCCCATCGTTTCAAGAACCCATCCATTGAGACGGGTCGGCGCCACTCTTCGGCAGTTCAATGGCTTCACTTCTCTTTCCACTGTGTTTGCGCTACGGTTGTCATCGACGACTTAAGAGAAGTGTACGTCGTGACGTTTCGTGTTTCAATTCTACATTACTTGATCCAAATGTATCGCCGCCGACCCAGCATCACGGCATGACAGTCTTCGGATAGATGGACGCACAAGGACTGGAGGAGGCTCGCACGATATGACAGCACGGAAGCTGCTCCAGGTGGTGACGCCTCAAGTTGAGAATCATGTCAATGTGCCAGTTGAATGTTCTAGATTCGATGAACCACTTGCTCCATGAGAAGAAGAGAAGAAAAAGAAGCTTACTACCACGAATAACAAAGGACTTTCGTGAATATCAACTGGACCCATGAGGTGCCGACCAACGGCAAGGAAGCGTCGCCCCAAAAATGACAGATTGATCAAGTCGACTCGGTGTTGACTAGTTGATTCTTGGTTCTGCGTGGGAAATCCAACCGGTGACAATAAAAAGATATCGTGAGAGCCTGTCCAGCAATGTACAGCATAACTTACTCCGCCAAGTTCGGGAAATGGCACGTTTATTTCCAGCTGTCGCGCCTGAGAATAACATATAGTGACACCCACCTTGCTAGTCCAACGGCTGACCCAGACACAGGGAGTGTCAGAGACACATACAGCGTGGACGTTCTCGGGATTAAAACCTTATCGGAAAAGTCAGACATCGTTGGCGCAGCTCCGCATGGGAGTTATGGGGTGCTCGACGCAACGTGCATTCACACTACCGGGCCGAAATGCGTAAAATGCACTAAACTACTGAATGTGCATACCCTTTGGAGATGGGCTTTGTAACGCTACCAGGCAAGAGCCGGCGGTAATATCTGGATAGCAATCTCCGAGCACCGTCTTGCGTCCAGCCCCCCTCAATTAGCAAGTGGGAATAGCCAGGGGCGGGACTTTGAACCTGATGGCTAGATCGTCGAATTCAACTGCCTTGCCGTTGACTGCAGTTACTAATGGGTGCTCCGGATGTGCTGATGCAAGTTGGCTGAGAAAGATAACAAGCCGTGAGTATCGGAGCCGCAAGAACAATTAGTCCTCTACAGTGCATACCTCCAAAGCTCTTCCGCATCACTTCTTTTAGTGCCTAAGCCGGCGGCAACAACCCTCGCCGCGAGTGTTTCCGCGTCATCCTGTCCGCCTTGCTGTGCAACGGCTTCCTCTAGGTCGGATTTTGCTTCTTGCACCTCACCACGGAGGAGGCGAGTAACCCCGCGTGCGGTGAGAAGGTGGGGAGAAGAAACAGATGGGTTTGCGATTTGTTCCGTATAGAAGGAGTGTGCGTCCAAATAGCTATCCTTTCCAATAACGAGTCCGATACTCGATTCGATCAACTGAAGTAGCAGGTCGTCCTCGGCCCATTGCTTCGCACGCTCGAACTCCTTTCGCGCCAGATCTGGACGATGGATAGAGAGATAAATCTGGACGGCAACAGCGACGCTAAGAATGCAATGCGTGAGAAGGTGGGAGCATAGGAATTGGCAAGTTGAAGGTTAGATTAGTCGCGCATTCGGAACATTCACACGTTGATGGGGGTACATACGCTTCAGCATTCTCCGTAGTCGATTCTGCTCCAAGGGTTTCCAGCGCCTCCTCCACTTCGCTCGCACGGGCAAACGCCGTTCCAGCTACGACGCGCACCCACCCTTTTTCACGCTCAGACGCATCCACGTCATCTCCTTCGATTTCTACACACAGATCACGGAGCTCCTCAAGAGCGGCGTCACCTGTTGGAGAGGAGATGTAATTGGCAAACACTGCCACCGCTTTGAGAGCGAGATTTTCGGTATCCTCGGGAATGAGAGATGTGACAGTTTCGGTATCCCCGAGCGCAATATGCGCTCGGGCCTTGTAGAAGAGGATCGGGACGTAGTCCTCAGACGACTCGTCTGGAAGGCTCTGTTCCACCAGAGACTTGTATGCACCTTCCGATGATGTGAGAAGGAAGAAGCCGTGGCTATCAGAATAGCACATACCTAGGAAAAAGCGCTGCTTGACACTGTACAGGTCCGTAGACTCCATCAACGTTCAATTATTGGAAAACCCTCGCCAGTGTTTGGCGATAAATGAATGGCGCACGTGATCCCAACGGGTTCACCAGCACCGTGACTTTTGCGGTTCACAACTGTACAGTCGCCATTCGGTATGTTTTCTTTTGTTGAATATGTCCACGATGATGAGTAAATGCGATCAGACTACGGCATCGGGCACCTTTCCCGCGGTTATTGCAGAGAATGCCGATGCAAGTTTCCATTGATTCATCCGGTCTGAAGTGTATGCTACTATTACACACGCATCTATGATCATTTCGCCAACTTCCATGGGAAAATTTCACCAGCATTTACACGCACTCTCGCCTGTATGTCAAAGTACAGCGACGAACTTTTTATCAATGCCATATCCAATTCCGTCACGTTCTCTGCAACAAATGCATCACAATCTGCTTATTGCCGCTTTACTTACGATAGGAGCTTCTTTACCAGGTTCAATGTTGGTGACAGAAACATGAGAGATGTTCTTCCCGACACGGATGATACGGAGCGGACGCAGTCCGCAAGTGGCCAGTTATGCGTGCAGGTACTTTTATTGCGGGTGAAACACCTGCTTCTCACTCAATGAGTCGATTATAGCCCCTGCTAACAATTCTCAAACACAAAACGCTCGAGAAAACTCTGGATAGACTTGATCTCATTATTGTAGACGGGGAACCCATCGACGGTGATGAGGACCACGACAGTTTGGAGGGAAAACTGATCGTCCGCTTGCATTGCAAACACGGTGAAGTGGCCGTATTATTGTGCACGCACGCTCCATCACTGATAAGATCCCATCACGGCTGTCGCCAGGTATCGTAAAGACCCATCGGCTGCTCCTACAAACACAGTCGTCCCAACTACACCTTCATGTACCGGAGGCTCTAAACGAATCGCACGTTGTGATAGGCCCCAAAGCTATCAGGGAGATGATCGACCATTTCTCATCTACGAGGGGCAAAGCAGACCCGCAATTGACGTGGGTCTTTGATGACACCGAAGTCCACGTAAGGAGCCTCGAGAATTCGCTTGATAGCAAAGGTACGTAAGCGTTGAGCGGTATGCTATTGTGTGAGTAAAACAGCGATGCTAGGTGGGCAGTTGTCTACTGAGTTGACCATCAGCGCAGACGAGTTTGAGAACTACGATATTTTTGCGACACCTATATCCCTTGCATTTCACCTCCGTGAATTCAATGTAAGCTTTCTACTCTCTTGACCTGCTTCTTGACTACGGTGTGAACCCGCTGTACGGCACCGATCAGGCAACAATAGCATATGCCGAATCGATGGCAGCCATTCTCGACGTGCGCTTCACCGATCCGACTGCGGCTCTTTACGTGGACGTGCTCAGTGACGGCATCGAAGGCCTGTTCGCCATGTCGACCAGCCGTGTCCCTGGCGCACCTGCGCCCCCACCAGGTGCCGTACCTAGCCAAGCTCGCTCCGCGGGGTCGTCTGCGTCCGCAGAGGGGCGCGCACGTAAGCGCCCTCGCGAGGAGGACGCAGCATCGCGACATCGTACGCCTGCGAAGGTCGTCGAACGCGTGGAGACGGCAAGATTCACACGGCAGGCCTCGGAGGCGCGGCAGCCCACACCCTCGCACGCATCTGTAGGGCGTCCGCATTCGCTCCCCCCACACAACTCGCCAGAGGTACCGCTCTTCCTCCCGGGTTCCCAGATGACGGCCGCGGACCAGGAGGCGCTCCACGCGTCCGGACTTCATGGCATGGACGCCGACGAATTCAACGCAATGATGGAGGACGAGGGGGAGGAAGTCGGTCTTAACTTGGGTCCATCAGACGTTATTGCGCCATCGCCGCCGATGCCACCATCGCCACCCGATTTGGACCCGGGGGAACAAGGACATGGGCAAGACGTCGACTGGTTAGAAGACGACATCGAGTCGGCGATGGGTCCCACGCAATCAGACGAGAGCGGCAGGGTACGTCCGGTGTATTGCTTCTGTGTACGCACGCGACTAAACCGATTTCTGATCGTTCTTGTGGGTGGGTCCTCGGCCGTGTTCCAGGCATTCCGACCGCTATTCGACGACTGAGTCCAGGTGCCGTTTGTACTTTTGACGGGAAGCCGCGGTTTCGTTTTGCTCAATCGCAGAAGTTCCATAGTCACAACTCCCCCCCGCGCGCGCGCACCACAGCACGCTTGGGGATCTTGTACGTACTTTTTGAGGGCATGATCTCTATTCATTTCCGTATTTCCGGTCCTGGCAGAATCGCTGCCCCACAGAGTTGTGCGAGCTCCCTGAATTTCGCACGGGGTCTTTGCCCTTGTTCAGGTACTGACGATGGGACGTAATTTGGTACAGTATGACACGGTGGACGCGAAGCGAACTCGCAGGAGCTTCAACGGAGAGGTGTGCAAGCAGATCACAGCAAATGGGGATGACGACTAGTTTGGGTGCCCACAGCTTGCGCCGACTGCGTGTTCTCTGACACATGACGCGGAAAACCGTACATCTTACCCCGACCCAATCCCCTAGACCCAGCTGCCTCTTCAACCCTACGTTTTGCCCAGTCAATAGGCGTACAATTAAGAACGGTTTACCGCATATGTGCATGCATGCATGCTGGCACCATCAATTACGTCATAGTTCATATTAGATTCCCTGGTCCCTGTAGGTTTATGTGTATACGCCTGCGCGGATGGGGATATCATCCCGCGGTCAACGATCACTGTACGCTCGCCTTGCTGTTGTCAAACGCCGTTTCCAATGAACCCCGGTGTTACGATACGTCATCGGCTTGACTTAGGATGGGCGTTGGAAACCGCTCTCATTGGGACCTTGCAGCGCCACTAATGACTTACTCTGCTACAACAACTTGAAGAGCAGTCCGATCGAGACATGCATCGAGATTGTATCGTGCCATGGATCAGTGGGCCGCACGTCAGGCGCGTCAGGTCCCCTTGTTATGTCGGGGGTATCCATTGGAGTCGTACATAAATTATCAAGGCGTTGATGAACACATGCACAGCATAACGGTGAAAACACAACGCCGAGGTGGGTCTGTTCGCACCCAAGAGTGGAATCAACTACATATGGAACTAACCAACGACATTCTCAACGACGGTGGAGACGAATCAGACGATTGCCGGCATATAGGGTACATCACGGAGGTACTGTCATCAGGAAGCCATGGGAATACGAGTAAAATGCCGATGGGTCGCATGTGAGGCCCGAATGTTCGTCTTCTTGGTAAATGTGGCAATACATACTTTGTCTGGCAAGCACCTCGAGGGAGAAATTTTACGTGGGCTGTTTTTTTTTCGGTGCTCGAGAGCGACACAGAGCGCGAGTTATCTGGGGACTAAATAGCAGACCGTCAGTGGAGGTCCCTTTTTATTACTCCATTTTTGTGAGCCTGAGGGCAGATTACCCTGTGTACCTCACTTTCGTAGTGGGAGGACCGTTACCACTCCCACACTGTGTTCACACTGGGGGAAGGCTGAAGCGCCAACACTGTCTAAGCCGAGGTTTCCGGATCTACTCTCGCTGGCTAGCAGGGTTGCTTGGGTCTAGGACTCTACTAGGACTGCTCCAATTGTTGTCTGGCTAGGGCACGCACGTTTCTCGCACCTATACGCTGTTTTTGTGTGGCATTGGCTCTTGAGCTGGGTAACATGACGACACTGACAAGTCATAAATAGCTGACTGGTAGAGTGTCCTGGGACATTCTTGTAGTGCCAACACACTCGGAAGTGGCTTACTTGGTAGTTCCCTTCTGGATGAGAATGGAACGTTAAGAGACAAGACTAGGTTCACACTGGCATACCGATATGTTTGGATCCGTCCGCAGTTTTTCCCTCTAAGCTTTAAGCGCCAATTTAAGAGGGGTCATCTGAATACCTCTCCGAGTCAACTTTGCTTGTCCTTGTCCAAAACAGCGGGAGTACAACGGGTTGTATTCGCCGAAAAAGACATGCTCCGCTTATATAATGTGGCATACAAGGCCTCGGGTTCGGGTTTACGGGACAAATTTCCCACGTTACTTTAGAGGAAGAACTGAACTACAGCAAGAATCTAGCGGCGACGGGTACAGTAGGATGTGTACGGGTGGGAGGGGAAATGAGCAAGGCCTGATGTGCATGTGAGAGGGCGTGTGGGAGCGTCGTGGCGACCTTTGCTGGCAAGTGCACCGCGCTTTTGTGCATCGTGGTAACGGCGCAGAGGCCACGCACAGGGGGATCCGATGATGGTGATCCGAGAACTGTTCGGGGAGATCAAAGGCCGTGTGCGACGCGGAATGAGCTCGATCGGGAGAGCGGGAGAGTATACCCTTGGATGATGTGCGGTGGAGGGGAATTGATATTGGTTGTCGAAGGCTTCGTGAGAGGCCATTTAGTGACCCATTTTCGTCCGTCGCATTGTCTTGTAGCCTCGTTGCGATCCTGTAATCCGGTCGTCACGCAGGCGAGAAAAAACAAACAAGAAAAGCGACGACACGCTCTCTCTCGACCCTCATCTGAGCGCTGATTCCGGTCGTTCCAAGATGAGTTTTCCCTCACGCACCGTCACCAACCACAAGTCCTACGACTCTTCCTCTCCCTCGGTCTCCTCAAGCCGTCGCGCTTCAAAAATTACCGTCGAATATCACAAGCCATCCAGGCAGTCGATTCAAGAATACCAGGAACTCCTCTCCAACGTAAATATTCACGCCGCTGCTGCAGCTAACTACAAGGATCCGTTCGTTCCTTCAAGACAGGCCCCTCCTCCCCCTCCCCCTCCCGCCCCCGCCTCCGCCCCCGCCCATATCTCACATCACGGTTCTAGGTCATCCAGAATTCAAGATCCCTCCCTTACTCAACGCGAGTCTCGCAACACCCTTCGTAAACAGTCTTCTCGCCCCCGAAAGCAAACCCTCTCCACTGCACCCACCATCCCCGAGACTGAACCTGATCCCTTTTCCACCGCCCCTTCCACACCGCAACAGGAATTCAGCTCCTTTATCCTCCCCCCTACTATGGCTTCGTCTTCCCTCCCTCCCACCCCACCGCGCCCTTCCCGGGCCAACACCGTTAATCTGACCGATCTCTATCCTGATACCAGCCCACCTCCCATCCAGGGTACCGCTACCAACCACCTCTTAGATGGCCTTCCCAGAGAATCTTATAGTGATGCCGGGTCCCTAGTCACTGCTACGACCCCGACCGCATATGCCCCTTCTGTCGCACCCCCCTTCTCCCCTCCCCCGCCAGATCGCATGGGCACCACGTCGCGCTCCCGTAGTGGTACTGTCACTGCCAAGGGCAAGAAGGGTATGCTCGGCTTCATGTCCGACTTTCTCAACTCGAACAAGCGGCCGGAGATCAGCACACCCTATGACCCTGTTCACCTTACCCATGTCGGCTTCAACTCTTCCACCGGCGAGTTTACTGGCTTGCCCAAAGAGTGGCAGCAACTTTTACAAGACAGTGGAATTTCCAAGTCTGAGCAGGAAAAGAACCCCCTCGCTGTCATGGAGATCGTCAAGTTTTATCAGGAAGGTGGTGGTGGTGATGTTTGGGATAAGATGGGCCACGCGCCTTTTCCAGGAGGCTCTCAATCACCGCCTTCCGCCCACCCTGCCCACCCTGGTACATCCAAGTCTGTCGATGATGGCTTTCTTCCGGTAAGCATGGCAATACCCTTGTATTCTGTGGGCACGCCATCTGACAAGAGCTAAGCGTCCGTCTCCCTCGCCTCCGAAGAAGGCCCAGTCTCCCGGCGCCCATCAGGGCGTGTCCGCCTCTCATCCGCCAGGTTCTTATCGTCCCGCGCCGTCCCCACCGCAGCCCGCGCAGCCCAACCTCGATCGTTCGAGCTCTCAGCGCGTGTCCTCTAAACCTCCCCGTGGGGATCCTCTCGTTCGTGCAAATACTACGAAGGATCGGCGCTCTCCGGCCCCATTGGCGCCCGTCAAGGCGCCCACTAGAGAATCACCCAACTCTTCAGCCGTAGATCTCCCCGCAAAGTCCCAAGTCGCTGCGGCAATCGTGAATGCTCCAGTCGCAGAGCGTAAGGCCCCTCAGCCTAATGCCGGGCCGCCGCAACAGAGCGCGGCTGTGGCGAGTCTGGCAAAGACTGCAGGCGCAACGCCAAGGAGACGCGAAAAGAAGAAGGAAGACAAGGCGAACGACGCTGACATCGTAAAACGTCTGCAGCAGATCTGCACTGACGCGGATCCCACCAGACTGTATCGCAATTTAGTGAAGATTGGGCAAGGGTGAGCACCCAACAGTCTGGGCTTTATAAACCCTCTCACTCGTTTTCCTCCCAAAATTAGGGCCTCGGGCGGTGTCTTCACTGCCTACCAAGTAGGGACCAATCTCTCAGTTGCCATCAAGCAAATGGACCTGGACAAGCAACCCAAGAAGGATCTCATCATCAACGAAATTCTTGTGATGCGTGCCTCGCGTCATGCGAATATCGTCAACTATATCGATTCATTCCTTTACAAGAATGAACTCTGGGTCGTGATGGAATATATGGAGGGCGGCTCACTTACGGATGTTGTCACGGCTAATTTGATGACCGAGGGTCAGATTGCGGCGGTGAGCAGGGAGACGGCCCAAGGCCTACAACATTTGCACAAACATGGGGTCATCCACCGGGATATTAAGAGCGACAACGTATTGTTGAGTCTCACAGGCGACATCAAACTCAGTGCGTTCTCCGCTCTTCACCCATTTATTTCTTATTCGATACAATTGCCCGACACTAGCTGACTTCGGCTTCTGCGCGCAAATCTCGGATCCCGCACACGCGAAACGAACGACGATGGTCGGTACGCCTTACTGGATGGCACCCGAGGTCGTCACGCGCAAGGAGTATGGACCCAAGGTGGACATATGGTCACTCGGCATTATGGCTATCGGTACGCAACATCAAAAGCTCTCCGTCTTCGCAACATTGTTCCTGACGTGCCCGGTTATGCAGAGATGATCGAGGGTGAACCCCCGTATCTCAATCAGAACCCCCTCAAGGCTCTGTATTTGATCGCCACTAACGGCACGCCGACGATTGCCAATCCAGAGAACCTGTCGCCGACGTTCCGCGACTACCTTGCCAAGACGCTCGAGGTCGATGCCGAGAAACGACCCGACGCGACACAGCTTTTGCAACATCCGTTTTTCGCTATCTCTGAACCCCTGCGTACACTCGCGCCGTTGATCAAGGCTGCGCGCGAGATTGCCCGGAGTAAATGAAGTTGAACGACCGTATACTTCTGGCGAGGGGAGCCCCGACGTTCCCTTTCCTTCTCCCTATCCCTTCCGCTTCTCTCTCAGTCTACGTTCACTCAACGTGTCACTCATCCCCCCCAACCAACCAACTCACACCTACTCATTCTTTCTTTAGTGTTCGTGACTAATGCATCTCCTCTGCGTCCTCGACCCCCCTCTCCCTCGATATGTATTTGTTGCCCGCTTGTCGTCGATCCCCATTTACCCGTCGCGCTTCTCCATCCCGTCTCTGAATGCGTGAGTCGTACGCATGCGGCCGCTAACGGTTAGATACCTTAGAGAAAACCGAAAATCGAACATTCCCAACGAGGTCCGCGTGGCGTACGTGTGGTGTTTTTGTAATCTTCTATGTTTCTTCCTTCTCTTGCGATTCGGTTAGTTGGAAAGATATTCAGAATATGTGGCTAGTTTGAGAGAGCTGGGTAGCTCCCGGGCTGATCAACTAGCAAGGCAATCTATATGGTACGATTGTAATGGAAGTGTCTTTGAGCACGGGTGTTCTCTTTCTTTATGGTGCGCTGCATTTGAAATGATAGAGTTCAATGTGTTATGCTGCTACAATGCTGCTACAATGCTAGACTCGTAACCACCAGTCCCAAAAAAATAAAAGTGGTGACGTCATCAGGACGAAAATATTACGGCTTCGCTTTCCACGCTATATATGTGGGCTCCAGCCTGCGAGTGTGCATAACACAAGTCAGCGTTTGCAAAACGGGAAGCAAGTCGCTTGAGGCCCACCCATGAACATGCATGCCAGGTTTGCGGGGTCAGTCGCTTCGGCGATGAGCTCATTCACGGTGTACTCGGTACTGAGCGCGCGGTCCAGCTTGCGCGCGACGGCTGTCAACGCGCGATCCGCCGCCTCGTCCGCCGATCCGCTGCTCATGTCCAGCCCGGGCACGCCGCCGGGGCCGAGAGTCGGCGCGCGCGACGCGTCCGTCGATGGCGAGCCCTGTACGCGTTTGATCTTGAACTCGTTCGCGGTCCTTTTCATGTGTGTTCAGCACGCAGTGCCTGAACGGGGGATGGATGGATGGAACATACCAGGAATGAAGTGGGTCGTATTTGAATACTTCGAGCACGGTGAAGATGACCTCCGAGTCGTCGCGCAGCACGCGGAGCGTTTCCTCTGCGCAGCGCTGGAAGACGCCCTGTGTGCCGGTCGTGCCCATCCCGTCGACCATGTCGGCCGTCATGCGGAACGGCACGCACTCTGGGATGGCGAGCAGCTTGCCCTGGTGGTAGTGAGGTCATGGCTCGTGTGACGGTCGACGGGGCGGAGAAAGGAAATCACCTGCTCAAAGGCTATCCCGAGATCGATGTGCACGACCTCACCGGTGCCGCTGTCTAGGAGGATATTGGATATGTGTCGGTCACCCAGCCCTAGTATGTGTCCGACGATGGACGTCGTCGCGACGCTGCGAGTGTAGTTGAGCCGCATGGCAAACCATGACATCGGCGTCTTGTGCAGTTCGGTAAAGAAGTGCCGCATCACCGGTCTGAACCGCTCCTTTAGCGAGAGGAAGAGCGTGATTAATTTACTATTAAGGGCCGGAGAGGTTTTATTTTCCGCTCGCATTGTAAGCATTTTAGTGGCAAAATCGCGTGGAGAGATGTCGCCTTTGTTATATCTGCCGTGGCGTGTTGGGCTCTATTTAGGTATAGAGTACGACACACTCACTTCGTGTGTGCCATCTGAATCCAGGGACTGAATGGCAAGGTATTGCCTACGAATTCAAGCACGCCTGCCTGTGAGGCTAGAGGGACGATCTTGTAGCCTCGGATACTGAGGTTGCGTCTCTCTGTTTCGCGGTCACGGCGTAGGACTACATTGACAAGGTCAAAAACCTGTTCCATGACGGCATCCTGTCTGAGATCGTCATTTCCTTCGCCTTTGAACTATAATAGGGTACCTCAGCCTGATCCAGAAAAGGGAACGACTGGACACTCACGAGTTGCTTGTACTTTACACCATCAGAGCCATGGCAATAACATATTTTTGGGAGATTGACCCCTCCCGCCGTTTCGAAAGTTCGGTAATAGTGGCTGACCCACGTGCAGTTCTGATATTGGAGCGTAGGGTCCAAGGGAGTGTTAGCCGTCAAGACAGGAACACGGACATCGCGCAACTTCAGGATGAGCATACTGCTCGGTATGTTGTATTCTTTTCGGCCCCTTTCCAGTGAGTCTTTGATGGGATGCTTCGCCCACTGAAGATATGCATCACAGACGTGCTCCACATCGATGACTTGTCGACTGGAGGAGGGGTCCGCTCGCAAGCGATCAAAGATATCGGCGGCAGCAGCCGCTCTCTCCGTGTGAGATAGGGGACCATCCAGACGGGCGGAAGTGCGTCTCGTAGCCCCGGTCGTAGCCCCAGAAGACGGTCGTAAACAGTTAACTTGATATAAACTATGAAATGGGTGCTCGCGGCACATTCGGAGGATGAGGTTTTGCAAGGTCTCTTGGCTACCTGAAACAGAATCGATCTCGGGCTTCGCCAACCGAGCGGAAAGTTGGTGGGCCAGAAAAACAAACTTTCGAGAAGGAATACGGTCAATAGAGGATCGAACCTTCCCCTGCAAGTTGTTGTCGTTGTCGTTGAAGTTAGGAAACCAGAGGGAGACTAGCCGGATATGTCCGTCGTTGTCAAAATTGTCCGCGGCCTGGAGACAACGCGAGTACATGTCAATGGCTTGCTGTAGAAACGTGCTGAGGGATTCATTGTGTTTTCTGTAGCGCTGCGTATCTTCTTGAAGTAATTTTTCTGCTTTATCTTGGTCCAGTTTCAAACCAAGGAAAGTTGTGGACCCAGACTGAGTTCTCAACATCTGCTCCTTCCTGTGTTGGATTTCCTTTTCTTTGCGCTCCGCATACAGCTTCCACTTTATGGCATCCGGAGATCGCAGGATGGAGTGATACTGTCGGTCAGCAAATACGGCGCATTGATGATACACAGTTGCGACCGAGGCTTGTGGTCGATCGACGGCAGCCATGAATTCGGTCACCAACGACGCTGCGGGATTAAAATAGTGCGTCCAAATATCCATAGGCTTCTCGAGGCAGGCCTCAGACGTCCACGCACCCTGTCCGGTAGGTTAGCCTATATATCAATCGAACGATGGTGCGCCTTACCAAACGAGACAGAAGTAGGGCCTTTTGAGTGGGATCTTGTGCCTTTCCCGATGTGATATCCGGGAAGTGGAGGGAAACCAAATCCTTCAGGAACTGCACGGCGACTTTATGTTCCCTTTGACCCCAAAGAACGTTTGCGAACTCCTGGGATACTAGGGCGCTCGGAGAACGTTCGAGCTTCTGAGCCCGTATCACGGAGTTGAGGGCGATCTGCGAATTGTGTGATTCACGCGCAGCTTCTGAGATTCGGCTAAGACATTGTTTCTCGATATCCATGAGTCCAGAGATAAATGGGGTTGCTGCTGTCCCAATTTGTTGCCTCTGCTCCTTCTGTCGCGTAGAGCGGAGGAGAGAAATACGGGCAGCCATGATGGTTTCAAGTGCGGGGAAGCTGAGAATTGCTCAGAAGAAAAACTATGCACAACAGAAATAGACGCACTCAAATTCACCATCAATCTCACTAAATTTTGACCACAGGGAAGCGTCGAGCATTCCACTTTTCAGACTTTCTTGTAGGTCTTTCCTCCAGAGATTCACCTGATATAAGCACATGACATTTCGTGTAACTTCGCGGATTCCGACAAGATCTTCATCGCCCAGAACTCGAAGACGAGCTATTTCATGCAACAAAGCTTTATTTGCGATCGCATCGACAACGAGGGGGTCACGTTCGCGATATACAGCTCTCAGCGCATTGTATAAGGCAGTCCCCGAGCCTAGACTCGAAGGTTGGTCGGGTAAGTCCCAGGTTTCCGTTCGCCAGCCGAGATGGTAGACCATATTCGAGGAAGTGGCCTCCATATCACTGGCGTCAAAGACATTCTGTTTCACGCTCAAAGCGAGCGTATCAAAACCGAAAGAGTACAGCGAATGCAGCACGCCTTCAGTATCGACACCACCCTGACTCCGCGCTTCTAGAGCGGCGCCGTGAAACTTGAATGCCTTTTCCCACTGGTTTTCGTGGTGGAACCTTTTCAAGAGGAAGTGGTGAAGATCCTGCGTCTTGATCCCATAGAAGCCATCAGGCTCCTCGATGTGACTATAAATCTCGAATAGAATATTTTCTGCGTCAGCGCTACTCGACTGGGTAATGTCACCGCCGGAGTACTCCATGGCGAGTTCGTGAAAGAGTAAAGCCGTTGTGTATGCTCCGGAGAGGATGGCGCTCTTGCTAAGCAGTAGGAAGTCGATATCTAGCCATTTATCGTATGCAAGCTTGTCACTAGACTGAGGTGGTTGCGAGTAACGGAGGTGAAGAACAATGGAGACGATAGCTCGATGGGACGAGACGTCGGATAGAGCAGAGTTCAGAACGCTCGAGAAGAATCGAGAGAGAATGGTACGTGGGGGTTCATTGGACGCTATAGAGAGAAGCGTGTGGACAAGTATCGGGGTCACTTGTTCCGCAAAATCCGAATCGGCTTGTAAAATAGTCGGTAGTCGAGAGTAAAAGGCGCTGTGGTTGGAAAGGACGTCGCAGAGAAATGTAGAAACAGTTGAGATCCAGGCCTTGAAGTCCTGAGCCATGTTCACATAGACATCCGATGCCAGAAGCGCATGGAGCGTT
Organism: Lactarius hatsudake; assembly: GCA_024734325.1. Taxonomy (NCBI): domain Eukaryota; kingdom Fungi; phylum Basidiomycota; class Agaricomycetes; order Russulales; family Russulaceae; genus Lactarius; species Lactarius hatsudake. Next base: position 56,347 of record JANSJP010000007.1, read on the forward strand.
GTGGAAGACCTCACGACTGACCGGCGGGTACGGCCACGGAAATAACCGAGTTCTGTGCCATGCTCCATCGTCCACGATTCGGTATCGGCGAAGCCTTCAGAGGGGAAAGTACGCAGTACGTGATATGCCATGCGCACTTTCGAGGGCATATCCGACTCGAGCATGGCTAAGAGGAGCTCTAAAATAGAACGCTCGGCCGCGATAGGCGGTTCGACGGCCTGTGTCTTCGTTACTTTGCCCCGTGATGCGTGAGTTTGTTGATGCTTTGGACCTAGACCGCTGAGAGGATTTAGCCCAAAGCTGTGGATCTGACCCTTGTGAAAGAGGAGTAATGAGGCAAAAGCATCCATGTCAGCCGCCTGCAATTGTTGGAGAGATGGTATGCAGTCTTTCATACGCCAGAAGTCTACCCTCGAGAATTGCTCTTGCGAATAGTCACCAGACGACGCCAGTGTATAAAGACGCCGTACTATCGTGAACTTATTTGAGGTAATCCGAGAGTCGGAGAGAACGGACGACAGTGTCTTCGCAGAGACACCCCGGCAGGCAGACTCCAACTCGGGGGATGGCTCACGCGGCCATGCGGGATAAGCTTTAATAATTTGGTTTTTGACATTAGAGATCTTCGCGAGAAGAAGCATCTGGCGCTCTAGCCAACGCAGTAGGTCTGCACCGATCTTGGCAATTGCCGGGATCTGGCTATCTGTGTGGTCATTAGCTACGCAACAGATTCGGATGAGGACATCGGCGAGGCGGGAATCTTCTTCGGAGATTCTGGCATATTGTGAAAAAGCCCAATCTAATATGGACTGAGCGGCCAAAGCTAGATCGACCTGCCCCAGGAGGGAAGCGACACCGTGGACTAGAGTGTGAAGAAGGACTGGGTCTCGGAAATGCCGGAAGTGACATGAAATCCACAAACACAGGGCGTTCGTATATCGAAGTTGTTCGTTGACCAGGGGTAATTTTTGGATGTCTGCGAGTAGCTGTTGGATAACGTGATATGTGGTGGACGCTGAGTCGGTATCCGGAATGTGGTTACTAAGCCATTTGAGAGCCTGGAGTACGGTTTTAGTACTAAACGACGGTAAGTTTACGTCGTGCGTATTTGGATCTCCATGAATTCGGTAGACAGTCAGGGCTTTGAATTCGCGTCCTTCGCGCTGTGCTTGGTTACTAAGTTCTGCAATGATGTTTTGACATTTCTGGTCTCCGAGAGTACGCAAGACAACAACGACGATACCATCGATGTCTCTCGTCATCTGGTCCTCCATAACGATATCCGCCGCGCCGATTTCTGTAAGCCAGTCCTGGTCCGCAAAGCTAAACCGAAAGCTCTCTAACGAGGGTGACTCCGCAGTAATCCTATCCATGGTAGTGACGAGTTCGTAGCCGACGAGGTAAGCAAAGCTGTCGCGATAACCGTCGACTACGGATACTTGGGCGGCCTGACAGTGATTAACAAAAGACTGACGGCGCCTAGCGATTGTCTCCGAGTCGTAGTGGTTCGCAAGGATATAAACTGGCGCAAAGGCATATAACGCAGACTCCGCACATGTTTTCCTATCTTTGTAACCGAGAACATCCGGTGGACAGCGCAAAAAGTCCACTCCTGCCCGGGAAATGGAGTACGCGATCTGGTGTATATACACCTCGAAAAGTTTGGCGGCGTCGCCAAGCCCAAGTCGGTCAGATACGCCCCGAAACACTGCCTTGATATGTGGGTTATACTTGTCGGTATGGTAACACGCTTCCAAGAGGTGCCAGTATGGACCCCGACGTACGGCTGAGTTCGTGACCATGATGTTCCCTAAGGTCAAGAAACGGGTGAGCATGTGCTCGTACCTGGAAAGCGGATAAGAAAGAAATTTCAAGGATCCTTTTAGGGCTCACATTTCCACGTTGTGACACAGGCGGGAATGGATCCCACTGTAGAGAATCATATGTTGGCCGTCACGGAAACGGGGAAGGTCGAATAACATTGCGCTTGCGCACGCAGACCGGAACCGGACACGAATGTCATCATCTTGGTTGATAGTCGGCAGAACATTAGAGGGGAGGGTAGGAGAGCTATCGTCATCGCCTGTCACTCGCACCACAGTCGTCATCTAGGGACCGTCTCGTCTCTAGAAGGCTCTCGGATGGGTCCAAGGCGATATACCGCACCAAAAAAGCTACGAAGGCGTCGCGTATTTTCCACGAGCGAACCTTAGTTCTTGCTCCGTTGCGATCTTCATCGTGGGTTACTTGTACCAGTTTCAGGAGCCACTCAAAGAAGTTGCGGACTTTGTCGACCGTGTCACTATCGATGTGGTCGGCTTGTACCCAGAGATGTGCTGTTGAGTCAAGTAACTGAATAATCATGAGTTTTAGTTCATCGTTCAGCTGATAGACGTATTGCGCCGATAGTGAGGCAAATTTGACCAGCAAGTTGTCTAGTGTCGTGATGTTGATGTTGAGTGCCCGGCGGCGGACGCTGGCCAGATAAGCCTTGCTCGCGAGTAAGAACTCGTCACCGTCACAGTTGAGAACAATGTCAGTCAGCTCCCGGTCCCTCGTCGGTTCTTCGCCCGACGACTGGAGGATAGGACCCACAGCGAGAAACGACACGCAGACCTCCAGAATTGCTTCAGCAGGGACTCTGCCGCTTGAATGCCTCTGTGCCTCCACAGGAGTAGTGGAAGTCGTTTTTGCGGGACCGAAATCGTCCTCGTCGTCCGGTTCTATGCCATCAACAGTAGATGGACGACCAGTGCTCCTAGCAAGGACAACCCGCAGGGTTGTCTTGAGGGCACTCATCATCTGGACGAGGAAGTCCGACACCTATGAACTTGTAAGCTTGGTAGTAGCGATGTGTGAGTTATTTACCTCGGGAATCTGCCAGATCACTCTTTGCAGCTCGCGGCGCGATGCCTGTGAGGGGTCCTTGTCCGGGTTGACATTGATGAGGCGCTGTAATACACCCTGTCTTATCCCCGCTCCAGAGTGAGGGGGGAGGATTGCGATCCAAGGGTCAACGTCGTCATCTTCGGCGATACGGACAAGGGGATCAAATCCAAGAAGCACAAGGGCTTTTTCTTCGAGTGTCCATTTATTGCTCGTAAAAACATGAGCAATGCCGGCCGCGGCTTTGCAAGCGGCATGCAAGACTCGCCGGTTTGACATGGTACCATTGAGGACAAGTAATCCCTCAAAGGACAGGGCCGCAACAGAAAAGTCCAAGATGCTTCGTGCCCGCTCGGCACTGAGGGAATTACTGCCATTCGTCACGTCGATATCTTCGAGCACCTTCAACAGAATGGACGATACTTTGCGCTCTCTGGATCCGGGGGACACTAGATCACCGACAGGTGTAGTTAGCGATGAGAGATGGCGCGATGATTCTGATTCAGTTGACAAAAATGTGAAGGTAGGAAGTCGCGCGTGCAGCAAGAAATCACGGATGACAAGACTTCGATACTCCTCTTTGACGGTACCTACGATGTTGGATTCCGGGAGCAGCGCACGGCATGGCAAGCTTGTACGCTTCTGGAGGCTGCAAGTACTGCTCAGAACGAGGGTCACATCGCTGGCCATTGGATGCGCCGTTCTTGATTTCCCGCTTCCAGAACCGCCTCTCAAGTCTCGGACAGCATGGAGGCCGTAGCAATCGGCTAGCCAACTAAGAACCTTGTCCTCAATGCGCATCCTGTATAGACGCATATCTTGATTGGCAACTTGTAAGCAGAGAGAGACGAAGGCGCAGACTGAGTCATATGGAAAGGGGGGGCCTTGTACATCCATGTCTTTCGCGAAAGCTTCGATTTCTAGCAGAACGCGCTGAGTTGTGAGAAGGTGCTTCGAGTGTAGAAGGAGGGTATATGCGACGTGGCAGGCCGATCGCGATACGACTGGAACGTCTGCCCTACGAACAGCGTGAGTCCATATAGGGTCCCAAGTTTGTGGCGTTGCAAGAGGGGGTGAGGGTGTTGCTACCCCAGAGGACGCTTGACTTTCAGCTATGGCAGCCAGGCAGAGAAACGTCCATGACTGTATTAGTGCCTCGTCACAAGAAATAAATTGGAGCAAGTGCGAAAGTACGCTCTGTTGAAGGGTTTCGTGCAGAGTATCCCAGTGTCGGTCGATGAAGAAGAGGAGGATTTGAAGATGATACGAACGAACTGCCGGCGAGGAGTTCAACTGAATGGCGTGTAGCAAAGACGAAATTGGGCTGTCAAACTTTGCTCTTTTCCCTTCACGCTTAATGAGGTTTGGTGGCCGGGAGTGAAAAGACTCTGTCAAGGAATGAAGCTAGATCCAGTAAGTACAGTTACGGGCGAGGAAGAGTAGAAAGATGACAAACTTTCTCGGCACAGTCCGCTTGTAGCTGGAGAATAGTCCAAGATGCGGCCTGATTTGCGTCAAAGTCACGTCCATATCGAAATGTCCGAGCTACGAATGCGCCCGGTTTGTCTCTGCTCGTATCACCGTTTCCTACGAGGGATAGTCGCAAGGAATCCAATGAGAGACCATCGACGCCCCATCGACTTTCTGCTTCTCCATCCAGTAGGCTCCACAAACGAGATACTCCGTCGACGTAAGAGAAGTCGAGGTACGAAGAAACTGCCTCTGGATAACCTGTCGTATAAAAGGGAAAAAGAATGCGCAGGACAATAATGAGATTCTCTTTCACTGCTTTGTTTTTGGTCCCCCATATCCCAAGAAGAGCGTCCCATGACCCCTGCGCGAACTGAGTGACAGCGCCTCGCATGTTCAAGGCCAGATGAGAAAGAGTCGCAGACAGCATAACGAAGAAGTCCGGGTGAAGAGATGTGTCAGAAGGATACAGGTTTAAAAACCGTAATAGGCGGTTCAACACAGCATGACCCAAGTTTGGGTATTCGCTTGCAAGAAGGGGGGCGGATGGAAATGTGAGGAGGAGTGAAAGGACCGACGCGTACTCGATCTGTTCCACGGATACCGGGTAAGGCTGGGTACGTTGAATATTGCTCCGTGTCATTGAAGGTTCCGGTGTCCCGCTTCCCTCGCCTCGCCTTCGCTTTCTAGTTTCGGTTGTAGACGCAGGGGAATCCCCATCTTCATCGTCGTCGATAACAGAATCTGACCCAGCCTCCCTTCCAATGGTATCATTCTCGTTCTCGATATCTTCAGTCAGCTTCCGTTTTAGAGAGTCCCCCAAAACTACGTTGAAACCTATCTCCGCCAGTTTTACCCACATGTCATCGTCGATGTGTTCCAGATGAGGTGGGTAGTCTAACACGCATCGTATAGCCTTTGCGTAGTCCAATGCAACGGGGAGAAATAGTTTCCCTTGATAGGAACTGGTTTGCACGAGATGGTTAAGCAAAGCTTTGACAACATTCTTGTGGGTTAGCTGATGGACACTTCGCTCTGTCAACCACCGAACAGCAGAAGCTGCCTCTGCAACCCTCTTTTTAGCGGCAGAAGCGGATTTGGACCCGCGAACGGTCGATAACTGTTCGGCGAGGACAGCTGCGAATAGTGCCTGGAATAAAGCGAGCCATCCTAAACGCTTGGGGGAATTGTCAAGTTCAGCGACAACACCGTCGCGAGCGAGGGCAGCGCGAAGGGACGATATCGCAGCCTGCCTTTCCTTGATACCATTTGACTTCAGCTGCTCGATGAGAGAATTGATAGTTCTGTGCATGGGAAACTCATGGATGAGTCGGAAGAATGTAACATTGAACGACCAATCATTGGCTGCTTCCAAGATGACATAATCTATTGCATTTTGTTTGGCTTCCAAGTTATGTGTTCGTTCATTTTCTTCCCCCATCGTCCCCTTGCCATTCCATTGACCTCATACACTCAATTCCATTCAAATGTTAACACTGTGAAACCCGCCTCATTGACGAGTCTTCGTCCCTTTCGGTAATGGCCTCTTTCTGCCCGGGCAGTGCTTTATACTCCACCCTGCTTCGGTTCTGGTGAACGGCCAAGAGTACTCGATTTGCCCGTCTAATCAGCGGGCAGATTGGTGCTTGAGAAGTGCAGATTTTTTCTTTATAATCTCTGTCACGGTTTTTAGCCACCGCACAGCCTGTACCTCATCGCTTTATGGAACGCATTGTTATCCGTCTACTATTTTCCTGCAATGGACTTATCACTCGACCAATTGTAATTCTCTTAGTCAAACAGTGTTCAATTGAGCCGTGCTCAATATGTCGCCAAGCAAATATCTCTTGTTCTAAAACGTGTCCACAGACCCTATTTACTAGGGAGTTGAGTCTATTCTCCCTAGTTGAACTGGGAGGTGGGCTCAGAGGCCCAGAGCAGGCTCGGAACACCGACGAATGAAGTGCATTGGCGGTATTATTTCTCAAAATTAGGAAATAGGTAAGTTAATAGCTAGACAATCCCTGCAGTGAACGTGTGACTATAGACGCGAACCGTCACTTGATGTGTATGAAAGCTTGGGGACCTGCTTGCTGCGATGCACATTCTGTTGACAGATAGTGGACTGGGTCGCATTTTCAAAAAAAAAAAGTCACAAACCGCTCGTCTTTTCCATGTAAGACCGATCAGATAGAGTATGCGAATAACGATGGGGCAAGTCAAGCTGGTCCGTTCCGGTGTGCCGAACATGGTGTTTGATTAGTCATGCCAATTACTTCCCTGTTCGGACAGCACGGCAAACGTGACAAATAGTCAATTTTGCGACACAATAGGATTTTTCATCTTAAAAACACTTGGAGCATGTTAAAAAGTGGTACTAGATGGTGTATGCCTAATTTTGTAGGGATCTGAAAAGAGAAATTCGACGTGTCCGACAACCAGGTGCTGTCCGAACCTTGGCCCGATTACGACAGTACTGTAATAGGCAACGCAGACTAACGCTCGAGGGAGTAGATCGAAGAGTTTAATCGCTGACGTAATTTACGACATTGTTTGGGGGATTGGGGTTTACCCCAGAACCGAAGAACGACAACGGGGACGATATTTGCGTTCTTACTCAAAAACGAGCACCTTCATCTTTTGACCAGCATTCCCCCTTTCCCCCCCAGACATGGCTACTTACGACCACTCCAAAGTTTCCCACTTTATTGGTTCGTCTTCATCTTAATCCATGATCGGTCAATATCTCATCCGTGTATTTCTAGGCGGTAATTCGCTTGACAAGGCTCCTGCGGGCCGCATCCATGACTTTGTTAAAGCCAATGGTGGACATACAGTCATTACCAAGGTGAGTTCTTCGAATATACCCATCGCTCGCCGAATACTGAACTCGAAATTAGGTTCTCATCGCTAACAATGGTATATACGCGTTATCCTTTATGTTGGTGTATGTGTTGACATTTTGTCTAGGTATTGCTGCTGTGAAGGAGATTCGGTCCGTCAGACAATGGAGCTACGAAACATTTGGCGATGAACGCGCTGTTGAATTCACGGTAATGGCCACTCCAGAGGATCTCAAGGTCAACGCGGAATACATTCGTATGGCAGACCGATACGTGGAAGTCCCCGGAGGCACCAATAACCACAATTATGCCAACGTAGATCTCATTGTCGATGTGGCTGAACGTGCAGGGGTGCATGCCGTATGGGCGGGTTGGGGCCATGCTTCCGAAAACCCGCGCCTACCCGAGTCTCTCGCTGCAAGCAAAAACAAGATCGTCTTTATCGGACCCCCGGGTAGTGCCATGCGAAGCTTGGGGGATAAAATTTCAAGTACGATAGTTGCGCAGAGCGCCGACGTCCCCACAATGGCGTGGTCGGGAACCGGCATTTCCGATACAGTACTATCGGATGGCGGCTTCGTTACCGTCCCCGATGACGCTTATCAGGCCGCTTGTGTAACAAATGTTGAGGAAGGCTTGCAGAGGGCGGAGCAGATTGGCTGGCCCGTTATGATCAAGGCTAGCGAAGGCGGTGGAGGGAAAGGCATCCGAAAGGTTGACTCGCCCGAAGGCTTCAAGAACGCTTTCAACGCTGTCGTGGGTGAAGTTCCAGGTGCGTCCATCTTAACGAGGCTTGTATGGGTGCTTATACTTGGTGTCATGTTTTAGGTTCGCCAATTTTCATCATGAAGCTGGCTGGCCAGGCTCGCCATCTAGAAGTACAACTCCTGGCAGATCAGTACGGAAACGCTATCTCTCTATTTGGTCGCGACTGCTCGGTTCAGCGCCGCCATCAAAAGATTATCGAGGAGGCTCCTGTTACTATCGCAAACCCTGACAAATTCGAAGAGATGGAGCGCGCTGCCGTCCGGCTAGCCAAGCTCGTTGGGTATGTCAGTGCAGGCACTGTCGAATGTGGGCAACGCTTTCTTAATATATATCCCGTCTTATCTGAGTCCTTTTTTATAGACCTCTACAGTCATGCAGAAGATGTATTCTACTTCCTCGAACTCAATCCACGTCTTCAGGTTGAGCACCCAACTACCGAGATGGTGACAGGCGTAAATCTTCCTGCTGCTCAACTTCTTGTGGCCATGGGCATTCCACTTCACCGTATTAAGACTATTCGCCAATTGTATGGCGTTGCACCTCATGGTACATCGGAGATCGATTTCGATATGGTCAAGCCGGAGTCGAACCAGCTACAACGCAAGCCCCGCCCCAAGGGTCACGTCGTCGCTGTTCGTATCACTGCCGAAAACCCCGACGCCGGTTTCAAGCCGTCTTCTGGAGCGCTGCAAGAACTCAACTTCCGCTCTAGTACCAACGTTTGGGGATACTTCTCTGTCAACAGCGCTGGCGGGCTTCACGAGTTCGCTGACTCTCAATTCGGTCACATCTTCGCTTATGGCCAAGATCGATCTGAGAGCCGGAAGAACATGGTGGTTGCGCTTAAAGAGCTCAGCATTCGTGGGGACTTCCGCACTACAGTCGAATATCTCATCAAGTTGTTGGAGCTTCAGGCGTTTGAAGAGAATACCATAACAACCGGCTGGCTCGACTCACTCATCAGTAGCAAGTTGACGGCTGAGCGCCCCGACAATACCCTTGCCGTTATCTGCGGTGCAGTCACTAAGGCCCATCTCGCGTCCGAGGCATGTTGGACCGAATACAAGCGTATCCTTGATAAGGGTCAAGTCCCTTCGCGCGACGTCCTTCGAACGGTCTTTGGCGTCGACTTCATCTATGAGAACACTCGCTACTCCTTCACGGCTACCCGTTCCTCCCGCACTGCGTGGACCCTTTACCTTAATGGTGGCCACACCTCCGTTGGTGCGCGTCCGCTTGCGGATGGCGGGCTTCTTGTACTCCTCGATGACAAGAGCCACTCGGTGTACTGGCGTGAGGAGGTCGGTGCTCTGCGTCTTATGGTAGATTCGAAGACATGCCTCATCGAGCAAGAGAACGACCCTACTCAACTGCGTAGCCCCAGCCCTGGCAAGCTTGTTCGCTTCTTGGTCGATAGTGGTGACCACGTCAATGCCGGTGACCCCTATGCCGAAATCGAAGTTATGAAAATGTACATGCCCCTTGTAGCCTCTGAAGATGGCATCGTCAACTTCGTTAAGCAGCCTGGAGTTTCTCTAGAGCCGGGTGATATCCTCGGAATTCTCACCCTCGATGATCCCGCCCGCGTGAAGCACGCGAAACCATTCGACGCCCTCCTTCCCTCCTTTGGCCCACCCGGTGTCAGTGCCAACAAGCCAAATCAGCTTCTCGCGAGGTACATCGATGTTTTATCGAACATCCTTGATGGATTCGACAATCAACCCGTCATGGCATCATCCCTCAAGGGCCTTACAGACGTGCTGAAGGATCCAGAACTTCCCTACGCCGAGACGTCCGCAATCCTTTCCACCCTCTCCGGTCGGCTGCCATCCAAGCTCGAGGAACTAGTCCGCAATGCCATTGAAGCTTCCAAATCCAAAGGTTCCACTTCTGAGTTCCCTGCTTCGCGGTTGAAAAAGATTCTCGACCACTACTTACAAGACAACGTACAACCTCAAGATCGTTCCTCACTTCGCACTCAACTCGGCCCCCTATTTGATACCGTCGAGCGTTACATTGGCGGGCTCAAAGCTCACGAAGTACGCGTGATGGCAGATCTCCTAGCGCGATATGCGGACACAGAGAAGCTATTTGGCGGCAGTATCGAGGCCCGTGTCCTCAGCTTACGGGAGCAGCACAAAGACGACCTCGACAAGGTGGTTTCACTCGTCCTCAGCCACATCAAGGCACAAAGCAAGGCGAAGCTTATACTCGCGATTCTCGATCATGTCAAGACAACTGGCCTTCCCGTATCCAATTCTGAAAGTCCTCTTTTCAACGTTATTCGCAACCTCGCCGCTCTCGAAGGCCGGTCGTCGACTCAGGTTTCGCTCAAGGCACGGGAGGTCTCGATCGCGGGCCAGATGCCATCCTATGAGGAGCGCCTGATACAGATGGAAGCGGTCCTTAAAGCTTCCGTGGGTAACACCTACTATGGCGAGACCGGTCTCAACCAGAACAAGTAAGTCCCAGGGGCACTCTGGTGACGTATTGTGATCTTACGAGCTATTAGGACTCCGGCGGCTGAGGTCCTCAGAGAGCTGAGTGACTCGAGGTATACCGTATTCGATGTGCTTTCTGCGTTCTTTGCGAACGCGGACCCCTGGGTTACTCTAGGTGCGCCGCCCATCGATGTCCACTGGTGCATTATCCACTAATCACTCTCCAAAGCTGCCTTCGAAGTTTATGTGCGCCGAGCGTACCGTGCATATACCCTCCTTTCCATCGATCACGAAGAGGGTGATGGCACAGATGATGGCGAAGCTCCCAGCATTGTGACTTGGAGGTTCAATCTTGGCCAGTCACACTCCCCACCGCAAACTCCACGTCTGGACAAATCGGGGTACGTTCATAATACTTACTTTGACCAAAAGCCAGCTTAAATTGGCACTTAGGGAATTGCCTCGTCGACACGGCTCTGTTAGCGACCTCACGTACATGATAAATCGCAATCAGTCTCAACCCGTTCGGACCGGTGCCATTGCCTCGTTCGCGAATTTGGATGCACTTACCCGTGGTTTTGAACACGTCGTCGAAACTCTTCCACTTTTTGACGAAGCCGAACACCGCCAGCGCTATGGTACCACCACTCTACCCCCGAACGTCCTGAACTTGGCCCTGCGAATTTTCGACAAGGCCGACGACGCGTCAGATGCCGAATGGGCGGAAAATATCTCCGTCTTCTGCAACAACCGAAAGCACATACTTGCTCAACGGGGCGTTCGCCGCGTGTCTGTTGTGCTCTGCCGACGTGGACAATATCCATTTTACTACACCCTTCGCGACAAGAACGGCGTTTGGCAAGAAGAACAAGCGATTCGTAACATCGAGCCCGCCCTGGCTTTCCAACTTGAGCTCAGCCGCCTGTCCAACTATAACTTGGAGCCGTGCTTCGTTGAGAGCAAGCAGATCCACATATATCACGGCGTCGCCCGCGAGAATCAACTCGACCATCGTTTCTTCATCCGTGCTCTCATCCGCCCTGGCCGCCTTCGTGACACTATGAGTACAGCTGATTACCTTATCTCAGAGACGGATCGTCGCGTCACCAGTATCCTGGACGCATTGGAGGTCGTCAGCGTCAAGTACCGGAACTCAGACTGCAACCATATCTTCATGAACTTCATCTACAACCTCTCGGTCACTTATGAAGATGTCTTAGCGGCCGTATCTGGTTTCATTGAACGTCATGGCAAGCGCCTGTGGCGACTTCATGTTACCAGCTCGGAGATCCGCATCGCCCTGGAAGACGGAGATGGCAATGTCACACCCATTCGCTGCATTATCGAGAATGTCTCCGGTTTCATTGTCAACTTCCATGGGTATCAAGAGATCACCACGGATAAAGGCACGACCATACTGAAGTCAATTGGAGAGAAGGGTCCCCTACATTTGCAACCCGTTAACATACCTTATTCGACGAAAGAGTCCCTTCAGCCGAAGCGGTACCAGGCGCATCTCATCGGCACCACTTACGTGTACGATTTCCCGGATCTCTTCTCGAAAGCACTGCAGAACGTCTGGACAAAAGCACGTGCAAATGACTTGTCACTTTCGCCTCCTAGGACGTATCTGGAGTCAAAAGAACTCGTACTGGATGAGGACGACCAACTTGTGGAAGTTGACCGCGCTCCGGGCAACAACACATTCGGCATGGTCGGCTGGGTATTCACTTTATACACCCCTGAATATCCCAGCGGCCGCAGCGTAGTTGTTATAGCGAACGACATCACCTACAAGATTGGCTCGTTCGGACCGACAGAAGACCAATACTTTTACTTGGTAACACAATACGCGCGTGCCCGCGGGCTTCCCCGTATCTATCTTTCCGCGAACTCAGGCGCCCGCATTGGTCTTGGCGAAGAAGCTCTCAACCTATTCTCGACAGCATGGATCGACGAGGACCACCCAGAAAAGGGCTTTAACTACCTCTACCTCACACACGAAAACTATTTGAAGCTTGAGTCGAAGTTCGCTGGTGCTGTCCGGACGGTGGAGATCCAGGATGGCGGCGAACATCGCCACAAGATTACTGATATTATTGGCCTTCAGGACGGTCTCGGTGTTGAGTCGCTGAAAGGTTCCGGTCTCATCGCTGGCGAGACCTCTCGCGCCTACGACGACATCTTCACTATTACTCTCGTCACCGCCCGCTCTGTTGGCATAGGTGCTTATCTCGTCCGTCTTGGCGAGCGTGCAGTTCAAGTCGAAGGCCAGCCTATCATTCTCACCGGTGCCCCTGCCCTTAATAAAGTCCTTGGCCGTGAAGTCTACACATCCAACTTGCAGCTCGGTGGTACCCAAATCATGTTCAAAAATGGCGTTTCCCATCTCACTGCTAGTAGCGACCTAGAAGGGGCTACGCATATCCTGGAGTGGTTGTCATATGTTCCTGCCGCCAAGGGCGAGAATCTCCCGATTCGTAATTCCGTCGACACCTGGGACCGCGAGATCGGTTATGTTCCACCCAAGGGCCCATACGACCCTCGTTGGTTTATCGAGGGCAAGTATGACGAAGCTACAAACGAATGGCTCAGCGGCTTCTTCGACAAGGGCTCTTTCCAGGAGACCCTCAGCGGCTGGGCGCAAACAGTTGTCGTCGGTCGTGCTCGCCTTGGTGGCATTCCGATGGGCGTCATCGCTGTAGAAGCACGCACTATCGAACGTGTCGTCCCTGCGGACCCTGCAAACCCTGCTTCGTTCGAACAACGCATCATGGAGGCTGGCCAAGTGTGGTACCCAAATTCGGCGTACAAAACTGCCCAGGCGATCTTCGATTTCAACCGCGAAGGACTACCACTTATTGTATTTGCAAACTGGCGTGGCTTCTCTGGGGGCCAACAAGATATGTACGACGAGATTCTTAAGCAAGGTTCAAAAATTGTCGATGGTTTGTCGGCGTACAAGCAACCGGTATTCGTCTACATTGTGCCAAACGGAGAGCTCCGCGGTGGTGCCTGGGTCGTGCTGGACCCATCGATCAATGCGGACGGACAAATGGAGATGTACGTGGATGTCGAGGCACGGGCTGGTGTGCTTGAGCCCGAGGGTATCGTCGAGATCAAGATGCGCCGTGACAAAATTGTTCAGTTGATGGAACGCATGGATACCCAGTACGCCACTTTTAAGAGAGACAGCAAGGACGCGTCCAAGTCACCAGAGGAACGCGCCGCCGCCGCCGAATCACTTGAGGAGCGTGAAGTGCTTCTTCAGCCAACGTACAAGCAGATCGCGCTGTTGTACGCGGACCTTCATGAGTAAGTCGGAACTTCCGCTCGGTCCTTGCAGTACTCAACCCCTTTTGTAGTCGTGCTGGTCGTATGGAAGCAAAGGGATGCGCCAAGCCCGCTGTGTGGAAAGAAGCACGTCGCTACTTCTACTGGGCAACACGTGCTCGTCTCGCGCGTTCGAATGCGCTTGCGCAGCTCGCAGTTGCTGGTCCCAGTCAATCACGCGAATACCGCGAACGGTTATTAAACGACCTCTCTGGCGTTGATGAAAAGTCAGACCACCAAACGATCGCACAAGCGCTTGAGATTCTCGACATCTCTTCTGCCGTAGCACAATTAAGGACCGAACACCTTCTCCAGGAATTACTCGGAGATCGCAAATCCTTGATCGACGGCTTTGTCCGACTGGTGGATGGCCTCACCGAAAATGAGAAGGCCACGGTGCTGGCTACTCTCAAAAACACCAACGCCTCTCCTAGTGCGTCAGATCTCTGTATAGTCCTTGTCCTGTCTACCCTGCTAACAATCGCGTATGCTATAGGTCCTCCCTCTTACACCACCGCTTGACCGTTAGGAAATCCCATGAACCCTCTGTCGATTGTAGCATATTACCCATATAGAACGTTCTGCCATAGACCTGTCGCATTTACGCTTCTTAGTCACGATTGTCACTATCCGTCCATTAATATATGTCCATAGACTGCCCTCACTGACTTGCTCACTGAATTGGAAGCACGACGCCCGCGTCCGAGCCGAATATCCGCCGGACCGGAGAGCCGAGTTCAGCGACAGTCACGGCACTCTGGGGGCTCTGCCAGTACCAATTCGAACTTCCAACTCACTTACATCCTCCTGCATCCATCATTTGTCTCCCTTCTGTAGCCGTCTGTAGCCGTCTGTATACCATGCCACCACAACCCGGAGTCTTCCCTCTTCCATATGCTTCCACTCACAAGGCCCGAGCGAATCCCACGGAAATTCACAATGGTACCGCAGACGCTAGCACGGGCTATCTACCGCCTCCACATCATACTATACACCACACATCTTCTACCCTTCTCGCTGGCCCAAGTTCGCGGCCGCATGGTACGTTTGTGTTGCGTTCGCATGACATGCATTCAGATTCGCTCATCCATCACGTCGCAGGCGCTAACATCGATGACGGAAAGAAGGACCGAAGGCGGAAGGAGATTGTAGGGCGACTAGGAAAAGAGATGAACGATCGGCGCGACGAGTGCGTGTCTCATCTCCCCTCCCCTCGTCACACGCGTGTTTGAACCGGTAGCGTCTACGTCCAGCGGGCGCCAATGCGCCGAATCGATCTCCGCACTTCACAGCGTGGCCATGCAACTTGCCGCTCGCCCAGAGACGCTTCCGTCATATACACTTCGCCTGTATCCTCTTTCCATCGAGCGTTCGGCGTTACTCGCACAATTGGCTGTGGAAGAACGAAATTCTCTCGAGAGCGCCGAGTCGGCTTATGAACTAGAACGGGAACGCGTCGAGGAGGAATGGAAACGCGGCCGAGACAGGATCCGAGAGCGACTCCTCGAGGGTATCGAGGAGCGGAGACGTAGAGCGCGAGACGAAAAAGACGGAGAGGGAACCGTTAGTGGTATGTGGACTTTTCGTGTTAGGCAAAAACGTGTGCGCCTGATATATCGCGTGCAGAAGCGGCCCTTGATTCTCAGTCACGTCCCCACATCACCCGTAAGCTTCGCAATAGACTGGGAACGTCTCCTCCCCCAACACCTCTCGCGTCTCACTCTAATGGGATTCCGAGCACCGCGGGCCCTACCCCTCCCGGGCTCGTCACGAACCCTCATTCGCTCTCTGTGGACGAACTCCCTTCTCCCTTCCCTCTACCTCTCACCGCGACATCTCTACCCAACACGGCAGCTGGGAACTCGGGCGGGAACGGTGGCCGGCGCCGTCCAAAGGGAGGAGGCTTCCAGGTTCAAGCGATCGGAGGGCTCGGGAAAAGTGGTGCTAGCCTGACCGGGTGTAAAGAGACGGAGGTTGACAGTGACCTAGGAGAGATAAGGCGAGGTAACAAGCGACGAAGAGGCGGAGGTACCGTGATAAAGACGTAGTAATATCGTGTGATCATGCATCATGCCTTGTTCCTCTGGGTCGTCGAAATATTCCCTAATTGTTCTTTTTGTGGGCACCGCGATTGTGAAAACAATCAGACTTCGGAAACTAGATTCCATTATTTTGTACATTGTAGCGCGTGCGTGCACGAGCCCATCCGACAGCCAGGATGACCATGGTTAGATAAAACCGACAGGATAAAAAGAAACGTGCTAAGAGAGATAGAAATACTGTACAACGCGGAAAGACGCCAACGGCAGCACTTGGGAACTGATCCACAAGGTACGACATAAACCATTGCTCCGTCCATGACCGGATGACCTACCACCTCACATTCGCATGGTGTATCGACGGAGCGATCCGGAAGAAACCGATTAATTGATTGCAAGGGACCTGTACCCTTACCCGTCGGACAGTCGGCAAGCGTGACAAACAGCAAATTCTCATTCTTTGCGACACAATAGGATGTTCACCTTAAAAACACCTGGAGCATGTTAGAAAGTGGTACTTAGATGGTGTATACTTGATTTTGTAGGGATCGGACAAGAGAGATTCGAAGTGTCCGACAACCAGGTACTGTACACATGGGACAGCACATCCTCAACTCAAGCACCATACAACTTGAACGATTCAGTCACAGTGTCGATCAGTGAGATAATGTCACGTTATCTCGTTGATCGAAACTATTCCTTCAATCGCTAAAGTCAAAATCGGTGTCCCTACTTAGCGTGACCTATAGAGCTCCAGTCAGCCACCCTCGAAAATGAAGAGACGCAGGATCCCATCCAGCGATAGTGGAGAATCACTACCGCAACCCGGGTTCGAATCAGACGTCTTTGCGGAGTTCGCCATATAATAGCCAAGAATCGAGGGAGCCGAGCGGCTGCTTATCGATAGAAACCAGGTAGTCATCCAGTAGCGATATAGCACCCGCCATAGTCTGTGCGATGGCAGTCAAATGGGAGCTCGAGGAGAGGCTTCGCAGAGAGGAGGTAGGGGAAAGGAAAGACGCACAAGCGCTGAGCCTGAGCAGCTCGTGCCTTGGAAGCGTTTCGATCCCCCCTTGCGAACGGTCATGAAGTTGAGCACCTGTCGGTGCAGAGATGTCGGAGATGCCACGACCCAAGGGCTGCACAAATTACGAAGCGAGAATAGCTCGGGTCCGGTCGCAGCAACGATGATGACCGATAATTGATTGCGCTTCTGTAAACAGAGGGTCGCGCGCCGCAATCTCGGACGGGCCCAAGGCTGTTACTGTATCGACATGACCGGCCAACCCGAGGGACAACCAAAACGCCACTTCCCCCCTCTCTACAAGTCATCTGGGGATTCATCCTCTGACCGCCTCGCTTTTTTTCATATCTTAGAACGTCTCAAGGTTAGCGCTTCTGTTTACTTTTTCTAAGCAGTCGGTCATCATCATGTCGCAGACGCAAAAGCGGACGGGATGGGTCGATAATAAAGTCCACCGTATCCTTTGAATGCTGTTGATATTCTCTGACGCAGCTCGCGTGACTACAGATACCCAACCCCGAGAGGTGCGGTTTTTCATCTTTCATCTCGCATAGATGTCGATAGTTAATGTGTCGCAGCATATCGGATCACATGTACCGAATGGCCGTCCTCGCCATGTGTGTATCAGATCAGACATTGGACGTTTCAAAGTATCGTGCCAGACGGTTTTTTTAATGCCGAGAACGCCCCCATTGATGTAATGTTGAGATGTGTCATGATGGCAGTCGTCCATGATCTAGCGGAAGCTCAAGGTGGGGTAACGATGATCATCGTGATTCCCCACTGGCACTTACACTTCCATCCGCCCCAGTCGGCGATATCGCACCCCAAGAGGGCATTCCGAAGGCGGAAAAGCAGAGGCGCGAATCCGTGCGTCTCTTCAGCACGGCCCGCCTTCGTTCGCATCAGATGATCTAGCTGCTGGCTGTAGGAGGCCATGCAAAACTTCGTGCACGAGATGCTACACGATAGTCCCGCCGCGCTGAAGATCATGTCACTGTGGAAGGAGTATGAGGATCAGGCAACTCCAGAGGCCCGCTTCGTCAAAGGTGAATTCCCATGGTTTTTTTGCTCCGAGTCTTACTATATGGTTCTAATTCGCCGCGCTAGACCTTGACCGGTTCGAGATGGCGGCGCAAGCACTAGAGTATGAGCGGGCACACGATTCCCAGACTCTGCAGACGTTCTTTGACAACAGTATTCCGTTTATACGGCATACAGAAGTGCGCGAGTGGGGAACGGATCTTCTACGCGAGCGAGAGGAGATGCTCGCCAGAAAGGAACAACCACCTGATGTTTGGTTGTAAACTACGGACGTTATATTAAGTACCTTTTCGTGCAATCCGCGGCTCATTTTAAGTGGTCGACTACCAACTCATCAAGAATGAATGGACAATCAAGCAGCGCAAACTCAATTCGCTTTAGTGGCGAAGGTACAACATCGGGCCTTACTACTATTTCTTTAAATCGCGCGTTTTTCAGTGATGGAACAACCGTAGCGGTGTATGGGCGAAAACAATCCCATGCTCGTCCGCCGCCTTGATACACTCCTCGTCCATGACACTCCCCGAGGGCGCAGCGAGATACCGAACGCCACTCTTACGCGCGCGATGCACGTTGTCCGGGAACGGGAAGAAGGCGTCGCTGGAGCAGGCCACGCCGTCGAGCTGCCTCGCGTTCTCCGCGCGTTCCTCGGCGCTAAGCGGCGCCGGGATCTCGTCGAACAAGCTCTCCCAGTGCGCCTTTTCGCCACCTTCCAGCAGTTCGCCACCGACGAAAAGATCGATCGCGTTTGCCTTGTCCGCGCGCTTGACTCCTTTCTTGAACGGGAGCGCGAGAACGCGCGGGTGGTGGCGCAGCCACCAGTTGTCCGCCTTGGAGCCCGCGAGCCGCGTGCAGTGGATGCGCGACTGTTGCCCGGCGCCCAGTCCGATTATTGAGCCGCGGTGGGCGTACGCCACGCTGTTCGACTGGGTGTACTTCAGGGCGAGCGTTGCGACGATCAGGTCGGTGACGGCACTCTCCGGGAGCTAGTTATATATATGACGAGGGTATGTGTTGCGTCAGGGGGGAAAAAAGGAAGAAAGAAGAGATTTCACGTTTTTATCCTTGCTGACAATATTTTCGAAAACTTTGGTGTCGATCTTGGCGTCGTTCCTCTTCTGCTGCAACGACACGCCATACACTTGTCTTGTCTCTACACTGTCTGGGACATAATTCGGATCGATCTGTCCTACAATATCAATGGCTGTTGGCTTGGGGGATGACAACTCTCCAACGCACCTGCAACACGCAATACTTTCCACCCTTCTTCTTGCCCAAGATTTCTAGCGCCTCCGGCGAGTATCCGGGGGCGATGACTCCGTCAGATACCTCGCGGGAAATGATGCGCGCTGTAGCCAAGTCGCAGGGTGCAGAGAGCGCGATGAAGTCGCCATAAGAGGACATGCGGTCGGCACCTGCTCTCAATTAGGTGTATAAGTCGTCAGTGAGAATAAGACGATGCCTACCGCGTGCGCGCGCGTATGCGGCGGCAAGAGGGGTCAAGGGTTCCTTCAGATCAGTCTACTCCATAAACCTTCTTTTCTGTATCGTTCAGCTCCAAGCCTATGGCGGCGCCTGCTGGAGAGACGTGTTTGAAAGATGCGGCAGCCGGGAGTCCCAGTGCTTCCTGCAGCTCCTTCACGAGAGCGTATGAGTTCAACGCGTCGAGCAGGTTGATGTAACCCGGAGCACCGAACAAAGCTGGACGTGGATGCCGTATCAGGGGACACGTCTAATCACTCGCACTGCGAGCGTCTTCCTACCTTTGAACGGCAATTCGCCCTCTGTGACGAAGGCCTGTGCGGGCTGTTGGTGGGGGTTGGCACCGTATCGCAGCACCAGTCGCTGGGGCACGCCAGAGAGCCTGTCTCCGCCCGCGGCGTCGGCATACTGCTCGCGGAAGTACCCGCTAATGGCCGCGTCGTACTTTGCGGTCATCTCGAACGCCTTGAGCGCGAGTCTGCTCCTGAGCGCGGCGCCGACGTCGCCGTTGCCCTCCGTCCACGCCTTCACAAAGTCGGCGTAATCGGCAGGATCGGAGAGCACCGCGACGCGCGCGTGGTTCTTGGCCGCGGCGCGGAGCAGCGTGACCCCGCCGATGTCGATCTCCTCGACGGCGTCCGCGAGCGTGCAGCCTGGCCGTGCGATGGTCGACGCGAACGGGTAGAGGTTGCAGACGACGATGGAGATCGGCGCGATGGACTGCGCGGCGAGGTCCTGTTGGTCCGAGGGAATATCACGGGCGAGAATACCTGCGCACGGGTGTCACGTCATGAGACTCGTCGATCGGGATCAATGGGATATTCACCGCCGTGCAGGACCGGATGAAGTGTCTTCACCCGGCCACCAAGCATCTCGGGTGCTTTGGTGATGTCGGCCACATCCCTTTGGCCCGATTAAAGATCGAGCTCATTTATGTGAAGAAGATCCTGGACCCACTCGACGGGCAGTCCCGCATCTCTGATCTTTTTCGCTGTACCTCCCGAGCCAAGTAAACGGACTCCCGACTGAGAGAGTGCCGTCGCGAGATCGATGAGATTTGCCTTGTCGTATACAGACAAGAGCGCTAAACGGGCACTTAGTACGTGGCCAGCAAGAGACGAGACGGATTCTTGCCGATGGGAGTGGACATGGTTCAAGGATAAGATGATCAAATGTAAACAACTCGGATTAGGGTTACAACTTTCCGGGGAGTCTGCTACCTCCACTCAATCTGATCGTTTCCCCATTCACATACGGACATTCTACAATCCACTTTACCGTCTGTGCAAACTCATGTGGCTCACCCATGCGCCTTGGAAATAACAAGTCGCGAGCGAGGCTTTCTTTAACCTTCTTACTCATGACATTCGACATCGGTGTGATGAACGCTCCAGGAGCAACAGGTGACCACACGAATGCCAAACCGCTCGAGATCGCGGGCCATGGGTAGCGTCATGCTGACCAGCGCACCTTTTGTGGCACTATAAGCAGTCTGGCCAGGCTGACCCTCAAACTGCGAGATGACGGGCATGATGTCAGCCAACAGGAGTTGAGCAATGGGGATCAAGTCATAGACGTACAGCGGCCGCACTTGCCACCATAACAACTACACCTCTTTCCTCATCAGGGCCTTCCGGCGGGACCTTCGCCAGATATTTGCAGGCAAGTCGCGTAAGATTGAATGTCCCGGTCAAGTTGATTCCTATAACAAAGTTCCACACATCAAGGGAGTGAGGTTCGCCCTTAGCGCTTATGATCTATTTGGAAGGTAGGGTCCGGTTAGTAAAGCAGACGAAGTAACGAACAAAGCATCTGGCCTACTTTCGCTGCTGTCCCAACGCCGGCACAATTTATGACGCCCCCTAGCTGTGAGCCGGTTTCCTTCGTCCACAAGACGACTTGTTCAACAACCCTGGTGATGTCTTCGACTTGAGAGATATTTAGCTCCCAGAAATGGACCCGGCTGGACGCTGGCCCAAAAGAAGATAAGTCCGGCCCCTTCAGATCCACGATGGCAACATATCCTTTTTCATTAAGGATGGTTTCAACGGTCGCCAGTCCGAGGCCAGAGGACCTGTAGAGAAAAGTCGGACGGTTGTCTCCCAGTGGCTCAGATGCGACTCACCCTCCTGAGACTATGAAGGTCCGGTCCTCAATCTTCATCGTGTCGGTTCGGAGAGAACGATGGTGGGTGCCACTTGAATTCCTCGGTTCGGAATTGGTATAACTACGCGTCGGCCCGGGTTAACGATCGAACGCTCGCTCGTGTCGTTAGTGTGTGTCGTTAGCTGTGTGGTACAGTATCCGCTTCTACACACAAACAGTGTTCTTTCTGAGCCGATTTGCGCGACGAAACGGGATTTTTTGTTCCCGTGCGCTCGTCCATAAGTTGCGTTTGCCCCATCGGGAACAGTGCTCGTTCGTCCTATCGGCTATCGGGAAAGATGTGGGGGCCCAGAATGAGATGGTGGGTGAGAAATTACACGACACACATACGGTTTGCGTAACCCTCACCAGTTCTGGTTCAACGTTGTTCGCCTCCCTAACATGACGATCCTCACTGGTCCACGTATCTCTCTGTGACTGACACTGTGTGAGTAGCCTCGTGTGGCAATGTCTGGATTAGACAACAACCGGCCCGGGTGAAGTCTGGTGGAACTGATGTAAGCGACATTTCCCCCACGACTTGAGCTTGAGCTTGAACCATCATGTTATCATCCATTCCAAGGCTCACGGTGTGTGGAAGCCACTATGGACCACAGTATTACGCTCATCATTCTTTAGCTCGCCCCTTTGGCCCGCAGGTCACCCAAAGCTGCCTCATCCGTCTTCCGCAGGCTTCTGTCTTCCGAAGCACGCGCACAAATTCAAAAGGCCATCGACGCCTCTCCACTTGTCCTCTTTATGAAGGGTACACCGCAGCTACCGCAGTGTGGTTTCTCCCGTGCCGTCATCCAGGTATTAGATCTACATAGTGTCCCACCAGAGAAAATGCACACGTATAACGTGCTGGAGGATTCCGAGTTGAGGAACGGAATCAAGGAATTTTCGTGCGTGCGATCTGCCAGCTAATTGCAGATGAATTGATTCTCTTGCCTCGTGTAGGGAATGGCCCACGGTCCCCCAACTATATGTTAATTCTGAATTTATCGGGGGATGCGACATCGTCCTTGGGAGTGAGTAGGGTGTTGATATTATGTTGGTAACTGTATGCTAATGTCTAATCATTATAGTGCATCAATCTGGAGAACTCGAGGAGCTCTTGACGAAGCATAACATCGTCCCCAAGGCAGACGAGGAGGCTGCTATGCAGGCTGCATCTTCATAGCTGCGTTGTTATATCCATAACCAAATCTACTCGTCGAAATAGAAGGATTAACTTCTGCACACTTGTAAGACGCTGGGGACAACGCGAGATTAAGACGCCACCCACAGAAGTTAAATGACGCCTGAAATGTGGTCATTCATTCACTTCAATCGAACCGTCTGGATTCAACCGCCCGCGACGAATAGATTCACCTCGAGCGCGGAGCAGGTCTTCTACATTGCGTAGTTTGCCATCCTCTGTCGAGTCTTTGAACCATCCGAGATTGTCAGCTATCAGGTGCCTACGAATGGTCAGGGGAGCTGCATGGCCGTAGGATGTAGAGGCAATACTTGATTGCGGTACATACCTTTTCTTACACCCTGGGCACTCTATTAAGACGATCCCCTTTTCATATGACCTCTTGGTGAACTGGTGAGTGGATCGCGTATCACAATTCGCGGCTGTGCATGTAAAAGTCAAGGACAGCCGGGGCTCATTTGCGCCCGATCTTGCTGTTTGAGAGTCCGAGGTCACTGTAGGTGGTGCTGAGCCAGAGGGCACACCACTGGAACTGTGTCGCACTGTCGAGGGTAGACGTGGCCGCGATAATGAGAATAGGGTCGGAGGTGGGTGCCGTAGCCATAAGATCTGGGGACGAGCGATGCGAAGTATGCGTGTTGGTAGCATGAAGGTGAGCCTGCGCGCGTGTAAAGAAATTACATCAGCAACACGCTTTTCAGCTCCGCCCCAAAGCGTGTTTGCATCGCGTCCAACACTGCTTAAGCTAAAACGCGTCTTGCGCGGTCTTCGTTATTGCGATTCCTATCTCATGGCAGATCGTTCGCGTAGAGATCGTCAAACGAAAGCAGATAAATTTGCTGCGCTCAAGCTCGCACGACAAGGGGGTCGGCGGGAGTGGAAGGTCCGTGGCTGCTCGCACATGTGCACTGGCTTGCAATTCTCAGATACCAAATCCTTCTCGATGCTCAGGAAGAGGATGTAGAAATATATGATGAAGTCACAGAGGACCAATACAAGAGCGTCGTCCAGGGACGTCTAGCCAAAGACGACTTCGTTATTGACGACGGCGTCGGGGACTACGTTGACAATGGCATGGACGACTGGGGAAACGGGGATGATGACGCGCAGGACGACTCAGGAGATGAGGTCATGCACAGATCAGGTGCGTATATGTGGCCCTACCCTTTCTACCCGTCTTTCTGATCCGACAAATTTCCAACAGCTAAAGCGAAACAGGGTAAAAACAAGCCCAAAGGGCAGTCGAAAAGCAAGCCCGCTCCTTCCGCGACTACTTCGCTCAGTGCCTATCGCCCAGCTGTGTCGGACGAGCAAGAGAACGCCTTCATGTCGGGGCTGCTCGGCGATTGGGACGTCACTGATTCCTTGGCTGCTTCCAAAGTGACACCGCGGAAGCGGAAGCCTGCACCAAAATATCGCTATGACGACCGTTCCTCCTCTCCCGGGCCCTCAGCGAGCAGAAGTAGCGCGCATGCGAGCAGGGGTAATTACGGTCACCGCGATACATTTGCGGACACTTCCTCAGATGGATTGCCCTCGGACGGTTTTGACGTCGGCAATGACTTGTCCTCGGACGACGGCCTCCTCACAAGTCCGAAGAAGAAAGTCAGGACAGAAGCCAAGGGAATTGCGCCGACAATCGAGAAGATGGGTGCGATGGGTGTTGCTGGACCTGTTGACGCGGATGAGGACGAGTTTGACAACGCATTCGACGATATCCCCATCCACGATTTGATGGAAACGGATGAGAAACCTATTATGAAACTCAAAGGTGGAACCGCCGAACGAAAAGGTGCCGAAGCTGGCGGTAAACAATGCTACTGTCGTAAAAGAGGAAAACCCTTCTTGGCTTTCTGTCTATGACTCGCTCACCGTGAAAACTGATGAGACCTTCGGAAAGCTCGGTAGTGGAGTGGCGGTATCTTCGTCTTCTACTCATGCGTCCACGATATCTGCGCTGGAGGAGGATGGTTCATTTCGATTCTTCTGGCTCGACTACCTTGAACACGAGGGTGTCCTCTATTTTATCGGGAAGACTCTCGACAAGAATAGCAAGTCCTATGTCTCCTGCTGTGTAACTGTGGCCAATCTACAGCGTAACTTGTTTGTACTTCCGCGTCCGTACCAACTCGATGGCGAGGGTTTTGAGACGGACATCGTCCCAGACATGCAGGCAGTTTGGAAAGATTTTGACCAGGTTCGGAAAAAAGCTGGGATAAAAGGCTGGAAGGCAAAGTTCGTAAAGCGAAAGTATGCCTTTGGCGAGCCTGGTGTCCCCCGGGAGGAAACCCAGTGGCTGAAAGTTGTCTACGGCTTCGACGGTAAGAAGGGTTACTAGTTCTTTTTTACCAGCATATTTGTGTTGAGCGAAGGTCCCATCCATAGAATCTCAAATCCCCGCGAACGTCACCAGCCCAACCTTTTCTCGAATATTCGGGTGCAATACAAGTGCATTTGAGCTTCTCGTCTTGAAACGCAAAATCATGGGACCTTGTTGGCTCCAGATCAAGCAGCCTCATGTCGAGTACAAAGGGGTAGGTGCTTTTGGAAAACCGAATGTATACTGCCATTCAGGTCTTGCGCAGGTTTCCTGGTGCAAGTTCGAGGTAACCGTGACGGACCCGAAAGACATCAACCCTTTTCCGGAAACGGATCTGAACGCGCCGAGAGAAACCCCTCCCCTCACAATCGCTAGCCTGAGTATTCGCACAATTGTAAACCATCAAGAAAATATCCGGGAGATCGTATGCGCAACGGCAAGGATCTGGTCGAATAGTGGGTAGGGTTTCTCCCGGAGTTGCAAGCTCATCACCGTCTCCGACAGCTCAACTCGATGACCCAACACCACCGGAAGCACTACCATGCACAGTCCATACCCTCGTCCGACCACTAGGGCGCTTTCCTCCTGGCTTCGAAGCAACGGTGAAG
This sequence comes from Lactarius hatsudake, assembly GCA_024734325.1. Lineage (NCBI taxonomy): Eukaryota > Fungi > Basidiomycota > Agaricomycetes > Russulales > Russulaceae > Lactarius > Lactarius hatsudake. Next base: position 81,951 of record JANSJP010000007.1, read on the forward strand.
TCTAATGCGAAAGGCCTAATCTCACCGATGAACAACGAGCGGATGCTCCTGAACAGTCTTTTGGGTTCGTGATGGCCTTCTATCTACCGGTCTTCTCGCTAATTCGAATACCTCAGTAACACTACATAAAGCCGATCCTGATGTTCTTGTCGGGCACGACTTCCTTGGAGTTTCCTTGGATATTCTCCTCCACCGGATGAGAGAGTTGAAGGCAGATCACTGGTCTCGCATTGGTCGCTTCCGACGTTCAAAATGGCCGGGCATTGGTCGGCAGGGTACAAACCTCCGCTTTTTGAATGGCCGACTGCTCTGTGATCTCGCCTCTGACGGTGCCAAGAGCATGATATCCTCGACCACGTGGTCGATGACGGAGATGTGCGCCACGCACCTCAAGAGTATCAGACAGGACATAGACGCTGAAGACACGGCGAGCTATTTCGACGACGGCGTCAGCACGCCAGAGCGGCTGATCACATTCGTGCGGCACTGCGAGCTAGATGCACACTACCAGATGGCCATAGCCGCGAAGGTGCAAGTTTTGCCCTTGACACGACAGCTCACGAACTTAGCCGGAAATTCCTGGTGGGCGTCAAATTAGCGTGGAGCCCCTCGATAATACTGATACCATCCGTCAGGAACAAGACGTTGAACGGCGGACGCGCGGAACGCAACGAATACATTCTATTGCACGAGTTCCATCGACTAAAGTACATCTGCCCAGACAAACAATGGGGAAAGAAGGCCGCCCCGGTGAAAGTTGAGCCAGAAGAGAACGGCGAGGGTGGCGAGGCCAAGACATCTAGTAAAGGCAAACGGGACAACAAGTACAAGGGTGGTTTGGTCTTCGAGCCCAAGCGCGGTTTATGGGACAAGTTTATCTTGGTCATGGACTTCAATTCCTTGTATCCCAGCATCATTCAGGAGTACAACATCGACTTTACCACTGTAGATCGGCAAGATTCAGACGTGCGTTGAAGGTATCTCGGGTAATTTAAAAAATTCGCTGAACGCAGATCCCTAGGATAAAAATATTCCCGAGCCACCCGCGTCTGGGGTCCCGCAAGGCGTGCTTCCTCGTCTCATCGCCACTCTCGTTAACCGGCGTCGGCAAGTTAAGGCTCTCATGAAAGATCGGTCACTCCCGCATGCCAAGTGGCTGCAGGTGCGTTGTTCGCTGCTTTTCACGGACAACATCAATGGTTGTCGGGGTTTAGTACGATATCAAACAGCAAGCGTTGAAACTCACGGCCAACTCTATGTATGGATGTCTTGGCTTCGAATACTCGCGCTTCTATGCCAAGCCACTTGCAGCCTTGACGACATTCAAGGGACGCGAGATTTTGACACACACGCGAGAGCTTGCGGAGAGTCTGCAACTTGATGTAAGTAAAAAGATAAAATACCTGCCTAGGTGCTGACCTGCGTTTAGGTTATCTATGGGGACACTGATTCTGTCTTTGTCAACTCTAACGTCACCGAACTTTCGGAAGCTCTGAAAATTTCGGCAGAGTTGAAGAAGGCCGTCAATGATCGCTACAAGCTGCTCGAGATCGATCTGGACGGTGTTTTCCAACGATTGCTCCTGCTCCAAAAGAAAAAGTATGCCGCGATCAAGGTCGAAGATGGCCTCAGAACGTCGACGGAAGTCAAAGGTCTCGACATGAAGCGTCGCGAGTACTGCGCACTGTCGAAGACGGTCTCGCAGTACGTCCTGGATCAAATCCTTTCCGGCGAAGCGACGGAGATCGTTGTCGAGCGCATCCACGAGTATCTCGCTACTATCGGGGAGGATGTGCGTGGCAGCAAGATCAAGCTCGACGAGTTCATCATCCACAAGCGACTCGGCAAGAGTCCCGACGACTACCCCGACGCAAAAAGTCAGCCGCACGTGCAAGTCGCACTTAGACTGAGGGACCGCAACGTCGCTACTCGAGCTGGCGACGTTATTCCGTACATCTTCTGTTCTGGGGAAAGTGATGCGGGCCCCAGTGTACAAGCAGAACGTGCAAGACACCCGGACGAACTTCGTAAAGGTGGCACCGAGACCCAGATCGGTGAATATCGCCACATCATAGGTCTCAATGCCTTTTTCTAAGTGTGTTTTCGCAGATTACGAGTATTATCTCGCCCATCAGATCTTGCCACCAATCGAGCGTCTCTGTGATCCCATAGAAGGCACCGACAGAGCCCGTCTTGCCGAATGCTTAGGTATGTCTGCATCACCCTGCATGTCAAAGAGGCTTTTTTTTTTTTTCTGACAACCTGTCAGGCCTGGATCCCGGGCGCTACCGAACTGTAGTCACTGAGACTGAGGACCGTCGTTTTAGCACGCTTGAGTCACGGCTACCTGAAAGCGAGCGCTACAAGGACGCTGCACCATTTGTTGTACGTTGCAGAGCATGTAGGGGGCAGCGTCGCCTTTGCACCAGTGACAAATAGAGCGGTGAGTCCGCCTTACGACCCGACCAGCGTTATTCGGGTCCTTACAATCCATTTCTTAGGATTCGTTGGTTAAGCCAAGGGGGTTACTTGTCCGATGTGCGGGAACAGCCTTGGGACGGCGAGTTTGCAGATCCAACTCGAGTGCCAGATCCGGGTGCACATTAACAAGTATTACGAGGGTTGGACCGTTTGTGACGATCCAACGTGTGGAAATCGTGCACGTATGATGGGCGTCTACGGGCGGAGATGTCTGAAGGATTGGTGCCGTGGATCAGTCACGTTTGAGGTGAGTCTCGCGTCATGTGCCCGAGGGGACAAACGTAACATACGTCTAGTATTCGGACGCAATGCTCTACAACCAGCTGCGCTATTTCCGATACCTTTTTGACATCGAAAAGGCGGTGGTAACTAACCCAGGTACGTGATAGCCGCGGTACGACATAATGTGATTAAGTTCATATGTTTAGATGAGATACTTGCGTTGGCGGTGAACCATGGCGAGTTCCTCCAGAGGATGAGACGGACTGTGGAGGGATACCTGGAACATAATGGTCGGAGATGGGTGGACATGAATAGTCTCTTTTCTTTCATGAAGGTGTAATCGTGTATAACTTTGGTTGTTGCATGAGCGTGAGCACTTGTACATGTATTCATTGCCAAGTCGCAATGCCGTGGATGATATTTTGATAATTAGGAAATAACCTTAGCTGCATGACTTCTGATCCGAAGGTAGCTTCTCTGAGGTGGTGGTGTAACCTCGACGATGATATACAAGGGGTAACGTCCGAAGGGTATCGTCTACCAGATCCTCGGCTTGCGGCACATCTTCCACGCGCATCACTTGTGCAATGAATAGCTCCGACTGGACATCGCCTACGTCGACGGCTTCCTCTTCTGCTTTATGTGTCACGCTGTCCCCCAAAGCGACGAGGTCATGCAACGGCCACGGAGCCCCGACAACCCTGCAAGATAAAGCGCCGAGGCAACCATGTAACACGGGGAAGCCGTCATGGGAAAGCGACCATTGTATTTCAGGATCCTCGAAGGGAAGTGGGTGAAGGTCCGGCCGCGAAAAGAGTGTCGCGACGCGTGCTTGTGGCGCGGCGAGGAGGTTGATGACCATATGAGCACGTGGGGCGGAGGCTTCTAATGGGAGGCTGCGCAAGGGTCGTAGCCATACGTGATGGCACGCGTAGAGAGAAGGCGACTAGGTGATGTGGTGACATGGAGATGGACGTAAACGAGGAGAGGGTCGCGCCGTGGAAATTAGATGGTGATGAGTGGGACCGACGAGCGGGGTCAGGCGATGGCATGAGCGAGGTCACGACAGCAACGGGCTGCGCAGTCTCGCGAAGAAGTGCGCGCATTTTGTGGGACAGGCCGTGCACATTTCTGCAGCGAGCCACGGCCGACGAAGACCAACGGTTTGGAGAGGCAATGGCGGAGATTTGTGAGGAGCGGAACATAGTTACCAAAAAAGGAAAGTCATTGCGATCGTTATTTATACTTGTTGGGAAGGTTACGCCGTGGCGTCGCCTTCTTCCATGCACATACAGTAGCTCAGCGCTCAAGTCCTGATTGGTCCCCCGGCCTATATCGGCGGCATTGTGGGGCCGGGAAGGCCGCTCTTTGCGGGCGTTCCTTTTCTGGGTCTTGGACTTCTTCACTGAGAGTCTGAGGCGGCTGGCTTTGGCCTAAAACTTTAATTTTCGACATCAGAAATGGATGTTGAACGTGACTCTGTCTGTCTGTCTGGTTATCGGAGGCACCTGACATAGTGACCTGGAGCATCTTCCCAAACTTCGAGCTGGTCTAACCTCCCATTGACATCCTGGAAAAATGAAGGATTCACTGGACGTCATCTCTGTGCGTATCTCTGTGCGGCGTCTACCATTCCGTCCTCAACTGTGGATCGTTTTATATAGGTGGAATACGAAGTGGGAGATAAACGGGATCCCATCAATTTCTCGCAGGAACGAAAATGGGTCATGACTCTCGTCGCCTGCCTCTTTACCGGTGTATCTGGTACGTGCTATCTCTATTCTCTGGACGTTTGATATGAACGTTGACCCTCCTCAGCCGCCGCCGCCTCGTCATATAACTTTGGCTTTCCCTCCATGACGCAGGATTTACATTGCACACACTTCCAAGCAACGATCGGCTTCTCCGTATTCCCACTTGGCTTTGCGCTAACTCCACTCTTCACCGCTCCTTTCAGCGAGGAATTTGGCAGAAGACCTCTTTACCTCGTCTCAGGTGTTGGGTTTTTAGCGATGCATGTCCTGCTTGCTTCGTACGATGTCCCTATATGTTTTTGTGTTGATTGGCCTGACCGGCATTAGGGCCAAAAATATCAACACTGTCATTATTGCGCGACTTCTGGGAGGCGCATTCGGTTCAACCGGCGCGACGATGGTGGGAGGGACTATTGCCGACATATGGCAGCCAAAACAGTGCGTCGCTGATCAACTTCCGTTTATGGGAACATAGTGCCCGAACTGGCTTTGATACTGTAGGCGCGGCCTTCCCATGTCGTTATTTGCGCTTTCTGCCATCGGTGGGACTGGACTCGGCCCTGTTGGAGGCGCCTGGATAGAGGCCAATCCTCACCTTCAATGGCGCTGGATTCAGTGGTTTCAGGCTATGTGTGTCCGATCGTTCTAGCTCCCCCCTTCGTGACCTACTCGCTCTCTTAGAGCGGCGGGAGTTGTGCTGGTTGCAGCTGGTTTTATTGATGAGGGAGACACGCACGTCTGTGGTTTTGACCAGCATTGCAAAAGACCTACGCAAACGAACCGGAAACGAACAGTACATGGCTCGTATTGAGCTCGAGAGGACCAAGCTTGAAGTCGCTTCCTCATAATATCTTGTACGAGACCATTATGTAAATGCTTTCTCGTCGTCTCAAGAGATCGGACTTACCTATAGGTTCTCAGACTTCCTAGTCACAGAGCCAGTTGTCACCAGTATTAGTGTGGGACTTGGTTAATTCCGTTTCTTACACTGTGCTAATATTCTCTGCAGTTATGGGTCGGTTTCGCTTGGGGGGTGTTTTATTGCATGATAGAGTGCGTTCCTAATTGTAACTCAATGCAGGAGTGAGTACCTTAAACTCTTCACAGGTCTATCGTCCCTATATTCAGTCATGTTCACAACTTCAACATTGGGGAGACAGGCACGGTTTTCGTGGCCGCTTTGTGCGTCTCATTCGCTCCACGTTTACGCAGTGTCCTCACCTTCCCCTCGCAGCCTTGGCAGCCTCCTTGGATTCTTCTCTAACCTCCATCAAGAGCGTGTTTACCAGTAAGCGGCTATTTGTACCCTAGTGAGTAGCGGCCGCTGAGCGACGGGCAACTTCAGGAGAAGCGTCAGAGAACGTGGTCCAGAAGCGCGTCTGACCTGGGCTCGCTTCGCTGGTATCATGTTTCCTGTGGGAATGTTCGTTTACGCATGGACTTCATTTTCTCGGGTACCCTGGATTGCAATGACAATTGGCATCGTGGCAAGTAGTCCGAGAATAGCAATCAGACGCCAAATAACTGACAGTTGGTTAGATCTTTATCTGGGCTACATTCATTATATATCTTGCTGCGTTTACGTACCTCGCAGACTGGTTCGTACCATCGTCACGCATCGCCATCACAGCCTAACCTAGAGTACAGTTATGGTACATACGCCTCGTCAGCCATAGCAGCTCAGAGTTTATCTCGTAAGTTGGCTCGAAATTATTCAGTACGGCATGAACCTGACGCAATTTTTTGAGGTAATCTACTCGGCATGGCATTTCCGTTATTCACAAAACAGATGTTTGCTACGTTGACGTATCAGTGGGGAAACACGCTGTTCGGCTGTATAGCTCTTATGATGGTTCCCCTTCCCTGGGTGCGTGTACTTTGACATGCGTGAGGCCACATGTCTCGATAGTGACCCGTGCGGTTCAGATCCTCTTCTACTATGGGCCTGCCATCCGGGCGCGCAGCAAGATTTCTCAGCGTACTATGGAACGGTGATCATGTAGCTATCACCAGTACTGTAGTAGTCGATCAGTTGCGATTGTACCTCTGATCACCACGTGACACGATTAAACCTCGTTGCTTAATTAACACCCTCGTTTGTTTGTTGGTTGCTCCTCTCGAGTGACTCCACGACCGCGACGACTCTCTATACCCTGACTGTGTTCACGACAATAATGCCTTTCCCCTTTACGTTCAACATTTCTATGCCCGGCATCATGAATCCCTTCAGCAAATCCCCTGACCTGCCAATCCCAAACGAGACCGGCGATTGCGGGACACCGGCCGCACCTGTCACTATAAACAATCTCCAGGAAAAGCGATGGCTTGCCGTGCGCCGCCCACATCCATCTACCCTCCCACCACCAGTACCCCTCGCTCGAAAGAGAGGGTGGCAGCCTTCTAGCCCAGAACCAAGTCCCCCGGCCGCTGTCACTATGTCTACCCGCGGCCACCTTGACGTCCCTTCTAAATACCGCGATTTCACTGTTACACCGGAAGCAAGGGAGGAAGAAGAGGAAATGGAAGCCGGTGAGTTATCTTCATCTCACGGATCCCGCATACATTCCGTCGTATCAAAACGCGTCTTGGCGTCTATGTCATTTTTACGCTAACAGGGGCTGCCATCATAAAACGCACGTGCCACGTGTATTCAATGCTCTTTGCTCATGGCCTCCATGTGTACTGCGGTGCATGCTCGTCACCCTCCTATATAGCCTCGCACTATCAGGACCTGTTCTTGGACTCATGCTTTTCTCTTTTTATGTTTGCATAGATCTTCCTCCCGCGAAGCGGCGGCGCACGCTCGCAGGCACTATTGTTACTGGCGCGGTGAATGCGGCCCTTATCGGGACTGCTGTTGGCCTCACCGTCTATCGTCTGTACGTCCTTTCATGCGCACGAGCTCGGCCAAAGGTTTGATGTCCTTGTCAGATGGAGGGATCGGGGTAGGGTCCCCGAGCTGGAACCTCCACCATATGAGCAGGGTGACTGGGTCCCCTCTGAAGTTCGTACCTCTTATCTTTCGATTTTCCCACTTTCTGAGCACGCCTGTCTCAATAGCCCGAAGATGCTTCCCCTCCTGCTACCGTTACAACCCCAACCCCACGCAGCAAAAGAACTCGCACGGTTCCCAATACAGCACGACGGGGTACTAATCGCCACCGGAAGGCACGGAGCCAGACAAAACTTCCCGTGGGCTCTCCTCGGCTCAGCCGCCATCCGTCACCGCATCGCCCGATCAAGCCTGAATTTGACTTTGAGAGTGTAGACCAAGGTGACGAACTCGAGGATAGGGTGGGCATTAAAATTGTCCCTTCATGACATAATGTTGACAACGGAATGTCAGATGGACTGGATGGGTGACCGCCTTGCCCGGCTCATTGAAGACGGCAAGAAGGCGCTCGGCAAAGAAGTCGTTGTAATGTCCGAAGCTCAAGAGGATGAGGAAGACGATGGCAGCGGGAATTGGGAGGAGGAAGCTAAGCTCGGCACGTCGTCCGGTCGGGCGTCGCGATCGGGTTCCATCCGCCGCAAAGACAAGTCTCAAGCTCTAGGCTTCACTTCATACGCATCACCACTCACCACCCCACCTCCGACCTCGTCCCCACGGCGGCAGCAGTTCTCGACTCTGCTTTCGTCCCATTCCACTTCTGCGCTCCCCATTCCTGGTCGTTCCACTCACACTACTTCTATCGACACCGTGCAGTCGTACCACAGCTACCGCGGAGACGGGTCTCAGTGGCAAAGCCCTGAACTTCGGGAGAGTATGGAGCGTGCCAGGGCAGCATATCTTCGGGATCGCCAATGACCGAACGTTGAGTTGGGTGCTTTTTCTTTTCTTGGGTGTACGAGGGCGATGAAAGCAAAGGTAGGAATGTTTCACGAACTGTTAGACCTAATTATTTTATGGCTTGTGCACACAACTGTTTTTTTATACTTTCATTTGTCATTGCTAGTAGCTTTTTAGTTCCACCCTCCATTATATCTCATCACTTGTGATCACGGGCCGGGTCACGGTCGCACAATACACTGCATACACGCGCTACGCTCTCCTCACTTTCTTTCACAACTTGTTCGAGCTTTTCATAGCTCCAACTCACCCGCTCTGGTGATCTTTCCCAGTCTCTGGCTATGAGCACTATATCTGCACAACTCAGGAACCTCAAGGAGCCTGATCGCGACGAGCAATCCCTCCTCTTCTTCTCGATTCCGCCCAGCCACAACAAAGGGGGTGGAGCGAGTCAGAACAGCGTCGAAGATGGTCAGCATAAAGTCGAAATCAACGCCGTGCTGAGTCTTGTCGCCGATGGCGCAGAAGACCCGTATGTGCGTACCCTATTGTCGTGGGACAGCGGTCACGCGCGTTAAAGGGAAGTTTAGGCTGGAAAGCTATATCTCATCCCTCCCTATCTCGCGTTCTCGAGCTTGGATAGAAAGTCTGTCAAATTCACGATCCCACTATGTACAGTGCGGAGAGTCGAGCGACTGAACGCTCGCGCCGGCATCTACGCGCTCAGTCTGTTACTCTGGCACGGCATGAAGATAGTGCGTCGTGTCCACTTGTGTCTTATCGCTTCCGGCGGCTCACAGTCCCTCCGAAGGTCGTTCAATTGACCTCGCTCCGTCCGGCCGCGGATCACTTCTGCGCTGTCTTGAGCACGGCGCTCAAGGCCGAGCTCCAAGCGGGCAAGATGAAGTCTGTGAAGCCGTTCTCCAAGACGTGCTACTCGGAAAACTTGGTTTTGGACACTTCACCCGTCGCCGACAATGAGAGAGAAGACGGAAGTTTGATTGACGGCGGCGAGAAGACCGGCGAAGGACACACCCCCGCGTTTCACGGCGGGCTGGGCTTGCGGTTCAAGTTCCCTGGGGACCCGAAGAAGTACGTGCTACGCCTACTTTTAGACAACGAACTCACAATCTTGGAGGCTTCGAGAGGCTTCCAAAACGAAGCTGTGGACGAACTACTTCAAGGGTAGGACATACACCGCGCCCGCCCCCTTTTACGTGACCCTGACCTGCTTGTAGCTCATGGCCGCCACCTTACTCTCATCCGCTATCCTCAGGCGACGCGCTTCGTACAAGTCGGTCTTCCAAATCGTTTACGCGGTGAGATGTGGGAGACACTCTCCGGTTCTATCTACCTCCGCTTCGCGAACCCCGGACGATACGAACAGATCCTCGAGGAAAACAAGGGTCGTACCAGCACTAGCACCGAGGATATCGAGAAGGACCTTCATCGGAGTCTGCCAGAGTACCCGGCGTACCAGTCTGAAGAGGGCATCGGTGCACTCCGGAGAGTACTGCAGGCGTATTCATTCAATAAGCCCGAGACAGGATATTGCCAGGTGAGTCATCGTGGAGCGTTTTCGATATCTTTTAGCCTGATAATCCGTAAAATAGGCGATGAACATACTCGCGGCTGCTATTCTCATGTAGGATTCGCTCCTCCTGCCTTGTATACTTACTGACGCAATCGCAGTTACATGTCAGAGGAGCAGGCTTTCTGGTTATTAGACGTCGTCTGCGATCGTCTATTGCCTGGGTACTATAGGTATGGTAGCTTCCAGCCGAAGTGTTCCTCACCGGTTCAATTGCAGGCAATAGTCCATCTATGCATGGTACTCTCCTCGACCAACGCGTGTTCGAGTCCCTTGTGGCGCGGTGCTTGCCTATAATCCACAACCATTTCCAGGAAGTGGACGTTCAGCTATCAGTGGCGTCGCTGCCTTGGTTCTTGAGTTTGTTCGTATCTCGGATATGCCTTCGTCTCGAGGCAATGCTGACATCAGGCGGGTAGGTACATCAATAGTATGCCAATGGTCTTTGCATACCGAGTAGTGGACTGCTTCTTCTGTATGGGCCCTAAGGTCCTGTTTCAAGTTGGGTGAGCACGCTTGATTCCTGCGACTATATGCCGTCCTAAGCTCGAATTTGTAGGCTTGGTTTGTGTTATTTATTGTTCCCAGCATCATTGACGACTCAATGGGCTCATTCCAGCTATCTTAAAGATCAACGGAGAAAAGCTCTTGCAGATCCAGGATGATGGGCAGTTCATCCAGTAAGCACGATATGTTTTTGAGGCGGACATGTTTTGTCAGACGAACATCCATCCTAGCCTCATGAGAGATTACTTCTCTTCTCTTGGCGACTCTGCACATCCCCATTCATCAGACCCCCGTGCCCGTGCCATCACGAAATTCCAAGAGCTACTGTTAGTCTCTTTCCGGGAATTTGCCGTCATCACCGAACAGACCATTTTCGATGAGCGGCGGCGCTTCCGCAACGAGGTCATTTCCAGCATCGAGTCATTCTCCAAACGTGCCGCCGTCCGAAATCTCAGGACCTTCGAGAGGTTTAGCAAGGAACAGGTTGGGTTGATCTACGACGCTCTCTTCAAGGCCGTATGCATCGAACCGCCACCGGCCCCACTGCCCCCGCCAGTGTCACTATTGACTATCAAGGATGCTGTCGAAGAAAGGCCAGATACGAGGATTGGGCTAAAGACGTTTAGGGTGTTCTTGAGCGAGATCGTTACCTGGGCTCGAGATGAGAAAATAGTCACGAACGGCTTCCAGGTGCGCTTCCCTAATTCTGGGGCAGAAACATTGCTAAGTTGGCTTACTCTTCCCACAGCAACGAGTTGACCGCGACGTAGCAGATCACGAACTCATAGATCGCCTGTTTGGCTTCTGGGACTATTCACGTCGCGGCGCATTGTCCTTCCAGGTGGGAGACATTCCAGCCGTCTCGGATATGCTATTCACCCCTGCCGCAGGACCTTGTGACTGGCCTTGATGGCATTATCCTCAACGATCTCATGGATAATATCGAGTGGTTTTTCAACCTGCATGACAAGAATAAGGATGGCTTTTTGACCAAGGACGAGGTGTTAACCGTTTCCGAGTCAATGCTGGTATGTAAGTCTCATCACGGAAAGGCGCCAAACCTGGTTCTCAATTCTCTCAGTTTATCTTTCGGTATGAAATCGGTGACGCGTACCTCGGCGCTATCAGTCGCTTCATGTCCAACGCGTTCGAATATGGTGACGCCCTCTTACCCCGACCCGAAGGAGCGGAAGAAGACGCCCCGACACCCCAGATAGAGACCAACCAGCCCTATCTCAGTCTCGCCACGTTCCGCATGGTCGTCCTCGCCGACGAGGTCCTCGAATCCTTCTTCGAAACCGATCTCTCCGCGTCCTTCCGTCTCGAGCCCGTCCCGCTCATGGAGCTCCCGCCGTCCAACAGTGGCTTCCTCGGCGGCCTGTGGTCGAACATCGCGACGGACACCAACGTGAAGCTGTTCCACAAGCTCAGCGACGAAGTCGGGAAAACGATCGGCAAGCACCAGGTCATCCACAGGCCCTCCATCGGTCGGTACACGTCCATCGAGGACACGCGCCCGCGCGAGTCGCTCCTCACGCCCGCCATGCGTGCCCCGCCGCCGTTGGGAGCCACGTCCGCCGCGGAAACGGCGACGGCGGTCGAGTCCCGTGCCCCCACCGACGCGCACAAGCCCTTGCCGCCGGACCCGACGTCGCCGGCCGGCATCGACCCGCTCGCGCAAGCGACGATCGCGGCGAATGCGCTGATGGAGCGCACGCCGTTCGCGATCGACGGCCCGGGGGATGAGGACGACGATGAGGATGAGGACGAGGACGAGGACGGAGAGACAGAGTACGACGACGACGACGTCTTGGACGAGGTGCGTTTTTTTTTTTACCGTCGCTTTTTGTTTGTTTTGGGGGGACCCGATTTTGATCGCTCGTCTTGGCGTGTTTCCGCAGGTGGACGCTTTCATCGAGGCGCATGACACGGGCGTCACGGACGCAGACAGGGAGGTTGCGAAAGGTCGGTAAAACGTGCTCTTAACTGCAGCGCTGGTTGCTCACTGGTCGCTTCTCGCTCTCTTGTTCTTAGATCTGCGTGTGGCGAAACCATTGTAAAACAGCGACGAACAGTTTCTTTTTTTTCTTTTTGATTCCTCTCTGTGATGCATATTTAGATCGATGTTTTGCATGCGTCGCTCCTGTGTCGTCTTCGCATATAGTACTATACACTATCCCTGTACTACCATCCATCTCACAGCTGCAAGGATCATCCCAAAATACAATCCAGTGTTTTTTTGTGGACCTTCTGCAATTTGTACTATGGCTACACCAAGTGGATCTGTGGAACCGCAGGAAGAAGGTAGAGATGAAAATAACGACCACAGAACCATCAAGAGGGGGACGGCAGGCAGTGTGGGTTCAGGTCGCTCCACAATCGACCCACACCTTGACCGTTAAATCACTGTCTATTGACCCCGAAGCAATCATGTTCTGTTGTGGGTGAGTCTGTGACAAGATGGTGCTCAGTACAGCCGTGCTAGTGACGAAAATCTATCGAACAACTTACTGCGACTGCCACAACGACATCTGCAGGGATGGGTCCGATCAGCAAATAGCAATCGCTGGGGCGGCAAGGCAAAGGCACTTACCGTGGTGGCCATCAAGTACCTGCATAATCTCTCGGCTCTGCAGGTCCCACAAGTAGATCTTGCTGTCTTCGCTGCCCGACACGATCCACTTGCCGCCCGTGACGCTGAAGCAGGCGGCGATGCAGTATTTTGAATTTTGGTGGCCGACGTACGTCTTGAGACAGCGCGACGTCTGGAAGTCCCAGAGGCGTATCGCGCTGTCGTGGGCAGTGGAGAGGATGTATTTCGAATTCGGGGAGAACTGCACGTGTTGGCTAGATTAGAGAGAACTTTTCAAAAACTTTTCTTTGGCGAGAGTCATGCGGAACACCCTCGTACCAAATGGCGTTGTGCCCTTCAGCCAGGGTCTTGAGGCATTGTCCGGATGGCAAACTCCATATGCGACTGTGAGGGCACGTATAATGCTGTGAGGGGTGAACAAAGATATATAATGTATGACGCACATGAGACCATCAAGCGAGCACGAGACTACCAAGGAGCCGTCCCTGTTAAAATGCACAGCGGTCACGTAGTCGAGGTGAGCATTCAGTGTTTTGATGCACCGTCCTAGTACTGTGTCGGGATTCAGATCCCCGAGCGAGTCCTCACACTCACCCTTGGCTGTATTCCATATCTTTACGTCGCCAGTCGCAGCCCCCGGATACAAGCTGGGTGCCTTCGGTGTTGTAATTGATGCAGAAGACGTAGCTCGTGTGGCCTTTGAGGGTTCTACTCGTCAGACCCTTCCACGACAAACGCTTCTGAGCACCAAAATCTCTCAACCTCGCGGATGGTACGTACGGAATCAACGTCCCATATCCGAATGGTGTGATCGTCCGATGCCGTGGCGAGGTACACGCTATCCGGAGACCATGCGATGTCCGAGAGGCCCTTCGTATGGCCATTCAGGTTACGGACGAGTTCCCCAGAAGATGGCGACCATATTTTAGCGACATTGTCAGCAGCTTGTGAAGGATCGCGTGAGCAAGCGTGCTTGAAAGAGGGGGGCTCCAGCGCACCGCAAGATGCTAAAAGAGTGCCATCCGGGCTAAACTTGACGGAAGATATAGACATGGTGTGACCGCTGAGCGTGTGTCTGAGCTCATAGCGGGGTCGCGCTCTGGTATGTCCGTTCGCCGGTGGTGGTGGTGGATTGGAGGGCGCGGGCGGCGGTGCGACGGGAGGTGGATGCAGCTGGGCTGGCGGGAGAGGTACATGTTGACTCTCAGGGATTTGTGGGTCATCTTCGGTAGGTTTGAGACGCGGCGTCGTCCTCAGTGGAAGAGTCGTCGTCGGTAGCAGATTGACGAGGAGGACTCATGTTCGTTGGTGGAGATCACGACGTTCGGCTAACCTAAGCTCACTTGACCGCATCCATGCCAGTGCGACTTGTAACGGCCGCGTCTCAACGGCTCGCACTCGCGAATACATTCTCCCCCCACACCGCCGAGTTTGTTGCCGCCGCGGGTTCTCTATCGTCTATCCCGCGTCTAGCGGGACTTCCAGAGGTAAAGAAGACAGTTCCCTAGCATAATCCTTGCTTGCTCAACGTACATTATGAGGTCGTTGTAACAGGTGTGTCCCCGCGTTAAATTCACTCGTCTATACTGTCGCTGAGTAGCGATCCGGGTAGGGCGTGCCAATGTAGGCAAGTCTACTCTCCTCAACGCGGTAATGAAGCGGAAGTCGTTAGTTGCTTCTAGCAAGAAACCGGTTCGTCTCATCGTACTGATTTATGTATTGCTTCACGAGTCAATTGTAGGGTCGCACAAAAACTCTAACGTTCTTCCGCATTGGACCAACACCAGGGAAGGTCGTCCTGGTGGACGCGCCCGGCTATGGCGAACGTGGCCGTCCAGAATGGGGCGAGCTTTTCAACCAATATCTGCAGACTCGGTCAGAGTAAGCCTTTTTTTTTTATGATCGCACGCTATGGGCTTATTTCTGTCTGAGGTTATGTCGGGTGTACATACTATTGAACGCAAAACACGGGATCAATGAAGCGGACAAGGTCATGTTGCAGCATTTGGACGAAAAGATCCAATCCGGATCGAGATGGACACTTCAGGCCGTCATCACAAAGGCGGATCTCGTACCTCTCCATAGAGATACAACGATATCGAGTATCAAGCGCACTATATTCGAAAATGCACCGACTTGTTTACCTCCCATCGTCACTGGGTCCCTTAAATCTACGTCTACCTCCGTAGGTGTCAATGACCTCAGAATGTCCGTCATGGAGGCTTGCGCTTTAGCACTTCGTTAAAAATCTACAATGTTCTCTTTACATCATGCGAGGTCAACGTCGAAGAGCAAGACCTCGGCCGTAGAGCTACCCAAGTTGGTCACCCTCAACTCCTCTCTCGGGCTGGCGTGCACGAATGCTCCGTCCCCTTCTCTCATCTCGACCGATTGGCCTCCAATTTCTACTCGCACATGGGCTCCCTTTCCCTCTCCGTGATTGAAACCCGACGTCTGCACGACTTGCAGGTATGCCTTCCGCTCTCCTTCCTTTGAAGGCATTGCCCGGGAGATGGTCCGATCAGGAGACAAGATTGTCGCCCAAAACGCGACGTCTGACTGAACCGGTGCTGGTCCCTCTCCCTCTCGTTCTAACGTTACTCCATCTGACCCAACAGGAGCGACCAGAAGCGCCCATTTGTCCTGCTTCTCGTCTTCTGTGAAGTGGCTGCGAAATTGTCACTCCACGCGAATTCTGTTCGGCTCATGTGATGCACGCTTACCGCGTAAAGTACCTCGGCTTCAGGGATCCCTTCCAGGGAAGCGTCCAGATCTGCACGAAATGTACGTCCTCGTTCCCGTTACAACCTTCGCCGTGACGGATACCCGTGCCAGCGGAGGTTAGTTGAATGTCTCCTCGTTTCAAGATTTCGACGTTATCCATGCTATCCTGGCTGGCACACCGTGTAGCAAATGCTCGATTAGATTCGTTGCTGTCACTCACTGTTTGAGCTCTCCCCGAACCAAGTAAGAGAAGATCTCGAATTCCTGGTGGGAGTGAAACCCAAACCCATTGCCAACCGTGACTCGGTCCTCGTTGATGACTCGTAACCGTCCGAATGATTCGTGGCCATCAGCAAGATATTCCCTATATACGGAGACGCGCTGTTGAGTTGGGACCAACCCTAAGATCATTGATCACCTACGGTGGTACGGCAAATGTGTACAGCGTTTGAAGCCACTCCTTTGGTTGGCCTCCTCCACGCTTGGCGTTTTCCCGTAGTTCAATCTTCGTTGCAGTCATTCTGTGGGACGATTCTTGATGCCATTGTTCATGTTCGTGGGTTTCCTTATAGCTGTAGCTGTATCAGACTATCAGTCATGCAAGTGCGGAAACATCGTAATCGTAATATGAGTTGTGTCAGGATTCTACCAAATCAAGTAACGAGCGCTATGCACCCTTGCGCACGCCAAAAACTTCATGACCAATGGCTACCTTACTTCCTCCTCCCAAGCGACAAAAGCTGTATAATGGTGTCCCAGAGCCAGAGAAGGCCCCCCTTGAGCAATCTCCTAACGTCATCGTCCAGTTTGTATCCGAAGATGACGGTTCTGCTCTGGCCCCTGCAGTCAGCTTACCTGCTAATGTCTCGCGGGAGGACTTACAAAGCCTGGTCAACACGTTGACATCCAAGGTATGCTATATCCAGCGTCTTTCTTTCCACGTGTCCAACGCCAATGACATTTCAAGACTGATGAACCCGTGCCATTCCAATTCCATGTCGCGCTGCCAGCTGATGCCGTGACCAATGAATCTACGCGAATCGTCGTATCAAAGTCGATCGAGGCCGACGTGCTTTCACATCCTTCCCACGCGTTCTCACCGGAAGATATCCTCGTCGTCCGCTGTTCTCCACAGTCCGTGTTCCGTGTCAGACCAGCTACACGATGTTCCTCTTCTCTGTCGGGTATAGTTATCACTCGATCGTCTCGATCGTTCCCTAATTCCTGTCCTTGTACTCCAGGTCACACATCTCCAATCCTCTGTGCATCGTTTTCTCCGACGGGAAACCTCCTTGCTACGGGTTCGGGAGACACCAACGCACGTCTGTGGGATCTATTTACGGAAACACCTTCACACACCCTCACTGGCCATCGGGGGTGGGTCCTGTGCGTTGAGTGGGAGGCTCTCGAACGGAAGCTGGCCACAGGGGGGCACGACGGCCATGTGAGTTTTGCTTTGCGCCCCCAACACACCCGTGAACGTAATAGCCCTTCGCTCCCGCAGGTCCGGATATGGGATCCCAAGACAGGAAAGCCCATCGGCGATGCGTTAAAAGGACACACAAAATGGGTTACGTCTCTGTCCTGGGAACCAATACACATGTAGGCCCAGTGTGTCGCCAGTCTCGCGCTCGCGGGCTAACATTCCCGGCCCGGATATCCAGAAACCCTTCGTCGCCTCGATTGGCATCGTCCTCCAAAGATGGTACCGTCAAAGTATGGGCGATAGCAACCCGCCGGCTAGAGTACACTTTGGGTGGCCACACCGCAAGTGTGAACGTGGTGCGATGGGGAGGTGGGGGGCTCAATGGCAAGGGCGTCCTCTACACAGCCTCGTCGGATCGCACAGTCCGCATTTGGGACGCGAATGGGGTGTGTTTTTACCTTCTCTCTATCAAGAAGCTTAGACTCAAGCGCCTCTAGGGCAAAATACTTCACACTTTAAAAGACCATGCGCATTGGGTGACCACGCTCTCCCTAAATACGGACTTTGTTCTGCGCACCGGCCCCTTCGACCATACTGGGAAGCGTCCGACCTCCGATGAAGACGGTTCGTTCATCTACATCAGTCGAAGCTACGACAAGTTTGCTTACCCCGCTTGGCCCTCTATTATAGCTCAATCCCGTGCTTTGGCGCGGTACAACGCCCTTGTTTCCTCCACATCCGAGCTCATGATCACCGGCTCCGACGATCACACCTTATTCCTGTGGTCGCTCTTCCCTTCGCGTTCCGACTCCAACGTGCCCTCTGAGACAGCAGCCTCGAACGGGGGGAAACTCAAGCCTTTGGCACGCTTGACCGGGCATCAGCGTCAAGTTGCACATGTTGCGTTCAGTCCCGACGGCCGATGGGCGGCAAGCGCCGCTTGGGACAATAGTGTGCGCTTATGGGAAGGTCGCACGGGCAAGTTTGTAGCGACCCTTCGAGGGCATATTGGTGCTGTCTACCGGCTCACCTGGTCCGCCGACTCTCGGCTACTCGTTAGTGCAAGCAAGGACACCACGCTCAAAGTAGGCGTTCTCTACCTGAGCAGGTAGCTCAGGGGCTTACGTCTTTTTTACTTAGATTTGGGACTTGAAAACGTACAAGATCAAGACGGACCTTCCTGGTCATACCGATGAGGTGTACTGCGTTGATTTTGTAGCAGATAAAATTGTCAGTGGCGGTCGTGATCGTGTGGTAAAAATGTACGGATTCGACACGTCTCTTCCCCATTTATCTCAGCGACGCTCACACATCTCGCGTACAGATGGAAAAACTAGCTGGGCTAGCTCAATGACACCCTTAACTTACTAGTTGTCAGATAGTGCAATGCACACGAATCATTGTAACCTACTAGTGGAATGTAGTTCGAAGGTACACGCACTCAGCGGCACTCTCTTTGGGACTCTTCCGCCATCATGATGACGTGCCACCGTTGCCACGGATTCCTGCAGGCACCTGAGGTCGCTCTGTCTAATCGCTTCCTCGCCGGCGCCAGGGCCAACAAACGACTGCTCCACGTGAATGCACCCCCAGTCCAGTAAGACTGAACCTCCGGAAGGGAGTCTACAGGTTTAATATTAAAACGGTCACGCGTCACGGCTCGAAAGGAAGGCTGTTGATGTGGATAAAACTCTATCATGATCCAACAGGCCGGGCTGCTCGGGTTCTCTTGATCGATCAACCTGCCCGCGACAAGTAGGCATACGCAAATTGACCTCACGGGCTTATCTTCTACATAAGTCGCAGAAGTAAGTTACTGTATTAACCTAGTTAGCGCCAGACAGGCGCCAACAGTTTTTTTTCATGGAATGGAGCTCGTCACCGCGCCAGTCAGGCTTACACAAAACGGGCACGATGTACTGTATTGTCGGCACTGTCTAATGCTTGCGTACGATCCTCGCGTTCGGTTGATGTCCCGGTATTTTGTTGAGGGATCACAGAACCTGTGCGAACTCGGCCGCGGCAACGGTCGCCAAGTATGACCGACCCGAAATGCTACGTGTGTTGTACCTATAAGGAGAAAGGTGACGTGACGCGAATATGGTGGGGAGCGCCTTGCCGAACGACTGTCATTTGATAATCGGGAGGAGCTATTTGAAGGGGAGTGTGCATGGTCATGAGGACATTGTGCATCGGTGCCCGTATGAATGAGAACGTCAAGTCATTTGTGTACTGTACACGACGTTCATATTGATAGTTGGCAATGGAAATACAGAAATCGGGGCAAAGACGACAAAAATAATGCCTGGGAGACTGAGGCACGGTTACCCGTATAATCACACTCCACGTCATCATCACACCCCATCCATTTCTTTTATCCACTTGAACACAACATCGATCCTTTATCATGGACGACGATGAGCTGTCTCAACACCTGATATACCACCCTTCGTCCCCAGGCTTCGACATACCAGACTATCTTCCACTTCGAAGAGTAAAGCCACTTCCGAAGCGCAAGCGTAGCTCTCCTGATCCGGCTCGCTCGCTCCCCCTTAACGCCATGCTCCCCCCCATCCTACCACCACCGCCTGGTCCAGATGCTACTGCAGAGGAGCTGATTGCGCATGCAGAGGTTTTGTCTGCACAGATCACCTTTCAGTCGTACTTCCTCCCCACCGCACTTAGTGACGTTGCGGACTTTGCCCGTAATAACGTAGAGGCGCCGGCGCTACCCGAGGGAGTGCCAGTCATCGTCGACCTCGATGTTTCACCCACCACAGAAGTCCGCGGTGAGGGCACCGACGCCGGTGGCGACTTCGACCAAATGCCGCAGCAGGGAAACGCCAAAAAACGCAAGGTGCCAGCGCATCTCTCGGGTTCGCAGATGGGGCCGGACTCGTCCGACGTGCATTCGGGCGAGGAGGAGCCGCCCATCGAGAGGGTGTTGCCTGGTCTGGTGTCCCCTACAGGGACACCGCCGTCGGTAGCTGCTACCACGACAGCGGGAGCAGCTTCCAAGGAAGAGCCGAGCGGTGCAGAGACAGTCGGTCGTCGGGGAAAGGTGCTGCCCGCCACGATGGTGGGCCTACGGCAGAAGGAGATGCTCAAGCACCGGAAACGACAGCTGGCCGCTGCACTGAGTGCACCTTTGCTTGGCGACTCGCTCGCACTGGACCAGGCGCTGTTGGCTAACTATACACTTCTAAACGAGAACCGTGCCGGCATGGGCAGAAATGTGCGCCTCATCATGTCACGGCCGATACGCAGGCGTGCATTCCGCGTGGTCCGTCGGCGTCGCGCCCCACCAGCCCCACCAACTTCCATCCCGACCCGCCACATATTCCCCAATGACGAATTTACGTTCTTGAGACCTAGCACAGGTGTGTATGTTTTGGATCGATTGCTGGCGTTGTGTGCGGGTCCGACTGTTTGATGGGGTCTCGTCAGCTTCGGAGCGGCTCGTCGCCACGCGCGCGGAGTACACGGTGCTGTACGATCGCTTCGAGGATGAAGTCGTGCGGCAAGCGGAGAAAGCCGCAGAGAACGCAAAGGCAAGCGCGGCCGCTGGCACTGGTGCGGTGGGCGTAGCAGGGACAAAACGGGGCGAACGAGCGGTGCGCAAAGTTCGTGCGGTCGCGGCGCAATCGGTGCAAGATATGGACACACATGCGACGTCAAAGTCTCCCAGTTTGATGAAGACTTCGGGGAAGAAGAAGAAGCGGTCGGCGCTGGCCAACGCTTCGAACCCACATCATCTTCGCAACTACGTGCCGTCGCGGGTTCCCAACCCGAGCCACCTAAGTGCAGCACAAATAGGCGCGAACACGCAGAACCTGCTAAGTCCGCTTCCGCTTGTTTTCCTGGCGGCTCAAGTTCCGCCGAGGCGGGGTGCGCAACAGCGGCCGATGCCAGCGGCGTCACAATTGGCGAATCCAGCGGAGGAGTGGATCTGTCCGACGTGTGAGTACCGCCTGTTCTATGGGGACGAGCAGGGATACCGGATGGGAGTGCGGAACCGAAAAAAGATCCTAAAGCGTCGTCGACGAGCGCGGGAACGAGCCGCTGCGGCAGCGAATGGAAGCGGGACGGGAGTAGGTGTTCATGGGAAAGGAAGCGGTTTCGATGACGAGGAAGATCTCGATTTTGAGACGACCAGTTCGGGATTGGCGCTGAGCCAGACGAGATTGGCGAAGGTTGAGCGGGAAAAGGACGGTGATAATCTCGGTCTCGATGGTGCAGGATAGCATAGCGAACTGTCCTGTGATCCTTCCTCTCCTTCCTCTACACCCTCTATAAACCTTCCTGATATTATTACTAAATTTTTTTCATGAAATTTTACATGTTATAATCTTAAATCTTATACCTAGCGGATAAATTTTCATTTACCGGAGGGTTGTTTTTGGCAGTTTTTGGCAGTTGTTTGGTTATGTACCGGCAGCCGGTCAGCCGGTCACGTCAAGGTGATTAATGAAGCTCCGCAATCTCGGGGCGCCTTTTGCAATTCATCTGTACGTACAGTGGGTTTGGCTGTACACCAACTTCTGTTCCTGGTACGATCGGCTCATTCTCTTCGTATGGCCATTTTGTTTTTGTTTTGTTTTGTCACGAGGTTGTCCTGAGGAAGAAATAAAAATTAAAGAGAGGAAAATAAATCCAAGCGAGGGAAAGAGCGAGTGAGGGACCTTGTCTTGCCATTTTTTTTTTTTCTATTGCTCTCTCTTTTTCGTCCAGCCCCATATTTGCAATAAGCTTCAGGCGTCATAGTAAGCCCTAGCCTGGCTAGTAACGTGTCTGCGTGTCGCTGAATATGTCACATATGAGGCTAGATCCCACCGCAACGGAACGTTTCTCGACTAGTAGGTGCCCACACCCTGACCTCCATCCTCGCCCCCATCCCAACCCCCTTCTTCGAATATCGGTTAAGCGCAGTGATTTCCTTTTCATGTTACCGCATTGAGCGCCTCAACCACACGCTTGAACTGTTCTAGTTCCAGTTCCGATCCCAGTTCGTCTGTCGGCTAGCATCATCTTGTGCCCTCTCCCTCATTCTTTCTCTCTCCTGCCCTACCCGATGTCTTTCACCCTCTGCTGCTAAGTCACTAACCTCACCTGCACTCGGAATTGCATTCCGCACGTATCATGTCCTGTCAGTGCCATACCTTTCTGTCGATAACCTGCTTTTCTCCCTACGTCTCCTTCACTCATGTCTTCGTTTCCTTACCGCTCACAATTTTCTCCAGCCTCCAGTGCCTCCTTCCGTCAACCAGGCCACCCCCTGCCCCCCCACCAAACCGCCAGCCAGCTTACTCCTCTCTCGGCGAGGCGTTAGGGTCCGAACGACCTGGTCTCTCGCCTTACACCCAACAACCCCCTCCTCCTCCAACCACCTCCATACCAATGTCTTCCGATGGTCGGTACATGTACCAGCATCAACAAGGGATGTCATCTTATGACTATTCGTCTTATCCCCACAACTCCTACGACGCATCCCAATTTCCCCAGAATCATTCCAGGCAACCGAGATCTTCTCAATCACACCCTTCCTCCGAACATGTTCCGTACAATCCTCCTCAGCCCCATTACCACGCGCCTTATGGTTCCGCTCCTTACGCCGTTCCACATTCGGCTCCACCTCAGTGGAATGGCGAAGCTTGGACCCAGTTTAGCCAACCAGTCGCACCGGCACCGTCCGTCTCTGACCCACCCGCTCCTCCTCCCCTCAATCGACCAGAACCTGCCGCTGCACCTGCACCCCCTGCACCTGCACCTGCCCCCGCACCCACACCTGCACCCCCCTTACAGCGCATATATGCTGCCTCCCCGCAACCGCAACTCAATGCAGAGATGCGGCGGACCGCGGGGACTCCTAAAGCCGCAGACCCACCTCCTCAGCACAAGCGCAAACCACGGGAAAAAGAGGCTGCCGCTCCTCGGCATCCTTCACCGCTAGCGTCTGCCCCGCTGGATATCGATTTTGGAAAGGCATGCTTTCTTAATGTCCGCTTTTCGATCGACAGTTTTACTGATCACGATGATTTCGCGTATGCGCACGCATATATATGCTCTAGTTAATAGAGTCGTATCGTATCATCATCGATACGACCACCGCCTTAACAGCCGACCCGGCCACCGTGCAGGGTCGTCCCCCATCCTTGGAGGCACTGCAGAGAATTAGTCAATCTGCGGCCCTTGGTCTTCGGTTGTTGGGATCCACTGTCGGCACCGATCCGCCTGGGACGGCACCCTCGGCTGAGCCACCAGTTGCGAATTCTGGGAATGTTGAAGGAAGGCGACGCAGCTGCCAAACGACAGGTACGTCCGAACTGTTCACCTCCATGAGGTATAGTCACTCAACCGCGTGCTTTGTTGACTTCAGAAGGCCGAAGCGCCTGTACCCGAAGGGCAGACTTGTTTAGGTTGTAGTGCAACGTCAACCCCCGAATGGCGAAGGGGTCCTTTAGGTCTGTCCCCTCTCGTCCCCCTTTCGATGGCACCGTGTGCTCTCAGCTGACCGTCCGACACAGGTCCCCCGAACATTGTGTAATGCCTGTGGGCTCGTGTACGCAAAACTTGTACGTCAAAAAGTGTCAACCGTAGTACCTTATCATTTGCAAACTTTGTTGATGGCTACAGATAAAAAAACGGAAGCGTGATGCCGCACGCCGCGCAGCTAACACACAGGACGCGAACGACTGGCGCCCCAGCAGATGACGCGTCTAGTGGCGACGAGGACGAGTCAGCGTCACAAGAGTTTCGTATGGAGGACGAGCACGTGGGCCGTGGCTGACGGCCAACTTGCTCCACTTCAACTTCGGCTAATTTCCCATGATGATCACACACCACATCTCCGCAGTTTCACGCTGACGTCGTCTATTTCGCATTTGGGTGAGCTTCGTTTACAATATGGATTGTCGATTTCGGCTTTTTCGTTCGGTCGTTGCGCGGTTTATGGGCCTAGCCGTGCCGATCAGATATACTCTAATGGGCCTTCCTCTTCACTTTTCCTTTCCCGAGCACATGTACTTTCTTCTTGCGCTTGCGCGCTAATCCTGTCGTCTCCTGGCCATCGTCCTGCTGCCAGAACTCTTTTATGTCCATCCGTTCTAGCGCGGCTCCATGCGCGCCGGGTTTCTATCGATCCCTCCCACACCCTTAACTTGGCCGAGGTGACACGACTATGATGAGACACTCAGAACCGTTTTGACTCTTGATCACTGTACGCTCCTATACGCTCAGTTGTGGAAAATATGGGTCCTGAGAGGCGACCGTGAGTAGTCGTAAGCGACACTGAAACCTCGGAGACTTTCCAACGGGAAGAAAAGATTATTATTTGATGTAAGGTTTGTACACTGGGCTTCCCTGTCAGGAATAAGCGCGTTTCCTTCAATCTGGTCTGCGGCTGCGCTTGTCCCAGCTAGGTCTTTTGTGAAGAAGTTGCAGTAATGAGGCCTTGCGCTTCGCCTTGTCTCGCTCGTAGAGGGGGAGCACAAAGGAACCACCACCCTTCTCTCTAGCATCGAATGTTCTATAATCGACCCGTCTTTCGCCACGTTCGATGCCAAGCCCAAAAAAAATGCGCATTAGGCCCATCTGTGTATATATTCGTTGGACGAACGAGGAGACGACCGACCGAACGCATGGGGCCCTTTTTTGATCGTCGTCTCTCGATTTGGTTTAGAGCACTTTCCTCCTTCGCTGCAGAGTTGGCTGCGCGCCCAAACCCACGATGCTGTAATTATTTTTATCTCCTATAGGCCCCGCCCATACATATTCTTATTTACGGGAAGAGCGCCACAAGACCGCATGTGGTGGTGGCACGAAGTCACTGGACACATCACGCCCCTCGCTCGTTGGGGCTAAGTTGTGCACCGACTCGGACTCCGAGGAATGTCCACTTGCCCTCCCCCCCCTGAAGGCATTTTGTGTCGTAAAAGTTCACCGTAAGGTTTACAGTAAAAAAAAAAAGATTCCAAACTTAAAAAACGAAAACCGTTCGTTTTTTATATATATAAATTCCTTTTTTCCCACTCTGCAGCGGCTTAGCAGGTGGGTGTGTGCGTCGAAACTTTGGCTGGAAAACAGAAGCAACTGCCCGCGGCGCGTGGGGCGCAGGGAAGCCGTATCGGCTCTTCTTTCCTTTTTTTTTTGGTAGCTGGATATGGATATCACAGGGCGAGGCGCTGCCGCACTCGTGGCGCTCCCCCGCTACCTATTATGACAGTTCTACCTAACTCAACTTTGATCTCACTCGACAGGTAACTATAAATTCAATTCGTGTGATGTTGATGTGGTGGGAACTCGCGCCGCCCTCTCTCTCTCTTGAGATTTCAGTATTTTTTGAGAAGAGATTGACGGCGGCGATCTCCTCGGCGAACTCTCATGGAGCCACGCAGCGCAATGCAACCTGACGGTGGGAACTCCACATCAGCAGCGAGCATTTTGTTGATTTCCTCGCGAGGTGATATCGTCGTTGGCCATGGAGAAGCAAAACTTCCACTCAGAGATACGTAGAATGTCTAATCCGCGCGTCTCAAGCGGGTGTGTATATAGATTTGGTGATTCGTACTACTAAGAACACATAAACGAATCCCGCCTTCTGAAAACTGAAGAACGAATGTTTTTTTTTAAAAGCGGAAAAAAGGAGAGGATGGGAGGGGTGAGGGGTGAAATAAAGATGAAATGGAAAGGAAGGGGAGGGGCGGAAGAGGAATCAACTGCTACCGTGACGATGGTTCGGTATTATCGAATCGCATTGGCACTCTATCCTGCCTGTCCGTCCTCACCGATCATCGCGCACCTGCGCTCTATGATTGCGCCTGTGCCTGTGCATGTGCCTGCATTGCCGTGACTTGGGCAGCTTGAACGGCAGGCGAGGTTCGCGTGCGGCTGTCCGCCACCCCGGCGAAATGCAATCTCGTTCATCCTGTTCATAGACGTCTAGAGTTGTTGCCACGCATGCATGAGGTGACTGCCCTCCCGCCCACCAGCTCGCGCCTGCGCACGAGTAACCTCTCGCATTAGCCGCAGCTGCATCAGGTCCATCAGGATGAACCTCCGCTGTGTCGGCACCGCGTCCTGGGTCTGCGCTGAATGGTCCTGCTGCTGCCGCCGCTGTTGTCGTTGTTGTAAATAAGCTAGAAATTGCGCTTTTGCCTGCATGGCTTGCTGTTCAAGGATTGAGACATGCATGTTTGTCTACAATGTGTCATTGGAGGTCTTGTGGCCGCGAAAAACTGGTATTACACAGGTGGCATACAGCACACAGCCCCACGGGACAATCGAAGAGCCGTCGCGAGGTGGAGAATGACTGTGCGGCCTCCCACGACCCGTGCGACTGCATCAGCTCCGGTAAACCAAGAGTGCATAGGGAAGGGAGTATAATTAGCTCCCCGTCGACTGGACACAAAGTCCGCAAGATGTCTGCCGCAAGTTCGCCGGCTACACGAGACTCTTTTATGTCACCGAACGCGCAGATGAGCTCCACCCATTGTTCCTTGTCCATGTCGTGTTGTACAGTTGAGCGTTGGGCCATAAAGATACCTAGATTTTCGACACGGGATAGGAAAGGAAAAAAATGGTCGCGAGTTTGAGTCATCAAGGACAACTGCCAGTCCAACTGTTCGCACGATATTTGCAAATCAAGCCGAGCTCCTGGGTTGGAAAGGCAGATGGAAAGGTGTGGAAGAAGAAAAAGGTCGATTGGCGGTCGGTATCGCGTCGATGACTTCTATGTTACAACACCACGCCCATCAGTCATCGTGCACCTGCACCCTGAGATTGTGCCTGTGCAGGGGCCTGCTGCGCCGCCTTGACTTGGGCAGCTTGGGCGGCGGCGAGGTTCGCGTGCGGCTGTCCGCCACCTTGGCGGAACGCAATGCCGTTCATCCCGTTCATAGACATCTGCAGTTGCTGCCACGCGTGCATGGGGTAGCCGCCCACCCGCCCGCCAGCTTGCGCCTGAGCGGCGTGTTGTTGCATCAGCTGCAGCTGCAGCAGCATCTGTGGGTTCATCGGGTTCATCGGGATGAACATCTGTGTCGGCGTCATGCCCTGGGCCTGAGCCTGAGCCCGAACCACCTCCATTAGCGACATCTGGAGTTGCTGCTGCTGCAAACGAGCTGCATATTGCGCCTTTGCCTGGGCAGACGCCATGACCTGCTGCTGCTGTTGGTGAGACAGTTGCGGCGATTGCTGACCCTGGCCAGAGGCTGCAAAGTGCTGAGAGGCGACGTGCTGACCCTGACCATTCGCGTTGGGCATGGGGGAACGGGATGTCGCTTGCGAGTTCGCAGTCGCGCCAACAATGGCGGGATTCAACATAGGCGTACGAGACAAGTGTGGCGCCGACACATTCTGCTGCTGCTGCTGCTGCTGGGCCTGTGCAGCTTGCATTTGCGCCACTTGGGTGGCGTAGCGTGCTTGTAATTGCGCGGGGGTGAGGTTAACCGCCTGGGCCTGCCCTTGTGCGTGCGCCTGAGCTTCAGCCTGAGCCTGCGCCTGCATCATGTAGATTATCTGTTGCTGCGTCGATTGTCCCATCACACCCGCTTTCGCATTTTGGCCCTGGGCTTGTGCCGCTAATTGTTTGTACAGCGCAGGATTCATGCCCACCGCCCCCATGTTCACATCGGTTTGGAGCGGTGGTGCAAAGCCCTTCGCTTGTTGAGGGAACGGTGGACGCGCTTGCGGAACTGCTTGGGCTTGAGATTGAGGCTGGGGCTGCCCTTGGATAGTCGACTGTGCGGGCGGGCGTGGGGAGCTGCTGGAGGCCGCGTTAGTGCCAGCAGCCGCCATCGCATGCAGAGTAGGTGATGGTGCGACATGCGGAGAAGATCCCAGGGTACTCGCGGAGCCGTTGACAACGGCAGTGGGATGCAGGGACTGAGACGTGCTTCCGGGTGTAAAAGGAGCAGCGACAACTGGCGTCGCGATTGAGCGCGGGGGCTGCGGCGGCTGTGATCGGGGCTGTGGCCGCAGTGGTGGTGATGGTGGCTGTTGGGGTGGAGGCTGAGATTGGAACCGGGACTGGATTTGAGACTGTGATTGAGACTGAGAATGTGAAGGCGTCTGGGTATGAACTTGGGGTTGAGGTTGAGGTGTGGGTTGCCGCTGATTGACTGGTATATTGTGTAATAGGTGGTTATTGTTGACGGCTGCCACTGTTGCTAGGTTGTTTTCAGGCAGCTGGGAGGATAGCGCAGCCTTCATGCGTATCGAATGATCATGATCAAGTAGCCGATACCTCAAGAGCGACTCATTAGGAACTGCAAATGGAGTAAGTTGAAGAACAAGACATACGACGACGACGGAGTAGCACTTTGTGTGGGCTCTGGGACCATAAACCGTATGAAATTGGTCTTGCGGCTCACAGATGGTTCATCTTCCTCGGTTGACTCTAGGTCATTTAATTTGCGTTTCTTAGATTGTAATGGAGGTGATGTGGGAGGGAGGGACATGTGTAGGGGTTCTTTCTGAGGTGTGGGTTCGTGGGTGTCCTCTGCCGCGTGGGAGGATCTCGAAATTAAATGAGATGCTGGCTTTTTTTGGTCTTTGTGATCTAAAATCCAGTGCTGCATTTGTGCATCATGCTCTCTTCCGTTCTCTCTTCGCCTTATGTCCGCTTTTACTCAGCGTCTCTGGGCTTGTGATTTATATATAATTTTTCGCCCACTTCTCTTCCTCTCAAAAGAAAAACAGGACCAAAAAAAAAGAAAAAAAGACACACAAACAAGACAGACAGACAGACAAATAAAAAAACAACGACCTGCCGTGCAAGACCACGCGTCTGCGAGGGATAAGGCGGGCTCTGGTGAAGGTGAAGGTGACCACTGACCAGGGTAGGAATAGGATGTTGGAATCCCAGGCCATGGGAAGTGCGGCCCCATGATCATGACCGTGTTAGAGGGATCGAGGATGTCTGCGGCGCATATACCATTGTTCCTGGTACCGATTCCGTCAGGATGGGAAGAGGAGAAATCCCTCTAGATGAGTGCATCGGTGTATGTAACTTCGGTACATTTGCTTTCGAGGTGTTTTCCGAATAGATTATCGCGAGCCTGCGACGACGTGAAGACCCCGCAATAGGGGCGCACTTTTCGGGGCATGTGCTTGTTTGTTTACAAGATGACTTTGGAGGTCTTGCGGCTGCGCGAAACTGGTATTGCAGATGTGGCATACAGCAGACGGCTTCACCGGAGGGTCGAAGCGCTCTCGGGAGGTGAGGAGTGACTGTGCAGCCTCCCACAGTGGCCCTTGCACCTGCGTAAGCTCCGGTGCACCAAAAGTGCGCAGAGAAGGGAGCATAGTTGGCTCCCCGTCGACCGGACACAAAGTGCGCAAGATGTCTGTCGCAGGTTCGCCAGACACACGAAACTCTTTTGCGTCACCGAACGCGCGGATGAGCTCCACCAATTGTTCCCTGTCCATGTCGTCCTGCGCAGTTGAGCGTTGGGCCATGAAGATGCCTAGATTTTCGACACGGGATAGAAATGGGGAAAAATGATTGCAAATTTGAGTCATCGAGGACAATTGCCAGTCCAGCTGTTCGCACGGTATTTGCAAATTAAGCCGCGTAGGAGCTCCTGGGCTGGAAAAGCAGATGGAAATGGCATGCGCGGAGGTCTGAACATCTGCTCGACTGAGCGACGTCTGCATTTCTATCCGCTCGACGAATCGGCCAAGTTGCAAGGCGTCTATCGTGGGTTGGTTGAAGAATGTGATACCAATATCCTCGAGACGAGGCGCATCGATTCTAGCCACGAAGTTGTCCAAGTACTTGCTCGTTCCTCGATATTTAAGGCACGTAAGAGCAGGGAGAGCAGCGCGTTCCTCTGGTGGTGGAGGCAAGCTGAGGTATTCTCGGCGAGGGAGGAAGGAAAGGAAATGGAGTGAAAGTGTTTCAAGTTGGGTCATCTCGGATAAGGCATTGGCGAACACTTCTGGGGGAAAATCCCCGACATTAGGGATTTCATGGAGTTGAAGATCTACGATACCCGTGTGAGGGGACAGAAGCTGCGGGAGTGCGGGAATGGCGATCCTAGTCAACTGCAGAGTACGGAGGCGTGGACCCGACTGAAAAGCGCCGGGGAAGGTCAGCTGCGCGTTATTCCGGGACAGGAGAACAAGCTCTTCTAGTTCCGTAAATGGTTCAGAGATTGTGGAAAGATTCCTCAGGAGCGAGTTTGTGACGGTGAGGCCGATGAATCCAACGCGATCAGGCTGCTTCAGTGCAGCCATTATATTCTCCTCGTCCTCAGGGACCGGGGGATTGGACATGGGAGATCCTCCGTAGTTCACGACGAGAGGAAAGGGTGGCCAATATTCTAGGGTCTTCAAGACAGGCGTCCCGTACGTACAGTAGAGTCGAAGATGTAGACCCAGAGGTGATCTCAGCACGGTCCGTCGCCATCTTGAGTCTACGTGCATAAGCGTGGGCCACAATTGCGGAAGGTCATACAGGTAGTGACGAAATATGTTCAGAAGAACGTCGTCAGAGAGCATCTCAATCGTGACCCGCCGAGAAACAGGCCCAACTTCAGGCACATGAGTGCGTGATAAAAACTGGGATTGGATAAACGTTGTACCTGTTCCACGAAGCTCATTAACCCACAGTCGTTCATATTCTACCTCTATGTGACGGCCAGAGAGTCGGCGAGACATCATTAGTGACACTACCGCCTCTCGCAATGGCGCGTAACGTGGCCCAGGCTCCCGTATATAGAGTTTGTGTAGGGCTGGTAGCAAAGTTTCGCGCCGCTTTCCAGATAGTTGCAACGAAAGCAGGATGTCTGTTGACAGGTCGCCAGCTATATGAAACAATTTTATGCCTCGGAATGGACGGAAAAGGTTCGCCCATTTTTCTCGGCCCATGTTGTCCTGCCCACTTGATAGCCGGGTCGCATGGACGCGTAGATCTTCCACACTGGAAACAAGAGTGGCAAGACAATTGCAAATTTCAGTCATGGAGGGTAACATCCAGCTCCATGGCTCATGGAATATTCTCAATTTCCTGGGGGACCTAGGTTGTGTAAACGAGATGGAGATAGCATTCCCAGAGAATAGAATCTCTGCTCGAATGAAGGGCTTCTGCATTTTCATCCGGCCAATTAATTCCCTAAGTTTCGGGACGCTGAGGAGGAATTCATCGAAAAATGTGATTTCGACATCCCTGAGACGAGGAGCATACATTCCGACCACAAGGCCTTCCAAGTACTGAGACATCCCTCGAAAATTCAGGAGGGTGAGAGCAGGGAGAACAACGCGTTCCCTGGATGGTGAGGTTACGCAGACGAAACTTGCAATGGGAGGGAAGTGGAGTGAAAGTGCTCGAAGCTGGGTCATCCCGGACAATGCATCCGCGAGTGCGTCTGGTGAAAGCCTGCAAGCATTTGAAAACACCGTGAAGCTGAAGGTCTACAAGATTCCTGGAAGAACAAAGAAGCTGAGGGAGTCCGGGAAAGGTGATCCTGGTCAAGTGGAGACGGCGGAGTCGTGGGCCCCATCGAAACGTGCTGGGAAGGGTCAGGGGCAGTACGCCATCTTGAGACAGGAGAACGAGGTCTTCTAGTTCAGAGAAAAGCCCCTTGATTGCATGAAACTTTTCCCCGAATGGCCTTGTAACGGTCAGACTGATAAAGATAATACGACCAGACTGCTTCAGTGCTGTCATGACATTGTCCTCGTCCTCGGGAGGTGGGGGACCGAGCGCTGGGGATCCTCCGTACTGCACGACGATAGGTAAGGCGGGCCAGAAGTCTAAGGTCTCCAGGACAGGCGTTCCAAGCCCACAGAACAGTCGAAGACGTAGAGCCTGTTGAGACGCAAATACGATCCGTCTCCACTTGCGACATACATGCACAAGCCTGGGCCAAAGTTGTGGAGAGGCATCCAGATAATAACGAAATATTTTCAGAAGCACTTCGTCGGAAAGCTTCCCGATCGTCACTTGTGGGGAAAAGGAACACGTCAGCGAGTGGCACTGTCACGAACACTGTGCGGAATACGTACAAGTGTATTCGTTTGGCGTAGTAACAGCTTGGGGGCGCGACACGTACTGGGCACGGGCACGTCTACTGGAAAATGCGCGACATATACTGTCACCTCTTGCGGTGGAGCGAGCATTGAAGCGATGGATCACTTACTTTGCGGTGTGCATAGGGGAGCAGCTATCGTTGGTGTATCAGTGTATGTAGAACACGCCGAATTTACGAATCGTCGTTTCAGACAAGGAGTACAGCAAGCCAGTTAGGTTTGGAGCCCGGAACAATATGTCGTACTGCCTCAGCTTGTGGCTGTGCGTCGGCGGTAAGATAACAGGAGATGCGCAACACAGCCATGAATGCGGCATGAACGTGCGTGGCCGGCGACCTGAACACTGCGTGAATCGGCGTCAAATCGGCGTCCTCTTTCTCACCCTATTCATAATAGGGCTTTTGGGAAAGAGGTATAGTAGCAGTTTAATTTCCGTGAGGTGATCCTTGTCGCTGGTCATGGAGAAACAGAGCCTTTTCCCCCAGAATCACCCAGGCGTATAAGGTAATCCGCGAGTGGTGTATTCATGGACTGGTGGTTCGTTTTTTCGTATGACGATTCGTACCACTAAGAACACAAGGACGAATTCGGTATCTCGCCTTCTGAAACCCAAAGCCCGAATTTTTTAAAAGATGGAAAAAAGATAGATGACGATGATCCATGCGGTGGGATGTGGTACAAATACAGTAATAAGCTTACAGAGTATAATACCGTACTAACCAAGAGGATGGGAGGGGGCGGGAAAGAAAAACAACAGTGAAATAAATGAAAGGGAAAAGAAGATGGAAGAGGGAAGGTGTGGAAGAAGAAAAAGGTCGGTATCGCATCGACGACTTTATGTTACAACACCACGCCCATCCGCCCTCACCGATCATCGTGCACCTGCGCCCTGAGATTGTGCTTGTGTATGTGCCTGCTGCGCCGCCTTGACTTGGGCAGCTTGGGCGGCGGTGAGGCTCGCGTGCTGCTGTCCACCACCTTGGCGGAACGCAATGCCGTTCATCCCGTTCATAGACATCTGCAGTTGCTGCCACGCGTGCATGGGGTAGCCGCCCACCCGCCCGCCAGCTTGCGCCTGAGCGGCGTGTTGTTGCATCAGCTGCAGCTGCTGCAGCATCTGTGGGTTCATCGGGTTCATCGGGATGAACATCTGCTGTGTCGGCGCCGCGTCCTGGGTCTGTCCTGGATGGCTCTGCTGTTGCTGCTGCTGCTGTTGTTGTTGCTGCTGCTGCAAATGAGCTGCGTATTGCGCCTTTGCCTGGGCGGACGCCATGACTTGCTGCTGCTGCTGGTGAGACAGTTGCGGTGATTGCTGGCCCTGGCCAGAGGCTGCAAAGTGCTGAGAGGCGACGTGCTGACCCTGACCATTCGCGTTGGGCATGGGGGAACGGGATGTCGCTTGCGAGTTCGCAGTCGCGCCAACAATCGCGGGATTCAACATAGGCGTACGGGACAAGTGTGGCGCCGGCACATTCTGCTGTTGCTGTTGTTGTTGTTGCTGCTGCTGCTGCTGCTGGGCCTGTGCAGCTTGTATTTGCGCCATCTGGGCAGCGTAGCGTGCTTGCGCTTGTAATTGCGCGGGAGTGAGGTTAACTGGCTGTACCTGCCCTTGTGCGTGCGCTTGCGCTTGCGCCTGAGCTGCCTGCGCCTGTATCATGTAGTATATCTGTTGCTGCGTCGGTTGTCCCATCACACCCGCTTTCGCATTTTGGCCCTGAGCTTGTGCCGCTAATTGTTTGTACAGCGTAGGATTCATGCCCGCCCCCATGTTCATATAGGTTTGGAGCGGTGGTGCAAAGCCCTTCGCTTGTTGAGCGAACGGTGGACGCGCTTGCGGAACTGCTTGAGCTTGAGGCTGGGGCTGCCCTTGCTGAGGCTGGATAACCGACTGTGCGGGCGGGCGTGGCGAGCTGCTGGAGGCCGCGTTAGTGCCCGCGACCGCCATCGCATGCAGAGCAGGTGATTGTGCGACACGCGGAGACGATCCCAGGGTACTCGCGGAACCATTGACAACGGAAGTGGGATGCGGGGACTGAGACGTGGGGCGGGAAATAGGATGATTGGTCGCGCGCAGATGCTGTGGCGTGAGTTGAGGTGTAGCCTGTACGGGAGTCGCACTGGGCGTTGGGGTACCCAACGTTCCGTCGCCAGGGGTCTGTGTCCTCTT
Source organism: Lactarius hatsudake (assembly GCA_024734325.1). NCBI lineage: Eukaryota > Fungi > Basidiomycota > Agaricomycetes > Russulales > Russulaceae > Lactarius > Lactarius hatsudake. The sequence goes on from JANSJP010000007.1 coordinate 116,236, forward strand.
CGCTGCTGGCTTCGGGGTAGATTTCTTCGTATCCGTGCTTCCGGGAGTGGAAGGAACAGCGACAACTGGCGTTGCGATTGAGCGCGGGGGCTGCTGCAGCTGAGTTGGCTGTAGTTGGGGCTGTGGCTGTGGCTGCGGCTGCGGCTGTAGTGGCGGCGGTGGTTGTGGCTGTTGGGGTTGGGGCTGGGATTGGGGTTGGGACTGGGGTCGGGATTGAGATTGAGGCTGGGGTTGAGGCTGAGGATGTGAGGGCGTCTGGGTATGAGCTTGGGATTGAGGTTGAGGTGTGGGTTGCTGCGTCGGTGCGTGATTAACTGGTATACTGTGTAATGGATTGCTATAGTTGACGGCTGGCACTGCTGGCGGGTTGTTCTCAGTTGATTGGGGGGGCGCCGCGGCCTTCGTGCGCGTGAGATGATCAAGCAGCCGATACCTCAAGGGTGATACTAATTAAGAACAGCGAATGGAGCAAGTTTAAGAACAAGACATACGACGGAGTAGCACTTCGTGTGGGCTTTGGGTCCATGAACCGGATAATTTTGGTCTTGCGGTTCACAGATGCCTCGTCTTCTTCGGTCGACTCTAGGCCGTTTGCTTTGCGTTTCTTGGGTCGTAATGGAGGCGGTGTGCGAGGAAGGGAAATGCGGTAGAGACTGTTCGCGACCTTTCCGAGGCGTGGGTCCGGGTCCAGGCAGAGAGGTGGTGATGTAGCAAGCTTGTAAACAGAGTAAGAGTAAGTGCCTACACCGAGCAGATAATCAATAGCTGCGCACAAGTATTTTGGCTTCGACATCGAGTGCATCTTTATCTGTCCATTTGCCGCCGGACTTCTGGTTGAGAAGACATAGATCGGCGAAGAGGGTTTCAGAATTGGGACGAAGGAGGACTCTCGCTACGGTTTTTTCGGGCAACTTGCTGTCCTTTGAGTCAGGTGGCTCGAACTTTTCGATCTCTACGATCATGCAACCTGGAGGAGTGTCGCGAGAGGTTAATGGGGTTGTTTCAAGTACCAACGAGAACATGACACGCCTTCGTAAAAGGGCACCTTGGCAGCGTCAAACAGCTCGAGGAGGTCTACGGGTATTCGGTGCGCCTTTATGTCATCGAATAGGGCCTGAACGTGGCATGTGAGTGGCAAAGGAGAAAGGAAAGTGATGAAGGACAGTACAGAGTAAGCAGGGCTGTTGTACAAGAACTTTGGACCAGAGTTGAGGGTCCAATTGTCATGATGTAGTTGTACCGAGAAGGATGGGGGACTGGTCTCATGTTGCTTGAGTATCGATTGGGTTTCCCTTGTCAAGTTGTAGGCCATCGCTTCGAGTCAGTGTCACCGTCGGGTCACTCTTAATTCAAACCCGTGCGGATGACTCAGCAGTGCCTCTTACGATGTCGCAAGATCAGTTGAGAGAGGTGCTTTTTATTCGGCTTCCTGCAAACTGAACAATTACAATCTCAACCGACACAGCTATTTCAATTCTTGCATGACAAGAACCCTCAAGTCAGGCAAATCTCTCTTGAAAATCTGTTGCCTCATACTCTTAAAGATGCACCGAATCGCGCCATCTTTTTCGAAGGCTTGCAATCACATACCGGTCTGCAGAGTCCAAAGGAGAGCACGGTGATCAGAGATCTGAAGCTCCTCTGTCGAGACAACCTCGTGAGCATATTGTTGCCTTGTCGAGATCCCATTCATCTCCTGCAGGCCGTGGCGCACGATGCTTTCCGTGCTCTAGTCAATCTTTCGGATTCACCTATGATCCATCCATATATCCTCGAGCAATCTTTCCTGACATTTTTGGTGTCCTATACAGTGGCTAGTCTCCCTCTCGGCTCTTTTGACTAGCACTGGCTCATGGCTCGCAGCACCCCCAAGCAACCCTTGGCGATCTCGCTGCCATGTTGCTCTCAAATCTCACTGCCTCGCCGAGGTCATCAACTGCCCTTCTGGATCTTCGGATCGCTGTGCTCTTGACTCCCTCGTCTGCAGGGTCGTTCTATCCCACACAGTCCCGTGCAGGCAGCTGTCCACCCCCTGTTCCGTACCCAGCCGGCGACGAGATAAATGTACCTGCACTATCTCTACTCGTCGACGCGTTCGTGCAGGGTGCGAGCATAGATCCTAGCGTTCCACTCGACAAACGTCCGCGCAAAAGCCAGCTCCACTTCCTTGCGAGCGTGTTTGCAAATCTGACCACGGTAAGGGTCAATGATCCCCTATTTCGCCTTGGGGCCAAGGCTGATGATGAGCACGAAACTTCTCAGTCTCTTCCCGGGCGGATGTTCTTCTTGACGCCGCGGCCTTCGGACCCTCTACAGGGAGAGACTGCAGAAAAGATCGAGTATCCCCTCGCAAAACTCGTCGTCTTCACCGAGCACAAAGACTCCATCCGGCGCGGTGGCGTCTCATCGCTCATCAAGTGCGTTTCGACACTTTAATCGACCTGCACTTACCTGTCATAGACACTGCGCGTTCTATACGCAGGGCCACCAGGCCATCCTGACGCCGGAATCCGACTCCGTGATTGTTCCGCCATCAGATCTCCGGGCGCCCGGGATCGACGCCCTCCAATACGTTCTTCTTCCCTTGGCCGGCCCCGAAGAGTTTGACCTCGACACCCAAGAACAGCTCCCGGAGGCGCTTGCAGTTCCTGCCGCCGACGAAGCAGCGCGAGGCGAACGCGGCAATCAGGCTCACGCACGTCGAGACGCTGCTTTTGCTATGCGCGACGCGTTGGGGACGCGACTGCCTGCGCACGCGCGGAGTCTACGAGGTCGTGCGCGCGCTGCACGAGCAGGAGACGAATGACGCAGTATCCGAGCACGTCGAGCGGTTCGTGAACTTGATCAAGCGCGCCGAGGGACCGGAGACGGCGCAGGATCTGCAAGTGGAGGATGTCAAGGACGAAGATGACGACGTGCGCATCGAGGAGATATAAACGTGGTGGGGTAAAAAGATATCAGACACCGACCGGATCAGGGGGTGGGTCCGGTGCTGCAGTTGCGCGTAATTGTGTATGAGAAGGGCAACGGTTTGTACGGTTTTGGTCGCAGTGACGTGCACTTGATACTGGGCGAGACAGCATTGGCATGACGTATAGAGAGTGCTCAATAGACTGCAGTGATCTTCTCGTAATAGAAGTGCACACAACTTACTACTGTGTCACCTAAGTTAGTGTCATATTGTGGCATCAATACCCCATTTTTTCTGCCAATGCGGTGCCTTGGGGTGCAAGGCACATACATGCTAGTGGGTAGTGAAACTACAAACCAACTACTATGCCTTCTCTATTTGTGGAGTTAGCATTGTCCGCGGCCTCCTACCCGTACTGTACTTGTACTTCCCATGCATATTCACTTGCACCGTTGTTCTCGGGGTTATACCAACGGAAACAAAGAGAATGCGGTATACGGACTGTATACATGTGCCTGGCGAAGATGTCTGAGTCATACATCCCATTCGCTTTTGGACTAGCTTGGCCAAGCCTCACGACGTCCACGCGCCGTTTCCAGAAACCGGTCTCGCAGAAAGAATTTCATGATGGAAGGATAGTGGATGATCAGCCACAAGGACTTTCTTTTCTTAGTCTAGTCCCTTATTTTCCCTCCCCATGAAAGCGCCCCGGTGCACTCTAGTCGCGGAGGTAAAGTGTGAACTTATCATTATTACACCACAAGGAACAACTCCAGCGACGACATGCGACGGTAGGAGAAAAACGCACATAGTGATGGAGACGTCTGTCAGAATGGTAAATCGCTTCACCCTGTCTCCGCCTCGGAGGTACCTAGGACTGCTCGATCCGTTGCCTTTTGCTAGTGATGGCGCCGGAAAAAAAAAAAAGGCCGCTTTGCACGGATCCGGCAGTGGGGAACATCGCAGTCACATCGGCGAATCGAACCAGGAGATGCCACCGGGTGTACAGGTCCGCTGATCGCCATAAAGCACAGTAGTATGTCGCGTGCGCATATTTGTCAACCGTCGGTAGTCTGAGACTGCGCTAGTACTAGTGGACCTGCTGGACTTGGAAGGCATTCCCACGTCAGTCACTGAACCAGACCCCCCCGCAGGCCGCAGCCACCAACTCGAGTTGTTGTTGGATTCGGAGGAGGGCTGGAGCGAGAAAGCGAGGGGTGGTGCCCAGAACCATTAGAGGAGATCGTCACTGTGCCGTACCATTACCGAATGCCATATACCCTGAAACGAATTCGAAACGTCACTGGGACGACCAGATGTGTCGGTGATGATGCACGCTCCTCGGTTGAAATGTGCCTTGCGACGGATGCCGGCCGGGCGAATGATCGTGTGATTGCGATTCACGTGCTGTCCTGCCGTCGAGCGCTTGCGAGAGCGTTTCCGTGAGCTGGACCAACGGGGTTGTCTCGGCGGAAATCCATCATGCCGCGTCCAGTACCTGGAAGCGTTTTTCAGGGGGACTCGGATGGTGTCAACGGCCAGTTACCCAAGGACGTACATGTGTCTGAGTGGCCACATGTTTAACTGCGCCAGAAAAGTTGAAAAGAGGCACTCACCATTGCAACGTTGTCGCGGTAAGAAACCTCACCAACTGCATGTGTAAGTGGTCTAGTCGGGCTAGATCCTGGGGTCGGCGGAAATAAACAGGTAAATTATCACATGAAGTTTAAGAGTGCCAACATCTACTATGACGATAGGAGCTGTATGCAAAATCTTTCAGAGTACGCGGATGTATAAATGTGCATATTTTAGGATGGCGTGAGGGAGTATGGGGACATGGGTACTGGGAACAATACGCGATGCTCAATAGCAGGCAGGATGTATGAAAGTACCTTTCCAATTCAAAGAAGTAGCATTACGGAGTTGCCAGCCAACCGGTGTGAACCAAGTCGTCTACCTCCGGCGGGGGACACGCACAAAGGCCATGACCCCACTCTCGAGCTCGATAAGGGACATCTCGCCTTCGTCGTCGTCATCTGCCGCAGTGACAACCGCCACAGGTGTACGGGAAACCTTCGTAGCGCCACCGAAAGCGGCCACCGAGCGTGTACTTTCGCCATCAGACTCGGCTTCGGTATGCACGACGCTGGACTCAGCTTCGCTCTCCTCAGTTTCTGCCTCTCGATCGATGTGACACGATTGCTTTCGCCACAGACGGGACAGCTCAGCTTCAAGACACGTAGTGTCTTCATAAGCAGACTCCTTCACATCTCCAGGAGAAGGAGTGGATGACAGCGGAGGAGGGAGTAATGGGACGGTAGAAGTATTTATGAACCGATCCAGTCTGGTGCGACGGGTCGACTTGGTCGAGGTACTTGCTGTAGATACCCCAACTAGAGGAGTTCGCGAACTATCGGTGGATCCGACCCCATGACTGGATTTTACGAAGGATGAGAAAGGTGAAGGCGTATGGTCTGGGGCGATATCTGCTATTGAAGGCGGCGGCGGTGGCGGCACAGGAGAGGGTGATAAGGACGGAGGCAACGATTCCTGCCGTGAGGGACAGTCTGAATGTAGGGAAACCGATGGCACGGGTAACGTGGGCGATTCGAGTAAGGGTAAAAAGTTGAAGCGGGGCACGGGACGGGGTTGAACAGGAATGTTGTACGGCAGGCGGGGGGGAGGTGGTGGTGGAACCCATGGCTCAACAGCAGAGGGACGAGGCGATGGAGCTTGAGGCGGATCTAATTTTTGCGAAGAGGAGGGAGTCGTCAAAACATTAGGAGGGGGAGTGGACGGTGGAGAAGGCGGTGGACGAGAGGGAAGAGAAGTCGGAGGTTCTATTTTGGGTGAGTACATCACAGAAGGGGGTGTTCCCAATTTAGGAGACATGGAAGTATCGGGACCAATAAGTGGAACTAGACCAACAGGAACGGTGTTGAGGAAGTGTGTGCGGGGAACACCGCGTGCATCCAACTCTGGAAGGTCTGGGTCCGGGAGAGGCTGAGGAGCGTGGGGGAGTGAACGCTGGATCTCCTTAAGCTCCAGCATGTCCCTTGCAATAATTTAAAGTTAGATGAATATTGGGTGAAAAAACCACGCGACGCAGGGAGAGGACAAGTGGGGAGAGGGGGGGGGGAACAGCTATATTAGAAGGGCGTTTGGAGAAGCTATGGGACTATGGCAGGAAGGTATGACTAGGAAGAGGACAAATGGCGAAGGTGCACGGAGAAGTGGTCACGCGAGAAGAAAACTACAGCGAAACAGGCCGGAAAAAACTCACTGGTAAGTCAATCGTGGGGTGATGTCGGCTGGAGACCGATCCCATTCGTCGGCGACAAAAACTTTGTTAACAAGTTCGGAGCAGAAATGAACGCATCTGCGCGTCAGGCATGCGTCGGTGAGAGATTGGTCTAGATGTCGTCTCCTAGAGAGGGAAGGGGCATCTACAGGGATGAGGAGTGGGGTGGAACCACGAGTGGGAGGAGGAGTAGCTATGCTAGTCGAGTTAGACGGTGATGGGGAGGGAGAGGGGGAGTGGGAGTGGTGTTTAAGACAGCCCCGCATGGTGAGGAGGGAAAGGATGGGGCAAGGTAGTGGAAGAGGAAGGACGGGAGGAGAGTTGCTGCACTTAAGAAAAGGTGGCGGTCTCGGTACGGAAGGACCGGCCGACGGTGTCCATCTCGGCGGTCAAATAAGGCAAAGACCCAGACATCTACGATGCACATGCACATGCACATCTGAAATGAATTTGACCATCTGAACGACAACCCCATCTCAAACCGCAATTTCCCCTCAGTCCTTCCAGACGAGCAACAACACCCTTCTTATCAATTCAACGCTCCCATACTCTATCAAAACAAAACGTCAAGCTCCCCACAAGCCTCAACTTGGTCCCGTCCAACCATGGAAATCCGATACCGGGGATTTTTCCCGATATACGTACTCAAACACCCCGATGTGGGAGTGCCACTTAAATGCGGTCGATCACGGACGGGAACGCCCTGTAAGGGTACCTCGAATCAACAAGGCAAGTCAGGACATGAAACTTCAGAATGTTACCCAAGCACGACAGAACTTGCAATGAGGAGTGCCCAAACAGGAGGTAACCAACTAATATAATCAACAATTATGAGCTTTTTTTGCGCGCATCACGACTTTAGACGCACGTAGAGATATTGAAGTCCCCAGCGGTGTACACCGCCCACAGGACATAGCCAACCACCGCGCTCTCCACGAATGATGCACCTACGGCGGTGACCAGAAACACGAACAGCGTAAATATCGCGTACGTGAGGCGCGAGCGATGTACATTCTTCCGTGGTTGCGGAGCGCCCGGCTGCATGGTCTCGGCGGGCCCGGGGTGAGATAGAAGCAGGTCAGGCGACAGTGCAGAAGTCACTGGTGTCAACGGAATCATCGAGTGTGAATGGGGTGCTGCCTGGGGTATATGTTTCTGACTCGGCGGGGCCGTCGTGTCCCCATGTTTGCCGCGCCGTGACGGGAAAATGATGTTGAAAGTAGCAATCCCACCGGTGATGAGGAAAAACAGTGAATTGAATATTAACGTCCAGTAGAATGTGAAACGGAATACATCTGCTCAATTCCGAGAGCTGAGTCAGTTGCACAGTATCGAGTTAACATGTCAAACCTCCAGCATGTGTGAGGTAACGACCACCCGGTTGGATAGGGGCGTGGTGCTCAAGGTGATGAAACTCGATGAGAGGGTCGTACAGAGATGGCCATGTCGGGGTCGGTGGCTCAGTCTGGGTCTGCGTTGCAGACATGCAACATACACCGTGATGAGACGAGACTTGGCATGCCCGTCCCTGGCCGGCCTCGCCCTCTCAGCCTGGCTCCGGCTCCGCTGATTATATAATAAAGCTGTTATGCCCAAAAGGCCGGACACCGGACAGCCCAACAACACTCACTAGCAGTGCACTAGCCGACTCGGACTCGGAAATTGCTTTTGCAAGGAGCCGCTAAAGCAAGCTTTGCTGAGCTGCCCGGGTTCTTCCCTCAAACGTCAGTTTCTATCAATGACAATCGCCTTTTGTTAGGAAAATGGTCAGGCCATTCTAGGAAGGCCGTCGTTTGTAGTCGCTCCTAAACACGCAAGGTTCTTTACAAGAGGCCCTAGATCTCCTTATCTGCTTTCCAGAGCTTTACTGAGCTACAACTTACGATCCACACGTAAAAGCGACAGTTAGGGGAACCGCCCGTTTAAAACAAGGTTTTCAGGTTGGAAGAATATGGTATTTGACGTCACATTTTCCACTGGTCTCGTAGATGTCGTCACAGATGTTCAACGTTCGACGTTCAATTACCGGCTCTTCCTCACTTACGGGCCAGTTGTGGCACTTCGCGTAGGGAACTTACATCGTGTCGTTGGAGTACAAGGACTACAGTTACTGATTACCATGAGTAAATAGCTCATTCACATGTATCAGAGGTGCGCCAGAATTGTCAATCTTTCAGCCCCGTACCAATTGCCGATCTGATTTACGGCATTTTTCGCAACTAAAGTGTGCACTTCGTAGAGCCGGGTATGGCCGTGCTGCCACTTTGATAGCTATAGTACATCCATATGACCAAAAAGGCTCGTTATCACATACCGACAGCCCCACTCAAGTCCCCGTTGTGGTGTAGGTAAGCTCTCAGTAACCCTTGCGTTGTTGACAGTGAGGGGTCGTGTCTCTTAGGGTTGATGTGTGTCACATCTCCAGCATGATCGTGATCGAGGGCTTCAGCGCTCTACTAGTTCCGTGTCACTGTCCCGTCTCGGTTTCTAAGTGCTTTGCCCCGCTTGGTGCGGGGGTTCCTTCAGACACACTTGGTACGGCCCCTCCTACGTACTCGAGTTTCGAGCCCGTGGACCCTTGTCACACTTTAGGTAGGCTGTGCACGCGCGTGTTCGACTTTGAGCAGCATTTCTTGTCACCTCCTGGTGTAATGACGGAATTGACCTCTGCCTTGTTCCCAGTCCACATATCAATCGTGCCAAGTACACCGTCCAAAGAACTACTGTCCGCAGCTCGAAACCATGATCCGCGGGGACCGTACCTTTCAAGCAACTTACCGGAGGGGTCTGGTTCAATTACAGCTGGCATGCTGGCATCTTGACCATGAAGTCCGGACTAGGACGCGAGCGGTCTACCTTAGGAGTTTCGTTGACAATACTAACCACGGCAAACCCATTCGTGTTTATCGCATCTCTAGGTCCCCCACGAAACTCAGCAACTAGCAGTTCACAGTCAATTCCTTTCTAGTGAGCGGGCGCCATCTCCCTCGTCCTACCTAACATATCTCCTGCACAAGGTAAGTCCTCGGTCAATATGCCGCGGACGACAGCACGCTTCTCACGTGTGAGCATGACTGGCTATATACTCTGCTCTACCTACAAAGAGTGCGAAGGCGCGTCCGCCATATTAGTCCCGGGCACCCGAGAAGTCAGACCTACTGATGTTTTTTGCGACCCAGGAGATGTCACGATCGCGAAGAACACCTCTTCCTTCCCAGAACACGTACTATCCGGTAGCTGCTACAGGCGATTTGCGCCCTTTTTCTTGACCACAAGCCCCATTGGCATCACCGTGTCATTACCACGGCTAACTGGGCACGCTCATCACCCAGAGCTCGACAGCCCCTAAGTGACGTGAGACGCCGCGACTTCATGTAGTGGCGTCCTGCCTACGCCCTCAACGTGTTCAAAATGAGGGGGTAAGAATCACCTCGGACGCTTTCCGCACTGGAATCAGCGGGATCTTCCCGTCGATATCGGAAACCGCTGCTCTTCGTCTGTCCCGACTTCCACCTAAAAGCCCAGTGCGCCTCGAGGAATCGTGGAATAGTCACAGGTGAGGAAAACTCACCCTCCCTGTACCCTACCTCGTTTCCGGTCCTGCCTGCTGAGTGCCCTCCCCTGAATAGCACCCAGCCCCAAGCCCGCGCATCTCCACATTCTCCCACATTCGACTCCATGAACAGGGTATGGGGGAACCAGAACCAGCTCTCTCATGACCTGTTTCTATTCCGTAGAGAGATGTCCGTCAGAAACTAGTTGCCAGTACCGTTTCAGACGCGAATTCCGGTCAGTCGGTAATGGTTTCCCGCAAAAGGGCTAATTGCTTAGTAGGGCGCTGCGCAAACTGGGTGGCGACTGAAATGCCATTTGGGCGCTGCGTCGACAACACTCCCACGCGGAGAACGTGCCACTCAAGAGTTTGAGCCCCTATGTCCGTTCGTACCTTAGTCAACTGGTCCCTGACCTACACCACACAACCGTCGTCCGACTCGGCCGCCATCTCTGCGCTATCTGATTATGCATAACCTTCACCCCTGGAAACTTTTCTTATCCCCCAATAGCATCTCAGCTACCCTTCTATCTATTGAAGTGATCTGGGTCCCGAGTGGATCGCACCCACAGGCTTCTCGCTCACCAAGTTCCCGGCAAGCAGGCTTGCCCCCAGTCGTGTGTGTTGCTTGGCTCGGTTCCTGAGCTGTAACCTCTGCCCTTGTCCGCCACATCACCTGCCATGCCCCCACGGGGACTTACATCGCCTGCTTCTCACAGTTCTCCAAGCCGACTTGACTGCCCCCCGCCCATTCCTCCCTTTGCGCGGATGTTAGACGCGTCCCGACTTTACTCCGTTTCACGAGACCAGTCTCCTTTTGGACTCTCGGGCACGGAACACGGAGGCAACGCCACAATGAAGTTCATTTGGTACACGAGGGAGTGCGTATGCCTAGAGGACCGGGTTAGGGAGGACCCTTTCAAAATCTTGTCAATCCTTTTCATCTCGGAGGGTTCTCCGTCATAGCTGCGATTGAATATGTCACCCTTTGTATCGAATGGGCGACCACCGCCTTAGCTTCATTGGTTCAACAGGTCTGATGGGGAAATTCACACTGTAAACGGCCGCTTTCCTGTGGTTTATAAGCCTGCTTTTTGAAACCTTAAAAGACAGTTGCTACATACATCGTAGGTGGTAAGAGGGAAGAAGTGGCTTAGGCGTGGTAAAAGTACTAGTGACGACATTTGTCGAACGCCTCATCAACTGTTTGACGAGGACCTTGGGTTCGAGATCGAAATCTATATACCATAACCTTAGCAGACAGAGTACGTCGCCAGCCTTTGTTGTCTAGAACTTCCTCATATCCAACGGACATGGACGATCGTCAAGTAACCCTCGCCACCCTCTTATCGTCGACGCGAAACGACAACCGAACTTAAGCGCCTCCGTCCCGAACGATGACCGACGCACATCGTCGTACAGAGACGCTCCGCGGCACCTACCCATCGAATCAACCAATAAACTTCTGCCGCTCATGAGGTGTTCCGCGCGGTACCTCCACACGGATGTCCAATGGAAGGGGGCTCCGGACGGGATTGCGGAAGGGCGAAAGATCCGACTCGGAGTTTAGCAAGGATCTCAGTGATGTCCCGATTTGTCGATATCGGCAGACACGGTTTCGCTAATCGTTAATCACTTCAGTAGGGGGCGGTGCCAATTTAGCGGCGAAATGGCCTGACCCAAGGGGGGGTAGAGGGCCGCCAGACAAAGAATAGTTTATCAATAGCTTATCACGCAGACGGGAACCGGTTCGAGACGCCTACATGAGAGGGAAACGAGAACAGCACTGGCAGTGAGCCGATGATTTGCAATGCGAGGCTTCGAGGTCTAAATAGTAGTCGGATTACGAAATTCTAAAGTGTGCCGGTGGGGCTTGACTTGGACTCGACGAGTGGCCCTCACTTGCAGTTCGGAACTACAGGTGATCAGAACACCTGCCACTGCGGTGTGGGACAAGTGGAAAAAGTGTTCAAATTGGCGGTCTACATCAGACCCATGCAGCGGCTCAACCATCTTGACAAACAAACTATCGCTGTTATCAAAGCAAAATTGTCAGACATTTCTGGTTGATCCAAATCCTATGAGACGGGTCAACCATAGGCGTTGTTTCCCGTTTTTATTCTTGGCACACTGGAGGAACAAATGTGCTGTTGGGCAGCAAATGAAGATGCGCCCATACTTGGAAAGATGAGAGTGTGCGGAGGAAGTAATCTGTGCATAGATGAGTGAGCCAACTGACAGGAAATGACCAGGTATTGGACAAACCATCGACCTGGACTCTGCAGCCTCACAACTGGGGGCCACATGGAAACGTGCCGCTGGGACCTTCGATGAAATGTCTGTCCCCAAACTACCCTGATATGCTCCCGATTCCTGAACTGTCGACACCGTCGTTGATGTCGTCTTCAGGTAAAGGCTCATCGTTCTCTTCTTCCAGAATGATATCAAGCCCTATATCGGGATCAAATATGCCGAACAGGAACAGCTTTTAGAAAAGACAAAATGACACCAAGATATACCTGAAAGGATTTGAGGAGATTTCGATACTGTAAATTGGCGAGCAAGCAAGACATTTCTTGCTTACTCACCAATTTAAAGGATCTTCAACGAGACGGCAAACAATACAATCCCAGTAGTGTGGTACGTAAGGAACAGCCATTCCATCTTCCTCTATACAATTACGTGAAAATCAGGTTGTGTATGAGAACTTGCGTACTCACTTTCTGAATAATTTTTGGTACTAGAGCTTAATTACGAACCCATTTTGACTTGAGAATCCGCGTGCCGGTAGCAAACCACCCACCGTATTCATAACTGAAGGCGGTCGTACCTTAGCAAGGACAACAGGTTTACTGCCTACCAACCCAACATAGTCTACCTTGGAGTGACCTTACTCGGCGAGTTCCCTAGCAGTGTGAAAGCGGTATCCACGACACAGCCCAAACAGATGTACGCAACTTGCAAAAAACCTTTGTCTATATAACAAGGTCCAGCTCTGTCCCAAGAGTCAGAGAGAACTGCTCTCAATCCGGGACTTTTACATGACGCTCACTTCCATTCGTAGACTAGTCTGAATCGTCCACCTCTTGCATGCCCAATATCAAAGATTTGCAGACGACGCCCAAATATCGATAAGCGCTCATTTTCGGAGTGATTGTCCCCAAGGGTGCTCTCGAGATGTTGACAAATCCTGAACTGGAGTCTCCTCTCGCAGTGTCACACTGTGCCAGACGAGACACCAATACGGTATTTAACCTGACCTTCAAAGCGGATAGGTCCGGTATCGACAGACCTGTCTTCGACTAGCTGAGGGAACGGAAATTTCGCATGTTTGACTAAAATTCTCTCCGCGTCGTCATTCCGCTAGAGTTGCAAATTGTTGGGCAAATCGCGAATAAAAATGATCGGCCTCACCTTTATTAAATCGGATTTTTGGAATGGGTCTCCGCCGCCATCTGTCGTATAACTCCGCTCTCCTCCAGATCTGGCGAAGCAAGGGAAGGATGGAGGTTGAGAAAGGAGTGGCACGAAAGAGGATGCGAGAAGGAATCCCGTGCTATGAAAGCGTGAGCGCGCGAGTTGCTCAAAGGACGACTACTCTATTAGGGAGTCCCCTCCTTGGCCTCTCACGTAGAGCTTGCTCCGAGTCACATTCACTCGCCTGATGGCTGTTCCAGGTTAATCCGTCTCACATACACCCCAGTAACGAACAAAGATTAGAAGTAGCTATACAGAATCTGAACAAACACGACCACCCTGCCTCAATCCAACTCGAATAACAGGAGCTCCGCAACACCTTCACCGGTGTTTTCCACGCTGACTGTAGTCCCGGCCCCGGTGGTAGAAGTGATATAGAGCCCATCTCCCTCCCGCAGCGTAGTATCCTGAGTGCCAGGCGCATATACGCGGATGGTGTTGCCTGATGGCGTGCTGGGGTTATATCCTGAAGTCTGCACTACGTGGACATATGCTTTCGACGATTGGGGGCCTAGCTCGTGGGACAAGCTTCTTCCCGGTGAAAGCAGCGTGGCACGGAGGGAGACGGGCGAGTGCACGGGAGCGGGCCCCGAAGCTTCACGGGCGTCAGAGACGCCGGCCTCTCCCACTGGCGCAACCACGCGCACCCACTGGTCTTTCTTCTCTTCATCAGTGAAGTGCCTGTGTCGCCGGAATGACGTCAGAGACCCGAAACGGAGTTGGGAGTGGCGCTCACCTGGTGAAGTAAGCGGGTTTGAGGTTTGAGACCGAGGGCTTGCACCAGATCTGGAGGAAGTGCACTTGTTTCTCCCCGTGGGCGTGCTCGCTATGGCGAATGCCAGTGCCTGCGGAGGTCATCTGCAAGTCACCACGCTTGAGCACCTCTGTGTTGCCCATGGAGTCGTTGCTACAGGATCGTGTCAAAAACTACTGAGAAAAAAAATACGCACTGCGCTAGTAAGAACTTACTGTTGCAGTTCTCCCGAAACAACATAGGAGAATATCTCAAACTCGCGATGGCCGTGTGTCCCGAAACCGGTATGGGCATCGACACGGTCCTCGTTCAAGACACGGAGGCTTCCAAATTGAGAATGCCGGGGGTCGTAATAACTTGTGCAAGTACCTTTGAGCATGGCGAGTGACTAGCAGGGAGATATGGGACACATACTCTGCGAAACTGAACGTATGGAACGTTTTCAGCCAGCCGTGGTTACTGTGACCACGGTCGGTGCTGGGACGTGGGAGGAACTTCGGTGCCACCAGACATAACTGAAGTAGAAGTGGTAAGGTTCCTTTGCACGGTATGTCGATTGGTGTTGGCGATTGCAGAGAAAAGAGCGAAGAGGCGAAGTAGAGAAGCCAGTTTAGTGCTTGGGCTGAGTACGAGCTTTTCTCTCGCCTTAAATGCAAAGTCCGATGTGAACTCAGGGTCAATAAAAGGATGGCGCAGTCTTGCACCCGCTCCATAACCGTCCGGTCCTCGGTCATCTTGCAACACCAAGATTTCCCCGTTCGGTAAAAAGTGATACACGGTGATGACAAAGAGGAACCACGCTTGTACAGTCATCGTCCACGTGATATGTATAGCCACGTGATATGTATAGCTACTAGCTACTGTGACCAACCTCAGGCTTGTAATCATCCCTCCCCTGCGTCGATGACAGGTGGGACGACGGTGGTCCATTCAAGGTCACTGTGCATTTACCCTGCTGGAAACCATGAAACCGCTCCATACACTACGGCCGACTCGCTTCGTGACATCATCGAGACCTATTGGACGGAATAGAAATTCCCAGTTACAGTTGGCGTCTGGCCTCTGTGGAGCTAGACTACTGGTCCTATCCGTATCGCCGTCGTTAAAATCTCGTTGCACAGTCCTGTGGTATTTTTGTGGGCTCTTACAAGTTTTCGATCCTCGATTTCAAGATGAAGCTGCTCGTACTTCTCGTATCTTTTGCTCATGCGCTCCCGCTATTCGCCATGTCTGTCTCATTTCAAGGCTCACCTCAGTCACGCCGGGGACTTCCTATCCCTATCCACAAGCGGGGTACACTCAATCCACATGGCTCCGTTTCCCCACATTTCTTACAGACCAACATCCAGCAATCTGTCGAGTCGGTCTGCTCCTCACTTGTCATATCGTGCACATGTCTGACTCTACGTCTCAGCAAGTTCCGTGATGGGCTTTTCTGCATACGAGAGGAACACGGGCGAAAGGCATCCCCTGGACTGGCTCCCGGAACCGGGTCTACAAGAGAAACGGGACATGGGTTCTATTCCGCTTGCACCGGCCGACCAGCAACTGTGGTATGGGTCGATTTCCGTGGGCACCCCCGCGAGAAGTTCCTTGGTACTTTCTCCCACCTCTCTTTCCGTATCGCCAATTGATGAGCATCAGTGGATTTCGACACGGGGAGCAGCGATCTGTTTTTACCCGGACCACGCTGTGGAAGAAACCTGCTCCGGTCACGCTGCGTATGACCCGTCCGAGAGCCACTAGTGCATCAAACACCGGGAGAACCTTTTTCCTCAAGTTTGGCGATGGCTCAACCGCTACTGTCGAGGGGTACACCGACGTTGTCTCCATTGCGGGGTTGTCCGTAAGTTCGGCTTTACTTGCTACGCTGCGTGGTCTCTGCAACGTGCATTCAGGCCAAAGGACAAGTCGTTGGCGTCGCCAGTGAATATTCTACGGGTTTCTCCATTTCTAAATTCACCCCAGACGGTCTACTGGGTCTCGGTTTTCAATCAGTCTCGAAGTACAATGCTACCCCATTCTTCATCAACCTCATATCACAGGGCATCGTTTCCAACCCCGTTTTCGGTGTGCGGCTGGCGAACGAGGGTTCCGAATTATTCCTAGGTGGGACGAACGAAGAGCTCTATCAAGGCGACTTCACTTACGCTCCAGTAACCAAGGAGGTACGTTAGTTTATTTCCCTACCGCTACCTTCAGAGCATCACTTCCTCGTCCAGGGCTACTGGCAAGTCACCCTTGATGGGATTATGCTCGATGGTCGCGAAGTCGTCTCAGTGACCCAAGCAATTATCGACTCTGGTTCAACACTCATCTTAGGTCCCGCCGATGTAGTCGAGGGAATATATGAACGAATTCCCGGCGCAATTCCCGCCCGTGACCCCAATGGAATTAAATCAGGACTTTACACCGGTTCGTCATCTTGTAATCGCTTTCTGGGGCCGTCCTTGAAACCATAGGTCTTGTCGTCAGTTCCGTGCAACTTCGACATGACGATTGCACTCAAGTTTGGAAAGAGGGCGTTTCCCATCGCCCCTAGTATATTCAACCTTGGGCCAATCAATGGCCAACCGAATCGGTGTTATGGCGGGATGGCGTCTCAGTCGAAGATTGGTGAGAAGACTCCTTAATGTCATTGTCGGGCTCATTGATAATTCGTCGGTAGCACGTTTCTGGATTTTGGGGGATACGTTCCTACAAAATGTCTACACTGCCTTCGACTTCGGGCGGAAGAGTGTTGGATTTGCTTCGCTCGTCGAACCTTCGTAAACGTCCTTATTCTGTCGCGTGATACAACCCTTTGGGTGTCATAAATACACTTTGCTTGTTCCATTAACTAGTGTCCGCGAGCCAGGTACCATTGCGACGAGGAAGGGAAGATTGCGGGTGTTATACTTGTACTTGTACCCTCCCGCCTTTCATGGCCCTATTTTAAACTACCGCCGCTCTCTTGACACACAGTCCCACTCTCGTTGCAAGTTACGCAGCAGCCTGAGAGTCGAGGGGACAAAGTAAACATTTGCAGTCAAGAGACCTCCTCACAGATTCCTGCCTCGCCGACCAGTGACTGTTACAGTCAGTAACGTAACTTGCAGCGTATCATCTGGGTCAATCCCCTCGCTGCGTTTGCCTCCAATGCGTCCAGAATGGCCACACCGGAATATGTGAATTAAAACTCAGCTTTACCAGCCTGTACAGAATATCAATTCCTTGTATAGGTCTCTACAGGCCGGAGCCTAGTTGTGTCCGGCTCTTCTGGCAGATCGTCGAGTCTGATATACCCACTAGCTCGGGTGTCCGGTACAATGACCGATTACACTACGTTTCTGATGGAAGTACACGACAACAGATCTGTGTTTCTCGAGCACGCGTGGAACATTGGCAGGGCTTACCGAAATCAGGCCCTCGAATTGATTTCTATGTGCAGACTCCTCTCCCGTCTTGCGCCACCAAAGTTTTTGCACGAGGACGCAGAGCTAAGAAGGTAACCACCCATCCCATGTTTACTTCACGCGTTTTGTCTTCCCACCTCTCTGACATCCTCTTGTAGAATTCTTCGAGTATGTGATCTAGCATTGCGTTCCGCTGCGGATTCGGGTACCGAAGTGACTGATGAAGCGAACGCACGATTCAAAGAAGCGACTCGGGTGTTGAGTAGTCGCTCAGGGAGAAGGCGTCGCTTGTGAGCGAAACTAATACCAGTGGTGTTAAGAGTCCTCCACTGATTCTCATTCTGGCAGGAACCCTCCGATCGCCGTCCACTCAAGAATGAAAATAGCACGACAGAAAGATCGCGTAGAGAGTGATCGGTCGCATGCGGTGAGCCTTGCACGTGTACCTTCCCGTACCTCCAACTCAACTCGACTTCCCCAGAAATCTGAGAACAAATGGGGACCAACAACGACCATCAACTTCGTGCTCCTCAGGTCTCCGCTATTGTCCCCTCACGATCCAGAAACAATCATCGTGAGCCGTGAGCACCTATTCATACCAGGCTCACCCTCAATAACTATCCTAATCATGCATCAGAGGAGCTCAGTGCCGATGCGTCCTTTGCGGAGATTCTTTGGAACTTTAGCCGTTACAAGGGCCGTGCACGTGTCACCCTCGAACAAAGTCCTCACTTATATTTGCGTTGCCCTGCCGATGAGAGCGCATACACGTCTACCTTTCGGCGCCGCCCGCTTCAAGACCCAAGCGGAGCACTTGAACACAATGACACCGTTTATGTTCTCTTCGATAGGCCCGGCCGTGTGTTTCTTGATATCGAACACAAGCCTAGGATCTTTTGCAACGTCTGGTTTCTGAACGGCTGCCTAATCTTCAGAGGTTTGCGCCAAGTTTTCCGATCTCATTTCTTACTCTCTGACGTATTTCCAGATAATTCTGGAGTAATCGAGGGAGAACAACTTGTCAGAGACTCTAATATTCGAGGAAAATTGTGGTTCTGGGAGCAGCCAGTAGTATATGACGATGGCGACGAGTGTCGTTCCCGAATGGAACATAGCTACCTGCGGCCCATTCTAACAACACCACTGGCAGACCTGCCGGTCAGTGGATGGGGCATCCGAGGATTGGACAGTTCTGAGTCGCCTGGCATCACACTCCATCAACATACACATTTCCATTGTACGAGAAGTTTCTGCATCTACAAGCAGCCTGGTGTGTTTTACTGCGTCCAATTACCCCGGCAGCACCTCACGCAGACTCCTGCATAGGACCTAGCTCCACCGCCTCCAACATCTGAGCGACCAGGATACCCCGTGCATTACACGACTATCTATATGCTCAACGACGATATACTCCTGAGCATATTCGATGACTATCGACTAGACGATGAGAATGCTTGGAATGTCCGACTTGGGTGGCGCAAGCTCTCTCAGGTTTGTCAAAGATGGCGTCACCTTGCATACTCTTCGGCATTCCACCTGGGTATGCATCTTCTCTGCACGAACGGCACTTCCATAGCGGACATGTTAGATCATTTACCGCCTCTGCCACTCTTCGTCAATTACCGATTTACAGATGTGACTGTAAGGGGCCTAGAGCAGGACGAGTTGGGAATACGCGATGCGCTCCGGTTGCGTGGTCGTGTGCGCCGTATTAACCTCCACCTCCCGTCTTCGATTTTGCAAAAAATCCTTATGCTTATGGACGAACCCTTCCCAATACTGGAACACCTTTCTCTCTCGTCCACAGTTGATAACACCACAACTCCCACACTCCCTACGACCTTCCGTGCCCCAAATCTACGCCATCTCGTTCTTGTTGGCATCAGTCTTCCAAAAAGATTGCGGTTGCTCCCTTCCACCGCCTCTGTCGTCACGCTCGTGCTCACAAACATCCGAACCTCTGGTTACTTTCGCCCGAAGCTATTGGTGGCACGTCTTCAGTCCCTTCCTCAACTTGAGGAACTGTCCATCGGGTTTTCCATTCCCATTCCCCGTCCCGGCTCTGAGAGGGAATTGTCAGGTAAAAAAGGACCTCCCGTGGCACTTCCCAACCTCAAAGACCTTACGTTTCAAGGGGTTAGCGCTTATCTGGAATGCATTGTCGCTCAAATTAGGGCCCCTCTTCTGGAGCGACTCGACATCACGTTATTCAATCAAATCGCCTTCGCATTACCACACCTGTCCCACTTCACCAATATTACAGAACGGCTCAAGCTACCCACTGCAAATGTTTTCTTTGAGCGCGACGAGGTCTCCATAATCACAACCAGCCACCGTCTGCGTGGGAACTATGGACGTTTCAGTCTCCGTGTGAGGTGCAAGGAGTTGGACTGGCAAATCGACTGCGCAGCGCAGGTCTGCAGCGCACTTATGCCCGTGCTATCAGATGTAGAGTCGCTCTCACTCAACCTCTACGACTATTGGATGCCAACCGAATGGAAGGACGGTGAGATCGACGGCACAACGTGGCACGAACTTTTGAGGTCGTTCATCGGGGTGAAGACGCTTTATATTTGCGGCGCGCTCTCGAGGGAGCTTTCTCGTGCGCTGGAGGTGGACGAAATAGGGTTAGACCCGGGGTTGCTACCCGGTCTACAAGAACTCGCAAGCGGGTTCGGGGAGTTGTATGTGGACAGTCAGTTTGGCTCGTTCATTCACGCTCGTCAAGCCGCGGGCCTCCCTGTCCGCTCATCATCCACCGCTTCCTTCACAATCTTCTATGTTGCCCTAGAAGAGTATGAGAATATGACAAACACCGCCCTTCGCACACATCCCCTCGCAGTAAAACTACTATTGTGCAACTCCCCCAGTGATGTCCTTGCTGTGCTTGACAAGGCCAACGAGTTTGATTGGTCCAGGACTCACAATGGGAGTCTATCGAAGTGGCTGAAGCCGACTGTTAACGTCATCTACACATTCTCTGAGACTTTGGGCGGAGGTGCTGGACTAGTAAGTCTCAACTTGTCGACTTCGTCGACTTTTTGACCCTAATTTTCTTTTTCAGTTATTCTCTCCCACAGAAGTAATCTTTACCAGTTTCGGGGTCCTCCTCATCGTGAGCATCTTTCTTGATCTATTTGTGGAAGGATTCTCAACGGCGATGTCTGTCAGGCTGCCAAGGATGTCTATGCGAGACAAGATGCCGTGGCTGATGTCTTCAAGCACATCGAGAGTTTCTTCAGACGCCTAGAAGTTTACACGGAAGTGCCACCAACTGCCGCGATGACTGACATAATTGCGAAGATAGCGGTCGAAGTTCTGAACATCTTCGCGATCGCAACGAAAGAGGTGAAGCAGGGTCGAGTCGGTATGTTACTACCCAGAAATATACAAATGTAGGCTAATCTATGTCCAGAAAGATTCCTCGAGAAGCTTGTGTGGAGGGAGGATATGGAAGACGCGTTGAAGAGGTTAGATAGATTGACGCAAGAGGAGGCTCGGATGGCGGCCGTGCAGATACTGAGGCTCACGCAGTGTTGAGGTCAAAGTCAAGGTCGTCAATGACAAGTAACTGGGGCTAGAAATAAGATGAGGGATGTGGGCGATATAACGGTTATTGTCTTGAATGGGGGGGATCGAGATAGCCGCCCTGCTGCTGGGATATGTGTGAACGACAGACGACAGGGATCTGGTAAATCAATGGTACAGTGCCAAGGGTAAGGCTTCAAGTTGTATGGTGCTTGAGGCCGGTAAGGCAATGCAGGAGGACACCCTCCTTTGTCTACCTACATAGGGGAGATGAAGCGTACGTGATTGATCATAGTGCCGATCTGAGGGACGCACACTTTCACGTCCTCGGCGGCAAATTCAGCGGAAGGAGCGTGCGATGGGTGCCCGAATTGGACGTGGGAGAGATGTGTCCGAGCCTTGCACTCCAGAGAGGCGAAAAGGTTATCAGTGTACGAGTACCCTTCTTTATCAATCACCTCGGTTCTGTGACGCACTGGTAGTGAGTGTATGCCAATAGGATGTTGACTATTCCCACTAGTGTGTCTGCAGCCCAAAATGCGATGCATGATATTCCCAACGGTTACTGTAGCCTAAGTCGCGGGCAGATGTTGAGTTCGTCTCAACTTCTCAAGCAGAACGTCTGGGCGCTACACCTCCCGTCCTGTGTCGTTGACACTCGGGACTCGGACTTGTTCAACAGGCTTAGAGTATCAACGGTATCAACGGCACAAAGCCGTCTAATGCCTACGCCCTACCAAACAAGCGAAGAGCGATCTGGTTTGTGGTACTACTAATCCTTATATTCGAGGTTTCCACCTCGTGTGATGCGGTGACGTAGCACCATCACCATCGAAAAAGAGCGAGATTGAGCTTTGAATGAGGAGCCGTTAGGAGCGATTTTGTATGCGTACAATGGTACATTAAATGAGTGAGGCCTAGTGAGGACTCGAGGACTGACATCAATTTCAAATGAGGTTAACCTAAACTTCGGGCGGAACAAAGGCAGCTCGCTCAAGAGCCCACTAGTAATTGTGGATGTATTCAAAACTGACCCAGTGAAGGATATTACAGTAGTTGGCATGAGAGTGAGAGGTAATACCAGCTGCGATGCGGCATATACACTGCAGAAAAACAGCCAATATCATGACGGGAGGGACTAATCAGTGGGCCAGCCGGCCAGTCCCTCAATATTCCTTGATGACACACTATAACACTTTTCGTGATCAACTCGCTATCGCACATCCTGCTTTCGGCTATGCCCTATGGGAGCCGGACCCGAGGGAACAGTACCCTCCCGTCGAGGTTGGTGATGTCGGTTTCATTCGCCAAGGCAAATTTCACCGCCTATTCAATGCTCTTCTCCCGGCAAATCATCAATCCCACCAAAGATTCGGGGTACCAGAGCATTATGAACCTCTTCAGCTCAGCATGTCAAATCATATCGACCATGGGGCCCTCTATCCCAACAATTTCTGTTCGTATGGAGTCGTAGCGGAATCTGGTGGATCAGATTTCTTCGCTGTAGCGTGATCAAATTGCACATTCCAAATTTTACCAGTTTTTGTTGACATTTCTTCAGGCCACCGACCTCAGACTCTGCAGAAGTTACATTTTCAAGCACAAGGAAGCATGGTGCTGCCTTGTCCCTTCCAGTGGTGGCTCGGCGCGAGGACACACTCTCCCAAGCTCATTTCGGCACATGGATGACCAGGCATATTGACTCCTGGTTCGCCTTCTCGCAACGGCATGGACTGGGGATAGAGATGGAGGACATAGTTCTAGTCACTGGGAATCATCGCACGAGATCTTGGTCTAATATCGCTTTCTATGAAAGTCGGGTGGATTCACGGGTATCTTTAAGGGTTCAAGCCCCTGGTATTGGTACTACCGTTCATTGGCAAGTTTTGAGCCAACGTATCCAAGGAACGGTGCTGAGTCATGGCCCAAGCGGTGAGGTACGTGGCGCCATGGCGCACAGATTGCGATGGCCGATGGAGATTGAAAAGCTTCGACGTGTTTTCTTAGAACCTGCCTGAGAATCAATGCCTATTTATCCGAGGGTTTCGTGTCAAACGTATTTTCTGGATACTTCCGCGGCTCAGAGGTGCGGCGGAACCCAAGTCAGATCCACGCGGGAATGACCGCGAACCGGAGACGGAATTCGTTCTGATACCCAGTGTAACCGAGGTAAGACTACTCTTTTGACCTCCTAGTACTCATATATACGTTCAAAGCGTCGGGATCCTCTGCACGTGCTATTAGAATATATCGCGACAGTGAGTGCTGCAGACTTTTGCCATGTTTTCACAATGTGACCGTGTTGATTCTAACACGGTGCAGCGGGCTCCGGGTTGCGACATGGCCCTCGTTCACGACGACGACTTGGTACGAATTCTAGGAGTCGACGATCTGACTGTGAGTAAGGGCCGTGCCAAACGTTATTATTGATTCCTTTGTGTTTATAGTCCCTGGAGACCCTCCAACCGGATGTAGTGATGGATTACCTCCAAAAGTTGAAGCTTGAGATCGGGGTTATGTCCGGTGAGCCGCCAGCATCATGGTCCTCTCCTATTTCTATAGTGAAGGCGTCCACACAATAGATTCGTGGACTTTCAACAACGACAGTCCGAGAACTGTCAATGATACGGAGCGCATGAACGTAGCGATGCTTTCCGAGCAGCTCCATAATTTGCGTGAGTCTACTTACATTTCTCGGCGGCACCGCTTAGCTGGGAGGAATCATTACGATAGATCGCAGCGACTCCGAGCCTATAGCGTCTGGGAGCTCTTCTATCTTTCCTGGCCCCAGGAACGAGTCCAGTGGAGTTGACACGGGGGTTAAACTAGAGAGCATC
This sequence comes from Lactarius hatsudake, assembly GCA_024734325.1. NCBI lineage: Eukaryota > Fungi > Basidiomycota > Agaricomycetes > Russulales > Russulaceae > Lactarius > Lactarius hatsudake. The sequence continues at coordinate 139,992 of JANSJP010000007.1, forward strand.
CCTCCTGACCATGCATCACGGCACACATTTGGTCTGGAACAGGCCCAGTCTCGTCTCGTACTCTCTGATGTATTTTCAGATAATTCTGGAGTAATTGAGGGAGAACAACCTGTCAGAGGTTCTAGTATTCGAGGCAAATCATGGTTCGCGGATCAGTCGGCGGATGGGAGGACAGTTCTGAGTCGCCCGGCATCGCACTCCATTAACGTATACACTTTCATTTCACGAGAAATTTCTGCACCTATGAGCAGCCTGGTATGTTTGACTGTATCCAGCCACTCAACACCTCACACAGACCTCTTCATAGGACCTGGTCCCACCGCCTCCAACATCGGAGCGACCAGGATATCCCGTGCATTACACGACTATCAATACGCTCAACGATGATATACTCCTGAGAATATTCGACGACTATCGACTAGATGACGAAAATGGTTGGAATGTCCGACTTGGGTGGCGCAAGCTCTCTCAGGTTTGTCGAAGATGGCGTCACCTTGCATACTCTTCGGCATTCCACCTAGGTATGCATATTCACTGCACGAACGGCGCCCCCATAGTGGAAACGCTAGACCATTTACCGCCCTTGCCACTCTTCATCAATTACCGGTTTACAAGTGTGACCGGAAGGAGGCGGGACGAGTTGGGAATACACCACGCGCTCCGGTTGCGTGGTCGTGTGCGCCGTATTGACCTCCACCTCCCGTCTTCGATTTTGCAAAACATCCTTATGCTTATGGACGAACCCTTCCCAATATTGGAACGCCTTTCTCTCTCGTCCACAGTTGATAACATCACAACTCCCACACTTCCTGTGACCTTTCTTTCCCCAAATCTGCGCCATCTCGCTCTTCTCGGCATAAGTCTTCCCAAAAAGATTGCGGTTGCTCCCTTCCACCGCCTCTGTCGTCACGCTCGTGCTCACGAACATCCGAGCCTCTGGTTACTTTCGCCCGAGGCTATTGGTGGCACGTCTTCAGTCCCTTCCTCAACTCGAGGAACTGTCCATCGGGTTTTCCATCCCCATTCCCCGCCCGAGCACCGAGAAAGAACTGTTAGGTAAACAAGGACCTCCCGTGACGCTTCCCAACCTCAAAGCCTCACGTTTCAAGGGGTCAGCGCTTATCTGGAACGCATTGTCGCTCAAATTAGGGCCCCTCTTCTGGAGCGGCTCGACATCACGTTGTTCAATCAACTCATTTTTGCATTACCACACCTGTCCGACCTCACGAATATCACAGGAGGGCTCAAGCTCCCCATTGCGAATGTTTTCTTTGAACGCGACGAGGTCTCCATAATTACAACCGGCCACAGTTTACGAGGGCACTACGGGCGGTTCAGCCTCCGTGTGAGGTGCAAGGAGTTGGACTGGCAAATTGACTGCGCTGCGCAGGTCTGCAGCGCACTTATACCCACGCTATCAGGTGTAGACTCGCTCTCACTTGACCTCTACGACAGGGAGATGCCGACCAAATGGCAGAACGGTAAGATCGACGGCACAACATGGCACGAACTTCTGAGGTCATTTATCGGGGTGAAGACGCTTCATATTTGCGGCGGGCTCTCGAAGGAGCTTTCTCGTGCGCTACAAATGAGTGAAATAGGGTCAGATCCGGGGTTGCTACCCGATCTGCAAGAACTCGCAAGTGGGATCGCAGAATTGTATGTGGACAGTCTGTTTGGCTCGTTCGTTCACGCTCGTCGAGTCGCGGGTCGCCCCATACGCTCATCATCATCGTCGTCGTCGTCGTCATCGTCATCATCATTACCATCATCGTCTTCCTCCAATTTTCAAACCATCTTCGGAGCTGCCCTGAAGGCGTATAAGGAAAAGACAGGGATCGACCCTCTCACACATCCCCTCGCAGCACAACTACAATCCTGCAACTCCTCTAGCAATGTCCTTGCCGTGCTTCGTGACCAGGCCAACAAGCTTGATCAATCCAGGACTCACGACGGGGGATTATCGAATTCGCTGAACCCGACCATTAACGTCCTCTGCGCATTCTCCGCGACTCTTGGCGAAGGTGTTGGTGTTGTACCAGTAAGTCTCAACTTGTCGACTTTGTCTACTGTCTGCCTCTAATTGTTTTCGCAGGTGTTCTCGCCCGCAAAGGTAATCTTTACTAGCGTCGGGGTCCTCCTCTTAGTGAGCCTCTTCCTTAATCCCTTTGTGGAAGGTTTTTCAACGGCGATGTCTGTCAGACCGCCAAGGGTGTAAATGCGAGTCATGAAGCCCTTATTGATCTCTTCGACCACATCGGGAGATTCTTCAGGCGCCTAGAACCTTTCACGGAAATGCCACCAACTGCCGCAATGACTGACATAATCGTGAAGATAATGGTCGAACTTCTGAACATCTCCGCGATTGCAACAAAGGAGGTAAAGCGGAAGCGAGCTAGTGTGTCACTACCTGGAAATACATGAATGTAAGCTAACCTATCGTCCAGGAATATTCTTCAGGAAGCTTCTGGGGAGGAGTGACATAGAAGATGCATTGGAGAGGTTACGCATTGGGATATATCGTGTCCAGATGGCACATGCACGGTTGGCGGCGGCATCAGGAAAAACCTCCCACGTTAGTGAGAGATAATTTTGGTAGGCTAGTGTTAGGCTAGAGGAAAATGATTGTTAGCCAGAATTAACCTTACCCCTTGTGTTTGCCCTTGTGTTTGAAAGTTCAGTCCATACTATGCCATATGGACGGGACCACTGAGTGACCTGAGAGATCCCGAAAATCAGCCTGCTAGTAGCTTTTCCAAAACAAAAAAAAGGCCTATATGGTGGATTAGGTTGTAGGGGCCGTTGGTGCCCGTGGATGTAAACGCCCATCCTTGCCCAGGAACCGCCCATGGGTGGTCACAGTAGTTGCGGTTCAAGAAGCCCGACTCTCCGAATCTCTAGTCACAGTAGTTTCATGACCTAAGTCATAATCAGCACCGGGGTGTGAAAGTGCGTTATCGTATTATTGCAGATCATCAACACATGGTGGGAAAAGGAGATGGACCGCGACAACCACATCCAGCCTGGCGACAGGAGCCCACATCTCTTCCCAGACGCCTTCTACACCGCGCCGCTGGACGTATGGGCGACTGCCATCCAGCGCGTCCCCTCCGAGGCCGAGAAGTGTCTCATCGAGCAGGTCGTCCACTACAAAGCCCTCTCCGACATGGAGCACGAGTTTCTCGTCGTGCACGCCTGTCATCCGTCCGGTTCAAAGGTCGTGCTAGGCGTCGACCGCAACGCGGACGTCCTCACAGCTTGCCCAGCAGCACGCGGGGCCGACCGAGGCGGCGGGACCATCCTTCTTCGCTGGTGTCCTCCGCACGATACCTCAGCACGCTCATGCGCTTCGGTCCGTCTCCGCCCTCTCCCGAGGCGTATGACAGCGTGCAGGTCTCGCACGACGCCACGCCCGCGCCCATTCTCGCCCAGCACGGCCCCTCTGTCCCTCTCTCGACCGTCTCTTTCTCTCGCCGCGCGCCCCGCCCGTCCCTGCTGCACCTATCCGTCCTCCTGCTTACCATCCGCGCACACTTCCCGTCGTATGCGCTCCTCCAGTACCAGTGCTACTTCTTCGCGCGTGCGACGTGCCTCGCCCTCGTCGACATTTCTGGTGGTGTAGAGGTCCAGCACGAGGAGGGACAGAGGGCAGCGACCTGGCGTGGCGTGCACGTGTCCCTGTATTCGGCGGGGCGCGCTGCACTTCAGAACATGCTGTTACTCCCCCTTGCGGAGTTTCCCGTGCTCATCGTGCCTGCCGGGCTCTTTGCGGTATACAGCGCGGTGAAGCTGTACGATGGGAATGTGGTAGAGAGCGAGGTGGACAGGCGGCGGATTAGGTGGGTCCTTTTAGTTTTTTTGGAAGGTGAACACGGTGCGGGGATGCTAACGCCGGACATGTAGCGATGAAAAGATAAGGGAGCACGCGATACCACCTAAGTACCACGCAGCCTGGCAGATATTTGTGCGTGATAGCACAACAGTCACGAAATAGCGTTGAACCACACCGTCTGATTGACGGTCGTGTACCTTTACTGGAACCATTTACATGGTCAGGCCGGTCAGGATTGGTGGGCATAGCATTTTCTAAGAGCTTACGGGCGGTACTTCTGTGTACGAAATCAGCGGTCACATCGTTTGTAACTTATGTTATGAGTGAGACTCAGTCATACGTGTAGGAGAGATGAAACGTCGTTATTGGGGCACTAGACTAGGAGGATACATTATATATGCGATGCTCTAACAAATTGTCTCGTAATGCTGGCAAGATGCAAACATAATTAGAAGTGTGCTGTGCCTGCGCAAGAACAAGGGTATCGTGCACAGTTGCAGACGGACTACTATCAATGCGAGTGAGGTGACCCGGGGATCCCGGCTGGTGTTGATGTCTAATATATCAGCAAACGGATGCGCGCTCAAGGTGATGATGTGGTAGTGGAAAAAAGAGTAATGGGGCGCGCGGAGGATGTGAGAGACATGAACAATGGGACGGGAAAATAATAAAATAGGGTCGTAAAGTCATGCCAGACGAAGAGCAACGAGACAAAACATGTATAGTCATGAGAGCAGCGCAGAATCCAAAGAAGTATCTGGGGGAGGCGGGCATAATGGCGGCTGGGACCTGGGGAAGGGGGGAGGAGAAAGGGTTCTACGATCATTGGCCAACCTGCAGAGGGGAAACAGACAAGAAAGGAAGAAAGAAAGGGGATGGGTAATTGAGACTTGGCGGCATACTGGTGGAGTATACCTGGCAATCAACCGGTGATTACCACCAGTTGTTATTGCCCCCACTGCCGGAGGAGTAGCCACCGTAGTGGGGTCCGCCGCCGCCGCCACCGCTGCTGTAACTTGCTGACCGACCACCGAAATTGCCGGGGTATCCACCACCAGATTGGCGGTAGTCGCGTGTGGAACCTCCACGTCGGGCACCTCCACCACGACCACCACGACCACGATACCCTCCGCTACTACCAAAGCCTGATTCATGGGCGACAGACTCAAGCCAGGGGGGGATTTCTTGGTTTGCTTCACGGAGCAAATCAAGGAGGTCGCGAACGATATTTTTGTTGCCTCTGTTGAAGAATGCTGTCGACAATCCCGTGTTACCAGCGCGACCGGTGCGGCCAATACGATGCACGTAATCATCGATGTCACTGGGAAGGTCATAGTTGATAACATGAGTGACGTTTGGAATATCGAGTCCTCGTGCGGCAACGGCAGTTGCAACCAAAACCGGCGTACGACCCTGACGGAACGTTTGAAGTGCCATCTCGCGCTCACGTTGGGTGCGGTCCCCATGTATCGACGTGGCCGCGAAGGAACTGCTGAGAAGGAAATCGGACAGCATATCTGCCATCCGCTTTGTCTCCACAAAAACGAGGGTCAGGCCGGTCTGATTAGAGGTGAGGAGATCGAGAAGCACTGAAGCGCTTGTCGTGGTCTTCAACGTATTCAATCTTCTGTGTGATGTTCTCGGAAGTGGAACCAACGCGGCCAACAGATAGGAAGATATAATCCTTCAGAAAATCTTTGGCAAGCATTTGAATGTCGCGAGGGAAAGTAGCGGAAAACATAAGCGTCTGGCGATCGTGAACTCCCGGCATGTCTTCTTCCTGGACGATTCTTCGAATCTGTGGCTCGAAACCCATATCAAGCATGCGATCGGCCTCGTCCAACACTAGGTAACGGACATTGGAGAGGCTTATGCGACCACGCTCGATAAGGTCAACAAGCCGGCCAGGGGTAGCACTAAGCAAGTCGCAGCCGCGTTCGATCATACGTAATTGTCCGTTGATGTCCGCACCGCCATAAACGACAGCAGGGCGGACCCAGGAGCGGTAGGCAAACTTGCGCGCCTCATCATGAATTTGATTTACGAGTTCACGAGTAGGCGCAAGAATCAGAGCCGTGGGGTAAGCCTTGCGCGTCCGCGTACCTGGTGGTCCGTTCGGACCACCAATCGGAGGACCATTGGAGAAGGAAGCAGAGAGAATCGGGAACAAAAAACCAGCGGTTTTCCCAGAACCAGTCTGCAGATAAATGAGAACTAGAAGAAAGTTATCACGACGGTGGGACAAACCTGAGCACACGCCATCAGATCTCGCTCAGCCGCAACGATCGGTATGGAGTACTTTTGGACGGGGGTTGGCGTGGTGTAGCGAGAGTAGCCTATATTCTCCAAAAGGACTGGGTCTAGGGGGGGACTCGTAAAGGCATTGATAGGCTCTGGAACGCCAGCACCGGTAGCCTCGACGGGGATATCATCATACTTTTCGAAGTTGATGCCGGTATGTTGTTTAGAGGGATCTTCAGCATCACCATACAGCTCCTTCTCGAGGCGCATATTACGCGCCCCGACGATGTGCTGTCCGTCCCTCCAGACGCCAAAGCCAAATGTTTCACGTGGGCCAGAGTCATGCCTAGGACTTCCACTACCATAGTTGCTTTGTGGCCGTTCAGACCAGTTGTCGCTACGGCGGCTTCCTCCAAAGGTAGAAACTTGCCCATTCACGGATCTATCTCCAAAGCTACCCTTCCCACTCGCATAACCGCCGCGAGGAAAAGGAGAGGAGGTCCGGGAGTCGTTCCAGCCGCTCCTGGGTACCGATCAAAGTTATAGAACTAGGCAAAAGAAGTATAGATAGAGACACACCCATCGATTCCAGAAGGGGAGGAAGCAGCCCGCTGCGATGCTCTCAAATGAGGAGGTACATATGCAGATTTTGTGCCGTTGATACCAAGAGACGCTAGAGAGAATCAATTAAGGAGAATGGGTGGATGTGATGAAAGTACAACACACCGAAAGACGACTCGATACCAGTAGTACCATTTACAATTCCATTTGACATATTAAAAGAAAATGGATCTTTTTTGCTTTTTTATTGAGTGAATGGAGTGAAGGGATGAGTTCTATAAGCCTCTGGATGATGGCTGAGAAAGAGGAAAGAAGGAAAAAGAGGGCGGATTGTCCGTCGCTCATGACTCCCAAAAAAAATCGCGTGAGAGAACCTTAGTCAGCTGTCCCACGATTGCCATGGTACGTCAGTCTCTTGATTGCGTGTCAGTGCTCTTTATTTCTCCGCGTTAGTATCACCCATGGCATCCCCTCCGCAACCTCAGCAGCAACCAATGCAAGCCCAAGTACCGCAGCAAATATTGCCGCGTCCGGACCCAGTAATGCAGGCAGTAATTGAAGCAGATTTTCGCCCCGTCGACCTCACTCTAGACTCCACCAACGTGGCTGCACTCTGTGCAGTGCACTCTCGCGAAAAGTGTGATGAATGCGACGTGGACTATACACAGCTGAACCGCCTATCAAAAGTCCTCGCTGCCAACCCCACACTGCTTTGCCCACCCCCACCAAACGTGGTCAATCAAAAGCTGTCTCAGATTATTAATCAGACAAAGGAAGAAGGAAATGTACGTGCCTTTGTGCCACATCAGCTTTTGTCTAAGTACGCGTTCAGGCCCTTTTCCGAACACACCAATGGGAGAAAGCCATCGGTCGCTATACCCAGGCAGCGGGTTTCGCGACCCAACGCGCGCCTTGGGAGGCCCAGCAATTCATGCGCGAGGAACTTTCTACCGTCCTCTCCAACCGCTCTGCGGCCTATTTCGAGCACGGCGAACTTGTTTCCGCGCTCACAGATGCTGAGGCTGTGATCCAGCTCAAGAAGCCCTGGTCAAAGGGTCACTTCCGCAAGGCTAAGGCACTTCGTAGCGCTTGGATACTTACCTCAGGCGAGGGAGGCCGTCCAATACGGACTGCAGTTTGATCCCACCAACGTGGTAGGCTACGTGCTTCTGCTAGGGTCATTCAGGTTCTGATGTTGTTACCTGCAGGAAATGATGGGCGTACTTCAGGACATAGAACTCGTCTTGCGTAGCTATGCAGACCAACCTCGCCCAGACAATGCGCCGAGCGCAACGGGAAATGCTACATGATGTATATTCTTTTATACCCTGCATAGTTCCTTAATTTATCGCATCCATACTGCATGGGCTGCGTGTCAATGGACCCCGATCGACGATTTGTTGGCGTATCGCAGCGCGTACACTGTACTGAGTCTTCCATTCTTGATTCATTCACTCACCCCTTTGCATTCCCCTGGTTGAACGGAATGGACACTACGGCATCTCATGCAAATTCTCGTGTAGGAGCCCAAAGGGGGGCGGTGTGATTCAGTGATTCGGAAGTAGTATTATAATCTACAAATCTGACCGCACTTGGTCATAATACAGACAACATGGTGAACAAAAAAGGTCGAGCAAAGGAGTAACGCAACTGAATCTATCCTCAGTCAATAGATGAAGTATACCGCGAACCCTTCGTAAGTACTCTACCCTACGACTTGAAACGCTTCAACGCACTCCTGTGGCTCACGGAAGACACGGATCGCAGTGCTGGCCGGTATCTCTGTGCACGCCTTCCAAAGGCGTATCTGTAAGTTCGAACGCTGCCTGTCCGACTCGGGATTTGGCGTGCGAGTAATTCTGTATAATAGTGTAGGGACGGTTGACCCAGATGACACCCGAGATAATGCAGGGGATGAAGGGCGTAACTGAGGGCTCTTAGGACCAGATGCCCATCGCCCTTCTCGCGGCGCTGAACCTATGTCGAGGTCTGGACTGGTTCCATACAACATTGGAGGAACAGTGTCATCCGCTGACCCAGACCACGTGGACCTAGGCGACCATCGCCCTCGGGACGCTGGGACACTCGACGAACCCTTCCTCTTGGTGTGTAGATCCTGCGCAGTTATTGTGCCATCTCGAACATAATTACCAGTGGGATCATCAATACCACCTCCGTCGTCCTCGTATGTGTTCACGTCACGGATAAAGATGCAAAGGATCTGCTGCGAGTACTCTTTTGCGACGTTGGCATAGAGTTCAAGGTCTTGTCCGCCTGAATCCCCAATAAGAATAAAGCACGAATCAGGAAACGAGTTGAGGACTTCAACAACGCCATCGCGCTTCCGTTCCGCTGGCGCAGACAACAGGCCGCTGAACAGTGAACGTGTTCCGTACGACCGCAAGCGAACCGAGCCAGTAGGTAACTGAGCGAGCTGGAAGAAAGCGCTGATTACGGGAAGAAGCTCGAAAGGACCGTTTGACTGTGACACATTCAACTTTCGAACAAAGACGGGTAGGGCTGACTAGAAGCTCACCACATAGTGAAATCGCACACCTCGGCTCCACATCTTACTATACCACTCTCCCATGCCGGGTATCACATTTTCGTTCAGATCCTTGACGAAGACGTTGCGAAATACGGTTCGCGCGCCGCGAGTCACACCGGACATTTTCACCGTATCATCGATGTCCGAAATGACGCGTATCGGACAATGTGAGAGGGGGACACGTTCCTTTGCTCTTGCAGTTGGTATACATAACGAATAAAGGGGTGGCTCGAGAGGATAAGTGTCGTTCGGCGTCTGGGTTGGAGGGGGTGGCAGAAGGTCCACAATAACAGAGAAATCATGTTCGAGATTCGTGTCGACGGACGTTAGCGGTGCGCCTCGTGGATGATTACGAAGGGTATCCCAAGGGATGGAAATGCGGATTTTAAATGCCCCATGTATATCGGTGGTGGTCGATTCCTCAGCAAGGGGTTTTTCACTCTCGGCATCGGTCGAACCCCGCACGGAAACCACCAATGTGCGGTTTGGAAGAACGCCAACCCAGAATGGGTGTAGACGCGACTCGAGATTTGAGTGCCAACGCTGAATATCTCCATTCGCGCCACTGGACTGGGTTTTAAGGGGACGAGATGGTAATTCAGGGGTGGATGTCAAGGATGGCGATGAAGGCCGACTTGGGGTCGGGGTTGAGGCTGTGCCTAAGGAAAAATCGTATTGTGAATGGCGTAAAGCCTGCTTCTCTAACTCCGGGGTAATCTCGTCAGGCCTTGGAGGGAGGTCTATGCCCTCAAGCAAGTTCTCTGTGGACTTGGACAAAGGTTGGCTGTCATCAGGGAGGTCGTCGTCGGAATCGTTCTGATTCGGTAGCTTCGGCAAGTACGCAAACTCTGTTCGAGTGAGGGTTAGCTTCATGTTAACCAGGGAAGAGGAGAGCGAATCAACTTTTGGCCAGAGTCAGGAGTGTTCGCTGGGAACGTGACAGTCCGCCGGAAGTCTTGTGTTTGACTACGTACCCAGAAACGAAGATTTCGATGCCATATGGTCCACCTGTGGGACTAGTATGAGTGAGCTCTTCTCGAAAACCAAGCAGTCGTGCACCTGGATGAATTGTTGGCTTAAGATATCTCCTCGACGCCCAACCCGGAAGCAGCACGACCCTCTCCGTGGTCGCCACATCATCTGAATCGCTATTGGACCTCTTCGCCAATCTCTGAGTCCAGCTCGGCCTCTTCGTGGCGCCATCGGGAAATCCATTTTCGTTGGGCAAGGGGTCGCTGCGCGTTAGTCGGACGTCGCGTTGTTCTTGGCGTTGTTGGGCGAGATAATTTTTGATTGGAGCGAGGCGTGCCATATTATCCGGATCACTGTTGGTCCTTTTCACTAATCTCTGCGTCAAGTAGTACTAGTCTTTTACCCGCCGCTGAGGGTAGGAATCTTGGTAGGAATTCTATACTCTCTGCACGTGAACTGACTCGATCGTCACGCGTCACGCGTCACCGCGTTCTAATTATCAGATCCTCGGACTCGGATCTCTTGCCAGTGCTTTCCCAAACTCCGAGTCTGAGATCTGAGCCTCCATGGATACGCAACAACCCCGTCGTCGAATTCCAAAGATCCAGTTCAGGGTTCTCATTATAGGAAGAGCAAATGCAGGGAAAACGTCCGTCCTACAAAGAGTTTGTGAGACGACGGAGAGCCCTATTATTTACGAAGGAAAGAAGAAGGTACGTGGTTGGACCTTATCGACTCGAGTTCACCTGCGAGTCTGGACTCACTGCCAACTAGATTGAACTCAACCCGTCCATGGATGTTAGTGACAATAGTACTTCTCTTTGGTTGCATCTAAACATGGAGCCAGCGAGGCGAGCACGCGATCGACGACGAACTTGTATTTTCCAATCATACGGGCTATGTCTTTCATGACTCTCGCGGAATTGAGTCAGGTAGCATAGAGGAGCTCGACATTTTGCGGGAATTCATTCAACGGAAATGTAGAGAAACGCGACTACATCGTAGATTGCATGCGATATGGTTTGGACGCTCAGGTGTTCCCAATTACGACAACTGACCGTCATGTTTTGAGGTACTGTGTCCCAATGGACAACCGACGACCACAGCTCGATCTGAAATTTTTCAAGGATTTATGTCCAGACCAGAATGGTGCGTCATTACGAACATTTGTGACTGGCTTAACACAACGATATCAAGTTCCCGTCATTGCGTTATTTACCAAATATGACCAGTTCCAGCTAAATATCAAAATCGATTTGGAGGACCGCAGAGACCCAGATGATAACGTATCTGACAACGTAATAACTGAATTGGTGGAGAAACATTTCCAAGAGCACTACCTGCGTCCCCTTGGCGATCATGTTATGTTTGTGCGATTGGAAAGTGGGTTCAGAGTCGAATGCCAGGGTTACATTCTGATGTTCTTTGACAGATATGCACATGAACAATACGCGCTGCAATGATCTCATTGAGAAGACGGCCGCAGCATTGAATAAGGATGTCGTCGCATTGATGCTTTTAGCTGTCCAGAGAGGTAATTTAGAATTGAGTGTTAAAATAGCTCTGAACCGGTGAGCGCGCCAGTTGAATGGGCGATGTGAGCAATGATCTCAACAAATATTGCAGTATCCGTTCCCTCGCCGGGTTTGAGGTCAAATATATAGTTCGGGAATGTCTTATCCCATTTCCATACATCTGGGCAAGTGTTGACAATGTCTTCATTTGCGATACATGCTTCGTGATCCCTGATATTGCCCAACTCCTAGTTGGTGAGTGTCGACTCTTACTCACGCCTTTCAGATTGACTGACCTGACCATGCTGGTGTTCTTCTCACCAGTCTGTGAGTGGTTGCCATGCCACACTTTGTTTATGCCTGCTGACGACACCTGTCTTCGGCTCTCCAGTCTGTGAGTGGCTGCAGTGCTGCCCTGCGTTTCAAGCCTGCTGACGACGCCCGTCCTTGGCCCCACAGTCCGTGAGTGGTTGCCGCGCCCCATTTTGCTTCAAGCCTGCTGACAACACCTGTCCTCGACTCCCCAGCCTGTAGGTGTCTGCCATACTTCGCTGCACTTTAAGCCTACTGACGACGCTTGTCCTCGGCTCTCCAGTTTGTGAGTGGCTACCACGCATCTCTACATTTCAAACCAGCTGACAACGCCCGTCCTCGGTTCTCCAGGAAGTGAGCGGCTGCCGTGCCTCACTGCACTTCGAACCTGCTGATGATACCCGTCCTTGGCTTTCTAGGAAGTGAGTGGCTACTACTGTACCTTGCCATCTTTCAAGCCTGCTGATGACGCCTGTCCTCGGCCCTACAGGAAGTGAGTGGCTGCCGTACCGGGTTGCGTTTCAAGCCTGCTGACAACACCTGTCCTCGGCTCTCCAGTTGGTGAGCAGTTGCCGTGACTCACTACGTTTTAAACCAGCTATTGATGTATCCTCGGCTCTCTAGGAAGTGAGTGGGTACCGTTCCTTGCTGCGTTCAAGCCCACTGAAGATGCCTGTCCTCGGCTCACCAGGGAGTGAGTAGCTGCCACATCTCGCTACATTTCGAGCTGGCTGACGATGGCTTCCTTGGCTCTCCAGTCTGTGGGTGGCTACCTCACCTTGCTGCGTTTCAAACCTGTTGATGACGCCTGTCTATGACTCTCTAGTTTGTGAGTGGCTGCAGTGCCTCACTGCGTTCCAAAGTTGCTGACGATTATGTCTTCGGCTTACAGAAAGTGAGCGGCTGCCTTGTCTCGCTTTGTTTCAGGTCTGCTGACGACGCCTGTCTTCGGCTCTCCAGTTTGTAAGTGGCTGCTGTACCTCGCTTTCAATATGCTGACGACGTCTATCCTTGGCACTCTAGAAAGTGAGTGGTGGTCTCTCAGTTTTATTCTCGCTGATCTTGGCTCTCCAGGAAGTGAGTGGCTACCTTACCTCGCCGTGCTTCAAGCTTGCTGAAGATGCTTGTCCTTGGATCCAGTCTGTAAGTGACTGCCTTCCTTTCCGCATTTCAAACCTGCTGATGGCACCTGGCCTTCCTCGGCTCTCCAGAAAGTGAGTGGCCACCGTGTTCATTTATTCTAGTCTGCCGACAACACCTGCCCTCGGCTCTCCAGTCTGTGAGTGGCTTCCATACCTTGCTGCGTTTCAAGCCTACTGACGACGCCTGTCCTTGGCCCTCTAGTCTGTGAGTGGCCGCCGTTCCTCGCTGCATTTCAAGCCTGCTGACAATGCCTGTCTCCGGCCCTCCAGAAAGTGAGTCGCTGCAGCGCCTCCCTGTGTTTCAAGTTTCTGATGACACCTGTCCTCGGCTCTCCAGATTGTGAGTGGCTGCCTTGCCTCTCAGGCCTGCTGATGACGGCTCTCCTCGGCTCTCCAGAAAGTGAGTGGCTGCCGAACCTCACTGCATTTCGAACCTGCTGATGACTCCCGTCCTTGGGCCTCCAGGAAGTGAATCGCTTGCCGTGCCTCGCTGTATTTCGATCCTGCTGACGATACCTGTCCTCGGCTCTCCAGAAAGTGAGTGGCTGCCTTGCCTCTGTTTCAAACCCTCTGATGACGCCCGTCTATGGTTATCTAGTTTGTGAGTGGCTACCATACCTCGCCGTATTTCAAGCCCGCTGACGACCCCTATTTTTGGTTCTCCAGTCTGTAGGTGGCTTCCATGTCTTGCTACATTTCAAGCCAGCTGACGACGCCTCGTCCTCGGCTCTCCAGTTGGTGAGCTATACCTAACTGCGTTTCAAGTCGGCTGACGACGCCTGTCCTCGACTCTCCAGGAAGTGCGTCGCTTGCTATGCCTCGCTGTATTTCAAGCCTGCTGACAATGCCTGTCGTCAACCTTCAGGGAGTGAGCAGCAGCAGTTCTTCCTTGTGTTCAAAGCCTACTGATGACGCCTGTCCTCGGCTCTCTAGTTGGTGAGTCGCCGCAGTACCTCGCCACTTTTCAACTTGCTGACAGTGCCTGTCCTTGGATCTCCAGTCTGTGAGTGGGTGCAGTACCACCCTGCGTATCAAGCCTGCTGACAACTCTTGTCCTTGGCTCTCCAGAAAGTGGGTGGCTCCAAGACTCGCTGCTTTACAAACCTGCTGACAACACCTGTCCTTGACTCTCCAGGGAGTGAGCGACCTCCATACCTTGCTGTGATTCAAGCCTGCTGACGGCACCCGTCATTGGCTCCCCAGAAAGTGAGTAGCTGCAATGCCTCATTGTGTTTCAAGTCCGTTGACGATGCCTGTCCTCGGCCCTCCAGGAAGTGAGCGACCGCCGTACCTCACTGCGTTTCATGCCTGCTGATGACCCGCGTCCTCGTCTCTTTAGCCCGTGAGTGCGCTTCGCTGCGTTTCAAGCCTGCTGACGACGTCTGTTCTCCGCTTCAGTCTGTGAGTGGCCGCCGTACCCCATTGCATCTCAAGCTTGCTGATGACCCTGTCATCGGCTCTCCAGAAAGTGAGTGGCTGCAGTGCCTCGGTTCGTCTCAAGCCTGCTGATGACGCTTATCCTTGGTTCCCCAGCTAGTGAGTAGCTGCCGTGCCTTGCTACATTTCAAGCTCACTGACGATACCTGTTATCGGTTCTCCAGTTGGTGAGTAGTTGCCATGCCTTGCTGTACCTCAAACCCGTTGGTGATACTTGTCCTTGCTTCTCCAGGAAGTGAGCGGCTGCCATGCATCGCTACGTGTCAAGCCTGCTGACAATACCTGTCCTTGTCTCTCCAGGAGGTGAGTCGCTACCTTACCTCGCTGCGTTTCCAGCCTTTTGACGACACCTGTCCACCGCCCTCCAGGAAGTGGGTGGCTTCCGTGCCTCACTGTGTTTCTGGTCTACTGACAACACATGTCCGGCTCTCCAGTTGGTGAGTAGCTTCCATACTCCGCTGCGTTTCAAGCCTGCTGACCGTGCCTATTTGTTACTCTTCAGAATGTGAGTGGCTGCCTGCCTTCAGTTGCTATGTTTTACGCCTGCTGCTGATCCCTGTCTTTGGCCCTTCACTGATCGTACTCCTGGCTTACTAGCACGTTCGTGCATACTCTC
The DNA here is from genome assembly GCA_024734325.1 of Lactarius hatsudake. Classification (NCBI taxonomy): domain Eukaryota; kingdom Fungi; phylum Basidiomycota; class Agaricomycetes; order Russulales; family Russulaceae; genus Lactarius; species Lactarius hatsudake. The sequence continues at coordinate 155,167 of JANSJP010000007.1, forward strand.
CTCTCAAGTCTGCTAACCGTGTCCGTATTTGGTTATCCAGTTTGTAAGGTGCTCTCTGTACGTTCACCCGAGAAAATCTCACTTCTTTATATAAGGCAATGCGGGTTATATCACTGCCTACTATTCAAAATGTGTTCTCTTCAAATTACTGTCATTTGTGTCTATGGCTTACGATGTTTATCTCTCTAGCTCATCGTCGCCGGCCTTAACGGTCATCATTTGATCCTTGGTATTTCACTATATCATTTTTTGGAGTGTATTTAACCCTTGTGGAAGCCGTTATCCTTATCTTGAAGCTTGCCACTTTATTACGCCTCTCAAACTTGTCACCTGAATCAGCTCTAACCCAAGCAGAGCTGGACTATCAGGGGGCAAATATCGACTTGAAAATTCGGCAACTCCTTACACCATCCTCACAAGAATGGTCTGACGAGCTACTTGCGGACTTTATCATGACTACCGATATTGGTTCGTTTGTTCTTTCATCTGTTAGTATAATATCTAATCAAGCTTTTAGGGCCATCTCAGTCTTCAATCGAGGCACATGCGCGTAGAAAAAGTCATTGGTTTAAATGGTTTGGGGAAAAAGTATTCCCACGCAAGTCCATCTCCCTGCCCAAGTTGAGGAATACGTAGATCCGACGTTGATGGTCCTGGACGACGTGTATGATATACTCGATATTTGTGCATCTTTGTAGTAGCCTCTCCATTGAGCCTCTTCGAAAACACGTTGGAAACAAAAACACAAAATAGTACAAATGTCCGCCACTCCCACTTTGCCGCGTGCAAGGTCCACCAACCTCCTAACCGTCGCCCTACCCACACAATTTCCGTGGAAACAGACTGTTTGGGCTGCTACCGTAATATAATACATATCCCGGGGACAGAAGACAGTGTCATTTTGCGTAGTAGGGTCACACAAAAATGACCTCTTTCCCGCGTTCTGCATCGAAGTTGCAGTCGACAAAGTCAACACGTTTATCACGTTTATATGTTACGATGAACGGCTGCCGGTTACCCCGAACCACCACTGGCAGTTGCTCACGCATTCTTGTAGTCTTGCTTGTACTATATTCGACTATCTGCAGGTGCAGCACAATCACGACCAATACCCGAGTCATGCGGAATTCGGGGTACGGATGCGTGCAAATCAGGACTGCTGCATGATGTATATTCTTTTAAACATATTTATCGCATCATACTGCATCGGCTGCGTGTCAATGGACCCGGTCGACGACCTGTTGGCGTATCGCAGCGCGTACACTGTACGACTCCCCCTCATCCACCCATCCCTTTCCACTCCTCTGATTGAACAGAATGGACAGTACGGCATCTCATGCCAATTCTCGTGTGAGAGCCCAAGGGGGGGGTGGTGTGATTCAGTGACTCGGAAGTAGTATTATAATCTACAAATCTGACCGCACTTGGTCATAATACAGACAACATGGTACGAGTGGTGAACAAAAAGGTCGAGCAAGGAATGCAACTGAATCTATCCTGAGTCAATAGATGAAGTGTACCGTGAAGCCTTCGTAGGTACTCTACCCTACGACTTGAAACGCTTCAACGCACTCCTGCGGCTCACGGAAGACACGGATCGCAGTGCTGGCCGGTATCTCTGTGCACGCCTTCCAAAGGCGTATCTGTAAGTTCAAACGCTGCCTGTCCGACTCGGAATTTGGCGTGCGAGTAATCAACATAGAGGCTTTCAGGGGCCGTGACAAAACGTCGCTCCCCGGCTCTGAGAACGGAGGATTCACGTTAAGTGTTGGTCTGGTTCCAGTAGAAATGGGGTCATCTGGTGACAGAGATGATGTCCGAGATACTGCAGGGGTTAGAGGAAGTAACGGAGCGCTCGTGGACTTTGGCGACCATCGCCCTCGGGACGCTGGGACACTCGACGAACCCTTCCTCTTAGTTTGTAGATCCTGCGCAGTTATTGTGCCATCTTGAACATAATTACCAGTGGGATCATCAATACCACCTCCGTCGTCCTCGTATGTGTTCACGTCACGGATAAAGATGCAAAGGATCTGCTGCGAGTACTCTTTTGCTACGTTAGCATAGAGTTCAAGGTCCTGTTCGCCTGAATCCCCAATAAGAATAAAGCGCGAATCAGGAAACGAGTTGAGGACTTCAACAACGCCATCGCGCTTCCGATCCGCAGGCGCAGACAACAGGCCGCTGAACAGTGAACGTGTTCCGTACGACCGCAAGCGAACCGAGCCAGTAGGTAACTGAGCGAGCTGGAAGAAGGCGCTGATTACGGGAAGAAGCTCGAAAGGACCGTTTGACTGTGACACATTCAACTTTCGAACAAAGACGGGTAGGGCTGACTAGAAGAACTCACCACATAGTGAAATCGCACACCTTGGCTCCACATCTTACTATACCACTCTCCCATGCCGGGTATCACATTTTCGTTCAGATCCTTGACGAAGACGTTGCGAAATACGGTCCGCGCGCCGCGAGTCACACCGGACATTTTCACCGTATCATCGATGTCCGAAATGACGCGTATCGGACAATGTGAGAGGGGGACACGTTCCTTTGCTCTTGCAGTTGGTATACATAACGAAGGGAGGGGTGGCTCGAGAGGATAAGGGTCGTTCGGCGTCTGGGTTGGAGGGGGTGGCAGAAGGTCCACAATAACAGAGAAATCGTGTTCGAGATTCGTGTCGACGGACGTTAATGGTGCGCCTCGTGGATGATTACGAAGGGTATCCCAAGGGATGGAAATGCGGATTTTAAATGCCCCATGTATATCGGTGGTGGTCGATTCCTCAGCAAGGGGTTTTTCACTCTCGGCATCGGTCGAACCCCGCACGGAAACCACCAATGTGCGGTTTGGAAGAACGCCAACCCAGAATGGGTGTAGACGCGACTCGAGATTTGAGTGCCAACGCTGAATATCTCCATTCGCGCCACTGGACTGGGTTTTAAGGGGACGAGATGGTAATTCAGGGGTGGATGTCAAGGATGGCGATGAAGGCCGACTTGGGGTCGGGGTTGAGGCTGTGCCTAAGGAAAAATCGTATTGTGAATGGCGTAAAGCCTGCTTCTCTAACTCCGGGGTAATCTCGTCAGGCCTTGGAGGGAGGTCTATGCCCTCAAGCAAGTTCTCTGTGGACTTGGACAAAGGTTGGCTGTCATCAGGGAGGTCGTCGTCGGAATCGTTCTGATTCGGTAGCTTCGGCAAGTACGCAAACTCTGTATGAGCGAGCGGTTAGCTCCGTGTTATCAAGGGAAGAGAAGAGCGAATCAACTTTTGGCCAGAGTCAGGAGTGTTCGCTGGGAACGTGACAGTCCGCCGGAAGTCTTGTGTTTGACTACGTACCCAGAAACGAAGATTTCGATGTCATATGGTCCACCTGCGGGACGAGTATGAGTAAGCTCTTCTAAAACCAAGCAGTCGTGCGCACCTGGATGACTTGACGGCTCACGATATCTCCTCGACGCCCAACCCGGAAGCAGCACGACCTTCTCCGTGGTCACCACATCATCCGAATCACTATTGGACCTCTTCGCCAATCTCTGAGTCCAGCTCGGCCTCTTCGTGGCGCCGTCGGGAAATCCATTTTCGTTGGGCAGGGGGTCGCTGCGCGTTAGTCGGACGTCGCGTTGTTGGACGAGATAATCTTTGATGGGAGCGAGGCGTGCAGCGGCGAATGACCTCCATGAGCGCCCACGCATGTCCTGGGCCATGAAAAATGTTGTCGGTTTTCGGGAAAATTGTTCGCTTTTCGTCTGTCGAGGGAGGAAATGGGCTGGCGACCACGGGGCCTGGTGGGATGTGAAATAAATGCGAGGTCCAGATCGGTCGTTGGGTTTTGGATGGTTGCGTTGATGTTGATGCACGTTGATGATCTAACCACGACTCACAACTACCACAGCTATCACGATCTGTTGGGAGGCGTGGGCGTCTCGAGTGCGTCTCACCGTGCCGTGCCTCACAATACAGTACTCGTGCCACTGCCACATTGTGGTTTGACCGCCCGGTTTGGATGGCCTATTCGTTCACCTGCAGGCCGGTCCCCAATTTCGGCTCAAGGTATTCAGGCTCGTCCGGTGTGAAACGGGAACTTGAATAATGATATGTAAACGACAAAGCGAGAATAAGTTACATGTCATGAACTGTCCGAGTCGCTCCCGGGCGATGGAAGCTCCCACTCTAAGACTGAACGCCCCGTCCCCTCGGTCAACGCGAGGGAAGCAATGACATCAGAGAACCAAATATCGGACAGCGTCGGCGACGGTAACATAGGAGAATTAGAAAACGCAAACGCCGAGCCACGCACACTGCCACCTCTGGCGACCGCCTGTACTACCACATTCATTGTCGCAGTCGCGGAAGGGGGGCACGTTTGGATCCGAGGCGGCGCAACTCGCTGCAGCAAAGGCGAAGTATCGGTTTCTTCTTCTTCTGGAATAGGGGACAAACCGTGCAGTACTGGGCTGTTCGCATCCAGGTCTGCTGTAGGGCCCGGAGCCGCGGATATCCGCGCCATCCGACACGAGTCACCCCCAGAAAGTGTTTGCAGCTCCGTGCGGAGTCGATCCTCTACATCCTCACCGCAGATGCGCGCTGCTTCCGCCGCCTTGTACTTGAGCGTCATCGCCTCCAGGCGAAGTTCCAGCGCACGCATTGAGACCGGCGCGAAATTGTGTATGAATGGTTGGCCGTGATCGAAGGCTGCGCGGGAATCTACGTCCTTGTCGCTGGAACATTGCAATTGCCAATGCTCATCATAATCCATGACAAGCGTGTCGATAGATCCCACGTCCGACGCGGAATCGGCGTCAATGACGTCCTGAACGTCAGGCGGTGACTTCGTCGGTGCGTCGGTATATTGATAAAGTTCTTGGCGAAGTTGGCAGATCGTGCTTTCCGCATTATCCAGCCGTTCTTGTGCTTCGTGAAGCTCTTCCTCCAAAGCGTAACCTCTGTCAATAGTCATGCCCAATTCATCTCGTAAATCCCCATTCTCGGCATCCGTGGTCCTGAGTCGGTGACGCGCTGCTGAGGCCTCCGCCTCGAGGTGGATGATCCGATTTGTGGAAACGACGGCGTTTTGCTGGGCGCCCTCGAGCTCGGCGCGCAACTCCAGAATCTCGACCTCCGAGGCCTCGAGCTTCTCCTGGATATCGCTGAATGCGGCTTCACGATGCCGGTCCCATGCTCCAGAGGCTGCGAGGTCTTCGATCTTTTCCCGAAGGTCCTGAATGAGGGCATCCTTGCACTGCATGATGAAGCCGTAATTCTCCTCGAGGTCGTCATTGAAGGTGCGCGACTCGTCTAGAAGTGCGTTGAGAAGAACCGATTGTGCCTCGAGGCAATCGATCTCAGACCGGCATGTTTCCACAGTTGCCTCTAGTGCCTCGATAGTTCTTCGATCCTGCCTCGCAGCGTCCTCTAGAGACACCACGCGGGACTGCGCCTGAACCGAAGAAGCCTCGAAATTCCGTACGAGACGCCGCTCTTCCTCCCTGGCTATTCGCAACTCCTCGGCGAGGCGGTGTCCGCGCTCAATGTTAACCTCCAGATCTCGGATGCGGCGCTGGTCCTGCTCGGAAGCGGCCCGTAATTGAGAGACGAGATGCTCCATATCTTCCGCGTCTCGCAACTCCCGAGGACAAATTCGACGGTGATTTGGCCCTGTATTGTCGCTGAAGAATGTCTGAATACCAGTTTCGGCCCAGTCGACCGGGGTAGTTGGCCAAGAAGGGGAGTCTCCTGGCGAAGTGTCTTCTAAGACCTCCGTTAATGCCTCCAGACCGATGGTGGCCTGTACTAGGGCGTCCAGGATGTCATCGTGAGAAACGCCATCGAGGTCGAGAGATTGCAAATCACTGGTGGGAGATGGCTGCGAGACCTCTTGCGATTCATTCTCGAGTTCGGTTATGCGGGCTAGGTGTTTGATGGTCTCCTCGCGTGCTTCTGCTAGCAGTGTCTTCAGCACTTCCGACTCGCGCTTCACATCTTCTAGCTCCCGGCGCTGGGCAGCTGACCCCCCGCGTATGTCGCGTAGCTTCATACGCAGCTGCTCGAACTTGCGTTCTTGTAGCTGGAAGGCACGTGCGTCTGCATGGGCATTGGCACGGGCGTTGGTTAAGCGGCGCTCAGTTGTTTCGAGCTGCGCTTTGAGGGCCATGCTCTGCTCGTGAAGAGTGGATACTTGTTGGTCACGAGCGCGGAGAACACAGTCAAATTCGCGAACAGGCCGCATAGTGGTGCGACGGGGACGGAAAGTCATGGTCGGAATTACTCCGAAAGAGTCCTTGGTGTATGACGAGTCGAAATGCAATTGCGTACTGAAATATGAGAGTGGTTTGGCGTGTAGTGGGGGGAGGGGATGGAGCTGGGTTTACGTTAATGTTCGGAAAAGTTCGGCTTGATATGGGGAGACGTACCAAAGTCCGTACCCGGAGCTTCGAAGGAAGTAAGGAGGGAGGCGATAACGAAGGTACGAGAGCTGTGGGTGTGAGAAGACGCCCGCCTTGTGCTAGTGATATATGTTTGCACGGCGCCTCATGGGTAACGCAAGGCGTCCCATCATGACCTTGACACGTGGACAGGGGGAAACCAAGAAAGGCCAGCGACATTTCTACAAAAAGGCTGGTGGCCGAGACGTGGCATAAGCAGCCATCAAGTCAGAAATTCTTCGCTGGATGTGGCTATGACCATTGTTCAAATCAGAGACTTCGCTGCAAGATATCAGGGGGCGAACAGTGACTGCGCCAATATCAAATTAGAAGACGCAAAGCCCTTGGAATAATCACAGTGAAGGCCCGATTCCAGTCGGGGACCCGAGAAGGAATTGCCAGCGCCAGTAGTAAACCCGGGCGAGTCACGGAAACGGAAGAGATTGACAGCGCCGGTGTACTACGTCCGGTCATGCGGTCATGCTTCCGCGAACGTCCGTGCGGTCAATGACTCACACGCCAAACCTTTCATTCCATCGCATCCATCCAATAATCTCCCGCATGAGCAATCCCCCGAAACAGAAACAGAAAGCCACGCAACCCCCGCCCAGTGGAAGCAGAGGGAAGCCGCTCCGTGGTTTCCCGAAAGATTCACCAGAAGTTCGCCTATCAAAGACTCTCTCTTGGGTTCTACGTCATGGTGCAAAATCAGAAGGTCTATTCATGCGCTCTGATGGATACGTTCGTGTCAATGATCTCGTATGTTCATGCCTGAGGCTAGTATGTTGGGCTTTGATAACATGACACGTGAAGCTAGCCTTGCCTAGGCTGTCTTCGCCCACCCAGCTCGACCTTGCCACTCTGCAGCGCTTAGTGGAGAACGATTCCAAGAGTCGTTACATGTTGCACGAAGGTCCAGATGAGGCAGCACCCGCGGCAGGTGATATTTGGTGGATCCGCGCAAACCAAGGGCATTCATTGAAGGAATGCCGAGATGCATTCACAATCCTACGAATCGACTACTGACTGCTAACCCAGGCCATCAAACTCGACCTCAAGCCAATTTTATCTGCTACGGATATCCCCATGGGAGTGCATGGGACGAACAGGAAAGCCTGGGAGTCAATATGTCAGTATTGACTTACCCAGGGTTGAGGAAACTCTGTTGACTGCTACGATCAGCTACCCAGGGTCTCTCACGCATGGGGCGCAATCATATACATTTAGCCCAGGGCATCCCTGGAGACGGGGTCATAAGCGGTCGGTCCTACCCCCTCCATATTAATTACAGTCCTCAACTTTCGCACAGGCATGCGCAACTCTGCGCAGGTGTTAATCTATGTTGATGTACAAAAGGCCCTCGATGCAGGGATCACGTTTTCTCTCTCAGAGAATGGGGTTGTCCTCACTGAAGGTGACGAGCGTGGCTTTCTCTCTCCCGAGTATTTCCTTCGAGTGGAGGACCGTCAGAGTGGCCCAATCCCAGGCTGGCCTCTATCTTCAACACGAAAGGCATCCGAAGCAACGGATATAGTAAGTTAGGTCGATAGCTCTACAGCATCTGAAATGTATTACGCTTTACTTATCTACGACGCTCCACTTATGCATGAGTAGTTTGTGGGATTAGTATAAAGTGCTTATGTGTATCCGATCCTAGTCCGAGTCGTTTATCAGCCAGTCGTGGGTTTCGTGATTAGCGCGCGACTGCCCAACTGATGGACGGTCGCATGTTGGTGAAATCTCCACCAGTGTTGTCACTTGTAGTAGTAGCCTCGTGCCAGGGGAACTGATGGCTGTTTGGTGGTGGCTCGATAATCCTGTACGAAATTAGAACTAGTCTCGGCGGTCCACACATCGAGCGCTCACTCAACGCTAGAATCGCGGCTGGGATCTCGAGCTGAAAGCAGGGAGAGGGGGTTGTTGGGTCCAAGACGCCGGCCAGCTGAAGCGGCGCGCTCGGGTAGCTGTCTGCGCGGCTTTGGTTTCGTTGTCGGACGATCATGCACCATTTCTTGCACCTCCGCGTCGCTCGATCCCGACACTCCCACCGTAGTCCGGCTTGAGCGCAGCCCATGGTGTGGTGCTCCTACCGGGATGTGCTGTGGCTCACCTTCCGATTGCGACGTTGTATCGGCAACATAGATGACCTGAGCGTCCACGTCAATTGGGGCACTCATGCTACGACCGTCTGGCCTTCCCGGAGAGTTCGGTGAGACAACGGGTGCGACGTCCGTGTTTATGGAAGCGCGCTTCGAGTCGCTGTATGTGTCACTTTGGGTAGACTTTGGCTTCGGGTCCATGCTGGTGGCCCGTGCTGATTGTGCGAGGTTGAACTCTAGAGTGCTCGGTCCAGGAGATGGGGAGGTTGGTACAGCCCGAGGAGGTGATCGGAGGGCGGAGTACCCCGCCGCGAAATTTGAAGAGGTACCCTTGATGTCCTCCATGACCCCGCATCTGTGATCATCTGCTTCGCTTTCCGCGTCAGTGCGCGAACCTGCCTTCTTTCGCTTCATCTTGTGTTGCGTAGCACTGGTCCCTTCGATGTCCGTTGTGGTGGTACTGTTGAGTTTCTTCGGACGCTTCGTGCCCTTGCTCTTGCTCGATTTCTCATCCTCGGAACCCAAGGAACCAAGCATGGCCTCCATTCGCTCCTCGTCGTCGAGCTGACGACGCCGTGCTCGCGCGCGCTCAAGCACTATATCCTCACCCGCTCCAACCCCAGGACCTTCACTGGTATCCGGAAACATGGCCACACCGTATCCGGCACTCTCGCGCATCGTCCGCACAGCTTGAATTCTGTCCTGCCCGGTGTCTTCCATGATTAGAGCGAGAGCGGCTTCTGGAACGAGGATGCGCTGTATGAAATCCTGGGGCGTAAGAGGGGCGATGGATCGTGCATCGAACGAGGACGGAGGAAACATGTTGTAGAGCGTTTGATGCATGATCATCGAACCAAGTTCACCATAACTTGAACCGGTCATTAGACTGCACGAGTCACCAAGACTAGTGCACACTCACTACCCAGGCTGTGTCCTCTGGAAGCTCTCGAATTGACCTTTAACACTTGAGGCGGCTCGTGAGCCCATTTTCTGAACTTCCTTTATCACTGTTGTCCAATATATGTTCTCGTCTCTCGCATTGCCTTCGCCTTTGACTAGTTTTCCGAGGCTATCGCGCAGTTGCTCGACGCGGTCCCTGACTTTCCCAAAGTCAATGTCCATTGGCCATCCTTTAGCTATGGCCTCGGGTATTTGATGAGCCTCAAATCTATGACGCTTGCACAATGCAACGTATATGCCCATCGAGGCTTTGAGCCCTCGAGGGTTACTCGGGCGCGCATCCGGATATGCCTTGCGCTTGGCGGCTTCGAGAAGGGAGCGATACAAGGGGGAAGGGTTAGGGGGAAGCCTCTCATCGCAGAAAGGACAGAGCATTGATGGATCTGTTGGTTCGCCAATAAAAACTTGAAAAAGGTGGTCAGGATCAAGGCGATCAACATATTGGTCAGAAATCGCTGACGAGAGTCATCCCCGAACTCCTCCAGATCACCCGCAATTGTGTTGCCTCCATCACCAAAGTGCGTCTGTTGAGTTGGGGTAATTCTAAGACGAGGAGAACGGATAGAGCTTTTCAGCATTGCAGCCGTCATGGGGAATGGCCGGAGTGGTGGGCGTTGTTTCGGCGTCCGATCGTCGGCGTCCTCATCGGTCTCGGAATCTGATGTCCCCAGGCTCTTCGTTCCTCGAACACTGGACAGAGAGCTCTGCGGAGGCAGATGAACGGGCGATGATAGTGGAGAAGGGATTGGGAAAAGAGAAGACTCGGAGTGTTTTCGAGGGGTTGTCCTATCAGAAACCGTCTCACCGTGAACAAGTGAAGTGACACGGTCTGAAGGACCCCTGAGCCGGACTTTGCGTTTTGCCACCGCCTTGTGAGATGCCTGTACATGTGTTGTTGAATCCGATATGGATAGAGGATCCAAGGTAGGAAATTTCTCGGGTCTACGGCCTTTTGAATGCTTCGCACGAGGTGTGGCCTGAGTGCAGTCGCTCGAGTCGGATAATTGGATTTCCCGTCGTGGACGGACACGGTTCAACGAGTGTGTATCACCAACGAATGCACCTTCATCGGACGATGTCCCGGAAAGTCTAGAGAGAGTGGGAAGAATTCCATCCGAATTTATTTGCTTTGGTACCTCTTGTGAAACGTCGGGTAGCTTGTTTCGAGACGTCGACACGCCACCTTCCTTTGGTAACTTCTTGAAGTTTGGATACTTCTTTTTCGGAGGGTAGCCGGGGAGGTAATTCAGCTCTTGTCCCTGAACAACGGCCTTCTTGGGCTGCCCCTTCATCGCTCTGCGTTTACCCTTGCATGGGGACGTCTCTTCAACATCTTCAGACCTAGAGCCAGAAGAGAGAAAGTCCAATTCGTCGTCGTCGTCGTCATCATCCGAAAATCCAATACTCCTTCCGCGTATCACATTTCGTTTTGCATTAGTAGGAGGCCTAGTCTCGCCAGCCCCACTTTTGGAGGTGACAAACTGCGTGCTTCCCAAGTCGTCCCAGAGTTTCCCCGAGCCCGTCCTTGGTTCAGGACAGGTAGCGCGTAACATGCGCAACGAATGACCCTGTTCGATGGTGGTCGTTCAGCGCACGGGATATTGACGAAGGTGTTGCTTCGAACGTTTGGTTATGTTATGTAGAACGAAGGTAGACTGTGGGACAAAGAACCATTCGCCTCAACTCTCTTCTGAGCTTCTTTCGACACAAGAGAGACAGAGAAGTCAAAATAAACGCATATCATCGAAAGATGAAGTTATGGCGCACTCAAAATCGTTGTATCCAAAGTGAACACCTTCAAGTAGGTCGCGGGGGAAGAGTTATGAGATTGTCTCTACGTCAAGTTCCACGTCTTGTGAGCGAAATTAACGACAGGTCCACGCGTCGATGCACGTGAAGTTGTGAGTGGAGCGGAGGTGATCGCCGTCTCGTCGCGCGACAGACAGACGCGTCCTTTAATCAGTCGTCATGTGACCAACTTATCACGGATTTCCGTAAGTGGCCCTGCAGCTGGAAAGTTCATGATAAAATTTTGATAAAATTCCCAACAGGCCTCGTTAGGGTTCTCAGTTCTCGGCCGCAGTAACAGTACAGTGTTGTCACAGGGAGGGTTTTCGTCACCCACAAGGACGTAAAGCAAAAATATAGCCATTATTATTAGTTCGCAGAATTGGACGCATCAACTATAACCAAAGGGGCAATTCATCATGCTCTGCCGTACAAACCAGGGCAAATTTCGGACAAAAGTGAGGCTCTTCACAACCAATTGAGAAACCGAGGCCTCGTGATTGGGTGCCGGTTCCGGGCCGGAGAAGCTCGGAACCGTGGATCAAATAAAAGGGTTCAGTCTGTCACAGAAATCTCTTCGCCGCAAACCCTCACCAACCTCCGCATCTTCAACGATGCTTAACCTCTCCTCTCGTTCTACCCAGGCATGGCGCTCTGTCCAGCGCCTTGCGAAGGGAATGGCCACCGTTGCCGAAAGAATTGGTGACACCAAAGTGTCCATGTCACTCCTCGAGACTGGCGCATATATCAACTACCAGCGAATTGAAGATAACCTTGCCGTTGTCCGCGACAGGTATACATCTATATTTGGTCTTCGTTCCCGTACATCTTTTCTCATTGAATTCTAGGCTCCAACGTCCTCTCACTCTATCTGAGAAAGTTCTCTATGGACATCTTGATGACCCTCATAACCAAGACATCGTCCGCGGTGTGAGCTACCTCAAGCTCCGCCCCGACGTAAGTGTGTTTCCCGTGTTCTGGACTCGTATGATGATAATGTTTCTGCGTTTTATAGAGAGTAGCTTGTCAGGATGCAACAGCGCAGGTCAGTTGATTCACCAGTTTCGTCGCCTCCCCGAGCACATGCGCTCCACTCTACCGTTTGCCTTGTCAAACTGCCACGCGCTTTTCGCTGAACCCAACGGGAACTGACGTAATTTTTTAGATGGCGTTATTACAGTTTATGTCTGCTGGCATGGACACTGCGGCAGTGCCGACCACTGTTCACTGTGACCACTTAATTGAGGCACAAGTGGGTGGTGTCAAGGACCTTGCGCGTGCCATACAAACCAACAAGGAGGTATACGACTTTTTGGCTACTGCCACTGCGAAGGTTTGTTACCCTCCACTCTCGCCTGTCTTGTCGTTAATACTTCCTGATAGTACGGTCTCGGCTTTTGGCGCCCTGGGTCTGGTATCATTCACCAAATTATTCTTGAAAACTACGCGTTTCCCGGTGGTCTCATGATTGGCACGGACTCACATACCCCTAACGCTGGCGGTTTGGGGATGATCGCCTGTGGCGTGGGCGGTGCAGACGCTGTTGACGTTATGGCAAACATTCCTTGGGAACTTAAAACACCCAAGGTGATCGGCGTAAATCTTACGGGAAAGATCAGTGGTTGGACCACGCCGAAAGGTAGAGTTCTCTTTTTCTCGTGCTTCCTGGATCTTATCATTGGTCGTAGACGTCATCCTCAAGGTTGCGGGCATTCTTACGGTCAAAGGTGGTACTGGTGCTATTGTTGAGTACAAGGGTCCTGGAGTGGAAAGCCTCTCCGCAACCGGGATGGCAACTATTTGCAACATGGGTGCAGAGATTGGCGCTACAACCTCTCTTTTCCCGTTCAATAAACGCATGGGGGATTACCTGAATGCCACCAAACGCCCTGATATTGCCAAATATGCACAACGGTTTGCGCACAACCTGCGGGCGGACGAGGATGCCGAATACGACCAAGTCATCGATATCGTAAGTTCGCCGTGATGGGCATTCCGCCACTAACTAATCCTCTTTCGTTCTAGAATCTTTCGGAATTGGAACCCCACATCAATGGACCCTTCACACCTGATCTTGCGACGCCTATCTCGAAGTTCAAGGACGAAGTCGTGAAGAATGGCTGGCCCGCCGAACTGAAAGTTTCCCTCATCGGTTCATGCACCAATTCTTCATACGAAGATATGACTCGCTCCGCCTCCATTGCTCGAGAGGCTGCCGACCACGGGCTGGAAACCAAAAGCAAGTTCACGATTACTCCCGGTTCGGAACAGGTTCGTGCCACCATAGAACGCGATGGCTTGATTGGCACTTTCGAGGATGTTGGTGGCGTTGTACTCGCAAACGCATGCGGCCCTTGCATCGGACAGTGGGACCGTCAAGACGTTAAGAAAGGCGAAACAAACTCGAGTACGTGCTATTCACTACGGAAATTCGACATTTGCTAAGTTTTTCGCAGTCATCACGTCGTACAACCGCAACTTCACGGGTCGTAATGATGCTAATCCCGCCACCCACGCATTCGTAGCTTCTCCCGATATCGTCACAGCTCTTGCCTTCGCAGGGGATCTCCGCTTCAACCCATTGACTGACACGCTCACTGGCTCAGACGGCAAACCCTTTAAGTTCTCCGACCCCTCTGGCAAAGAGCTTCCTCCCCGCGGCTATGACCCTGGCCAAGACACCTATCAGGCTCCACCAGAGGATCGGGTCTCTGTCAATGTTGCTGTTAGTCCCACGAGCGACCGCCTCCAGCTGCTCAAGCCCTTCCTACCCTGGAACGGCAAGACTCCCGAGGATCTTCCTGTACTGATCAAGGTCAAGGGCAAGTGCACTACCGACCATATTTCAGCTGGTGGCCCTTGGCTTAAGTACCGTGGTCATCTTGAGAACATCTCTCGTGAGGTTTTTATTTCTCAGCCTCTCCTACTTTTCCTAACGACGGGACAGAAAACTGCCTCATTGGTGCCATCAACAGTGAGAACGGGGAGGCAAACAAGGTCAAGAACCAGATCACAGGTGAATGGGGTGGTGTGCCACAGACCGCCGCCTACTACCGGGAGAAGGGAATCAAATGGGTTGTCATTGGTGACCACAACTACGGTGAAGGTTCTTCCCGTGAGCACGCTGCGCTCGAACCACGATTCCTGGGGGGCCTCGCTATCATCGTTCGCTCATTCGCGCGCATCCACGAAACCAACTTGAAAAAGCAAGGCATGCTTGCCCTCACCTTTGCCGATCCCGCAGACTACGAAAAGGTCCAACCATCGGATAAGGTGTCAATTCTCGGACTTGAGAGCTTCGCCCCTGGAAAGAACCTGACATTACTCGTCAAACACTCCGACGGGTCAGCAGAGAAGATCCCCCTGGCTCACTCTTTCAACGAAGGTCAAATAGAATGGTTCAAGGCTGGTTCAGCGCTTAACTTGGTGAGCCATCTTCCGGTCCGTTCCGAATGACCAAAGTTGGTGACAGCTGCTTTCCAGATGGCGGCTAAGGCCAAAGCCAATTGAAGGATAAACCTGATTTGTTGGTCGTGATATTATCAATATAAAAAGGTTCCACGCTGTCGAGCATCGCGACTAACTTGTCAAAAGTCGTTACTGTTTGTTTTTATGGCCCATAATGATATAATCTCATTTTTACCGCAAGTTCCTTGTTGTGTTCGAGAGGTAAAACATATTGGTCGTTCTGGCCCAATTCCCGCCAATCCGGATAACCACTGCTCGACGGCACTTCTTAAGCTTATCGTCATATCGATACAACATATACGTCTACAATACTTTCCCAATTTGATGGTACGCGTACTAATGCACTAGTGTTCCGTGTCGTAAGGAACGTGGGGGAGAATTGCTTTTTGCACGTCTCATCAGATCATCACAGTCTAAGCAGTGGTCAATCACCTTACCACCGGCGTGCATAGGCGCGCATTGAACTAGCTTCCCGTGGTGTCCTTGTCTTCTTGTTCGTAACCCTCGACTATCATGTCGTTCAAACCAAGCTCCTCGTTCTGCTCCCATGTACGCTCGTACAACTCGATTTCCATATTTGGGTCTGGATCTGGAGCGTACAGATTCTGCACGTACGAGTTTGCGAGCGGGTCATCGAGAATGATGGTGAAAGGACGCTCGGCACTTTTCACCTAAAGGAGAGAACTTCAGGGCTAAAAGTTTCCCAGAGCGATGAACTTTTTTCGCGTACCGCTTTCAGACCCTCCAGAAAGACTTCGAACTTGTTGCGTCCTTGTAGGTCTGGGCCGTCCGGATCGGCGCTGCCGACGGAATCTCCGGCAGCAAACACTTTCTCAGAGAGCTCCTCGAAGACTTGTTCGAGGATCCCTTCCTAGCGTAGTGAATCTGCCTCCCAGAGTTCCGGCCTGAAGGACGAGGTCGATCTCCGGAATCGTGAGACCGCAAGTTTCGCTCTGAAGGAGCATCAGGAATTGATACCTACTAATCATAAAATGGAAAGGCGCACTTTCAGTATATCTCTACTTAGATCTTCGCGATCTTCGACACGGAGTGTGATGCGCTTTCCCTTCTCGGATATCGCTGACCCAGATTTCACCTCGTTGTCCCTGTAGCCACAGTGGTCGCAATTGGTAGACATGATGAGGATATCCTGTTGGTCGGTTGAGATGTAGCCACTGCGTGAGGCGTGGAATGTCGCACCTTGAAGTAAGGAATGACCACTTTCTTCATCATAGTGTCAAGAGGATGGCCACAGCTGGAGCATATTCCCGGGAAGACGTATATTTCTTCATTTGCGTCGTCGTCCGTGGGGGCATCTTCAGTCGATTTTTCTTTCTCGTCGACGACAGAATCATCGGCGGCAACTAGCCCAAGAGCGACATTCTGCTCCTTTGTCCGGCGGTATGTCCTGAGATTCCACTTGGGATCGGCCATAGAGTCCACAAACTCGATGAACGAATTGCCGGCTGGATCATCAAGTTTGAGCGTGAAAGGTGGCATTGGAGCCTCAGTGTCGACAGCCCCTTTCGGTTTGATATTCCCATCTTCGTCGGGGACGATGGCTTTTAACTTGTCTACTAGTGCCTGAATCTTTGTGAAGGTATCTTCATCTTGGATGCGGCGCAAAGGTTGGTCGTAGCTCAAATCGCGAATCACGTCCCCGATTATGCCCTCTACCGTTGTGAGCTGGCCCTTAGAGGCCGGTATTGTGAGCTCATACTCTGGGATCGCGACAGTACATGTTTCGGACTTGACGATCTGACGGTTGAGGTCCTGTCTCGAGAGTATACGGGCAGTGTAAACTGCTCCTTCAGCTAAGCGACCAGCACATTTTAGATGGAATGGGTATCTTCATGTGCGGGACGGTCGCTTACGTCGGATGACACCCGCAGACTGGATCTCGTTATTGGAAAAGCCACAGTGTTCGCAGCGGAAGGACATCACGATGACCTCGTGGAAATAAGGGATCGATGTCAAGAGCAGTCGCGTAGTGCCCTACATCCGCTTTGTTCCTCCCATGTCAAGATATAGCACGGAGGAGAGTATTTGGTTACCTGCTCTTCACAATTGACGCATAATGACTCGATCTCCTGTACTACCCTTTCTTCGTCAGACGCGCCAGTTGCATCCCCATCTTTACCTGAGTCCTCTGTGTTGTCTGCCTGCTCTGCAAGAGCGCCGATCACTGGAAAGAGATTATCGTCGGGCATGGAAGTAGATGATGGCGTCTCTCATCCGCGGCCCGGTATGGCGTTGTTGCACAAGTCAGCTCGCTGAGTCAGCGCGTCCTGTTTCCTTCCTGAGTTTGTGTGCTCGACCGCTCCCTTACGATGAGCGTCTGGGTCAGTACGCTTTATCGTCACCGTGGTTAATTGCTTATGTTTTCGCATAGACGGAGCATCGCAATCCCGAGGGTAGAACATACTGGTTCAATACCACTACCAAGGAAAGTGTATGGGAGAAGCCAGACGGTTCGTCTCCGTGTCCCTCTTATGTTTATTTCCTTACCATTAACTTAAATCACAGAGTTGAAATCTCCGTTTGAGGTATGCTAACAGTGATATGCATCTGCTTTTATTGACTGAGACCCCGTCCAGCGAGCGCTCAAGCAGACACCATGGAAAGAGTACTTTTCTGGTGGCAAGAAGTATTACTACAATGTATGCTCCACTGACTCCCTATCACGTCGATATTGACTTACGATTTCCACAGACAACAACAAAGGAGTCCAAGTGGGACATGCCGGATGAGCTTTTGTTGTTAATGGAAAAGGTTGAGACGGAGACTAAGGAGACTCTGGCACCAGGATCCTTGTATGTCCCTTGATTTCTTCATTGTAATTTGATCCAATACGGCTGCGCTAGTTCCACCCCTCAAGCCATCCTCCCAGCTCCAGCTGGAGTTCCACAACCCGGCGCCCTGATTCCTTTAGGCACAGACGCCATTCCCGACCAACCCATAGCACCAACTGCGGCGAATCCTCACCAAACCACACCCTCTGCTCTTCCTGCACGCCCCAATCCACCCGACGAGCCAACCATTCCACATAATGGCTTCGCGACCTTCGAGGAAGGCGAGAAAGCGTTCGTGTATCTTTTGCGCAAGGCAGGTGTCGACGCGACTTGGACGTGGGACCAGACGATGCGTGCCATCATAACGGACCCGTTATACAAAGCATTGAATTCGCTTGCGGAGAAAAAGGCTAGCTGGCAAAAGGTGGGTTCTCCCTATTCTTTCCCCCCCTGCGGTTCTCTAATATGCGTTTATATGGCAGTATACCGAGGGATTGAAAGCCAAGGAGCAAGAGGAGCGAGAAGCCCGTCTCGCAAAGATACGCCCGGCCGTCCGTAACATGCTAAGAGGGAATCCTAACGTGTTCCACTATACGACGTTCTCCACCGCAGACAAACTTTTTGCGCAGCACCCGATCTGGCAGCAGGCGCGGGTAGAATCCGAGCGTAAACTGATTTTTGATGAATATGTTACCGAGCTCAAGCAGCGTGAAGTGGTACGAGTCATGTTGCTCGCCTCTTGAAATCTCTCCCTGATGTAACCTTTTTTTTTAGCAAGAAAACAGGGCAGCGCGGAACCGTTCCATAACGAAACTCATGTCGCTTTTTAAACAGCTCGGAGTCGATGTCCTCACGCGCTGGCGCAGCGCGCATTCTCTCGTGCTGGAGTCGGAGGACTGGCAAAACGACGAAGAGCTGAGGCAGCTCCCTGGGCTTGACATCTTGCTCGCATTCGAGGACTATAGCCGTGTTCGCGAGCGCGAGTTTGAGGATGAGATGCGACGCAAGCAAGTTCACAAATCACGATCAGAGCGCAAGGCTCGTGAAGCTTTCAAGGTACCGTCTTAGTCTTCACCTCTACTTACTTTCCTATCCTCATGGACGCACACAGGCCCTTCTGCAAGAGTTTGTTACCTCCGGCGACATCAAAGCGCGTTCCAAGTGGAAGCACGTCTACCCGAAATTCTCTACTGACAATCGGTACCTCGACATGCTTGGAAAGCCTGGGTCTAACCCAATCGAGTTGTTCTGGGATGTAGTGGACGATCTCGACCAGAAATTGGATGCGAAGATTGCCATTGTGGAAGCGGCTATCAAGCGTCACAATGCTAAACTCGATCCCAATGTCGAAGGTAGTTCCCAGCAGTGGTCAATTCAACCGGAGACAACAGAAGCAGACTTTTTAAAGGTTGTGCAAGAGAACGGCGACGACGAGTCGACCGCTCTCTCTCCGGATGGTTTGCACCTGATCTTTACAACGGTACCTCTCTACTCCTTGAAACCACGTTTCATATTGACCCTGTGATGCAGTTGCACGACCAAGCTGTGAGGCAGCAGGCCGATGAGAAGCGGAGGGCCGAACGAAGAGCGAGACATATGCAGGACGACTTGCGCTACGCAATTAAAAAGCTACCCGAGCCCCTCGATATCGCCCTTGGTTACGACGAGGTATGTCTTCCATCCTCCAACACATCTCAAAAATAACGGGGATGTAGGCTGTGCCACTCATCGAACACCTTTCCGAGTTCAAGGTGCTTGACGACGAGGGCCGACGTGCAGCATTCAGTAAATTTGTCAAGAGGCACAAGGCGAGTATCCAGTCGGTTTATTTGCTCGACATTTCTCATAATCGGTCTGTAGGAACGTCTACGTGAGATTTCGGACGACGGCGCATCGACGACCAGTCGCAAACGCAAGGAGCCTAGCCACCGCGAGGCCGACAAAGAACGCGACAGCGACCCACGAGAACGTGCACGAGATAAGGAACGGGATCGCGATCGGGACCGGGACAGAGACAAGGACAGGGACAGGGAAAAGGACAGAGACCGTGATCATGACCGAGACCGCGACCGAGACCGTGATCGGGATAGAGACCGTGAACGCGACCGCGACCGTGATCGTGACCGCGATCGTGACCGTGATCGCGACAAGGACAGAGATCGTGGGTCGCGGTACCACCGCGGGTACGAAGATGGCGGTCGTTCATCGCGCGACTACGGACGGGACCGCGAACGGGACTGGGATGGTGACTCGCCACGAGACCGTCGTGATCGTGATAGATACGCGGCACGAGGACCAACTTCTCGACGGGACGACAGGAAGCGACGTGCCGCTGGGAAGGAGGAGGAAGATCCGTGGCAGCCATGACGAACCACGAGAGAAGCGGGAGGCAGAAACCGAGGAACGGAGCGAGAAAGTGCGTGATGTTTTCTGAGTGAGCTTCCGTCAATTTTTTTTCTAATCCTCAGTCACTCGCAGAGGGCGAGGTATGACACGGAAGCTCCTTCCAAAGACAAGGACCGAAGTCGTCGCGCCGAAACGCCAGAGGAGGGAGAAATATGATAGTTTTTGCCAAGCTCTGTAATTTTTCGATTTGGAGCTATTATAAAGTGACATTACGCTAAGACGACGACGACGCCTGTTCTTGTGAGCGAACGTGAATAGGACCTATGCGAAGACGGGTATATGTCTGCTTGTGTGGGATAGTCCTTTCGTAACCTTTTCGCCTCTTCTTTTTGAAAATATGCTCCATCTTCCCTTTCGTATGCTCGACGACCGTGGCTTCGACGGAGATATGACTAGTGGGGATATCCGGGGACCCTCGGAGAGTGTATTCGCGGGAACCAACCTCGTGTATTTGGGAGAGAGACAGTACATCCCCAACACGGACGTCGGTGAGGCGGGGCACAGTCAAAAGATCCTTTGGAGCAAGAAGATATTTTTTGCCAGCAATGGAGGCTATGACATATTGGTTGGGTTGGGAGCGAATAAGATCGAGGGCGCGAGAGGTGGACGAAGGAGTCCTCGCTTCGGTGTGAAGTGCCCTGCTGAGTTGTTGGCGTATGTGTTGCACTGCAGAAATAATGAGTCAAGTCTGTCATGAGAGAAAAGAGAAAACGCACAACAGGACGACGACCAGCCAGCCATCGTGTTCTCTTGTTCCCTGCTGCCCGCTGCCGCTGCGTTGGGGCGAACTTGCTTGACCCGGCTTCGTCCGATTTATTTTAAACTCCGATAAAACGTTCGAAATTTCGGAAAAGCTCGCGGCGCTGCCAACAACTCGACTTCTCATCTCCAACCCGTCGCACTTCCTCTTTTCTTTCCCTCCTTCCTTCCCTCCATGCATAAATTCGCCCTCCTCAACGCTACTCGTGCGGCTACCCTCACCGCCGCTGGGAAGGTGATCTTTTTCTCCCTATTTTCTTTTTTTTCTCGTTCCACTGCTTGTTGACATTGACACCATCTTCCTTAGAACGCTTCCCGCGTCGCACCTGCCGTCACACGTTCGTATGCAACTGCGAAAGCTGGTTCGTTTTCCCCTCATGTTGCTATGCCTTTGCCTAATCCATGCGCTGTCCTCGTGCTCTTCCCGTTGTCCCAACCTTGACACGTCATATTAGCTGCGTCGGAGGTGTCCTCCATCCTGGAGTCTCGGATAGCTGGTTCTTCCGTTGGCAGCAATGTCGAAGAAACCGGTCGTGTTCTCAGTGCGTACCTATCTTCTCAAACCAGCAAACACACTTGGAAGCTTACCACCACTTTGTACAGGCGTCGGTGACGGTATTGGACGCGTCTGGGGTCTTAGGAACGTGCAAGGTCAGCGTAATTTCCTCAAACGCCGACCCAGCCCCATTACTGACTGTCGCATCAATTTACGTAACCAGCGGAGGAAATGGTGGAGTTTTCGTCCGGTGTCCGTGGAATGTGCTTGAACTTGGAGGCCGACAATGTCGGTGTCTCCATCTTCGGTAACGATCGTCTCATCAAGGAGGGCGACACCGTCAAGCGTACCGGTCAGATTGTTGACGTTCCAGTCGGTCCTGCCCTCCTCGGTCGTGTCGTTGACGCCCTCGGCAATCCTATTGACGGAAAGGGCCCCATCGAGGCTGCTGAGCGTCGTCGTGCCTCCCTGAAGGCTCCTGGCATTCTCCCCCGTCGTTCCGTGAACCAGCCCATGATGACTGGCATTAAGCCCATCGACGCTATGGTACCCATTGGCCGTGGTCAACGTGAGCTCATCATCGGTGACCGTCAGACTGGCAAAACCGCCGTTGCTATCGACACCATCCTCAACCAGAAGCGTTGGAACGAGGGTAAGGACGAGGACAAGAAGCTGTACTGTGTCTACGTCGCCGTTGGACAGAAGCGCTCGACTATCGCACAGCTTGTCAAGACCCTCGAGGAGAACGACGCGATGAAATACTCTATTATTGTTGCCGCTACTGCTTCGGAGGCCGCCCCTCTGCAATACCTTGCTCCTTTCTCTGGATGCGCAATGGGCGAGTGGTTCCGTGACAATGGCAAGCACGGTGAGTAAATCAGCATTCTGCGTAACTGCCTCGCGTTCAACCTGGACTCCGACAGCCCTTATTATCTATGACGATTTGTCCAAGCAAGCTGTGGCCTACCGCCAAATGTCTCTCCTTCTCCGTCGTCCTCCAGGTCGTGAGGCTTACCCCGGTGACGTTTTCTACTTGCACTCCCGTCTCCTCGAGCGTGCAGCAAAGATGAACGACAAATTCGGTGGAGGCTCACTCACTGCGCTTCCCATCATCGAAACTCAGGGTGGTGATGTGTCCGCTTATATCCCTACCAATGTAAAATTTCAAGCCAGAATCCCGTCGGAAGCTGATACTTACAAGTTTGGTATAGGTTATCTCCATCACGGACGGCCAAATCTTCTTGGAGGCCGAGCTCTTCTTCCGTGGTGTCCGCCCCGCAATCAACGTCGGTCTCTCTGTGTCCCGTGTCGGTTCAGCTGCGCAAACGTATGTGTCTCGCCAGTAATTTTGCCACCTTCTTAACTTGGTTACAGTAAGATCATGAAGAAGTTTGCTGGTTCGCTGAAGCTTTATCTTGCTCAGTACCGTGAAGTTGCGGCATTCGCTCAGTTCGGTTCCGATCTCGATGCCTCAACTCGCTTCCTTCTCGCACGTGGTGCCCGCCTGACCGAGCTTCTCAAGCAGGGTCAGTACCAGCCACTCGCCATGGAGATCCAGGTCCCGATCATCTATGCTGGTGTGAACGGTCTCGTGCGTACAGTACCTGTGTTCTGCGAACCTCAATAACTGACGTGTATTGCAGTTGGACTCTATCCCAGTCGATAAGATCACCAAGTGGGAAGCTGAATTCCGTGAGCACCTGACGTCGACCCAGACCACGTTGCTCGAAAAGATTGCGACTGGTAACGTCACACCAGAAGTAGAGGCAGAGATTAAGAAGGTCGTCGAAGATCACGTCTCGCAGTTCTCTTAGAGCCCGTTTGTAGACGGTGGGATGAAAACTTAAAAATACATTTTCCTTTTGTTATCTTCATCAGTGCAATTGGTTTATAACTAGACTATATCTAGTACGCGAGTACGATGCTAAGTTGCGTGAGGTTGTGCTCACTTGGAAATTGCTCGAAGTTGGTCTGGTGTGATTGCGGCCTCATGTTTGGCAGCGGAGTAGGCAGACAGTACTTTTCCCACACAATCCGAGTAGTTGGAGGCAATTCTCTGTTTTTGAATCCATTATTGTGTGCCCAGGGTAGATCATCCCGCGTAGCACTTTACAAGCTTTACATGTAACTGTACAGCACGGTCTTAATGCCCAAAACCAAGGGTTTCCTTCACTTCCATTCAATATACATTTTAATCAGATCTGCGCGATTCTACAGGGTAGCGATACACCGATACAGAATAGTTTGTGAAAACCGGTAAGTAAGCGCTACAGTGGATGTATTGTTGCGTCGCGTTGGGGGGATAGACTGTCCTTGTCAGGGGGAAAAAGCGAGTAGGGTAACTCAGCAGGAAACTCTCGACTAGTCTTCGCTCTCCGTTGACACACCCGATCCTTGTCCCTGCCCGTCATCGTCCTCGGTGAACTCTTCTTCGTCGTCTTCGTTATTATCCATAGATTGCTTCAGCTGCAAAATAAGAGTGGTTCGGAACATGCCCCCCAAAAAAGGTCTCCAGGGGAAACGCACCATCTCTAAGAGCTCGTGGCATTCGTTCAGGTGCGCCATAACAATCCCCTGGCCCTCGGGGATAGAGCCGTCGATACCTATGAATTTTCCATCTTGGCGCAAAGAGTCGATTTGGTACAGAGCTAGTTGGTACTGTGGGAGAGTCAAAATCCAGTCAGTGCTGCTCGTCAAAGTCTTAGGGGGGAGGATGTCCCTCGGGAAGGGAATAAACGAACTGGGTATAAGTCGCGTGGGTTGAACGGTCCACCATACTTTAACACCTCGTTCAAACATTTTTTAACCGTCGAGAGTTTGTTGGCCTAACCGATTCGAGTTGGTTAAAGGGGGTAAGCGGCGTGTGGAAAAATGCTCTTACGATCGGCATGAGCTCCTCGGACACCGGCTCGCTGGAGGACAGCAGCCGATAAATGACGCCATAGCACCGTCGAAGGAGATAGAGCAGGACCTTTCACACAGAATTTGTCAATGAACTGAAACGCGGTGCGTGGACGCAAGACGGACGGACATATTGTCCGGCCGGTTGGTTCCCCTCCGAATCGACGAATTTCCCATCGATGCGCATCTTGTCCACCTCCTGCAGGCTCAACGAGTAGTTCCACAGGTCGGTCTCCCGCAGCGTCCACCGGTGCGTCAGCGCAAGTCCCTCAAGTTCCGCACGGATTTCTGTTAGGCGGTCGTGGATAG
Organism: Lactarius hatsudake; assembly: GCA_024734325.1. Taxonomy (NCBI): domain Eukaryota; kingdom Fungi; phylum Basidiomycota; class Agaricomycetes; order Russulales; family Russulaceae; genus Lactarius; species Lactarius hatsudake. The sequence continues at coordinate 179,568 of JANSJP010000007.1, forward strand.
GCTTCAGAGGCGGGGCGACGTTCTTGGACTCTTCTTGGGCGCGAATTTCCTGGGCAATGTCAAAGCATTCTTCGAGAAGCGAGGAGCAAATGGCTTGTGATGCGGGAATATTGCCACCAGGCCCCAGGAACTTTCCATCCACGCGTTTGCTACGTGTTCCCGAAAAGACAAGCGTAAAAAAAAAAGGGGGCGCAGGCCAAGCAAACGCAGAAAGTTTCATCGTCATCACGGATGCATGAGTTTTCGGGTCCCCTGGGAGGAAAAGTATTGTAACTCAACGAGTCGATTTTGCGCAACTCCTCTTGCAAGGGTTTGAGCTCCGCTTTGGCTGAACCCCCTTTGGCCGCTAGCGTGACAAGCCTCCGTCGGATGGTGATGAGTCGCTCGTGAAGCGGGACGAGCTCGGCGGAGAGCACGGAGAGGTTGTCTTGTAGCCTGTTGAGTGTAGTCTCTGCAATGACGCGAACAAGTAGTGAGAAGGTACGTTCGTCCATGCGACAGAATGACGAACCGCATTCACAAAGTTGTCGTTCCAGTAGTTTGGTCATTGGGTGCTTGCCACTCTCAGAGTCGCCCTTTATAATGGTGTGCAGGTCGTTCAATCGCCGTCGGAAAGGCGCAAGGTCACTTTCGTTGTAAACGGACGATTCATCCATATGGACGAGAATTTGCTAAATGAAGGGGTCAACGGGGTCAGCAGCTGTCATTGCGTCACACCGTTGATGGTGAAACGGGGCCTCTGAAAGGAAATGGGAGCGTTTATGGTCCGCCCGATTTTGGACAAAATATACAGCGCTTGTTTTCACATGGGGCAATACTCACGCGCATACTGGCCAGCTGTGAGTAGGTAGCAGGAGCTTCTTTGGTCTTCCCGATTGTCAAGAAAAAGAGAGATAAGAGATTGAAAACATCAGCAAGCAGAGTATCCAAGCGGTTGTTGTAAACAGAGGCGTCATCGCGAACATCGTTTAGCCTCGTCACTGAGTACGCGAAGATCAGCGATTAAGATGTGACGATCTAGGAAGCGGTGACCAACCCTGCTTGATGACGGCTTGATAGAGACTGTTTACATCGGTGGGCTTTATGAAATCGCCGCGATCTTTCTTCAAAGCTGTGAGCCTATTCCTGATGCTATTTTTGGTGAGGAAGGCGTGCGGTGTACGCGATGGCGGACCTACCTGATGACAGCCTCCAGGATGGGGAGTTCTAGAATCAAAAGTAGTCATGATGACCGTCCAAGCCAGTAGCGAAAAGCGAGCACACGTGCCTTCCTGTGACACAGGTGTGGTCATGGCTTAGGAGATGTGAAGTAGCTCGTTCAATCAACCCTGAGTTATTATCGCCTAGCCTCCCTCACCACGTGCTCTTACTCAACACGCTAATCTCTCTTTCCCACGACCCCTTCATCGCTTCATCGCTACCAATGGACAAGATCAAAGAGGTTCGATCTCTTTTCTTCCAACAATATTTACTCATGTTTTCTCTCCTCAGAAACTCGCCAACCTTCGTGCTGAGGCAGACGCCGCCGTCGAACGTGCTGAGGCTGCCGAAGCGAAGAACAAGGCCAGCGAACAAGTCATCCTTCAGAAGGACCAGGAAATCACCTCGCTCCAACACAAAATAAGCGTTCTCGATTCAGAACTCGAAAAGACAGAGGGAAAGCTGGCCGAATCCAAACTTGCTGCTGCAGACGGTGAAAGCAGCAAAACGACAAGCGAGGGTCTTGTTCGCAAAGTCCAGCTCCTCGAGGAGGAGCTTGATGCAGCAGAGAAGACCGTGAAGGAGACCATGGAGAAGTGGGTGTTGTCTACTCGCCCCCATTGACTTTCCTCATACGTTTTGGGTAGACTCCGGCAAGTGGATGTCAAGGCGGAGCACTTTGAGCGTCAGGTGCAGCGTGTTGAGCAAGAGCGCGATCAGTGGGAGAAGAAGTACGAGGAAATGCAGGAGAAGTACCGCAAGTCGAAGGAGGAGCTTGACGAGCTGGTTTCCAACATGGAAGGGCTCTGATGTCCATGGCCTCGTACTCTGCATCACGATCCTCTTGTTTCTTTACCCTACTCATGATCCAGTTCTCCTCTCGAGTTTCCGTTATATTAGGTTTTTGATGATAAGATGGTATAAATCACGTGACCCTCACATGTAGTGGCGCGTCGCGTCCTTTGAACACTGACACGAACAGCACTTTGACCCGCGATGTTTTCTCAGTCGTCCTCGGCCTCACAGCCTCCCCTTCATGCCCCTTCCTTTTCCGTCGGAGGAATGCCTAACTCGACAAATACCCACCATCCACACGGCGCGACTTCATGGGCTTCAAACAGCCAGAGTACTCCCCTTTCCAGTTCTCTAAATGATCCATTTCTTCAGTCCCGTTCCAACTATCAATCCGGATACCTCATGGTCTGTTGCTTTTCTCCCGTAGGTTGACTTGCGCGTTATTTACCTTTCGTGCTCCTACAGTCAATGTCCCAGAACAATGTGTGCAAAGTCCTCAGCTCATTCCCTCGGCTGAATTAATTTATTTCTACATAGGGCTCCCCATCAGCTAACCAACGACTCGATGACATGCCGATTGTACAGACCAAAGCTAAGCTAAATTCGACACTGTCTCGTGCACCTACCCGTGAGTTTGGGAAGGACCCAATGTTTGAGAGCTCGAGGTGGGCACATCTTTTTTCCCGCTCAACCCCTTTAATTCACTCTTTTTGTCACAAGACAACGCCAGACACCCGATGAGGATGCCCCTCCTACCGCGTCCGTCAATGATATCCTAAACACCACATATACAGATAGTCCCTCATACCAGCGCTCAGTCAGTGCTTTCGCTCTCGTTGGTGTGACTGATAATTAACTACCTGTGCAGGCATCGAACTTCGAGTCTTCAGTGTCACGAACTCCCCAACCTTCGTCTCATCAGACTCTTGAGCCCCTCTATGTCGTCGTCTTTGGCTACCCCCCAGATAAATACAGCGTTGCCGTTGAGTACTTCAAGCAACTTGGCGAGACAACGGACCCGGATCCAAACACGGAGATCTCCAACTGCTTCAAGATCGGCTTTAGACATCCCGGTGAGGCCATGTGGGCTGTCCGTAAAAATGGTGAGATCGTCGGTGGGAGCTGGATGGTCGGGGTCAAGTGGGCGGTGCGTCACAGCAATACTTGGTTTGAAGCGATCGGACTGATTTCTGTTTATACTTCCTAGGATCCCGCCCAGGCAGAACGTGTCCTCGGCCAATCAATCGCTCGCACAACCACATACCTGCCTACGCCTGATATTACTCCGCCATCTGATTCCCCACCAGTAGACCCTTTGGGGTCCTCCCGTCTATCTCACCAGCATTCTCTGTCTGGTTCCCGTTCTCCACATGGTGGCACTCCGGCAGTGGGCACCCCGATCCGACTCGCACCATCCACGTCCGCGTTTCGTAAGCCGGGGCAGGGACCCAAACCGGCAACGAGTGGGCAACAGCTTGCAACGCCGGTGGCGGTGGGAACGCCAGGTACACCGTCGAAAAGTATGATCGGGCAGTTCTCAGATCTCGTCTTTGGGTGGTAGTCGGTCCATCGAATAATCAGTACTTCTACCATATTACATGTGCCGTGCGTGCCAGAGAGCCTTTTATATATTGCATAGCCGTGAAGGCGTTTCCCACGGGCCAACACGTATCCACCACGCCTCCTCCGGTGCTAGTGAGACACGGCATATTTGTGTGCGAACCGTTGCCGCATTTCAGGGTTGAGCTGGTTCGAGCCGTCGCCATCTTCCTAATTACCGCGGTCGTGCCAACTGTCATGTCACGGCCTCGCCAACGCACCGCCGACAAGAAAAAATCGCGCGAGGTATCTCCAATGAAGCCCCTCCATCCGAACGGTTCTGCGAGTGCGAGTCGGGGCAACGTCGCCGTGGCCACGTCTCTCGCAGGAGTCCTACTAGATTACTCCATGCTGCTCGTTCTCGTCTTCGGAGGGTGTTGCTCGTATGTGTCGACGTCCTTCGCTCCTTCCCGGCTTTGCTCTTACTGTACGCAGTAACGTCTGGGCCTATGAGGAACTGCTCCGCGCAGAGTCTAGCCTCGGTGTGTATCTCGGGGCCAGCGCATCGCAAAACCGCCTCTTTGTTGACCCGCGAATTTCACCGCATATTCAGGACCGGCACTCACCTTTTCTCAGATGCTCTTCATCGCCGCGCAGCAGCTGCCCTCTTTCGTGATATGGGACACCCCATCGCGGTCGTGGCTTCCGCGGCTCAAGCCACGTCAGGTGCCCATTTCGCAGTGGCTCGTCCTCGTCACCACGTTCGCGTCCGGGACCCTGCTGAACAATCTCGTATTTGCATTTAACGTCCCGCTCGCCGTACAAATCATCTTCCGTTCCGCAGGTAACGTGCCTATTTGAAATCAAGTGTTTTCACTTCTTACGGGCTTGAATACAGGACTGGCGGTGTCCATGCTCCTCGGGCGCGTCTTCATGGGGAAGCGATACACGCTCCAACAAATTGTACCGCGCTTCCCCCTTTTCCTTTCTGGCGGCCCCTACCACTCCTGCTGACTGGCAGCCTCTCTCCTCACAAAGACCGCCGTTGCCGTCGTCTCGTCCGGGGTCGTCATCGCAACCCTCTCGCGCCCTCGCGCCGGCTCGTCGTCTGCCAAACCGTCGTCGACGTCCGCCGCCGCAGACGCCTCGCGATACGCCATCGGCGTCGCGATGCTTCTCACGTCGCTCGTGTGCACCGGCGTGCACGGCGCGTTGCAAGAGCACACGTACAGCACGTACGGCCCGCATTGGCGCGAGGGCGTCTTCTATATGGTAAAACAACACTTGTGTCCATGCATTTCTCCTATTATGGATTAAAAACGCTATCACTATAGCACATGCTTTCGCTGCCGTTGTTCGCGCTCATGCCCGGTCATGTGCGCCAGGGCTTCGTCGGCCTCAGCAGCCGCAAAACGGGCCGTCCGTACACGATGCTCGCCTTCAACCTGCTCTCGCAGCTCGTGTGCGTCGCAGGCGTCAATCAGCTGTCTTCTGTGAGTCAACTTGGCTTATCTGCTCCCCACCCACCCCACCGCCACCGCCGGTGCCTGTCTCAGATCGCGTAAAACGCACCTTTGCTGATATGACTTTATCCTTTTTCGTTTTTGGCGCTGCGCTCCCCTCCCCCCCAGAGAGTGTCCGCCGTGTCGACACAGGTTGTGCTCACGGCACGCAAGGCGATCAGCTTGTGTTTTAGTGTGTGGTGGTTCGGCGGTGGCTGGAACGTGCAGTTCGCTTGCGGTGCCTTTATGGTCTTTGTAGGGTCGTTCTGGTACTCGGTCCTTCCGGCGCTGGCGCAATCGACCACCCCGACTAACCGGAAAAAATTAACTTGATTCGGATATTTTGATGAGACATCCCGACGCGTGATCTCTGCGGTCCATTACGACCGCCTTATCATTTTATCCACCATGCATCAATTGTCCTGGAATCAATACTCCTTACCGCCGCAAACATGTCCATCAAATGTTGCTCAGATGGGCGCTGGCGGGCACTTGCGGCGAACGTGTGACACACCGACCAACCAGTCTCATTGTCTACACCCTCACGACGAACACGAAGTAGCTGCTGGTCTGGTATGACTATGATCATACATCATGAATAGCCCCCAAAGAGGATGATAAGAAAGGGTAACCGAAATAATTAAGTGAAAACCAAAAGGAAAAGTATTTAATACGATATAAATGCGCATGAGGGAAGGGAATGGATGACAACACGGCGTGACCCGAAGTTGCGCAAGATAAGAGCGAAAATGAAGAATGGTAATGGCACTTGATAAGTCGTTACGGCTATGCTGTGGAGAGCACGAGAAAAAAGTTCGTGATATCCCATGGAGCAGTCAAATGACAGCGTGAGATGTATAGTGGGTGTGGCCCGTGCCATGGTCGAGAAGGGGGGATAGATGGCACAGGTAGGGCGTCAGTGTCGACCGTGCAACCTCTCAGGCTACATGTGGTCCTTTTCACTTATATGCACCTCTACATGATGATGGCCTTCAGAACTGTGGCCTTTGTACTCGTCGGGTAGCGCATGGCTGTCCAAGCCAATCGAGTCGCCGCGCCCACCCATTGGCTCCCCGGGTGTCACTGGCCGGGATGCAACCATGCCAGATGACGATGTTGCGGTCACAGTTGAGACAATTTGCTGATTTTGTGGGTAATATGAACGGCGGTGCATGGCACGGAAGTCATAAATCGTAAACCTGTATGAATTATCAGCAAGCCACACTCGAGTGCATTTCGGGCGGGTTACTACGCACTGCTCCTCCATCTGTCGCATCTCATTACTTAGACTGTTGATATCACGATTTTGTTTGCGGGCTTTAGCTTTCAATGGGTTATCTTCGAGCAAAAGTTCCTCTAGTTCGTGGGACGCATCAAAGTTCGCCTTCTTCGACTGTACGCGGCACATAGTAAGTTGTGAGTTTTTAAAATTTACTGGAGTTACCCACGTCAGGTATAAACGGAGATGGTAGTTCTTTCCGATCGAGGGCAGCCCAGTCAATCGAACTGAACCATGGATGCCGCTGAATTTCATCCAAATTGTCACCCTGAGGACTGCAGGCAATGCGTTTGTAGGGATCCCTGTCGAGAAGCTGGACAGACATGAACATCTATGCATGCAGTGCAGATAAAGAAAGGAGAGGACGTACTGCCTTGATGAAGTGAAGCCCCGCCTTGCTACATTTCTCGTCAGCGTTCTCGGGGAAACGCAATGCATCTTTGGAAATGCTGTGCGTAAGCGCCGTATTCGTGCGGCCCCGGAACGGCCTACGTCCAAAAATAAGTTCATAAGCACAGACGCCAAGTGACCACCAGTCAATGGGGTAAGTATATCCGCGCTTGTGAAGAATTTCGGGTGCCATGTAAGCCATGGATCCGGCTACACCAGTGAGAAGCCGACGTTCAGAATAATGAACGGCGATATTAAAGTCAGTGAGGTGAGCATGGCCACGTTCATCAAGTAGGATATTGTCTGGCTTGATGTCTCTGTTAGAGCGGCGAGATTGGGATGAATAAGCGAGCGAAAGGAACGGCGTAAGAGAAGGGAGAGCGAACCGATGCATGATGTGTTTCTCATGTAAGAAACAAAGCGCAGAAGAGAGCTCTGCCATGTGAAACCTGACGGTCTCCTCTGGTAAATTGGTTAATCGATCCAAGTGGACTGCACAAACGTGAGTTCGTAAAAAAAAAAAAAAAAAAAAAAAAAAGGAAAATTTGATGAAGAGACGAACACCGTAAATCACCCCCGAGCATCAGATCTAAGACAAAAAAGCAGTTCTCATCGTCTTGAAAGGCGTATCGTAGGTTAACGACAAAGGGATGGTCAATCTGATAAAAAGGTCGGCGCTGAAAACGGAGCAAGGGTAGAATAGAGCACACCTCTTCAAGTAAGCGCCGTTCTTGAATGACATTGGCAACGGCCTTCATTCTGACGCATTTGGCTTTGTTAATGTACTTGAGAGCATACAAATCGCGAGTCTGCTTGTGCTGAACGACGCGGACCTAGGGGAGTCGTTGGATTGGCAACCTAGATGGTGGCATACAAGAGTACCTTGCCGAATGCACCCTTTCCGACGCATCGGAGGAGAATAAAGTGGAAGAGGTTAACATCAGCATCGAAGTCGATGACCTGGGGAAGAAGAATCAGAGGCGGGTCGTATGAAAGGAGAAAAGAGAGCAGACTTGAGGACGGCAGCAGACGGCGCCCATTGAAGATAGTTGAAATTGGGCTACAAATTGGATGGGCCAGAGTAAATGGCGAGAGGGAAAAAAATACAGGAGCTAGATGGGGAGAAGGGTGGGGAATAAGAAGGAGGGGAAAGGGGAGAGTGAATTGAAGGAGAGAAGATACGAGGAGAAGTGGAGGGCGGCTTGCGTTGCGCGGGATGAAACACACCTGATTAGGTAACACGTGCATCGATTCGATTCGATTCAGTCCAGTCCAGTCCAGTCCATTTGCCGCTCCTTCGTCTCAGCTTCTGCACCTCATATGATGTCGGGTCCGCATTGGTTTCGCCCCTTGGTCCTCTCTGGGCCCTCAGGCTCTGGAAAAAGCACGTTGTTGAAGCGTCTTTTTGCAGAACACCCTGGACAGTTCGCTTTTAGTGTATCCCGTTAGTCCTGCTTCTTTTTCTTCACGCGTGTTTCCGTAACCACTCCCACAGACACAACGCGCACTCCACGGCCAGGGGAAGTCGACGGCATTCAATACCATTTCGTCTCTCGTGAAGACTTCTCTTCTCTTCGCGACCGCGGCGGTTTCGTTGAACATGCAGAATTTTCCGGTAATCTCTATGGGACCAGCAAGCAAGCCATCGCCTCGATTGTTGAATCCGGAAAGCGTTGTATCCTTGACATCGAAGTTCAGGTACCTCCATCCCCTTTGTCCTAGACATACTTTCCTTTCATATTTTCACTAGGGGGTCCGCCAGATCAAAAGCACCGACTTGAATCCGGTCTATTGTTTCATTGCACCGCCGTCCTTGTCCATCTTACGGAACCGTCTTATCGGCCGTGGGACGGAAACGGACGCTGCCGTTGAGAAACGCCTAAAAACCGCCCTTGAAGAGATCGAGTATGCTCGACTTCCTGGAGCGCATGATCATATCATCGTGAACGATGATTTGGACCGCGCCTATGGACTTTTCAAGTCGGTCGCACTCGGAAATCCGATTCCAAGTGATCCACTTGCCCCACTGGAGCAGGCAGCTGACCAAACCCAATAGAATGCACAGCTCCAGAGTGACAGTTTCCGCCATACCCAAAGAGTAACGTTGTTTGTTTGACTTTAGATTGCGTTGTTGCCTCTTGCTGTTTGTACACGTGGGTACAATATTATATGCATGGATCTATTGTACTGTGTCAACTCAAGAAAGCCATAAATACATTTCCTCGTTCAGAAGAATAAATTTGCTGAATCGGATCGCGCGTGAACGGACAATCCGATTACAGACGGAACCGTAGGTACGCCATGAGAAGAGCGGTACAACCAGTCACTGTCGACAGAACGTCTCAGTTGGTCGTGGTCCAAAGACATAACAATCTGCAACTTACCGAACCCAACTAGGTACTGCAGGGTAGTTGCCTAGCCGCCCCTCACCACGTCAACTCACGGGTAGAACTCAACTTTTGATCACTCACCTTGGACGACTGGATGGCGGCACGCAACCCTGCGATCTCCTGCTCAATCCGTGTGTCTACCTCCTTCATCTTGAGCTCCTGCTTGCTGCCCTCTTCTCGAATACGTCCCTTCTCCAGGTTCAGATCCAAACGCACGCCCGCCTGCGTGCGCGATATCTCCTCACGCAGCCGTTGCTTTAATTTCTCGATGTCCGTTAGTAGACGGTCGTTCTCCGCCTTGACCATGGCCAGGTCATTCTTCTCGTTCAGCTGGAGCTCTGATTTGAGTTGGGCAAAGTCAACCTGCTGTGTGTATTGTTGCTACGCCCAAGAGTTGGTAAACCCGCGTGATGATGTCGTGAAACCTGCACCTTCTCGTGATCAGCTTTAGTAACCATATTACTTGTCATATTCCGTATGCTCTCGTCTATGACCTCCGCCATGGCAGACATGATGCCCTCGGCCTGCGCGCGATTCAGTCCCTCGCGTTCTAAGCGTTGTACAAAGTGATGGGTATCGAAATGAAAGTCATCCCGTGTAGATGTGGTCCGAAAGGTCCGGTATAAATGGGGAAAGGATGGTGTACGCAGGGGAAGAGCGCGGAGCAGCATTGAATACCACGACGTTTAAGAACGGACGGGACCAAGGCTCAGCCGAAGAGCTGCCGTTCACGTGATCGGACGGGTGTGTCTTGTGCCGGATTTATTTTGCTTGGGGCGGCGAAAGACTGTCATGCAGAGCGACGACGTGATTTGGTCCGCCATCGGAAACCAATTCTGCTCTTATAAAGTCAAGTACGATACCCTATTTCCTCGCCAATGAGAACAAAAACTGAGGCAGCCGTCCCAGGACTGTGACGCAAAATTTCTGTCGAAACGAATATAATGTAACTGGCTTCTGCAGTCGGCAATCGTGCCCTCTCGCCAACTCTCGATATGCGACCGTGCGTGAGCACGAAGGTGTGCTTTCCCTCTTATCTTTTGGTGGGTGCGCGTTCCAATCGATCTCCCTTAGGCGTCCTTTATCTATACGTCAAGACGATAGAACGCGCACACTCTCCGGCACACATGTGGGAAAAGATCAAACTCTCGAACAACTACACAAAAGCTTTAGAGCAGGTAGATCTGGTCGCATATACCAGAATACGTTTTGCGTGACCACCACAGATCGACAAAGAGCTAATTTATTGGCCCAACTTTACCGTTCACAAGTGCAAGCAACGGGTGACCAAGATCACGCAGTACCTTATCAGGATGAGGCGTGCCAAGCTCCGTGCTCAGTGCGTGTCCCGTCTTAGTTCTCGTATCTACCCACCGTGCCCATTCGTTCGTGCAGACCCAAACTTGTTGGGATAAAGAAAAAGCTCGATAGGCGCGAGGCCGTACGCGAGCGCAAAGCACTGGCAGCCGCACACCTCGAACGTTCAATCGAAAAGGAATTACTGGAACGCCTGAAAAGCAAGGCGTACGGCGATGCGCCGCTCAATGTGAATGAGAGCGTGTGGGCGGCGATCTTGGATAAAGAAAAGGCCCGCGAGCGCGGCGAGGAGTTGGAGGACGAGGAGACGGAGGAGGAGCTCGAGGATGAGGAGCTTGAGGGCGAAGTGGAGGAAGAGAGGGAGTTCGTGAGCGATGTGAGCGAAAGCGAGGATGGGTTGAGTGACCTGGAGCAAGTAACGGTGCGTCGTGACTCTTCGTGCCACACCATTGGTACTCACGGCCTTTGTAGGGCGAAGTTGGCAGCGGCGACGACAGTGAAGAGTCGGGAGATGAGGACGACGCGGGCGCGAAACCCCCACCAAAACGAAAATCAGCGCTGGGTAAGCGCAAGGGAGATTTCGGCTCGCGCAAACCAAAACGTGCGTAACCCCCCCTCTGATTGTTGCTAGCGACGACGACTGACAATGGCCGCGGTGCTTAGGTGGACCTCGTATAGAGGTGGAGTACGAAAATGAGACGGAGGTCGCACAGAGAGCGCGAGTCGCTACCAGTTGGTAGCGGTGCATTTATTACGCAATGAATCACGCCTCGCATCCGGCTTTCAGCCAGGATTCTACCCTCAGGCTGTAACGGGAGAGCTTCTTAGCGCTATCGTGTACAGCTCGTTGACATCACATTTGACATCAGACTACGACACTTGCTAGTGCGGCTTTCCCAAGCCAATCCACATGCAATATGGGTACGATTTCGTCGCTGTCTACTTTCTGCTGAGAGACAAGGCAACTGGCAGAAGGGTCTCATGGCCGCGTGGCCTTGTTACATGAGTCGCTAGCTAAGCTTGGAGCTGCAGTTTCCCAGCCAAGCTCCGAGCCCGACAGCAGCTCCCAACACCGAAACCCGCTGGCGCGATTACTTTCGATCTTATCTTATCCTTCAGCAATTCGAAAAATTGTTAACGTAATTCCGTCCTCCTGACAGGATTGTCGTCATTCGATTCATATTAGCAGATGATATCATCGTTCAGTATGGAAAGCAGGGGGCTCGCTTAAAGTAAGCGCAAAACAATCCCTCTCTTTCACTAGGAGATTCAGTATTGGATGATTCGGGGATGATTCAGTAGATACAACTTCAGCTTTGAACGCTCTTGATATTGGCTGAGAGAGAGGATACGAGATTCAACAAGTCCGCAAGAATGACAACTCGTTAGAGGTTGTCCATGTTGACAACCAGTTCCTCGAGATCCGCTTGCGCTTTCCGATACTTCTTTTCTGCTTCCTGTTGATGATCAGCAAGTTTGCCTCTCACCACCAAGGATGGTCGACAGTACCTCATATTTCTTCTCCCAAATATCACGCTCCTGCTCGGCTCGCTGGAGTTTTCGTTCATTATGCTCCGCATCGATGTCTCCGGAGTGTAATCTGCGTGGATCATCATCATCTCAGTCGAGTGTTAAGTGCAACCCGATTGCGTCACGCACTTCGCACTAGCCTCCTTGTACACGCGCGAAATGTGTTCGAGTTCCTTTTCGAGATCGTCTAGTCTGTGATCCTTTGACTTTATCTCTTGATCCCTCTCAAGGAGAGCTTGCTCGAGTTTCTTATTCTTTGCCTCTGCCTCCTCTGCTCGACGAATTGCAGTGTCTGCCTCGACACGAAGATTGGAGAGTTTCTGGTTTGGTATTAGGTAGCTACAGTGAATGAGCTACAGCCTACGGATACGGTACTTACCTCCTTAATCCTTTCCATGGGGTGGGTGTAAGCACTAAGAGCGGACGGAGGGTTGTCGGGGCACTTCGTTGGGACCCCAGTCAGCTCCTACCAAATCGAACTTGCTGTTGGCTGGGAGCGGCGCCAGTGCGGTTCCGGCGGTTTGGCTGATTGACCACGTGAGGGAGATCACAAATACCACGACCACTCCGATGTCCTTCGCACCGAGAGGTCTCCCGACCTCCTTGATGGGGTTTTCAAGTTTGTGATCACTAGCACAAGCTAGATTCTGTTCAAGTCTCGACCGGCCCGACGAAAGATCCGTCATTCCGAGTAGGCCACTGTCCAATGCCAATGCATACCAATCGCGACTGTCGATCTTTCAGTTCTGGGCCTTGACTCGACTAATATGGTGACGACTTATACTCTTTTGAACAAGCATCCCCGGGTATATATTGTGCTCTCACCACGTTCTTGTATCGCCTGCACTTTACCCATAACCTTCTTGACCCTATCACTATACGCTTGCCCCAAACGCGAAACCCCCCCTTCTAGTAGACGTGGACCTCCTCCCTTCATCGAAACATTGAAAAACAATGTCGACTCAAACTAGCTCCCGCCGCCCTTTATCACCTACTTCTTCCGACGATTCCGACGACGACTGCCTTCCCTACACAGCTCAACGGCCAAACACATCCGAACATAAATTGGCTGTCAGCAACCACCCCGTGTTTACACGCCCCCCGCGGCTGTCCGATGGAGAAATATTGCCCAAAGCGGTCAGAAATTTCGAAAATCATTGTGAAAACTATTTTATCAACGCGAAGGGAGGTGTCGCCGACGACAAAAAGGTCGCCCGAATTCTCTCGTGTTTCGAAAACTGTCTTGTGAACGATTGGATAGTGGAGGACCGAGACCGCCTGGTTACCCTTACGTTCGAACAGTTCATGGCCGAGTTTCGGACGACATGGCTCCCGCTCCACTGGGAAAGAGATCTGAGCATACAGGTCCTGAGCGCCCGCTTTGACCCCAAGAGGATCAGCTTCGGAGCATGGGCCAATCAAGTCCAATCACTCAATGTCGATCTACGCGGTACCCCGTCGCACCTTGATGAACACAGAATGCGCAACCAACTCAATGCAAATATGGACGAAGAGCTGCGGTCGCTAGCTCGGGAGGCAAAGACTAATCAAATTACGGAGTTGCACGAATGGGTTGCTAGAGTCAAGGACCTCGACGACCACCGCCACGACAGAGAAAAGCGCATGAGGGAAGCCGTTGATGAGATGATCCGTGCCCGTAAAAGTAAAAGATAGTTCAGCGCCTCATCACAAAATGCACCAAGCGAAGAGTCAAACTACCGTCTACGTTTCGGCGGTACCACCCCCTTTTCTCCCTTTTCGTCCGCAACGGCCATACCTACACCCTATATCCCAAACTAACTTACTCAGGAAACCTCAAGACGTGGCCTTATTAGACTACAGGGATCGGATCTCTGTCATACCTACTACATGTTACGGAATACCAACGCGCTGTTTTTTGTCTCAAAAGGAAGTAAGAGGACGACTATCTTTCGCATAAGAATTGTCTACCCCCTAGGTAATGCTACGTCGATGATTGTAGCCTGGGCATCCTTTGGATCTTGATCGAGCTTGATCTTAGACACTGTCTACTTCGAAGCTGTCTACTTCGAAGCTGGCAGGCTTTGTCCTACCTAGAAATGGCTTATTCCTGTGTCTCCACTCCCGGCCTCTCCGATCTCTACTGACACGTCCAGTATACCCTACATATAATGGTTTCTGGTGGTCAAGGCATCCGAAGTATTAAAATCTCTCGACCCTGTGCCGTGCTTTTGGTTACCCGATGTCATCTTTGAGACCAAGTTTGAGACGGTCAACGAGTAGATGTGTTGAAAGCCTTGAAATATGTGTTTGGCAAGTGGCCTTTCGAGAGACCACTTATCGTGATCCCGTTGGTGTTTATGGCCTTACTGCCTTACTGCCACATACGAGTACGAGAGTGCCGCCGCGACCACTTCTTCCAACGTCTCGTCTTCCACGGAAGGAGCGGCTGAGTGCCGTAGTGCTTAGTCTTCGACAGCAGTAGGTCTTCAAAACCGTAGTAGTCCGGACGATAGTTATTTCTTTCTTCAGGACCACACCGTCTCTGCCTCCTAGAGGACATGCGTTTGGTAGGACCTTTTGGAAACGAAGTAACGTATGTTCTTGCTTGGGATATTCCCTTACCAGGATTTGGGGCAAAGTTGTGCCTGTAACAACAACCTCTCGCTCTTGCATCTACAGTACCGTTACTAGGGACTTCGCCCACAATTTGTCGTCATCCTAAGTTGGTATGTAGGGTGTTGGTAGCAAAGACAATCTTTGCATGAATGAATTTACTGAGCCCATAGTGGATTGCCCGCCGGCGTGATCGTATTATCATCTCGCTCGCTTATCAATAATTGTTCTCTTGGCCAGTATTTAGTCGAGCACTGTAGTTCGAACAAGACCCCATGACAACCGCAACCCCCATGGGTCAATATGCTCTCAATACCTTTTTTTTTTCGAATCCATTTGACGCCTTGGGTATGTGGCACTATTACATCACGCGTACATTCCCTTCGACTGCTCTCAATACCTTACTCAATACTTGATGCAAGGGACTTTCACCTTGGATAAACAAGTTGAGAGTGTGTAGACCATGTTCGGTACATCTCACCCATGCGGATCGTTCATGTTCGTAGTCGTGAATTTAGGGCTTGGTGGTCATCGGATGGATCTACCTAAGCACCGCCTCGACGGAGATAAACAGTTGGGGTACTGTACTGACACGCGGCCAGTGAGAAGCCATCCGATGGATTGGTCACAAGAAGCCAGGCACGGTCTGGGACCACCCATGGATCATCAAACAACACCGCCTGGTACTCAGTCAGTATGATGGCCTTCGATTCCTTGTTCGCTTTTCACTCGTACATAAACACGCTCATTCTACTGGTCACCCTAAGTGAACCATGTCCCCGTCTCGAGAGTTCCTTTCACCAAAGCTTGCGCAGGCTCCTTTCGATGATCCTCGGGCTGACCTCATTCTGCGCTCGAGCGATGGCGTGAATTTCCGCGTCTTCAAAGTCATCCTTTCCTTGGCTTCCTCCGTTTTCGCGGACATGTTCACCCTCCCCCCTCCGCCCGCATCTCAGGGTTCCAGCGACGAGCCCCCGGTGGTCGCACTCCCCGAAGACGCTGAGACCCTCGACTTGGCCCTACGCCATTGCTACCCGATTCGATCGCCAGAGGTGGCCGAACTGCGTGACGCTCGTATCCTTCTGGAATTTGCACGCAAATACCAGGTGGACCTGCTCGAGCCCTCACTGACGCGCTTTCTCACCGATACCATCGAACGCGACCCGGTTGGCGTCTATGCCCTCGCAGCGGCTTACGAGCGCCGGGATATCGCGGGGAAGGCGCTCCGGTCGTCCCTGACGCTCCCGGTAAACCTCCTTCAGTCTCCAGAAGCTGCAGTACTCCACGATGGAGCAGTACCAAGCACTCTTCCACTATCACATTTTGTGCGGCAAGGCCGCCAGTGCCGTCACGATGCGGCGAAAATGGATCCCCGCGGAGGGTAAACTGACCTCGACCTCGCTCCGGAAAAACGACATTGGCTGCTCGATATGTGTCATGCCAGATATTTTACAAGACCAGCACCCGCCTTCTCCGTTTAACAATGTCACAAGATATGGTCCCCGATATCTCTGGAGCTACTTGCACCGTTCGGCTCTCATTCTTGCGCACCATCCAAATCCGGATGCGGTCACCGCGGAGGCCTTCGTACTGAGAGATATGGACTGCTCTTGCTGTGTGACTAACAAACGACGAGAGATGCTTGAATGTAGCCACGCTTTTGCGGCTGAGATCAAAAGTGCCATTGAGGAGGTGGGTGGTCATTTGGCAAATTCTCATTGGCATCGTTAATCAATTCCCGTTCGGTTTGGCAGGTTCCCTTACCCACAGGTGTGGGTATCCTCAGTAATATAATCTCGGAGATATAATCCCCGTCCGTGCTTAAGAATTTAGACCTCACTCAAAACTCCGATGAATTTAAAGTAGGTGCCTTTAACTTTCAAGCGAACTTGTGCACCCTAACGCCTCTATGTATCAAGCTACCCCTGCAAGTGTCTTCATGATCCGTAGTTGTGTGGATGCCGATGAGAGGAAGAGTCCTGAGTTACACCACAATCCAATTACTGAACATTGTACATGAAATCGCTTCAATCAAAGATCAATATCGCTCTTTCAATGGTGCTACACCACCCAATACGGAAACCACTTCGATTCGACACTAGAGCTCTACCAGCTCACCTAACCATACTTCTGTTCGCTTGCTTGGCAGGGTGTGGGCGTAATGGTGTTGGTAAGAGAAAGGTTTTCCACTGGACCTGTTCGGAGGAAGGAAGGGGAAGGAGAGGCCCAGTCATTCTGTTTAATATTCTCAACATTTTGCCTACAGTACTGACGGTTGAGAATATGCGTCGTATTTCGGGCTGCTGACGCACGATTGTGAATAACCAACCATCCTATCGGCATTTACCCACCGCCAGTGAGCACCAACGTAACCCTACTTCGCCCGTTCTCACGCCGACACTGGCACACGTCCGAGGAGCTTGCTTGATACCACATGTAGCCCGGTACAGTGTGGTCGTCGCAAACGTACGCTTAAACGGGAATAAACAACTTGTGCAATCTGTCCACTGAAATCTCACCGTGGGCCATGGACTGAGTACCAGAGACGAATCGGAGGTGCCTACTTCAGATTGACCACAAATGAGAGATTGGTAGTGCACGGCGAAAATTCCTTGCAGTCAAATGCCAAACGTACATAGAACACCATAGGACGACTCGGAATGGGTCTGTTCCCCGTGTGCCAGCGGACGGCGGCAGACACTCCTTCTACCTGTGCCGTTCTCACCCGCGAACCCCATGTACAGCATGGCATGATTCACGAGCCAGTAACGATGCATGTGGGGCTCAACGCCCGGCGTCGGACGTTGTTGTACAAACCAACAGGGGTAGGTCGTGGTAGCATACGAAATAAGACCCCTATATAACGCTCAAAGAACCCGAGGTATCTCTAGCGTAGTTCTCTCTGCTCTGCTTGCAAAGAGAGTCCCCAGCCTTTTGTTGCTTGGATTTTCCCGTTTGATCAGAGAGTAAGTCCCCTAGTACTGTACAGAGCGGTTTAAAAGTGAGATGTCGTGTATTACCGAACCCAGAGGATAAGCTGCTCGTAGGATCCAAGTAATGCCGACCCAGTCTCTTCGGCACACTCACGCTCCCGCGAGCTGGCACAAAAACATCGCGACATTCGCAAGGCCTCGAATTGTCATTGATTAGAGCGCGGCGTACAACAAAAGCCCTCAGGATGCGCCAACTCTGAATGCGCGTGTAGTATGTCAAAGGAAGAATGTACGTTTCGACGTTTCGAGCTCCGGCTATGGGGGGACGGTGTCAACAGCGGGCACGGAAATGCAGACCACAGGCCGAACTCACCTTCCAAACCCACTCATACTCGTCTGCCTTGGGAGGTACCTTTTTCGGGGGGATCGCCTCTTTGGCCGATTCGCTTTCGGCGTCGGGCTCGCCTTGATCACCGGCTGGCTTCTCTTCCATCTTCTCCTCTGACTCACTGAAACTGTCAAATTCCAAAGGCTTTGCGACGTCCCCCAAATAGTTGACAGCCGGCAGTCCTTTCTTCAAAGACCGCAGCTTGAGAGTGAACCGCGGACCGATCTCCTGTAAGGCGACCCTTTCCGTCGTGCGAAATGCGTATCTTGAGAGTGTGTGTGAGACACCTTCAATCCGATCCAAGCGATATTTTGTGCGACGACACTTACCGATGTCTTCTGAAGAATAAGAAGTCGCGCTGGTTGTGGAGGGTCACAACTTGCCGTCCTTGAAATTCCGGTAATGGGGGGAAGAATGTCTGGAACATCCGTCCGACAGTGTGTCCGAGACGCGTGACAAAGTTGTTGAGCACGAGCTCGGGGTGATGCGGCGTCGCTCGTGCGCGGCCCTGTTCAAGAAATTCGCAGTTGAAGTAGAATGCC
The DNA here is from genome assembly GCA_024734325.1 of Lactarius hatsudake. Classification (NCBI taxonomy): domain Eukaryota; kingdom Fungi; phylum Basidiomycota; class Agaricomycetes; order Russulales; family Russulaceae; genus Lactarius; species Lactarius hatsudake. Next base: position 197,968 of record JANSJP010000007.1, read on the forward strand.
CTGCCGCAATCTTTTTGCGAGACAACGTACAAATATTTTTTTGGTGAGTTCAATCGAGGACAATTTAAAATAGGCTGTTGGACCGTCAGGTAGGTGTACGAGCGTTATCGCGTCTGTCGGTTATATTGAGACTCAGTAAACAGACAGAACAGAATTGCGAGCTCAACGCACTCGGTTTCTTGGTATTCTCGTTCACGACGATCAAGTTGCTGAATCCTCTCCCGGCTGCCCACCCCGCTATTTTTCCCACTTCGAATCCACGAGTTTTGGGACGTCTGTGGAATTCCGCCCCTGGAAAGACCCCGACGAGCTCATCGCAAAATTCATAAGTAGTACGCGTAGCCTTGGGCGATGTCGTAATGAGGACTTTTGGTGGGATCGTCGGGTCGTCGGTAGAGGAGAAGTAAGAGGCAAACGAGTCGGACGCGATGTCGGCGGCGGCCTCGGTGGAGGAGGGCTGTTGTTGGGCAGCAGCGGGGGCTGAGGAAGGGTCTGCCGTTAGAAAGGACGGGTCGAATTCGCGTGTGTTTTCGAGCGTGCGGGGGACATTCTCCGCCAGTCGTTTCTTCGGTGGATGTGCGACGTCTGAGATAATCACTCGAGCAGAGAGAATGCACACACTTGTTTTGCTTTGGGATCATCTGCCTCGCGCTTGGCGGTCGCGAGTCTGCGCCGAAGTTTCGCCTGGCTTTTCTCTTTCTTGGCTTTGAGAAATACTCGTTCGCGCTTTTGTTTGTTTTTAATCGCGGGCAGCGACTGCGGCTGCTGGCATCGAGGCGTCTCTCAAGTATCATTAAAATCATTTCCCACGCTCGCGTGTCTCCTCTGAATTGTCATCCACCGGGGTGTCCTGCGTCATGTCCAACGCTCGTCCACGGTCACAGCGTCTTCTGCTCTGCATTTTTCTTTTCATCTCCGTCGTAAACTCTCTGCCACTTTTATCTTGACGATAATGAGAAACGGTGCTTCATCGAGGAATTGCCCACGGACACCGTAGTCGAGGGTAAGCACCATCACTGACACGCTCGCCCTACGTTCCTTCCTCAACCGACCTCCCAGGTCACTACAAGGCATTAGAATGGAATGACGAGAGGCAGGTGTATTTAAACAATGAACATCTGGGGATTCTTGTGGAGGTCACAGTTAGTTATCCTTCCTACGCCTCCCGACCTGGTACCGTAACCTCTGACAGGAACTGGAAACTGGCCACTCTGTTGTCAACACACGTGGTCCACCCGACGGCCGCTTCACCTTCACCTCTCACGAGGCGGGCGACCACACCATCTGCCTGTCGTCTAACTATTCCTCTTCGTGGTTCGGTCCCACGGCTCACATCCGCCTGCACCTCGACGTCGTCGTCGGTTCAACCAAGGCCAACGCGGATCACGACCGCGGGCATGTTTCTGCGCTCGCGAGCAAGATCCGCGACTTGAACATCAAAATTGAGGATATCCGTCGCGAGCAACAGTATCAACGCGAGCGCGAGGCTGGTTTCCGCGACCTTTCTGAAGGGTACGAATTCTCGCGCTGTGTGGTACAGCGTAGCACAAATCGTCACGCTCCTCTTGACGTGCGCATGGCAGCTGCGGCATTTGAGAGTGCGTATCCTACCTGCTTTTCATTTACCTTCAACAATACTGACCAACTTCCCAGCGATTCTTTGAAGATCGGAAGATGCGCTAGTATACCATCGCATACCTATCTATATGTTCGAAATACATTATATGGGTTCCCGGTAGCAAAGTGCGCTTGTTCAGGGTCTAGTGCCCTACACTTTGAGGATAACTTTTTTCTTGACTTCGCCCAATGTCATTCTTTGAAATACCTCCCTGATTGCACTCGTCGCCGTCTCGTCACTAGCTTCTCTCCCAATATCGATAAGTCTCGTGCCTCGGTTCTTTGAACTGTCCCAACACATGAAACACCATTCTCATCGAGTTAACGAGCCCACTCACCTTCCCTGAAGCCATGGTCCGTGCAAGTTCCTCAACGAGCCTACTTTGTCCTTCGCCATTGTCTTTGTACCACCGACTGAGCCAGAAACCGTGGCTCGTAAGGTTCTTGAATATATGGAACGACGCAGGGAGGGTGAGAGGGCGTTTTGCCATCGCGCCATACGTCACCAGGTGAGCGTTGTTGCCTAAGAGGCCAGCCATCGACGTTGTCGATTCGCCGCCCACACAATTTAACCCGAGACGGATATCCTTTGCGCACGAGTCAGTAAGCGGCTACGAAACTGACACGGTGGGGGGTGAAAACCTGGCCGTTCGTCCACTCCTTGACTTTTGCCTTTATTGTCTTCTTGTCCTGCAGTTCGTCGTACGTGGCGACATGCGTGGCACCCAGATCCTCCAGTTCTTTCCTCAGCGTGTCCATGTGGTCCCTGCACATGATGTGCCAACAATGAGCCAAAACCAGAAATTTCACCGGGCCTGGACGTTACTCACCGATTCCGGACGAGGTTTATAGTTTTCAGACCGGCATTTTTCGCGAGCTGTATGACCGCTTGGCCAACCTATGACGAGAACGGCTACTTGAGTGTTCACGGGTTACTCATTTCCACCACAAAGCGACGCACCGCACTATTTGCGCCGTTCTGGATGACCCATTCGCCCGCCCCCAAAGTGACGAAGTGGGACAGGAGGCAGTGTGCGGTCGCTGGGTTGACCTGAGACGAACGCATTGAGTGACCTTGAATATGTGAACAAAACTACGCGCACCATCATCGTCGCTGCGTTCACCTTCGGAGAGGCCCTCGACCTTCGGTACCTTCAAAAGCTGCCCCTCGAGCAGGTTCGCAGCGCTCCTCCAGGTCCCAACTTGGCTCGCCTTCATCACCACCCAGTCGCCTCTCTCCAGGCCCTTCACGCCGTCACCGACGCTCGTAACCTCTGCGAGCCCTTCATTTCCAGCCACGAACAAGTCGCCTTGGGCACCAGGAAACGAAGATGCCTGGGGCTTAGAAGGGTAAACCCCTTCGATCACGTTCACGTCCGCCGGGTTTATTGGCGACAGGATGAAGCGCACGTTCACAGTTTGTGGAGGGGGAGCAGGAAGAGTTGGGATGGTGAACGCGCGCACGACCTCCGCGGGCTGACCATTTCGGGAATAGACGATAGCACGATTCGCATGGAGGCGTGCTGATGTCGATAGGAGACGAGCGTGGACAGAGTTAAGCGTTGATAAATAGTACCTTCGGAACATCGTCAATGTCAACGATCCAAAGCACGTGATTTATATTCAAGGGCAATAGAGTCGGGTTAACTAAACCTATTTACATGGCTAGGTGTGGATAGGTGTGGATAGGTGCAAGAAATTGCAGTCAGTCACTCGTAGCGACATTCTCTATGTTGCCGCGTCAGGTCAACCCGGCCTCGACGGCCAGCGAACGGAACGCGGAGTCTGGTTTCGTCAACAAGATGCTCGGTGCGTCAAACTCGGCAACCTATGAGTAGATCAATGACAGGATTTTAGGGAGAGAGCGATGATCTGCCTACCTTGCCCTCACTTAGAACCAAGATGCGGTCTGAATCCATGATAGTATTGAGACGGTGCCTGCAGGCGCGTCAGATAATACGAACGTGGGCTGTCCTCGCTTTACGCACGCTATGGTAAGAATAGTGGTATTTTTGAATTGCGGACCGCGAATGATATCTTGAATAGCCTTATCCGTCTCGAGGTCCACGGCGGATGTCGCTGTGGATAATGTAAGCATCGCAGCTCCTAGCTAATGTTAGCATGTTTGTCCCACCTTCATCTAGGACCAAAATTTTGGTTTTTCGCAGCAACGCCCGAGCAAAGCAAATGAGTTGCCTCTGCCCCGCGGAGAGCGACGAGCCGCCTTCTTTAACTGGTGCATCTAGTCCCTCTGGGAGACTCTCTACATACTCCTTCAAGTGGGCCTGTGAGGCAACGGTTGGCCATAAGTGGCTACCGCCATAGGTTGTCAGGGTGACTTGCCTGTTTGAGTGCCTCCCAGATATCGGCATCTTGATGCTCACCCACGGGATCGATATTCTCGCGCATGGTTCCCTCGAACAGGTCTGGTGATTGTGGGACAATGGTCATCGCCGAGCGCAAGTCGTAAAGTCCTATCTTGGTGATGTCGACGCCGTCAATAAGGATGGTTCCCTCTGCAGGCTCGAGTATACGGAACAGCGCGAGCAGTAGCTATAGATCCAATTAGCAATGGGAATTCCACAGAGTGGAGTAGTGGGACTCACGGACGACTTTCCGGCGCCGGTTCGACCACAGATTCCTATTTTCTCTCCTGGGTGCTGTCGCAGTCTGGTCAGTACAACTTTCATACATAAGCACCAGAGGCGATACCATTATCAACGAGATATTCTTTAGCACCAGCTCTAGCTCGGCAGCGATATTTCAATGAATAATTCCTGGAGGCCGTAAGCACGGTGCCGCACCGACGACCGAGGAAAACACACCTGAATTCGACACGCCCCTCACTTGGCCACCCGCCGTCCGGCTGTGCTTCTGGAACCTCATATGGTGCTTCGGGTTGGAGTTCAATGTATTGCAGCATCCGTTCCACGCTGACGATGTTCTGCTCCACTTCGCTTGCGGAGCGCACAAGCCAGTTCTGCGCGACGATTAGGGCTTCCTCATGGGTTGGTACGCCCATCGACTCACCAGAGAGCTCGTTGTGTTCAGCGCATAAGAAATGACAAGGCCCACGAGTCCCGCGTCGACCCCGCTCGTCATCAACGTGCCGACAGCCAGCATGGATGAGATAAAAATGATCGATGCACCGATGAATTCAAGGCGCACAGCCAGCCAACGGTTAACGGATGTGCTCGGCAGATAGCACATCTGATTACGGTCGACACGGCGTTCATTGATTTCGGCGAAAATGGCCTGTTGACCAAACGCGCGGATCGTGGACAAACCGCTGAGCGACTCAGAAAACCAGGATATGATAGGGGATCGAGAAACAGCGTTCAAACGCTGAAGCTCGCGTGAGGTTGCAAGATAATATCTGTTGGGAAAAGGTGAGATACCACATGACATTACGAAAGGGATACCCACGTCATGAAACGATTGTACAGCCAGCCGAGAGGAATTATCGCAATTAGGAAGGGTGGGAAGCTCGACCCAATGACGACTGACGATACCGATAGATGAACATAGAGTGCGGACGACAAATTGGATGACCTGGGAGCGGCGTTCACTGAGCTAGGTCATGACCAACTTGGGGTATGTACTCACCCTTGCCAATACCTGGTCCACGACGTTTGTATCTTTTGTAAACAAGTTAAGAATCCTGGTAATTGTGGTCTCTTGATTATGTGACACGCAGAATCCAGGTTTAAATACGTACCGTCCAGAAGGCGTTAGCTCAAAAAAGGTCAGCGGTGCACGTAGTACCGAATGGAGCATCTATAAATCGGTCAGCAAGGAAGAGAGATAAAGGGGTAAACATCGTACGGCGTCATGCAAATGCTTCGAGCTCTTCAATGAGCAGAACACTAAGATCAAAATGGATCCGATGCAGCTAAGTATCGAGGAGGACAACGATAAGAGGCCATATGCCCAGAGGTACTTGACGGCGCTCCTGTTCTCGCCACTCTCTCGGTTGCCTTCGCTCCAGTGTTTCAAAGAGAAGGTTCCCAGAACCAACAGAGTCTGTTGCATAGCCATAGCAATCACAAACAAGGCAAACCCGGTCTTCGACGCAGCCCCGATGTAACGCCAGTACACATGAGATTTCACTCGTCCCTGAGCGCTCTGCTCCTCGCTGAGACCACCAGAAGACGCTTTGGTTGTCTGGGATGTGACTGGTGCGAGAGTTGCACGACTGAAACTTTTCTTGTGGGTGAGTTTCTCCTGAAGAGTGCCGATTTTCTCTTCGGTCAAAGTGCCATCCTCTGCGTGGGCAGAGCTGCCAGAGGGTGTGGACCCTTCACCACTCCAGAAAGGTGTCGTGGTTCCGGATGAAGTTGACCCGCTTGTATGACCGTGTCCATGACTATGATTATGTTAGTGATCTTAGCCCTAAGTACGATACTGGACCGCACTGACATTAACTTGTAGACGTGACTGTCCTTATCTCCCGCAAGCTTGGCATATGATCCCGATTCGATTATAATACCGCGGCGCAAATAGAGCAGTTGGTCAAATCTGGAGAGAAAGGATATACTATGCGTAATAAAAATCCTAGCTTTCGTCGCAAGCAATCCACGCGGCCCTATGACTTGGTCTGGAAAAGCGCGAGTTAGAGTAAAATTATGAGATAAAACGAGTGGATCTACCAAACACATGCCGAGCAACTTGTGAATCCACAGCAGCCAGGACGTCGTCGAGCAACACACTTCGTGAAATCAGTTTCGATATCTCGACGTTTGCGGGCCACAAGTGAAAACCTCACAGATCTGCGCGCGCATACACAGCACGAGCCAACGAGACGCGAGCTCGCTGACCCCCACTTAACTATATCTTCATGTTAGAGCTACATCAGGTTGTTGCTCCAGAACGACATACAGTAATCCCTATCAGTCATTGAACATAAGAGTGGCTCGTCGATATTCCAAATGACGACATTACCTTTCTCTCCGACTTCTGTCAAATCACCGTTGGGCAAGAGCTCCAAGTCTGGACGAAGCGCGCACGCTATCGAAAGAGAGTCAAATACAAAAAACGCTATGGCTTTGATGTACGCACCATCAAGCACTAAATGATAAAACGTCTCGTCGTACTCGTGCGAAAACAAAATGTTGTCACGTATAGAAGTCCCCATTAGCCTATCATCGATTTAAGGAGCGTCCTGGGATCGAGTTAGAAGTGCCTTACCAAGGGTTTTGCGGGGCATATGCAACGCTGCCGTATAAAGAGACCTTGCCCTCATTCCGGTACATATCTCCAATAATTGCCGAAAGAAGGCTCGACTGTGCCGGTGAAAAGCTATCAGGTGAATAAAAATTTCGGGACTAACCTTGCCGGCGCCAACTCGTCCAACAATCCCTAACAACTCTCCTTTCCGTGCGACTAGATTGATGCCTTCAAGAGTCGGCGAAGTGGAGGGGTCCTTAGACCAAGTAAATTCCCCATCCTTGATATCTAACACCTATAACCCTATTAACAGACAAGGTCCACCACACTAGTCTTCAAAACGTACCACGTCTCCAGCGCAAAGGTCTGGATTTAGTGTTACCTCACGCGCGTCTGGTTGGAGTTCGCCACTACTTAAATAGGTTCGGAGGCGCCTGGCAGAGACAACTCCTTCAATAACTTGATTAATAACCATAGCAGCCTGAGAGATGATATTAATTCATGTCGTTGAGATCGCTGAGCTTTCGCTTACCATCGCAAGAGGAAATTGTAGTAGCATGAATAAAGATATTGCAGGGAATATTACGTCGCTGGTCAATGGCTTCGAGGAGGTCGCTGCAGCAGTAGCAAAAGAACTGAATGCGACCAATACTATGTGTCATCAGTATGGATATCTTCTACGGGACTAGTTATCACATACATGGAATACCGCCCCAAAGCGTTGTGTTCATTGCCTACATTCGAAGAACTCATATGTCACTCAGTATCTAGTAGCCGTTGGATAAATACGTACGGAATAAATCCCGATTTTCTTCAGCATCTTGAGTTCCTGATCATTTCGCACGAATAGAATACGGCGGAGGAATGCGTGCTCCCAAGCGTATAGTTTGATGCTGAGCGGATGGTCAGTATGGTCAGCATCAAGGAGTGTCATTCTCAGTTGGACGGAAATACCTCCGGATATTCGCCAATACTTCGCTCATCAGACGAGAACGTTTGTCTTTGTTCTTCATCTGTTGTACTTGGAGGTTCTTCATGAGATTTGCGATGAAGGTGTTCAACGGGACGGAGAAGATCATGATGGCAACCCCCACGAATGCAGACCATCCGAGAAGGTTGTACAGAGAAACGAATGCGAGAGTGACCTTTAAAGTGTCAGCAACAGAGTTAGCATATTATTTACTCCACGAGACCAGTAAATTGTCCTTTACCTGGAACGGCGCCGAGATGGCCATGAGACCGTACGTGCACAAGTCCTGCAGCCTGGAAGCATCAACCGACATAAGGTTGACGATGTCCCCTGATGCTTTGCCGCGCTCGTCGTTCGACAACACGAGGGCCTTTTGATAAATGGCCGTAACAAGACCCGTGCGAACGCGCATACCAGTCTCGTAACAACGCTGGAAATACTGCCGATGATGTCAACAAGGGAGAAAGGAGACAAGGGGGTACTCTAACTTGGTGAAGAAGGATCGATTGTATAATAGCGGCAACGAACATAGCAGTTGCGATCGAAAAGCCTTCTAGCGGACTCGGGCCGCTTGTATCGCTCAGCCTTGCACTTTGATACGCAGAAATGAACGAGAGGAAGAGACGCAAGAGTTGAGGCTGAAGGAACGACAGGGAGTCTTGAAGGACCTTGAGACAAGCTGCGAAAGCGAAGGGCCCACCATATGAGACAAACAAGGCCGTCCACAACGATTTACTGAAAAGGGGCTTAAAATCTGACAACGCACTCAAAAATGGTGATACTCACTGATCCTTCATAGCGCGCTGTAGGGATTGGCCAAGTTTGGAAGCCTCGTCATCGGGTACCAATTCAGGAAGGTCATCTTCGGTGATGAATTGCCTTGCGCCTTTCTTTATTAGAGGTGTGAGCCAACCAAATGTCCATACGCCGAAGATGTTCGCCGTCAAAAGTGGGCTCTCTGGATTCATGCGTGGGGTCCTGTCGGGTTCAGAGCAATACTCCGGTCCCAAGCACTCGAGAGCGAAGGCAATAAGGCCGAGCGCGCCGATGCCCCATCGCAGTGCAAAGACGGGAGGGAGTGGAGACCGCGCAACACCGAGAGTCGTGCGAGACCAAATCAGAAGCGCGGCAAAGTAAGCCAACCAGAATAACAGCGCGATGGTGGACGAGCGCCTAGTGCGAGTGTGACTCATATAGGTGAGCAGCGGGAGAGCTAGAAATGCAATTGCCTCCAAGACCAAAAACGGGAAGAAGGTCACCCATCGAGGGTCAATGCTGGTGACGACTATATTTGCGACGCTGATCAACGATATCAGCGCAAGGATGGCCTAGGTTTTGGTCAGCTAGTCAGGACCACAAACCTGAAGGTCGCACACGTACCAACTTTCCCCAAAGCAGCCGCAAGTTTATTTTCTGAGTACGTTGGAGTGCGACGAGTTGGCACAACTGGCAGACACGGAAGAGGCTAAGAACAATCAAGGAGCCGAGTGGAACCGAGAACAAGACGCCTTCTTCGAAGCAAGAGGTGAAATCAAAAGGGCGGAGCCGAGAGACGGGTCCCCACCCTTCACTATGGTGACATTTGGCATCTGGGAACATTGCAGCTGCCACCTAACAGGCGGCGACGTGGAGGTGAAGAGGACAGTTGATGATGAGGTGGGCAGAAGCCGTCTGGGACACGTGAGTCAGTTCGGTTCGAAGATGTACGGCATTAAATTCCCATCAATAAACTTTTGATCGGGTCCTTTTTCCCTTTGTACGTGGGCGGACGCGTCTACGTAGATGCCGTTGCTGTGGACACGTATACAGTATAGATGAAGCACATCGACAGCATGTACGCAAGGGTGGAGGCGATGATATGAATAGAATTACTGCTCGCGTGCCTCCTGTATACGCTCCTTCGTAACCTGGATGAATTCTTCTCTCAATGCCCGCTGCTCCGCGATCTTCTTCAAAATCGTGCCCCGACGTGTCGTGAAGTCTCCGCGCCACGCCCATCCTGGCGAGCTCTTCTTCGTCAGGCGTAGCAACTGGCTCTTCACCATGTCCTCCCCGAACTTGATGTGGTACTCCTGATCTAAAAACTCCTCCCGCGCCTGGCGCTCCTCGTTGGACATATCCTCAAGCATCATCGGGTAATAAAAGGGCTCGACGAGCCCCACGACGGCACGCTTGTATGTGCGGTACGACTTGCCGCGCACCCAAGAAGTATTCCACGCGCGACGAAGAGGAGCCACGTAGTTATCTGTGCGGATGTAGGTCGTCTGCACGCCGTACATGGCGGCGAGGTAGGCGCGCACGTCTGTCTTGGTAACCGACTGGGGGATGCGGAATGTTGCTTCGTAGGGATTGTAGGGCTTTCCCGGGGGTGTAAAGTTTGGAACGAGGCGGAAGATGATGTTGGGTAGGTAGACCTTCTCGCCCACGACCTGCGTCTCCGTTGCGCCAGAGGGTGTCACGACCTCCCGTGTGCCACGTAATCGAGACCGCCGTGAGTTGAGTTTTGCGAGCCACTCGCCTTCGGTAGGTTCCGTACCGTCCGGTCGAAGAAGTTCGCCTTTTGCGAGGGCACGCTGGTAGCGCGTGAATTCTGTGGGAGTCAAACCACTGGGAAGCGCGTCGGATTCACCAGATGCGATGTTGGGGCGGCGAAGGCGGACAGCGCGTGGGAGTCGATGCCGTTCTCGCGGCGGCAGCGGCTGCATCTAGGTGGAGTAGGAACGCTTTAGCAGGGCATTCATCTTGTTTGCCAAGGCGAGTGTTCCAAGGGCGGCTTGTTGTTCTCATTTTCGGCTGTTTCCATCGGACTGTCATCACATGACTCGCCTGTCGCTGCCATCACCTCACCTGTCCCTTGACCTGTCCCCCATCGCTTTCCACCTTCCGGTCCTTTGAAAATCACCTCATATATGGTGCACTCTCTCGCCAATCTCTCACCGTCCGGGCCCTCCCTCTCCACCCTTGCAAAACCCGTACCTGTGGCCCGGGTACCTGCGGGCGGGTACAACGGGTACAACTAAGTGGTAACATGCCACTTACGACGACCCATTCCATCATTTCGATTAATGTTTGGGCTGCGTCGGATCATCTCTGTGTGGCTTAGCTGCCATATTAGACTCATTCCCACAACATCCAACAGCTGGGTCGACTACATCGCCATCGTCGGCCCCAAGGTCGCCCCATCGATTTCTCTCGCGTTTTCCCCATCCCATCCCATCCCATCCATCCACATGCAATCTCTCTCTCTCCGAGTCTCTTTACGTTTCGTCATTCATAATCTCGCTCAGGACGATAACAATACACATTTTCATCTCACAGACATAGACTAGCCGTGCGTTCCCGCATCTTGTGCCGTCTCTGTTTCTCTGCTTGGCACTGGCATGCCCGCACCAGTGTTGCATGTAAGTAGATGTCCATTTTATCTAGGTCGTCTCGTCTCGTCTCACACTCTTCCAGCACCACAGGTGGCCCATCTCAGGCCATCTGCGCTTCTCTCCCTCGCTTCACCTCTCCCTCATTATTATTCGGTCTCTGCATTCTCAAGTGTATGCAGCTTTTCTGAGACGCTAAGTTTTGGTTTTTCTATTTACTACGTCTTCTACTGACTTATTGTCGTACTTGTTTATTAGCCTTTACATAGGGCCCCTGACCGTTCAACACAGCCACACGACAACGCGTGACGACGCGGCGACGACGACCGTGCCGGCGGGGCTGTGTTGACCCATGACATTACCATGTCGGATGACAACTGAACGAAGCGACGACGACTGCGACGACAGGGCAATCACGACGACATCGACCGTGACCGCGACAACGACACGTGGTAAATACGACAACGATCACGCCGACGAGGCGACTTCTTCGACTCCTTCGACGATGCAACCACAACGACCACGGCGACCAGGCGGCCACGGTGAGGCGACCACGACGGCAACGGAGTACGATTACGACCACACCGACGAGGCAACCATACCGACAGGGGTGGGTGACTATGACGGCGACGGGTGACTACGAGGAGATGGTGCGACAACGAGACAACGACAGGTGGTAATCACCCTGAGGCGACAGACGGTCATGACAACGGCGGGGCGATGGCGACTGCGTCGGATGCAGAGGCGGTGGAGGCCTCGCCCGCTGCAGCTGCAGGGGCGACGACAACGCAACGCGACAACGATGAGGTCCTACAATGACAATAGGGCAGCGATGTACACGGTTATAGATACTAGTGGTGTCTGTGTGTATCTGAGATTGTAAATACTCGCATTGTCACTGCATACAATGGGCCATCGGCCTCAAGAACAGCCTCTATATCCCTGTGGGTTACGGGTAACCCGCCAAACCCGCAAGTACCTGCCAAACCCGTGAATATTCGTACCCGTACCCGTTGTCATGGGTATGGGTTTCGGCGGGTACGGGTACGGGTAGCCCCAAAATTACCCCTTTGGTAATCCCTACCAGGGATGACGGAGGCTAGTAAGGAGAGGGTTTGCACCAGCTCGATGCCGGGTCGGTGTGCAGCTTGTGAATGTGGGAAGCACACCAGGGGTAGTGGCTTTGAATTCGTTGCGTTGCACAATTGCTGGCTAATAGACACGACACAAATCTAAAACTACGTCTGTTCCCTTCAAAAAGAGGCTCCAACTGAACCCTTCAACGCTTGTCTACGCGCAGCCAGCGGGTCTGCACCACCGGGTAGCGGGTGTACGCCATATCGGGTGAGGTATATGTTTAACTCTTGTTCGTTAAGTGCTTCGATGTCTTCCTCAGAGTGGAGCGGCGGGAGGTTGTGCTATGGTTGTAATTAGACTAAGGTCCATAAAAAGCTTCAGGCTTACTTACCGGTGGGAGGGTGGGGTCATCACCGTTAACAAATGGAACAATCTCAAGGGGTACAACATTGCCCGTTCCCCGGCCCTGGTTCATGAGCTACAGGAATTAGAATGAGTTGTATCAAAAAAACAAAAACAAAAACAAAACAAAAACAAAAACAAAAAACATACCCGCCTGAGATGTGTAAGGATCTGTCCTGATGTCATTCCGGATATCAAGTCGTAATTGATGGACCCAAGGGGGGGCCACAGCTTGGGGGCCTGTTGCTGCCGCTGCTTGCGCAATAACTGTGTGCTCATAAATAACAGCATTGTACCTATCATTGAGGTCACACCCAAGATCAGGGTGGCGGTGCACTGAAGATACAATTTAAGGAAATTACAGAAGTGATGAATGCCACACATACTGATGCTCGTATCCACGTCTTGGCGGTACCTTATGGCTCCATTCACATCACTCACGGTGGGGGGATATGTAGGTTGAGGGGGGATGGGCACGTTATCGTCGTTCGGTGGTGCAAGCAACATAACTGGGGGATGGGGGGGTGCAGCCATTTCAGATGGGAATATAAAAGAGTAGTGTAGTGGTAGGCTGAGAAGAGAAAAGGGGGAGCGATGGTGTAGAGCAGCGGGTGGGACCCTCTTAAATATGGCCAGGCTTTGTTGCGGCTGACATTGATGATGTCGATCTTGGAGTGTGACAGCACCTTGGCATTTTCTGTCTTTTTGAATTGTAAGTTAGACGAGTGTGTCCATATTAGGGATATATACTATAATTAATGTAAGCACAAAAGAAAGGGGGCGTCCACGAAAACGCCAAGGTGTTGTCACACTCCAAGATCGAAGAGCAACTTACCACGCTGACATCATCAATGTCAGCCGCACCATATTCAAGAGGGCCCACTGCTTTTACACCATCGCTCTCCCTTTTCTCTTCGCTTGCTCACCTTTATCGGATTCGGGCTTGGGACCGGGTCGCCAATGGACATCCCCAGGGAACCCATCAGGCAGGCCGCGCGTCCGGCGCCTTGTGTCGCTTTTGTCAATTGACACGACACCGTCCCTGTCGCACTGACCGTATCAACTATCACTATGAAGATATCAAGTTCGTTCTGCCCGTTCTCGCTACCTCAGCTGTGCCATCCTCTCTCTCCTGGTAAAGGCAAGGTTCAGTTCATTGTCCCTGTAGTTTACTGATCCCCCATGTAATTAATGCTCACGCTTCACACTGGCCCTATTCGCCATGTCTCCTTGTCTTGGGTTCGGCTCCCTTTTCCCATCTTACCACCTCGTACTTCTTTGCTTCGATCTTGCCCGCGTCTCGTCTTCCTCACCCACCCTATGCCACCTGCTACCTACTTTCCCACTCCACCTTCTCTCTACCTTACTGGCTCGTTCGTAGGTACAAGCTATTTTGTGTTCAAATACCTTCCTGTGGTCCCGAATATTCAACGTTCGTAACGCCACTTTCCTTCAACCAGCGTGTTTGTCCTGGAAATTGGCCGACCTGAGCACCCAAAGAATGAGATCCTCGTCGTCGTCGTCTCGTCTCGCTACCTCGAACGGCATCGCCACTCGGCTCCACACATCGCCAACCTGCAAGTATGCTGGTGTCACCATATGGGTACCGGTAATTGAATCAGCCAGCACCCGCTGAACCCATGCTGAGCGTTGAACCCGCGCAACCCGCTTTCACCCATACCCGTACCCGTACTTACCTACCCGCCAGCCGCGGGTATGGGTACGGGTAGACTCTGAATGACCCGGTGGTACCCGTGGTAATCCCTAGACATGTCGAGCACATCTTTGGAGTCATAGATGTTCCCGGTTTGGGGACTTTGCTGAGCAGCTGACCTTTTCACCCTTTGAATTCACAACTCCTTTGATATGATCGTTCTATCTCACTCCGAGTCCTCACAATATTGCTTTTTCCCCCGGTTCAGTTGACGCAGCACGTGGCTACATAGGTCGTACTTCATTATATTGACGTTTCTTTCAGAGAACGCATCTCTGACCACCTGTGTTTTACTGCCCATCATCTTTGTCTATGGCATAATTCAGTTCTGCCTCCTCGTACTCACGTCTGCCCTTGTTTGCTTTTTGCTTTCTTTACTTTGTCCGAAATCAGGTCCACTTTCTCAGTCTTCGCGGCTTCGCATTCGGGTTACAGAATGCCTCCACCTCCATGATGCGTCTCTTTTACACCACGCCTTCTCAACAAAACTACGTTATCCCCACAGAAACCGCATTCCGGGTGTAACAATTCACAACTTAGTATGAATATTTTGCTAGCATTTCGCACTACCTCCTACACACTCTGGTTCCTCCTCCCCCACCCCGGCAGATTGCTCAACGTGAAGAGTGAGCAATGCCGGTGAGAAAAATTAAATTGTATTTGTCTTTTCCGTACCCCCATCTCTTTCTTAACTTGGGCGATCGTTCAGAAGGCAGCTCATTCGCCCGGACAGGAGGTGACTACATCGCTTGCTCCGCGGAAGCGTAATCCTTCCTTACGAAAGGAAGAAATACTCTACCCTACAATCACCTCGCATGTCCCTTTCAAGATGTCAAGATCGCAGCTCACTCGCTCTCCCTGCCCTTTAGCCACCCGCAAGACGCCGTTGGAGCCTGCGCTTGAGGCCACGCTCGCCGTTGGATTCGGAGGAAGGCACCCCATTGTCGTGCGTCATAGCGTCTCGGCTCCCTTTGTCTGTTATTTTCGTATCCTCGCTTCCTTTCACTTAGATGCTTAGTTTCTGTTTCTCGTCTTCGTGCTCATTTCCTTTGACTCGCTTAGACCCGTTCGTCTCTCTCGCCACACCCCATTCGTCGACTCTACGCTTGTACTGTTCTCTTACCCTACCCCTCTGTTCCCCACTGTCTTCCTCACACTTGGTTTCGGAATGTATTGTATACCGCCCGAATATATATAAGCTCGCGTTCTTGGCTCGTGATGAATATCAGTGTTGTGTTTCTCCCTCTTTTCCTCTCGCTGTGTGCTCGTCCCGGAAGTCAGGCCCTACCGCGGGCCATCGCCCCTCGATGTCTCTCGTCTCATCGCTCGTTTCCATTTCCGTTCCCGCTTCGAGTTCTCGCCATTGCCGTTCGCTCCCGCTCTCGCCTTCATTTGTTCACATTCGCACCGGCTCTCGCCGTCGCGAACACTCCGGACTCGGCCCGTCTGTCCTCCCTCTGTAATCCCCTCCAAACTCACACAGACTTGGCTCCGTAAAACGCAGACGAAGACGAAGAGGATGACAACAGTGCGAATGGCAGCAAGTCGACAGGGAGTAGAAGACCGCCTATGTATTAAAATGACGGGTATCTATCGTTATGAAACTCTCCGCAAGAAACTACTACGTCTACTGTATATTGATATTCCCCTTCAATTTGAACCTCCAATCAATCTCTTCAAAGCCTCTCTACCCGCAGCTGCACCAGCAGGTATTGGGACAACATCGTCAAATCTTGTTCGTTGAGACCTTCAATCACACCTATCGAATAGAGAGGCGGGAGATTGTGCTGAAATCCAACTCAGATACATAAAAAGTTGAAAATTATGACGACTCACTGGTGGAAGAGTGGGATCATCACCGTTCGTGAAGGGAATAATGGCAAAGGGCGTGACATTTCCTGTTCCCTGGGAGCGGTTCATTTGCTACAATTAGAATCAGTTATATAAATTAAAATAAAACACAGAAGAGATAGACATGCCTGCCTGAGTTCTGGTAGGATCTGTCCTCAAAACTTGCCTTATGCCATTCACGATATCAATTTGAAGTTGTGCGACCCAAGGGGGGGCCACAGCTTGGGGGCCTGTTGCTGCCGCTGCTTGCGCAATAACTGTGTGCTAACAGCATTGTACCTATCATTGAGGTCACACCCAAGATCAGGGTGGCGCTGACCTGGAGATACAATAGGAAATTATAGAACAAATCGATAAGTGTCACACATACCGATGCTCACATCTACGTCCTGGCGGTAACGTATAGCTCCAAGAACATCACCTACAGTGGGCGGAGACGTAGGCTCGGCAGGAATTGGCACCAGTCCATCATGTGGCGGTCCGAGCAGAATGGCATGTGGAGGGTTTGGAGGAACAGCCATTCTGAGTTGGCAATGATCAAGAGGAAGGGAAGGGAAAAGTAAATGGCGTATGCAGCGGTTGGGGGTCTTAAATAGGGCTGAGCGAGAGGGGGCTGACATTGATGATGTCAGTGAGCGATTGACGAATCGCGATATATTAAAGAAGTGGCTACGCCCCTAACACGCCGTACATATGGCTGAACAAACACCTCCTCAATAGTCAGTGATGACCTTTCTTCGCCCTGTCGATATGCGCGCGCAAGCGTTTCTGCTTCTCCCGTAAGGACTGCTTCTTTTTACCTCTGACGCCTTTACTGCCCATAATCATCATTATCGGTTTATTGCGCGCTTTCTCGCGGTTCGTCGAGCTGCTCGCCGTCTCCTTCTTGCGCTTGCCCTTTAGCGAGCCGAACTTTTCCCGGCCCTCGCGGCCCCGCGCTATCGACGCCATGCGCTCCTCGTAGTCCGCCTTCGCCTTCTTGCGCGGACCGAGAATGTCGTTTTCCGAGACGAAAGTCGGGGTGTCGCCTGGGCCAGAAGAGTCGGCCGCCTTTTTGGCGGCTTCGAGAGACGCGAGTTTGCGCTTCGCAGCAGAACCGCCCCCGCTTTCAACCGCTTTGGTGGCGGCTTGTAGTCGCAAGTCGTTGATCAATGCAAAATCGGCAGGAGTGAGAATCTGCAAAAAGTATGTGCATCGCGTAGTCGGGAATGCCAAAGCGTGACAAACCTTCGTCGTCGCGAGCGTTGAGGTGCGATTTGCGTCGGTGGAAGACCCCTCATTTGGTGGGAGCTTGCCAACGCTTTTCTTGTCCTCGTCTTCGCTGTCGCTGACGCTGAGATGATCTCCACCGTCACTCTCGACATCGATCCAGCCGCCCGAGTCTGATGAATCATCCGACGACGCTGACTCTAGTTCCCATCCTTCCCAATCATTGTCGTCACCGGGTGGCTTGTCTTCTCCATGCGTTCTTAAATGATCCTCGAGGAGCTATTCCGTAAATTAGTCCGCTTTGGTCAAAAAAAAAAGTACGATAAGGACATACTACAACGCCCTCGATATCCACTGCGGGTTTCTCCGCGTACCCAAACGGAGCAGGCTGAGTGCCCTGAGCCAAGCCCATGCTAGCGGCCTTTCCCCTCTCGCGTCGCTTGAGCATGCCGGGATTGACCTCGCGGTACAGTTGTAGCAAGCCACGCGCGGCACTCATGACGCCCTTGTCCCTGCTTTTCCCATAGGTAATTAGGTCACCAAGTAGATCTTCTTCCATTGCCCACGGTTGGCGGCGGCATATTTCTCTAATCGCGTTGAGTCCAGCAGCCACCACTTCTGGTCCAACACCTGGATGAACAAATTCGTGAGCCAGTTTGCGAATTGCAGGTGTAAGTGCGTCTGGCGGTGTAAGCGCGTGGACAGATTGTGCGAGCGCAGCGAGAATTGCCGGAACACGCAATTGGTGGCGTGTAAGGTATTTGAGTACGTATGTATAAAAACTGAGGACGGTCAGCTGATGCAACGCGGTGACGCGGGCCAGGAGCTGCATCACGAGGATCCTGTGGTCGAGTGAAAAGCGAGCATCGTATTTTTGCAGGAGGTCGTAGAGCTTTTCGCCAAAGGATTGAGGGTCGTGCAATAGTTGGATGGCCGGGAAGTTTGGTGTGTTTCCGGCGCCTTTACGTTTGCGTTTCTAAGGGCTGGGATTCAGTCAAGTCAAAGACGAGCCAGAATCACTGTACTTTCGACGCGGCCTTGAGCACCTTGCGCATCTTTTTGTCGCCGCTGCGGGTCTTTTTTTTGACTTCACGTTTATGTTCGAGTGACTTGACGTCAACAGTCTGGAAACGGCCATATAAGTAACGTCTTGTGATGAGTAACTTGGACTTACGTCGTCTTCGCTCTCGTCTTCGCTGCCCTCGGATTCTTCGTCACCACCAAGGAAGAAGTGCAGAGATGCGCTCTGGACTTTGGTGACGGGGTGAAAGCATCCCGACGCAACAATAGCGACGGATTTGGCGTCATCCCTGTGCTTGTTTTAGTCATAGATATTGGCGGTAAAGTGCCAGAACAACGGACCATACGCCTTTCTTCCAGAGCTCTTTTGTCACCACGACTGCCCACATGGCCTCATCGCCGCTATCTGACGAACGCTCTGCGCCTGGGTTGTTCCTTAGTTTGCCCTTGTCCCCCAGCACTGTACCGCTCATTCCACGTTCGATCATTCCGAAGAGCATGGCTTGTACGGCGCGATTAAGTTTGTGGTTCCTCGTGCGCTGGTTGGCTGTCTTGATGTCTGTGAGAATGGTTCTTCGGATGAACGCGCGCAAAGAAGAGGACGTTGTTCTAGGAAGGAGGGGGAATAACGTTTTAAGGAGCCTGATCGACTGCCGCTCAGCTCTGTTCCTAGAAATCAATATAGTTCCCCTTACTCAAAAGATGTGACGACGCCTTTGTTCTTAAGCATGACCAAATTCTGTATGAGGCTGTGGCGAATATCCGGAGGCAGCGATCCATAGCTTCCGAGAAGCAAGGAGGACAAGTGGGACGGAAAATCCGAGGTTTCAGCAGGATAAAACTGTGCAACCTGATGAAGAGTTCGATGAATATCCCGCATACATAAACAAATTCCCTACTTGTGAGACGAAAGTGACCAACTCCCGGAAGTGAGTGGCTTGCTCGGCGGGGTTGATCTGAAAGATTTGACGTATAGATTCGTAATGATTCCATTGTTGCAAAAATTCCTCCCTGTACGAGACAGGATCACGCTTGATGAGGTTCTGAAGCTGGGGGAGGTTGGAAGTGCGCAAAAGTCCGCGTACCATGATGCCCGCCGAGCCAGTTGGAGAAACACCAGAACAAAGGCGGTGAGTAGCACGTGATGCTGTGGATTAAGGGTCTGCTCTCGCGCCAGCCCGAGCCCGGTGCCAGCGATGGACTACAACGCCTATCAACGTTCACTATACACAGACACACCGTCCACTATCGCACACCCAACTCCTCATCCACCCATTCCTCAATTCATCAGCGATGCTCACGCTCTTCCCCACGGAATGAGCCCTGGCTTGCCCGTCACCAACGACGAGAGCAACATCTACGCGCTCGTCATAGATCTCATGGACCCCGAAACTCGAGAGGCCGCCCTTCTCGAGCTTTCCAAAAAGCGCGAGCAGTACGATGATCTCGCCCTCGTCCTATGGCACGCTTTTGGTCCGTCGCCGCGTCACCCTTCTTTACCACCGTCGTTGTTTTACTGTATGTGCTAGGTATCATGCCAGCTCTCCTCCAGGAGATCGTATCGGTCTATCCCATGCTCTCTCCGCCCAACCTCACCGCGCATGTATCTAACCGCGTCTGCAACGCTCTCGCTCTCCTTCAATGCGTCGCATCCCATCCCGAGACGAGACAGCTCTTCTTGAACGGTAATTACCTACCTCTCTTCCCGCTTCACCCACTTTTACCCGGTTGTGACTGAACGCCACCAAATAGCGCATATACCCCTCTTTCTTTATCCTTTCTTGAATACGACTTCCAAAACGCGTCCCTTTGAATACCTTCGTCTCACCTCCCTTGGCGTCATTGGCGCTCTCGTCAAGGTGAGCCTTTTATTGCCTCTCCGATCCGTTTCTGACTTGTTATTTCCCTCCCCACTCCCCAGCAAAACGACAACAACACGGTCATACATTTCCTCCTTTCGACCGAGATCATCCCACTCTGCCTCCGCATCATGGAGACGGGCTCCGAACTCTCCAAGACGGTCGCCATCTTCATCGTCCAGAAGATCCTGCTCGACGAAACGGGGCTGACCTATATTTGCCACACTTACGAGCGCTTCTTCGCCGTCGGCACCGTCCTCAGCAACATGGTCAACCAGCTCGTCGAGACCCAGGCGGTTCGGCTGCTCAAGCACGTCGTCCGCTGTTACCTCCGGTTGAGCGATAACCCCCGGGCGCGCGAGGCGCTGCGGGCGTGCCTCCCAGAGCCTCTCCGCGATAACACATTCGCTGCCCTTCTCCAGGTGAGCCCTCTGTACCTGAAATTTCTCGTTGGCTTACAACGAATCCGGCATCATGCAATCCAGGGTGACATGGTAACCAAACGCTGTCTCACAACCCTCTTGAATAATCTCAACGATCAATAATTCCCCTTCGACTGTCTTCCTGGTAGTACTGTATCATCCATCTCCGTTTGTCGTCCCCCCTCCCCCCTCCCCTCGTATCTTATACACGTAGCCCACGCGTATTCGCAACTGTACTCACTACCATACCCGCGCCGCCTTTCGCTTTTTCTGCTTTGGAATCCAATATTTGCCATCACGGGGACGATGTATTAAACTACACTTTCCTATGTAACGAACGAACGGAGTAAATCGAAAGAGAATAGAGTTGTCTACGAATGAGGGTTGCTCTGAGTCTATCCAATTGATATTATCGCCCAAATATGTTTCGCCCCGCCGCACTTCCGATTGCGGTCTCCTCTACTTGAATAGTGAGTTCCTCAAGCCCAGGTATGCGTGCCCGCAGAAGCGTGTCGACACGCTCGACGACTCCATTCAGATCATAATCTTTCTGTGGCGTCGGTGGCGATAGCTGCACATGCAGCGAGCCAATCAGGCTGCTCGAGTCCTTGGGCCAAAATTGCGGGTTCCTGTACGAAGCGAGTCCCTCGATTGAAGCAAGCTGTTGCCGTACCCAGTGAGGACGGAGGATAACAAGTAGGCGGACGACGAAAGAACGTACCTCGCTCAGAGCATCCGCGATGCCATCCCCACGCTGCGCAACGTCCAATGCGAGCACCTTTCCGGTGTCGATGACGAGCGGGATCACGCTAGCTGCAATCAGCAGCGCGATGAAAATAGAGGCGATTGGGTCGAAACCCGTCCAGCCATAGAATTGGATGAGCAACGTCGATACGATGACTCCCACAGAGCCTAGCGTGTCCTACCCCCCGCAGTCTCCGTCAGCCGTATGGAGGAACTTGGTGACACAAGTACACTTACCGCCATGACGTGCAGAAACAGGCCGCGCATGTTATGACTATGGCCATGAGAGTGTCCGCTTCCATGCACGTGTGAGTGATCGTGCAAGTTTGGTGTGTGACCATGCTGGTGCGTGTGTTGGTGGGACGCAAAATGTTCGTCCACGCCGAATTGGTAGCTAGGTGTCATAGGCGACGGTTCAACTCCTCCCAGGTGCAATGCGCCACGACGCGAGGCGTCGTGTATCTGTAATGACGGCGCGCGGCGATTATGTGTGCGATGTCCATTCACTTTCGGCGCTAGAGAGGGTGCAGTCTGGGAGTGTGGTATGGGAGGAGCGGAAGGAGGGGGTGCAAGTGGAGGGATGGTGGCCACAGAGGCAGAACGAGTATGCACGCGGGACGATGGCACACCGGGAGTATCGCCACCGGAAAGACCATTTGGACGAGATCGTGCGTGCGGATGCAGGTGAAGCGCTGCGACCTCTGGGCGTAGTGTTTGTGAGTGTGAGGTTACGTCAGGATGAGGCGACAAGAGCGGCGGATAGGGCGAATGTAAGTCCGAGTGGGAATGTGACGAGGTATGGGTGTGATCGTGTTCGTGGTCTTCGCACTCGTCCTCGTGATCCGAGTCAGCGGGATGTTCCACGATCGTCGGAGAGAGTGGATCCTGCAACAATAAAATTTAATCAACTGCCAAAACTTGCAGAGGAAAATGGTACGTACATGACGATCATGCTCGTGCCGAGTATGCCCGTCATGATCATGACAATGTACGGATGAATGGCCGTGCATGTGATGCATCATGAACGTGGTCGTGGTCATGGCTATGGCCATGACCATGTCCGTGTTGATGTCCGTGGCTGTGAGAATGACCATGATGCGCGTGACCACCCATTGCCATCATGCCAAAGAGATTGATGCCCAATCCTACAGCGCTAACCAAAAGAAGCTGATTAGTGTTCATTTCTGGTGGATCCATACTAAGGGTTAGAGGTTAGGGGTGTTCCCGTAATGGTATTGGACACGAAGCTCACAGGCGCTGAATGCCTTCGAATATGATGAATATTGAGATAAGAATAAGAAATATGCCGTTTGCAAAACCCGAGAGTGTCTCAATTCTCCCATACCTAATAATTAACGAAATTTCGGATCAGTGCAGGGAAAGATAGGATGGAACTGACCCATAAGTGAATCTCTCATTGGGTGGCCAGGTCGCCATGATAGATGCAAAGAGACCCACACCAATAGCCATGCAATCAAAGCCCATGTGGATAGCTACATGGCTTGAACATTAAACAGTGACGGAACGACAACTTTGACCCACATACCGTCGGATATTAGACCCAGACTATTCGTCCAAATACCATATAACATTTGTATCATCATGTAAGTCAGATTGAGCATAAGGAAATAGAAGATTTTTCGCGATTCTGGATTCGACATTATGGTATTGAGATGAGCGCGAGCGACCTGTGTTGTCGGAACGTGTGTGAGGCCTTCGGGAACCTGTACCCTCTTCGGATATCCGCCTGCACGGGCTCAGAGTTTGGAACACTTCCATAGAAACGACTGTGACTGACCGTATGACAGGAATATCCCCATCAAGATCTCCGTCGTGGTGGGTAAACGGGAGAACCACATGGACCCAAAGGCGATTGTCGCAATAAACGCAGAACCCGAAGACAGCATGTAGTATTGCGGAGTGGCGGCGACAGGCGCATCGAAAGAACTGCGCCCGTGGTGAGAAGAATATGCTACCAGGGGGATGGCCAGAAGAGAAAAAAGCGAAACGGCTGGTGATGGTGGCACGTTCGTCTAAAGTGGCCGCGCATTAAACTAACTCCGTGGAAATAATAGACGCGAATCACCCACCAATAGTTCTCTGGTAGCATAGGCAATCAGGCTGACGGCAGCCGCGCCAACAGTACAGCACACTGATATATATTTGGAGCCAATAACGGGCAGCAACGAAGATCTGAAATGCTCGAAGGCGCCTGTCGAAAGAATGTGCAAAAGAAGGGCTAGATATCCTGGGAGCGTCTCCCGGACATCATTAATGGTATAGCTGGTATCGGACACGAAGGAGATGACGAGACCAAGAACGATTGGCGCAAAACGGACGGTCTGTGCGTATGAACATCATCAAGTGATAAACCAATAGAAAATAAGATGCTCACCAAGGTGGCACTAGACAGAGTCTTCGCCCATACCAGTGATAAATGCGAGAAAACGACGACTCTACGGATTTGTGGCATCAAAGAGAGGAGAATCACGTGCAACGAATGTGAACGCACTGAGTAGCCGACAACTGCGTCAACGCGAAGAGGAGACTGCCTTGCTGGAGAAAATGCGCCACGGAAGCTATGAAAAGGAGGGACGGCTTGACTACATGACTACGGTGTTCTGGGTGGAACGATAAAACAAGTGCGCACCTTTGCTGACGACGCAGCTGCCAAGGCTTTCTGTGCGTTTCCCGACGCCGTCTCTCGCAGAACCAGACCGAAAGTACCGCACGCGAGGACACGCATCACAACCCAGAACGCGCCTACGTTCTGGGATAGGAGCCATTCCCTGACTGTCCAAAGCGAAACGACGAGCAGTGCATTTGAAAAGACGATGTCAGTGACAACACGTCCAGATAGCCTAGTATCGTGACGAATGAAGTCATTGCTGGGGTCCCGGTTAGGTGCATACTCACGAGTTTGAGAGCACCGTCCTTGGATTGAGGGTGACCTTCTTGCGCGTTCTTGCGTCTGTGAAATCCATGACAAGGTACCAGACCTTGAATTCTGCGCGCCGACTCCCACCACCAGACGTCAATCTCACGGTGGTGAATGTGCTTATGTCATCCCTCCAGTCCACCAACACTTCCGACTCCCGAGTCAGAACACGGTCATATTTTAGTTAACAATTGACAATGACTACAACATGATGAGGACAATGAACTTCGACAACAACCTTCGAGAGCGGACATCACAAAGAGGGGGGGGAAAGTGTCCAGATACGAGTTGATATGAAAAGCTATGCTACGTACCACCTACCTTCAAACGTGATTGAACTGAGCGACAAGATCATTCCATGCCATGTTGGGGTCTGTTCCGGGGCTGTAATCCGAGTTGACCTGCATCCCCCTGGAAGGCTGTGGGGGAGGCATAGGCGGTGGTTGTACCGTAGCCAGATATGATTCTGCCCTCAATGAAGCTGCGTAGTCAAAGCCCATAGCACCAGGGGACGTTGGCATGTAAGTAGTCGATGGTCCCCCATGCATCCCATTGTACGGATATTCCGTTGCCTGTTGATGCTGCCAGTACTGGGTATTGTTATAGCCCATTCGAGGACCTGGGTGGGCCTGGTGTTCAATGGGTATATGGTTATGAGCCTGGGAAGTTTGGGGTTGACTGTGCGTATGTGCGTGGTGCGCCTGCGCTACTGGTTGGGGTGTTGGGTGTTGCTGATATTGATGGTGGTGGTGGTTATGGTGATAATCGTATGGCTGCCACGCAACTGGTTGGTTGGCCTGGACAGCAGGTGTGGAGAGTGCCAACGCATTCGCTTGAGGCGGGGTGGAGAGTTGTGAGGGATATAGCGCGGGAAGAATATTTGAAACCGCTGGAGAGCTGCGCGGGCTAGCAGAAGCCGTCGTTGGAGATGATGCGGTTGAAGACGAGGCCTTCCGTGGAACGAGGCGGGTTTTCCCTCCGAGAGTAGCCAGCTCTTCGTCCTCTCGCTTCAC
The DNA here is from genome assembly GCA_024734325.1 of Lactarius hatsudake. Lineage (NCBI taxonomy): Eukaryota > Fungi > Basidiomycota > Agaricomycetes > Russulales > Russulaceae > Lactarius > Lactarius hatsudake. The sequence goes on from JANSJP010000007.1 coordinate 223,341, forward strand.
ATCCCCTTCGTATTCCGGTGTCATCCCTGGAGACTGGGGGTCCTTCCTAGACTGTAGCTCAGACATGGTTGCAATGGCGCGCTCCCTTTGCTTCCGCAGCACGGGCTAGAGAATTGCAAGTATTAAGTCGGGAATGTTCAACAATCCCTCGAGACCTACTAAAACTTTGACAGCCCTAGCATTCTGCGACACATCCTCAAAGAGGCGAAGTGCAGAATCAAGATGTAATAGGGCAGAACGAGCCAGTGCCATCTTCGGGCACTTAATTGGTATAGAGCCCAGCACGATCTAAGTCGATATATATCAGAGACTGCAAAACGCATCAGCGGGGATTCTCTCACCGCGCAAGAGAACACATGAGTGAACAGGAACCACATTCGTTCCGTCAAGACAGGTTGTTGAGAAAACAAGCTTTTGATCAAACCAACGAAAGAGCATGCACTGTTATACACCGCTAACACAGAGGGGGCATACTTGCTACCAAGAGGGTCGTCAGGGCTATCCTCGATTGCGCGCGCAAAAAAATCCGCGGTGCATGTAAAACAAAGCTTTCAAGTGTAAGTATGCACCATATTCTCCAAGTCGGCACCGACTTACTCATCTCTCTGATTGCAAAACCAATGTACCGCTGAAGGGTGAGATAAACAGGAACTCCCTCAGGATCTGCCATGGGCCCGCCAAAGCCCGGAACTTGGAGAGAAGGTGGTGTATAAAAATCCCGCACTTTCCGGTCCAATTGCTGCAGAACCTTGTAATTTGGTGTACGAGCGCCAAACACCTGGTCGTGGACTACACTCATACACTGAGAAGAAAACCGGTACTTCCACAATTGGACTTAAACGACAGAAGTCAGCATGTAATCGACTTATAGGCACAAGGAAGCCTTACAGCTCATATCCTCTTCACCACTCTCATCTCTAGTGGATTCTTGAGGCATTTGGGTATCTATATGGAGTACAGAGAACGACGGAGGACGCCCATATGTTAGACTCTGCCGTGCCAATGGGATAAGTACGGAATGACAGCAAAGTAAACGTCTAAACGACCGTACCTGCCATGAATCATAGGTATATATCTCCCAGAAGAGTGATCGACGCCTATAGGTTTCCTCCAGGCCTAGATTCCATCTACCGCTATCCCGGTCTGTGAGACGCGATCAGCCACCGTTGTGGTGTGAGAAGAATTGGGTGGCGACGCACGGAGACCACACTAATTGAGATGTCATTAGCCACAAAGGTACAGGTAGTGCGACAAGGACGGGTTGCTTACACTGTGCGCCAACTTTACAACTAGGCCCATAAGCGCCCATCGGGGACCATCGATATCGGAGAGGAACATATAATGGGACATAAGCAACTGTACACGGGGTCAGAAGTCAACCAACGGGGTAAACAAGATCACATGCCAAAGCTTGGATGGCAGGGATCGACTGTTCCTCAAATATCGGGTCTACAGACAAAGCGGCACGTCCGAGCTGGTAATAATGGCTCGCGTCATACGAATGAGGTGGCGCATCTAAGTCAAGCAAAGCTCCTATGGCAAGCATCATATAAACCACGGCGATCCGATGCGATTGGATTCGGTCGTGATCAGGGTCCGGCATCAGGATCAAAAACGCGGCTATATATGGAGCCGTAGAAGTCATTCTGCTCAATTGGTGTGTACCTGTGCGACGGGTCAAGGGGTGCGTTACCAATTAGCAACGTTCTTACATCCAAGAAGCATGGCGCCAGTATATGTCAAGCTGCCTGCGGATAGTGTTCGCGTCGGGGAGGCTGTTTAGAAGCATGGCGCGGACGTCTTCAATATTACCGGCGACATTTGAGGCAAAGGGAAACGCATGACTCCTCCAGGGCAGGGAATTCGGCATCGGGAGCTCAACGGAGGTTGGCGACATGACGTCGTCTTCGTCTTCGCTGCCTACCTCGTTCTGGAAGCTATGTGTTAAGCTCGTGTGGTTCCCCGATGAGGACGGCGTCTGACCTGTAGTAGGTACTTCGAAGAATGTGTCAAATCACCAAGCGCGGACAGACTCACAGGAAAAAAAAAAACCTACGTATGAGTTCGCAGTTTGGCCATAAAAATTCGTGCGACCGTTGTCGGAGATCGACCTAGAGGTGAGAATGAGAAATAAAAGGCCGAGCTTAACGTTCTTTCCACGCTCACAGAGATCCAACAGCGTCGATAGCCTCCGCGGTCTCGGCTTCTGGTGGCGATGGCATCTCGTTCCGAGATTCCCGTTCCAGGGGACGCTTGATTTGCAATAACTCATCAGACAAAAGAGGATGCCGTTCACTGTTATAAACAGCATATGCTTCGGCCAAAGCATCCTCGAGCTGTCTGACACGGTTAGACAGGACACCAATCTTGTCATGAAGGACCTCTGTGTTGGCGAGGATAAAACTGCAACAGGTTTGTTTACGTGACAAACGAAAATAATTTTCAAGGCGAAGGGGCGTACCGGTTTCCCTTGCCAGTGGTCAGGGATCCTTCGCTCGTTGTGAGTGACGAGACGCGCGCCACGTCTGGGTACTCACCTTTGGGGCAGATTGCAGCGCAGCCTTTCTTCACGCAGCTAGCACAAGGAAATACGCGGCTACATCTGTGAAGAGCGAGACTTGGTTGTGGTAAGAGACAAATTGAGGTCGGAGTGCAAACCTCAATTTGAGCCTTGTGCAAATGATACGATCAGCTCGAGCAAACTGGAGGCGGGAAAAACTCAAGATACCTTCTACATTCGGCACATGACAATGCGTTATTTCGACGGCGTTGTTTCGAGGATGGCGAGTTTAGGTTAGGATCTAGAGGGGGTATGAAGGGAGAAGCCATGGGGGATGCAGAATAAGAGGCGCATGTAACCCGCCTTGATCAAGCTGGGAAGAACCATACCCGAAACAAGGCACGTACGTTTCACTATGATGAACCCGAATTACTGTACATGCACATCTCTTTCATTAAATCATCCTCATTCATCTCTAGAGAATACTAGCTATTTTATATTCCATATCCCAGTCGTTTCGTTCGTACGATGATGCATGATGTCATAAGAAAATAACAAAAATGTGAAAGAAAAACCTAAAACTCTTCATTACCCTTGTCGTACCACCAAAACCTCCGCGGCATGTTTCCCTGGGATTTCCGTGTCCTCGGATACATTTCGCAGAGGAACCAGCTCGGAAGAAGTAGATGACGCCCCGCTCAATACCCTCGCTATCGGCACGTGAGATGTGTCAATGCTTGGACTGGCTGGCTCTGCCGACTCCGCGGTTGAAGAAGTATCTGAGCCGTTGTACATCGCTTCCTGGACAACAGGTGCACCCCGCACCGGTGCCGATGTAGATGACGAGAAGCTACCCCTGCCACTGAAAAGTCCGCCCAGTTTGCGTGAGAGCGGTTCGCTAGCAGCTGGCGGAGAAGCGGTGGCTGATGTACCCCGGCTTGGAAGTACTGGCGAACTTGCCTCCCCGGCGCGGAAAAGGCCACCAAAGCCCCATCGTGAGCCTCCGTTTCCATTGGCATTCTTCTTGTCCGCGTCGTCGCCGCGGGTCGCAAAGTTCCCTGCAGAACCAACATCGACGCGCACCGATGGCACTCCGACGTTGTTCTCCGCAATGAAGTCGCGAAGGGTTTTCACGCAAGTCTCCGACGCTTCACGTGCTTCGGTCACCTCCATCAGGTCATGTCGTGTCTCCTCTAAGGCCGTCTTGAGCACCAGGATTTCCGCCTGTAGTTTTTCCCTTTCCACCGGATTGAGGCCCAGAACAGGCTCCGATTCCGAGACTACAGGGCGGCCGAAAAGACCTGAAATCCGGCGGTTGTTCGTTGGTAGATAGCCGGGCTGCGGGGACGTTTCTGGAAGGGTGATAATCTGTGAATTTGGTGACGAGTTCGTTGTTTGCCCGCCTGTGACATCCGACCAGTTCACATTTGTGTCGGACACGGAGGATATTCGTCTGTGATTCTGCATGCGCGCAGCCGACGTTCCGGTGAGCGGCGTGAAAGACATCCTTTTGGCGGATGATGGACCCCCAAACGAAAGCGAGCTCGCGCGTGACAGGTCGACGGACAAGTCCCCGCCCCGACTCACGCGGCGGCTTTCCGTCTGCAGCCGCATAAGGCCCCGACTGCGCACGATGAAATGTGAACGTGCCCAAACCAATTCAGAAAGACGACTGACCGGCTTTCCTCAACCTTACTCCTCAGAAGCACGATGGATTCCTCATCCTCGCGTATCTTCTGGCGCAGAGAGGCCAACTCCAAATCCTTTTCTGCTTGGCTGTCTCTTAGCTGGCGTACTTCTGAGGCAAGGTCTGCCTCGCGCGCGCGTGTGACTTCGAAGGTGGCTGACAGTTCGTCTCGTTCTTTGGTAAGTTCTGCAACATTTACTCGCAACGATGTGACGAGAGACGCGAGGACGTGAGTGTCGAGCGACTGTGGACGTCCAACGGGTCTAGCGGGTGAGGTTGGAAGAGACTCGGCCTCCAGTTGGCGCTCGAGCTCGAGTGTAAGGTCGAAAGAATGCGGTCGTGTGGTATCGTACTCGTGCAAGTTGCCAACGACGGCCTCAGCTTCATGAGATGACATCGTAGAGGTTTCAAGCGGGGTGGTGGAAGAAGGTCGAAAGAGTGTAACGTGTGCTGCGAATGCAGTTGCCAGAGATTTGAGGTCGCAGCCGTTTCACGTGGCCCGCGGTGTAACCACACGGTTAAATTAATCACGTGAGAGTAGCGTGGCAGCACAAAAGATAATCTATACTCTCACACTGATTTCTGACATTGTTCGCAACCGACAATACCGCGAGTAGCCCGACAAACAGTCATAAAATAGACGCATCACAACATAAAACCTTCTTCTGCCCCCCTCTCTCTGGGTCTATAGTTTCCTTCACAGATGAGTAGCAGGGTCAACCCAGATGAGTCCTTCACGCTCGCTCCACGGGTATCCCCAACGATGTAACCACTCGCGTATACCCGTGGCTAAGCGTTCTCGAGATGCAGCCCGAGCGGGGTCGTGCACTCCTGCATGTTTTTCGTCCCCGATAACAACATACGCTGCAGTGAGAAAACAATCAGGGTCCAATCAGGGTCCAATTTCGACTCTTTTAGCGGGAAGGACTCACTTAAACCATAGAAATGTTCTCGTTCCAACTAACGAAGACGACAGTTAGAAGGAATAGCACAAGCAATTGGGTCACACATACGGCAAGCAAGAACTCTTCGAGGATCTGTGTAGCTTCAGGGGCATGGATGCCATGAATATCCAATATGGACTCCGTTCTTTCGTCTGGATTCAAATCTCTTTGCTCCACAGACACATCCCGTCGAGCGATCCCCAGAATAATACCCAGCCCGTTGCCGCACATACGACCACGTGCGCTGTAGTCACCAGGGATCATCCGACCAAGCACCGTCGCGCGCCTTGGCAACCTGCTCGATGAGCGTTGCGCGCTCGCGCACGACACTACTGGCCGACAATGTCAACTCAGCCGCCATCTTTGCATTGAGGTCGTGGCCCTCGCGACTGAAGCGCTTCGCAGCTGATCCATCACCACGCCGCCATGCGTCAGCCGCGCGTGATAAACACGCATTGCGCGCGGCACCCAGCTGGAGCGCACGAGAACGATAAGCCACGTATAGACCGTTCGCAGACTCGCCTATTGGCAACGAGGGTAACAACGTTGGGGGGCGTAACTTTAGACGAGGTGACGGTTTTGGCGCGACAATGGCGCTGCGATTGTGAAGGGAATCAGCAGCACTACCCATGGCTTCCCGGCGTGCTGCTTGTGACACAGGGTCTCTGGGCACAGTCGGGGCAGGAGGCTGCGCGTTTTTGTTCACCGCTTGACCGAACTTGCCTTTGCCTGCATCGTAGGGTGCGCGTTCATTCCGTCCGTAGTAACTTCCACGACGACCCCTGGGATCCCTGGAAGAGTAATCGAGAGCCGGAAACTCGTCCAACGTCGGAGCGCCAGGAGCAGGATTCTCGTTGAGGTCCGCACGTCCCATTGCAGCGGTAATGCCTGCGACGTCTACGTCTGCAGGAATGTGATGCAGAAATTCACAAACCTCCCCTTTCGCGCATGTCCCTCGGAGCCAGAAGCGACAGAGGGCGCGTTCGATCTCATGGCTAGACAATTCACTACAAATAGATAGCAGGGATCTGAAAGAGACTCACCTAAAGCGACAGTCAGCTCGCAAACATTCACCCGCCAAAAAGTAGCGGCAGACTCGGGTCCCAGTCTGCACCGGTCGCCCATTGATGAATTTCGGGGGGCTCCTTATACTCCCTGCATTAGGAGGCACAAATCCGGCCCTTCCGCCACGCACATATCCTGGGGGGCTCGTAGCGTCGCGAGATACTAGCGAGATTCGGTTTCCCAAATTTTGCGACCTCGCATGCTGGGACCCGTGTCCGTGCTGCGGGGACGCACGCTCGATCAGCCAGGCCATGGAACGCTCAAAATCGTATCCATTGGCTGCAAGAGCTTCTTCTAATTCTGAAGGGGCCAGAGAAGCGCCAAAGACGGAGGCGAGCACGTCAAAGGGGGTCATGCCGTCAGTAAGCATGTCTGCCCCCTCTGGCTCTTTGCTCATGTATGTATCCGGAGAGTGTTGTGAGCCGCTGTGCGGCGATACTTGATCTGTTATTCCTGATTGGTGGTAGCCGTCGGACAGAGAGGAATTTGATGCAGGAGAATTTATCCACTGAGGGTCAAAATCAGGAAGGGACGGTGGGTGGAAAGATCTAGGGAGTGCTCTTTGAGAGAAGGGATCAAACGGATCGTCTTCGTCGTCTCCGTCCGGATGAACTGATACGCGTAATGAGGAGTTGGGGGTCCCGGAACGCGACAAAAGACTAGTGTCGGGGATTAAAGGGGCTGCAATAGCAAGATTTGATGTCACTTTCGAGTTTCCATGCGCCCAAAGGTCGGGGGATGGTGTATCTGCACGAAGTCCTGTCAAGGTAGTAGGATTTGAGGAGGCGGCAGAGAGTGGTCGGGGAAATGGGCGGGAGTCCGACGCTTTGGCGCTCAGTATCCTATGAGAGCCAATCGGGGACGATGGCAGGCTGTTCGCAAATTGAGTATAGGAACGGGGCATAGCATGAGGTAGGGTAGGCGAAGCAACAGGCGAGTCACTACTGGCCGTCATATAAGAGCCAGAGCCTTGAGCAGCCGCGAGGGGGGAGGCCAGAGGGGTGTGTGGTCTACGGAAGACATAGGCAAGCGGGGAAGTTGGGGCAGAGTTAGGGGTGTCAGGGCGGTTAGGAGCGAGACGGGTAGAATGGGAGGAAGCGCGGGATGATGGACGGGAAATCGGGCGGCGGGAAGCAGTCAAGAATATGAAAGGGACGCCAGCAACGTCGTCCTTGTGCTTATGCATCAAGTCCAGTACGTGCTGCTCTAACTGGAAACACGATAAGCAACTGAGAGTGGCAATAAGTCGGTAAAACTCACCATATCGTCATCGATACCAGAAAAACTGGCTTTTAGAAGTGCCTTGAGCTCCTCCTCGTGCTCGTGATCGAGGAGGCTTGCCACTTTGGCGACCAAAGCAGAGCTGACGCGTGAATCATCAGGCTCTGTGTCATTGTCACAACTATCTGCGGGTTTATAGAGGCGTGATATAGCAGAGAGTTGCGCTCTCGTGTGAGGAAAACGCGTAGGTGCAGAGATGGGCAAAGAATCGTGAACGGAAGCAGAATCTGAGATGTTACCAGGTTCTGGTATCGGACGGGGAGCAGCGAGGAGAGATGACAACATTTATATAATGTCGTTGTAACTAGAATTGAGAGGATGGCTCTCGTTCAAAGCCGCATGAAGCATGTAACAAGCAGAGCGCTCCTTGTCGCGACCGACGGTGCCGTTTCTTGCGAGGGAAAAGGGCGAACAAGGGCCACCAGGGACCATGTTCGATTGTAATTATGTAATCAATTTGAATATCTAGTCTACACACGGACACGGAGGCAAATGTGGAGTGTGGAGTGTGGGGGAGTGATCTGTCTCTCAGTCGGGTCTCGTTGTACTTCCATGAACAAACTGATTTGTGGTGGCTACACCATCACCACTCAGTCTTGGCTCTTGGGGCTTATCGCTGCAACAACTGGTGATCGGCAATGCCCCCTTCTCCCCACCTGGACCTAAATGAAATCCAACACGATACTGGGGTTAACGCCGCTTTGTGCGGTGTGATTCGAAGGCCGGAAAATTCAATGGTTTGCTCGGCTCTGCACCTTCTTCCATTCGAGTTGATTGGCCGCGGGTGGAAAACAGCAGCCCGAGCAGCTTCTGGACAACTCGGACACAGTGCCACACATCTGGTGGCCACGTATGGCTATTGTTGTATTTCCCACAATCTTCATCATGGCAATGCACATTTGCAATATGGGAGGAACACCTTCCCTGCCTTGCGCCCGTTGTCACTCTGAAGCATCTGATCGTATGTTTCAAAACTCGCAGTTATTCCAAAATGACAGATGAGGTTAACTGGCTGGATAAAACGAACCCACAGGGAACGTCGAGCGGATGGGGCTCCGTCCTGTCGAAGCTTTTCTGATGGATAGTTCTTTGATTTCTTATCTGCAAGATTAAGCCAATCTACTAAGTGTGCTATTAGGGTCGACGCTTTTTCACAACGTGGTGAAGTGGGTCGCTGATGGACAACACCGTGGTAAGGGTACCGGCGCTACTTGCGTTTTGACCCGACGGAACCCTTGGAGACCTCATGGGCTATTGGCGCTGTACTGTATATGCCTCGGCGCAGGTATTGTTCCCACGGTTTAACTGCGAACTTATCAGACCAATCCGGAGGCATTAACGCCAAATTGTATCACAGGCTGTGAAGAGTCCACGAGGCAAGGTGCCTCACAGCGATTGAATAGTCGCCATAACAGCAGTACTTAGAGAAGGTTCTCTTCTTGTAAAGACGCGCACGGTGGGGGGCGACTGCGGCGTCGTTTATTAATTTCCCTAAGCTTCTTCTGTTGGCTACATGCTGTAGGACTTTAGAAGATACGCGAGCAAGGCCCAGGGGTGATGATCGCCAATTCTCACGTCGGTTGTATTCAAACACAGAGGTACTCGAGCCGTCTTGTCAGGTAACCGGGGGCCTCAGGCCTCAGGTTTGATGATTATTCCGTTGAGTTTAAGATAAGGTCCCGCTGGCAGGTAACAGCTGCCGCGGCACTGCATCAAACTTCCAATGTTCCTAACCCTCAAATGAGGTCCTCGAGTTATTGGGTTCCTAGGTCAGTCAAGCTATTGTACTTGTACGCACCCCAATACTGTATCCGTTAAACATAACCTGATCGACCTGAAAAACGCCCAAATCACGATGACCAAGATCCAGCGCTTCAATTGTAATCCACGCCAATGCTTACGCGAAACAAACGACACACCTCGGCGCCCTACGTATCCTCCATGGACGATATCACGATCAACGTGGTCTTCAACTAGTGGAGTGCCCGCTGAGACGGAGTGATGCACGTTGCGGATCTCTCCCTGCTCGGTAGCGCGATACAATTACGTGGAGACAAATTCCCAAGCAACATACTCACCTCAAGTGCCGGTGGCTGTATACGTTCGCGATGAATATTGTCTCTGGTTTATTATAAGTAAACGTCACCGTATCAGGATGAGGTGAGCAAGCTGCAGCGCATCATTCCCACAAATACCATTTTTCCGCAAGCACTAGACGGCTTTTGGCTTGCGGTGAGTATAGGCGCAAGCCTAACCTCACCTGGGGACAAGACAGGACAAACCTCTATCTTAGCGACCATCAAGGATTACACCGCTTATCGGCTTGAGCGGGCTCCCATGATATTCACCAGAAACTCCCATAGAGTCGGGTACTGTTTTTATTTTTTGTCCATAACGGCCTAATCTCAGAGATCGAGATTCCTGGTCCACGCTGTCTATGTAGTCCCCTCTGAGTTTAGTGATTAGAAAGACACGACGCGCCATCACTACATCACGGGAGGTCTAGCCATGTCTGGGGAGAAAGGTTCCTACATACAGCGCATGTCCATTCATTCTGGCATTCCAGGACGGAGCCATGGCAAGTAATGAGGGTCTGAAGATGGATGCCGGATAAGTATTAGGGAAATGCAGCCAGAATCAAATATCTCGTGTATTACCTTGGATCACTGTATGAGGTAGACGCATGGGGAAATAAGCTTGTGTCGATACGCATCGGGGGCATGTCTCCAGTTAACTTGGTGTTCTGTCCGAATTTGGTCCGAGACGGAGAGCTCGGTCTCCATTACCAACGTGGTTGAAGACAGACGCTCTCCCACAAAGGACATGATTAAGAGAACAGATCTCAAGAGAGCCGAATAAACACTACTCCAGTAGCGCTACGAACATCCAGGCTCCAAGATCAGATTAAACTCTTTACTTGTGGTTGTGGAGCAGTGGCGAAAGGAAGGGAGGCCCTAAGGAGAGGGATTGTAACGCCAGTCATGCGATCGAGCCTGAACTGAACGGAGTTCTCTTTGAGTGCGCGGGCTACTGGGATATACCTACCAGGACGCCGTCCTTTTACAATGATGCAACGCCCTGCAGGTCTGGTACAAACAAAGTCGCGGTGATAGGGCGACTGTGACACCTCTTAATAGAATTGAGATCCGGGGTTGTCCTCTGTAACTCCGAGGGGATTCGGTGTTGGCAATATGGGGAGATTAGAGCGAGTGTACAGTCCTTCGTCAATCTGGTGGTGTTGTGGAAAATGAAATAAGCAGACACGCTTACTCACGTGAGAAGTGACAGAATCACAATGACGCGGACACCCAAACCAGGCACCGTTCAACGTTCAACGTTCAACTTGGAGTTTGAAATTGGTATGAACAACTTGAATGTGAATGTGAGCCCTCCAGCAATACAGCACTTCTCACACTGGCTCTAATCTCCCTGGGAGAGTACGGCATCTATCTGTGACTCCCTGGACGTGATGTTCCGTGGTTTGATCTTCCTCCCCGCAGAGTGGATCAGCACCGGACTTTTATTCTTGGCCCTCCGGGTCCTTGGCATACAGCACCTGGCACCTCTGTCTAGCTTGCTTCTTTTACTCAACCACCTGCTTCCCTGTGCAATCACCACGGGCTGCCTTTTTCTGCTCGTCCTTATTTTTATTTTTATTTTGACTCAGTTATTCGATGGGCCCATCGTACTGTCTGAGCGAGACTGGATTGTGAACCCCCCGATTCCTCCTGGTGCCGCAAGGAGGGGAAAGGCAACCATGAAGAACTTCGAATATGGCGGTCTCCCTTTCCCCCGCTACGTCTCGTGCTATACTTTTTTTTTTACTCGTCCAGGACCCCCCAATCGCCATATCCATGCCACACCCTTCCTAGTCTATCCCCGCTTCCTTCTTTACCCCTGCGCTCGTAGCCCCCAGATGGTGGACACTAAGTACAGATGCGGACATCCCCAATTTTTTGAATATATTTTTAGAGGGTAAATTACCCTATGTAGCCCAACCTTCTCCCGTTTCTTAATGGCAGCCTCGTATTACATTTGCGGGCTGCGCTACAGCGAATATCTACCAAGTGGGACAACGATAAGAGTATAACCCGACCATGACATCGATGAAACGGGGGAAAATACCGTCACCACTCGACCAGCCGTGAGCGTAGTGATCAAATGTCCCACTGTACAAGAGCTAGTTCCTCGCTCCACGCATATTGCTTCTCCTTGTTACCTGTGCCCAAACAACAATCTTTCTCGCAGGAGAACACAAGGATCGTGCCCCATTCCATGCCATGTCCATGTGCCTCGCCTTTCAGCAACTTCCGCACAACCTCCTTTAGTTCTTCCTCCGTCGTCGCACCACGATCGCCATCAGCGCTGGACCCTGTGCCAAGTATGTTGATTAAATTTGGCATAAGTTGACATTCGAACACGCGGCGGGACCCGCAATGTGGACAAGAAGGAATAGATGTTGCGTCGTACCCACGCCTCGGCGACGAAACATTGAACACAGACTTTGTGACAGTTGCCAAACCAGATGTCCCTGGTAACAAAGGGAATAGTTGTTTGTATATATCGTCGTCTGCAAACGGCATAGGTATCCCGCCGAGGTCGTAACTTCAAGCGAGGACAATCAGACAAATAATCAATTTCCGTGTGTACGCGAAGGCGCTCACCGCACGCATTGTTGAGGTTCATGAATAACGCGCCCATTAAATCTGTCAAAGACGTGATCCGTGCGCATTGAATTCTCGTATTTTTCGGATGACCATGTGTGACTCTCTTGGCCGGCTCCGACATCAGGCGCAGCGCCGACCGCATGTTCATCCGGTGCTTTTTTCGGGTAAGGTATGTATTCGCTGACAGTGGAAAGGTACTGCGGCGCATAGAATGGAGAAAGGTCCCACGAGGAGTCAGTAAGAGTTGCCGATGCCAGCGCCAGGACTAGTGAGGACGATGTCGACGCAGAGTCGCCATCACTGTCCGCATTTTCTTCTTCTTCGGACGCCGAAACGTGCGACGTGATTGCGCCAGGAGGGCCGGGCTGTGACATGGAATCGAACATGTCGGACCCTATACCCGAATTGGGCGCGTTATTAATATTGCCAGACATCTGGACAGTTTGTCAACGTAATGCACTCCCTAACGCAAGTTGCAACAGACGCACAGCAAACGGGTTGACACTTTGATACGTAGTACGAGCGTCGAGCTCTGACTGCACTGCTCCATGGGGCCGTTTCCTTGCGAACTTGCGCTCGAGTTTTGAAGCATAATCTTCGTTGTAACGCAGACTACGCCACGCCCTAACGCTGTGCCGAAACACGAGCGTTTTTTTATTATTGTCGCAGTTAGCTTATTTTGTATAAGCAACATACCTCCCGGACATCCTTTGGCAACTACTCTTTGCACACCCCCACACGTATACAGCCCTGTCGTATGGGCTGTCTTGGAGCGGTGCCCACAATTGCACCAAGAGCTCCATCGGGTTCTTACAATACCGACAATGACTCGAGTCGGATGGAACTCGGGATGAAAGCAGAGCCTGGGAGTGGAGATCGTCTATATTTAACAAAAGCGAAATACATGTGTGCGTTGGAACAAGTCGTACAGGTAGACCGCCGATCCTAGAGACGGCTGCGTCCTTGAGATCTGATGGAGACTCTATCGCACCGTCAGGTATCCCTAGGAGGACAGATGTTTCGACTTGAGAGGGATCGTCGTCATCTGAATCCGACCAGTCTTGTTGTTCTGGCGACGCCATGCTTCGTACTAGGAATCAAGATGGTAGCGATCAGTCAAGGCAAAGTCATAGCAAAGTGAAGAGAAGGGATAGGAATGATATCAGCAAAGCATGAATGGTATTGAATAGGAATCTTCAACGATGACTCGCGGCCAGCTCGGACTCGTCATCTTGGTTCATCACCTGGATTGACTTGGGATGGGAAAAGAAAGCTGACCTGTTCAATTGATAGACGCTCTATTGGCGAGGTGAGATGGAAAGGGATTGCAGTGGCGTTGGGTGTTTCAGAACGGGTAGAATGATGTGCGCACTGCGTAGGGTGGAGTGGCAGAGTCGACCGCGTGGGCAAGCATGATAAATTCATCGCCACAACGTCCTCTTTCGGCAGTCGGTAATTAGCCGTGCCTGTTGAGGGAACAAACTTATTATTGGCGCTTCGCAACCCCGGTGAACACGGGCTTGGCTCGTGCGCGCCATCGTCATATTATCTTATTATAGCGGGATCACCATCGTATCTAGATGCGTCTCTGGGGGATAGACAACCCCTCTGCTGACCGGCGAGCGCTCCTTCGCTCACTTCCAGGTCGATCATCGCCAAGTTCGTTTCAACCCTCGGCACAGGAGTGAAGCCCACCTTTGTGCGCTCACAGGGGGATATCCATCACCTAGCCAATGAGCGGGGACTTGAAGCGTCAACGTCGATCGGCATTGTGGAAAGTGCGTTAAGCGGCAGTTGGACTCGCCGGAGCCTAAGAAATAAGATGGCGCGCCTCATAGGCCTCATCCCTCGTCAGATTGGGATAACAGATCTTCAAAAAAGGGACGGCGCTTTCCTGTGACAAGGTGGGCGATGCAGGAGTAGACAAACACCGTGACCATACGACTGGGCGGTGATGGAGGTGGGCCGAAGAGTCGGGTCAGGGTCCAGTCATGGTCGGTCTGGTGTGGAGATGCGTCCAACAGCGCAAGCTGGCACATCACATTCGAGACCTTTATAACGCCATGCTTCAATCCATGCTTCGCTTCACACCCTCTGTCTTCCGTTCCCACCCCAATGTCCACCCCATCTCCTAAGAGACGCGACCCCTCCCCCGGGCCAGAACCTGCCAAGAAGCGTAGACGTGGTGCTACCCGACTTTCTTGTGCCGAGTGCAGAAGGTCGCTCTGATCTTGCTACCATCTTCTTCATCTCTAACCCCGTACCCTGTTAGACTAAAGCTTCGCTGTGATCGGGGCATTCCTTGTGGTTCCTGTCTAAAACGCGGCTGCGGTGCAATATGCCCGGATGGTAGGACTCACTCATTCAGGGCACATCCGCAGCTCACCATCTCTCCAGGTTCGCTTACGACAGGACAGGGTAACCGGTACGTTCTAGACAGCACCTGGGTCTCCGATTGGCTCACTCCATTATTTGTAGATTCGTACTCGCGTCCACCCAAGAGTTGCATGAGAAGATCACGGAGTTGTGTTCTCGTGTCCGGGACCTCGAGGACGCGCTCCGGACTTCCCACAGCCTGAACTCGAGCGAGCCTCACCCGCTTCTATCCGAAGATTTGCTGCGCGTCAAGGCCCCTCTACAGCGCGAAAGCCCCCCTAGAAATCCGACAATCATACACCAGCAAGAGGAAGAGAATAACCCGGACGTTATAGACTCTTTCGGTACGCTAGCAATTAATCGCTCAGGCCACACCAACTACTATGGCCAGTTTGCCAATTCATGGGTGAGTAGGCAATTCGTTACAGCTCGCATTGACGTTCTGACATTCTTCGCTTTCGACCCGATAGTACTTCCTACAGGTTCGGCAGCCGGATCCGTTCTTGTCTCACACCAACTGACTCTTCGTTTCAGAACGAGATGGGAGACGAACCGAAGGAGGACCCTCGCGCTCACGACCTTCGTAACATCCTCCCTGCCGAAATACTGCAGTTTAGCGGCTCGTTCCCTCTCTCGCCGATAGCCCGACCGTCTCTCGACACCGTGAAGGAGCGCCTCCGAAATCTCCACTGGTATCTTCCCACGGCCGAGAAAGCAGCCGAACTCCGCGATTTGTATTACACCTACGCCGCGTGGATGTTAGTTTCCTATTATTCTCCATTGCATCCGTCTTTGACAATATCTCGGATCAGGAATAACCCCATCTCGGTTTCCGAATTTAATGCAACCGTTTATTCCGTCCTTTTCAATTCTCAGGTATTGGCGATCAATGACGAGCCCAATGTTGTACTGTCCCACCGGCTTTCTGTGATGTTCATGGTTCTCGCCATCGGGAGCCTCATGGATACTCGTCTCCCCTCATACAACGTTGAAGCGGAGAAGTACCACCAACTTGCTCGCGCTGCTCTCTTTCAAAATAATCTTTTCGACGAGCCGACCCTTGGGGCCGTGCAAGCATTGGTAAGTCCTACCGTAAATGGGAATACCACAGACTATTGATTCGTCTCATTTAGTACTTGATGTCGTTCTATCTCTTCTTCTCCGACAGGCATGGGTCGTCAGACGGCTCGCGCTGGGCCATTATGGGAATGGCGGCGAAGCTTGCTCAAAGTGTAAGTAAATTGACGCGCGACGGTTGTACCTGTGATACTGATATTCACCGATTTAGATTGGACTCCGTGAGCAAAATTGTAGATTTGTCCCTGGTGACAAGTCCTAACATCCCTTGTTATGTGCCCACAGATCGCGATACAGGGCGTTGGAAACTAGATGCACCAGAGACTCAACGACGACGGGAAGTATTCTGGGAGGCTTATGTTTACGATTCGTGGCAGGCAAGCAAACCTCTGCGTGCTTGAAATCTCCCCTTACGTGTTTCATTTGCAGTGCCTCACTTTCGGGCGCCCTCCTGCCTTCGCAACGGCGCAAGTGGATTGCAAAATGCCGTTCCCACAAGATCCATCGGTAGATGATGCTTGTTCGTATTTCACGCGCCCATCAATGGACTGCGGGGCGCTGACTTTGGACTTTAGTCAATGCGTGGAAGCACAGGTTCTCTTCAGAGTGTATAGCATCCGTCCACGATCAAGTCTTCGGGGCAAAAACGCCGACTTATGCCACTATCTTGCAACTCGACAGGAAGCTTCGGGCATATCAGGTTCCTCCAGTTCTGCAGATTGCGGGCTTTGGGAGCACATCCTCAGAGCCAAACCTTGGTCCCTATCCAGAGTCAATCCCCTTGACACTGCAACGCCACATAGTTCTGGCGATTAGGGAAATAAGTAGGTATTCGCTTGTACCTCGCTTATATCCGCTGATCGGCCTCCACAGATTTGCTATACATGCACCGCGGCTTCTTTGCGCGTGCACTAAGCGACCACCCCAAGGACCCCCTCGGCAGTCCCTACGGAACATCTGTCATCGCTGCTTACAGAAGCGCGGGGTCATTGATAGCCTTAATGAGGAACCTACATTCCCAACTTAGGGAACCGTTGGAGAGAATGTGGTTCCTTTGGACACACATGTTCTCTTGCGCAGTATGTCCCTCGCTAGTGCCGCATCTGTCATTGATTTCTGATGCGCTCCCTCTCTCTAGATCATTCTGGGATCGATCGTGACGCGGTCCCCGTCCCTCAGTTTGGCACCGTCGGCCCTTGTACAACTTGATTCTGCTTGCACACTCTTCTCAAAGGCCGCCAAGGGATTCAGGGCGGAGAAGGTTTTGGTGCGTTCCTTCGCTTTAAATTCTCATGTGAAATGTTATTGACAATCGCCGTTGCGGAATAGGAAATCATGGTCAAACTACGTGAGAAGGCACACGCTAGTCTACAAGCCTTCAAGGAAGGAAAGGGCTCGCCGCTCACCCGTGGTGGTACACCCTCTGATGGTGATACGCCGATGGAGGAAGACGAGCTAGCCATACTTGGGGGGAAGACCCGCCTCGTTGGTAAAGGGTCAGCGCCGACGCGACCCGTATCGCCCCAAATTATCCAGGAATCACCGAAATCGCACAACCCCGTCATCCCATTCCCACTGAAACACGGCACAGACGAAAATGTGCACCCAACTGTATTGGATTACTTGCGCTCATTCGAGCCCACTCGAACACCACAGCCTTCGCAACTCGGGTCGGCAGTCAACCGTGCCGGCAGCATGCTCTTCACTCCTTCGCCATTACCGGATACATTCTTCGATATTGCCACGTCTTATCCAAGCCCACCCGTTTCAGTACTCTCATCAGCCCCGCAAACGCCGCAGACGCTTGGACTGAGTGAAAGCGCGCTTGATATGTCTGTATTCCCGACATATTTCCCGGTCTTCGATTACGGCGGGTCCGGTGTAGGAGAATTGTGTTCTCCGATACACCTTAACGTCCAGATGCCGGAGGAACAGGTTGTCCGGAATACGACGCCCGAGGCGTCTATGCAAAACTCCTGGCAAGATTTGATTGCGCAATTCGGTTTGAACTAGAACTCGAGCTCGAGTCAGGACTTCGCTTCTAATAGTACTACTGTAGACATTAGACGACTTAGATTATAATTATGGATACATGTACTCGGGTTAATCCAGCCCGACCAACCGCACATATGTACTGTACATCACTAGTAGAATCACATCCAGAGTTGTACCTTAATAGGGTATTTCTAATATCAATTTGCTGTGACTGGCACGTGTTCTCGGCGCGAAGCTGTGTGTCACGCGTCACGGATGACAGCCAAAAAAGGAATCTGGATACCTGCCCGTGCGGCGCCCATTGCCACATTGACTCCTCTGCTTCCACTGATTCTCACTTCACAACGCAACAAACAAATGTCTTTGTGTGGCTCATCTTCAGCTAAGCCATCATTTGGAAGGGGACGACCGGTACGCCTCTCGTGGACTCGGGGTATTCAGCGCATGAATAATATCCGATGGTGATAGATACAGCGCAAGGTAGTCGTATGTGGAGATGGCGCATGCGGTCCGCAGCTTTCATGACCCTCTCTTCCGGTTCGCTAATTGATACGTAACCCAGGCAAGACCTCACTCTTAAACGTATTCACGCGTGGCTTCTTCACCCAAGTCTAGTGCGATTATCCTATCCTTTCTGGTCGACTCGCGGCCTAACGAGCTTTGACTTAGTGAACCCACAGTCTTTGAGAACTACGTACACGACCTCTACGTCGACGATCAGGTGGTGGAATTGAGTTTATGGGATACTGCCGGTATGTAACCCTCTGCGTTGTCCGTCACAGTCCCTCTAACGCCCCGACCCCCCTACCATCAAAGGCCAAGAAGAATTCGATCGGCTACGCTCGCTCAGCTATGCAGAGACTCACGTTGTGATGATGTGTTTCTCAGTAAGCTTTGACTTTTGATGCCTGCCGTGTTACCGTCCTCAAGGCTGTCCACTTGACACCGCCAGGTCGACAACCCCACGTCACTAGAGAACATCGAGACGAAGGTGCGCATCTACATCACATATGATGCGATCATCTACCCTCATTTTCAATACTATGCTCCCTAGTGGCTTGACGAGATTTTAGAATATTGTCCGGGTGTAAAGGTGTGCCCTCCATTCAAGCTCATTTAGATTCTCCGCCGCTGACGAAAACCTAGCTGGTGCTAGTTGGTGGGTGCCATGATTTAGTTCATGACTCGATCTAACTCAGACATGTAAAAGCCCTAAAATGCGATCTTCGCGACGATATTTCAACCAAGGACCGGCTTTCACGGTACGGTATGCAGACGATCCAGTATGAAGAGGGTCTTGCAACGGCCCGACGAATACGTGCATCGCGATACCTCGGTGTGTAGTCTCTTCGACTTGCGGTACATCTGTCTCCTGATCTATATAAAAATCGGCCGGCAGAGTGCAGCTCAAAGCACAATCGCGGGGTCTCAGAGGTATTTTATGAGGTTGCGCGTGTTTCCCTCACCACACGCGCAAAGGGCCAGAGCGGTGGGGGTAGAGGCTGCGTCGTGATGTGATGTTTATACTACTACATTCCCTTTCCTCTTGTTGACACCACCCCCTATTCGTTCTGGTGCCCCAACCCCAGTATATACTTACGCACACACTTCCGGACTTCGCAACTCTGTACTGATCCTTGTAGGTGTTACCCTCATCTCAAACGCATTTTACATTCTATGGTAATTAATTAACTCGGTGAAATTAAGGAAGCGTATCGGCATGACTTCTTGCACCCTGGATTGTTGCAGAGTGGGTGAGTGTACTTGTTCCGTGACAACGAGGCAAAGCTCCAGCGATGTCAGATAGCAGGTCAAACGCTCGGATGTTCGGCCGGTTTCGTCTCCCTTGATAATTTACGAAGAACCCCAGAAATAGCCAGTCCACTAACCCGTAAATGCCCCCAGGGCGGTTGACTGGAGCATCAGATAAGAGAAGTCAAAAACCCGGGCCGCTAATTTAGGAAGAGATAAACTTCTGAACAAAGAAGCTCCAAGGAGATGGTAAAGCTGGTAAAGACCCACTCTATATTCACTGATGTATCACACCCACTCAGAGAAATCCTGATGAGCTAAATCAGGATTATAACCACCCAATCACCCTGCTAGAGATGAAACTCACTCGTCCCTATACAGTTACACTCTCATCAGCCATCCAGCGCTCGTTCATTTACTGCTTTTTCCCTCGGACCAGTGTTCATGGCGATCCGTAATCTCGGTCTTCAGGGCATGATTTTGCCAGCCTCGAAGCCCAACGAAGAAACAGCCAGGGAAAGAACGATGAAAGCTTTGCGGCCTGTGAAGTCCGGCGCTCGGTCACGCCGGCCAGGACAGGAGCGGTGTGCGCCAGCTTGTTCCGCAGACCTCCAGCTTCTCTCTTGCTTCCATGCGATCCGTCTACGCCGACAATGGCCGTGCGAGGTGGGTACAGTACACTGCACTCTCACCCGGCCCGCGGGCATGCGGGCCTGCGGGCCTACGTGCTCGTGCTGCACTGCAGGTGTTATGCGATCGGCTCCCCACACACTCGGCGCCCCCTCCTCTGGCTCTGTCCATTCTCCATCAGCCAATCCCGGCGGCATTGTCAGACATTCCTCTCGGCTGCCTTCCGCGGCTGCCCCTTGTGTCATTCCTTAATGATAACTCTACTACGTGTATCATGCGTTTTCGTACACCCCGTGCCACCATCATCATCACCAACTACGACCACACGGTCGCGGTGGAACATACACAGCATGCAGGTCCGCGCTCGAAAATGGGCCGCATCTCACGCCTCGGGCCCGAGGTATCTCCAGAGCTACGGATTCGTGTTTTCATACCGCTCTGGTGTCCTCCCCTTGCTGCGCGCATGATACTGTGCCGTAGCAGCGGCTTCTGATCGTTGCCGGTCTTGTGTACACGGTTTCGTGAGAACGGCGCGCGCCCCAGCGCTGCGGCGAATAGATGCCGCTTTCTATTGACAGAGATAAGAAACGACGGACTTACCGCGTTCGCAATATACAGTACCACCCAGCGGTTGGAGTAGCAGACAAGGCAGTTTCCTGAAGTTTTGTGTTCGCAACAGCGGGCACCACAGCATTTCACCAAGTTGGAAATATTTCAAATGATGGTTGCAGATCGTTACCATATTTAGTAGTCGAAGTTTTGAAATTTCCAACTCAGATCCGGTCTGTCATTGTGGGCGCAATCCCCGGGGATAAGTTCAAGCGAGTCATTAATTCATCAGAGGCATCACGCAGTTTTACGCCAGCACCGGCAAAGGTAAAATAGGATGCATGAACTGGAATAATCGAGATCAAGGCATAAAAAGAAACTACGACATTACGACTCCGCATATGGATAATACGTAGGACTGTCCATCAGAAGGTACCAAAGCCGGTCATTTGCTTAAAGACAGTTGCATTGGCATCAAATCTTTGTCATGACACATCCAGAAAGTCGACTCACCGGAGGAACCCCAAAGCCAACGCCGGTTGTACCATTGACTGCAGGTGGTGGGGCCTGACCAGCAAAGCTGCGGTTCGAGTCAGAAAAGTAAGAAAAAAGACGAAACAACATCCATACCCGTTTCCTTGTGTCAATAGCAAACGATTCCCGAAGCCCCCTGGATTGATTATAGGGGCATCAGCTTCTTGCTCCTCCTTCTGCTTCTCTTTCTTCGAACGCTCCCGCACTTCCTTCTCCAGCGTTGCTAACTTGTCGACTAGAGATCGCTGGTGCTGGATTTTGTATGGCATATAGAAGTCATTCAAACCATGCTGCCATGAAAGCTCCTCGACAACGTCGGAGCGCAGTAGGTCGAAGCAGATATATAGCAACGCCGCAAAGCACTCCTTGTTACCAATGTCCACGAAATAGGAGAGTAGCTCCTCAGCGACTTCGGTAGAACCAGAGACAGAGGCCGTGACCATTGCGTCCTTGTACAGTTTGTCCTGTTTACTAAGAGAGATCGACTCTTCCCAGCGGCCATTTTTCTAAAGTCGAGATATACCGGTCGTGCCATAGAAATTGGGTCTAGAAAACGTACCTTATAAAGGTGCGCAGCAAGTCTACGGAACTCGAGTAACTCGTGTTGCTCTAGCCTCCTGGCGAGGCTGGTATTGTCGAAATTATCAAAGCTGTCAATAGAATCTCGAAGCGTTTTGTAGTCCTCTTCTTCGATAAGGAGGTCGTTGTATGCGTCATTCACGGCCTCGATGTTGAGCTGTAAGGGGGGGAGAACAGGTAAGTAATTGTCATACAAATATCTGTGAAACTCACATGTTGTACTGCAATTAGATACGAGCGAATAAGAGGTATGTGGTCGACCTGACGGAACATCCGCACGACGCGAGAGTGGTCTATGCGAGGGATGAGCACCGTTAGGAGGTCTGTCAGAAGGGTCGGTTGTTCTTGGAGATAAAATGATAGCGACTTGTAATAGCTAATCCAGGGGGTTAAATCTAGACAGTGATACGACGTGGGCAATCTGGTACCCACATCTCGACGTTAGCAACGCGAACAATGACATCCTTGAACTGGTTATGATCCCAAGCATCCGCAGAGCGTTCGATCATTGCAAGAGCCGCATTATCCTGTAGCGAGTTGTCAGTGCCTACCGGTGCTAACTTAAACGGGTGCACACACAAATTCGTCGTATTTCACGTAGAGGAAGACGAGCTCGGGCCATAGGTGCGCTTTCTCTGCAGCGCGTATGACTTTCGGGATGTTGATACGCGAAACGAAGAGTTTCAAATGCTCCATCACTGACAGGCAGTGTTTAGCCAGCGTTACGTTCTAGGAAAGAATGCTCAAACTCACGCTTCTCGGGGCGGTACTTGCTATAGAGCATGGAAAGCTCAGTGAAGATTCCCATCTGCCCTTAAGAGTGAGCTACGGGTCCATAGATAATAAGATGGGTACTGACGTGAGCTCTCTCTAAGCTAAGCCCAGCCTCGAGGAGCGAAATAATCTCTTCGAAGTGACCGCGACGTTCATAACCTTGGATCAAGGCAGGAAGCTCCTCTGCATGGACGACGATATTGAGACCGCAAATTTGAGCCTATGATGCCTGTAATGAGAAGGGGAACATTCTTAATCAGGTGAGGCTCACCAGCCGGAACTCAGACTTGTCCAAGCATGCGGCGTGGACCTGCTTCCAAACTCTGAAGAGCGGTGAATTTCATGTTCTCTTATAACAGATGGGAACACTCACTGAGTGTTTCCGGCCTTGCGCGCACTCTCGACAGCGGCCTGGTTCTCGGAAAGATAGATAAGTGTAGTTGCAAGGCGTGCCCAGTTTGAAATACTGGTGAAGAGAAGTTTCGCGGCTTGGTACAATTCGTCCTCGAAGCATTTTTCTCCGACCTCGAGGACGTCTGCAACATTCGTAAAATTGAGGAAGTCTTCCATGTCGTGCAGGCGGTCAGTTTTGGCATACGCGTATGCGAGTTCGGTGTCGATCTTAGGTTCACGGAGACTCTTGCGGGCCATCTGGAGGTACCGCACCAGGTCGTCGTACTTGCCGGCATGATTGGCGATCTCAATGACTTCTGCAAAGTTCGAGGGATCTTCGGCTTTGATATAAGAATCTAGTATCCACCGCCGTGAGTCGAGTCAAATCAGTAGACAGCGAAACTCTGAAATGTACCGATGGAGTCACGAATTCGGAGGCCGTCGAGCTGGGCCTTAGCCAACCTACTCCAAACCTCCGGCTTGTTGACTTTGTTTGCGTAGTCAAGACCACGGTCAATTGAGACGATGTACTCCACGAGCACGTTGATGGCGTTTACGTGCTGTTCGTACTTCTTATAGATCGTGAAGGCCTCTTCGTAGAGACCGTGTTCCGTGGCAATTCTGGCAATGTCTCCTTCGTCATAATTCTGTAGTTTGTTGATATAACCAACGACCTTTCCCTTGTCGGCGCGGACGGCAGTGAGCAGCAGCAGGTTCTGAAGGTTTCGGTTGTCGCTGAATGGCGAGGGTTCGAGAATAATCTTCTCGAGCAGTTCAATGAGCTCGATAGGGAGGTCCGCAGAAAGGAATGCCTTGACGGTCACGGAAACGTCATCGGGATCGGTGCTCTCAGGAACTGCAGTTGCGACAACCTGCGGGCGATTTTACACCATGAAGACCTTCTAGTGGACCGATACTGACCTGGTCGATGAGCTGGCGGCGGTAAATGTTGTCTGGGACCAGAACTTGCGCCCACAATTCAGGGACGCGACGCCTAGCTAGGTACCGTGCCTGCTGCTTGAACATAGAGTTCTCGTTCGTGATCGCAATCAACTCTTCATCGCAGAACCCTTTGGCATATGCAATGTACGCAAGATAGGGGTCGCGAGCCTCGCAGAATTTGCCGACAACCAGCGGTTCATACAACTTCAAAGGATTTAGTGCGTGGGAATCAAATAGTATGTGCACATACGTTGTTTTCCTTCAGGAACTGCTCGGGATTGTTGTTACTGTCGATGGAGATTTTCGCAATCGCATTGTAGACGGCAGGGTCTTGGCTACCAGCCTGCACACGGGTATCCAACCAAGGCAAGATAAGTTTCAGGCGGTTGCGTTGCTCGACCTCGTTCACCAGCTCATCAATGGGGAAGTTACCAGTCACGGACGCGAGCAAACTCTTGATTGTCGCCTCGTCACAGTCGACGTCCAATAAACCACCGATGACTTGAGGAGTGCGAACAGAGTTCACACGCTGCACGTATACCTCGATGAACTTCGTGAGACCGTTTTGATAGAGGTACAAAACGAGGTCGTGCACGAAATCGAAGCGGTCGCAAACGATAATGAGTGGGAGCTGATCAGCCAGCTTGGCTTCCTTCAGGAAATTCTTGACTTTCTCGGGATTGTAGTGGTTGGACTCCCGACAGATGCGCTCAACCTCACGAATCTGACCAGTCCTCGTTGCGGCTTGGATGTACTTGAAGTGGACCTCCGAGTCATCGCTGAGGTTCACAACAGAACCGAGGTAGTAATATAGACCTTAGCGAAGGTGTATAAGTTTGAGTCTCGTAGATTTCTGTCGGACTTACCCTCGAAGCTCTTGAACGATTCAAACATCTCAATGAGTTTGACAGCTCCAAGGATGTCCGAATACTTGGTAGCAATCTGAACCACGACCTGTAAGTTCTGGCGAATATTCACACGTAGCATCTCGTGCATGCATGCCATCGACTGTTCTGTGGTGAGACGACTGAAATAGGTGACCAACCACTGCAGAAGCAAGTCAGACAAGTAAAACCCGATAAGACGCGGCACATACATCGGGAGCAAGAATATTGGTGTGCACGATAGCTCTCTTAATGTCCGCGAGATCTTCGTAATGTTCTAGAGCCTATGCCGACCGGTGAGGCCCACTTACACTAGTGACAAACAGAAAACTACCCTTTGCAAAAGGCCAGCCTTCTCGCATAAGTTTGCGATGCGAGGACGATCGTAATAGCTGAACATTTCATTGCCGAGGATTGCGTCCGCGACTTGAGGTGCGTGGATGAGGTTCATCTCCAGGAGGCGTGTCTGCAGCGGTCCCTGCTCCGGTTTGTTTTCCTTGAGCGCGTCCAATAAGAACGACGTGGCAGGCTGGATCATGTTCTGAGACATGAAGATGTCGACGACCTATAAGACTTCCGTCAGGCGACTCTGTTGATGACACACAAGAAATCCACCGACTCGCTCAATATCGACAAGGGCTCCAGTCTCATCGTTGACAAGCGCCGTTGCAAATTCGGCGCCTTTGTCAGGGTTGGTGCGCATAATGTGCTGCAAGAGGGCAACATAGTCTGGCTGGTATCCAACCTTCTTAGCATATAACACAATTTTTTCCGTCTGCCCCGTCTCAGCGAAGCACGCGATGACTTTGTTTGGCACATTCGCACGCAGGTACACACTCAGAGCCAAAGTCATGTCATGTAGGCGGACAATATCCCCAAGTTCCTCGCTGCAAGTAAGCTATAGGCACATCATATCAATGAATAAGGTCGTTGGGCGAAAAGTCAAAAATGGAATCATCACCTTGTTTTCTTTAAGCCATTTCTCTAGAAGTTGTTTCCTGCCCTGTTGCAAAACCGGGCGAGCAAGCTCAACGGACTCGAGATGATTGAGCTCCCCCTTCTCGAGAAGAATGCCGAAGTACTGAAGGATTGGAGAAAGGCCCCCAGGCGGGGCGGGTGCCTGCTTGAATGACTCAATGACCTGTGCGGTGCGCAGGATACCCTGTAAACCAGAGTCAGCACGCATAAAGTGTTAGATTGGGAGTGAGAACCAACCCTTGGCGAGTTTGCGGCAATCTTGGCAGCCTCGTTGTACTGGCCACTCTGGAACAATGATTGGTACTGCTTGATATAAAGGTCATCGGCTCCTGGTAGGTTGCCGCGACTGGCAAGCTTGAATGCAAGCTCAGTGTTGTTCAATGTTGTTAAAATATACGGGATCATAGTTTGTTCGTCCACACTAACGCCAAGCACTTGACCCTTCCGGTTGATGCACAGGATCCCGTTTGTTGCCTCTTGTTCGGTCGTCACGAAAATCGTCTCACCAGAGATACGGTTCATGTAGATGCATGCACCGGATTCAAGGTCGTACAAGTGAATGAAGCCGTATTTCGTCGCGAGGTAGGCGATTCCGTGCTTCTTGGAAACCTGCATGGCGACAGGGAAATCGTTTGTAGCTTCGGGTGGAAAGTAGACGTCGACGGCTTTCTTCGTGAATGGGGGGTCGGGAGCCTGATGGTCGATCTCCACAACGTGGAGCTGACAACGGCAAGGGAGTCAGTCTAAAAAACGAATAAGCGAGTAATCGTCGTCACGCACCTTCGCACCGTTTCCTGTCCGTACCGCGAACGTAAAAAGCTTTGTAACGTGCTGGTTGCCGTCGAG
The DNA here is from genome assembly GCA_024734325.1 of Lactarius hatsudake. Taxonomy (NCBI): domain Eukaryota; kingdom Fungi; phylum Basidiomycota; class Agaricomycetes; order Russulales; family Russulaceae; genus Lactarius; species Lactarius hatsudake. The sequence continues at coordinate 249,794 of JANSJP010000007.1, forward strand.
CTTGACTTCCGCGAATGCCGCAGCGTGGCCCTCGATAAGTTGTGAGACCCCCTCGCTCGCGACTGTAAAGCTGCATAGACCCCTTGACCTTGAAGGCCGACGGGTTTGCCGTATTTCCCGATATACCAATTAACACCATCCACTTCTCGTCTGCGGAAATGCGATAGTTGATAATCTGGGTTCCAGCGAGGGCCGCGTGTCGATCGAAGACCTTCTGCGGAGGAGATGTTGTGTCTGTTATGCTCCAATGACATACTGACGAATCCGTGACGATGCCGATTGTCGAGTCGGAAGTCCACTTCCAAAACACGACGTTTTCGTTGTTCTCGTGTGATTTGACTTTTTGCTTCGTGTCTATGTTAAAGATCTGAAGTGTCCTACCAGCTGATGTAGAGTGTAAGTTCTGGTAAGGTCACGAGCATCATCATAAGACTTACACTTCAATGCGAGAATCTTCTGGTTGGGATGCATGATGGCAGAGTCGGCACCAATCGGCCTCCGGAGGACATTGTTGGCGTCCGAAAGGTCGATGATGACGACTTGGTTCTGCTCATTGACCTTTTCGCGCACGCAAATGAAGTGGTCAGACTCAAGTGTCAAGGTCTGCGTTACAGAACGACTGGGTAAGCAAACGAGACGAGACGAGAACGCTCGGTATTAGGAACCTGGAACGAAATTGATGCTGGCTGAATGCCGAGACTTGAGAGTTGTAGATGCTCAGCAAATGCGATGGGTTTAGAGATATCCATGGAATGGGGGGGAGGGAAGGGAAGAACGAAGAGTCGTGAATGCCGTCAAAAGACGCGTCGGAGGAAAAGGAATTTCACGCGAACAAGCACAGGAATCTCAATTTGGGTTTGTTTGCGATGACCGTGACTACCGAGGTACACTATGACTACGTCGCTCTATTCCTCTGCTAAAGCCAGAGCCTGCTCCAAGTCATCTTCCTCTGCCAAGCTGGCTAAAGGCGGGGCGTTTCCGTAGACTAATCTCTGACCAATGATCGCTGAAAAAACTATTAGTTGGCCTCGGCCGCAAGGCGCCTTGCTCACCCACCAATGTCCACCGACAGCTGGAAAATTGCACAAATTTTGAACTGTAGAGGCGACCCTTGTGCAAAGAAGTAGACGGTTCTATAAAAAAAAAATTCGTTTTCGAAAGACAAGTGCAAGTTGGGAGATGGTCGCACTTAAAAGCATCTCCCACAACCCAACCTATGAGGGTTGACATACGGAACCCATGCAGTGATTTTTGCTTGTGATTACTAAACAGAGACAGGTGAGACAGAATAATCAAACAGAAGCGTGACCAGCCTGATGAACTGCGGAAGTGGCAGTGTACTCTCTAGCCCCAAGGCAAAGAAGCCGAGTAACCACACGAAAGTTTCCAGTCGGCCAAATATGAGCACCAAGATCGTCAGGAAGACACTGGTTCGAACAGTCAGACAGTGCCAATTGAAAATCACAATACCCTTTACATATAACCAGCAAGGAATTCAATATGCTGTGAGTAGGTCGTCCATTGCCAGAACGACAGTGGCCGAGAGGATGCGCCGAGGTTGTCGGGGCTTAACCGAGGACGATATATAACGCAGAAATACAACAACACTAGCTGAAGACAGATCAGACTCCTTTGAAGACATGTAGGGGAAGCTTACTTGGCCGAGAATCATCAGAAGGGACTGCATTAAGAGTGCGAACTCAAAGCGCTCTCCGAGCCAGAAGAAGCACCGGGTAATATTGGCCACCAGCCTGGTAATGTCGTTAGGCAAGCAACCCCGGATAAGTGTGACATGCGCACAGAACTGCACAGATATCCCGAGAAAAACCAGCTGAATCTCTAGAATAGAGGATTGAGGTGAGTGAGGGATACATCATAATGCGCAAATAAACACGCACTTCTTCCTGATTATGGACACAGTTTGGTCAGCGTAGACAAGAGGTGCCCCAACGGCCATGCCGGTTGAGGCTAGAGTGGAGAGCCAAGGAGGGACCATTTGAGGAAGTTGTGTGGTACGTCGCGGTACGCCAGTATTAGTGGCTGCAGAGATGATATGGTCGCGTCATGCGTGTCGCGCGGCCGTGGTAGTATTACGTACGTAGGTACACCTCATTCTCTCTCGTGACCGCTACCTAAACAAGTCCCGATCGCTTTATATCCTGATTCCTGAGTTCCAAGTTTGTGACACGACAATATTTTTTTAATACAAAACTAAGCATGTTAAGGATATATCTAATTTGGCAGTAAGTGGAGGACTGGCTGAAAGCGAAAAATGTCGGAAAAATGGTGGCTGATAAACTCACCTCGTCATGATGCATGACGAATAGATATTCAATGAAACAATGAGAACAAAAAGAACCGCGTGTATATCTAAATTTTAAGACGACCCCAACATGTTCGAGGCCCATGAGAAAGGTTGGACTATGCAACCCTGTCCCCACGAGTGGCATAACTAGGCGGTGATTCCAAGTGCGATTCAGACCCCCCCGCGGGAAGTTGTTGTATCTCGTCCATCTCAGGCCCCCAAAAGTTGTCTTCTGATCGAAGTCCCCGAGCTTCGGATGAAGATGTGGCCGCACTCCTGCCGGTGGTAGCAGTTAAATGAGGACTGGATAGCCGTCCGTCCTGGGCCATGGGCTGGGAACCTGGTCCGTTTAAACAGAGCCGCGCGAGCTCCTTGCTGGACAACCAACAGGGAAAGACACCACACGTCGCAACGGGAGCGGTGAGCCCTCCAGGAAAGCAATGCTGCCTCGGTAAGTGCTAGCCCTCTTGCGAATGGCGATGCTGTGACATGCGTGCCCTGGTTTGTGACTTCTCCCCAAAACGAAGAGATGTGTGTCCAACAAAGCGACCATGACTTGAGAGCTAATGGTGCATACATTGCGCCCTGTACGAGGCTAGAGGGTGTTGCAATTAATGCCCGACGATTGCGAATCACGAGGAGCTCACCAAGGATCTCCCAGGGGGGTTAGTGTAAACACATCGTTGCTGCCTTCGAGTTCTCGATTGTAAGCTCTCGAAATAAGGTCTTGATGCGGGTTCAGCGGCCACAAACAAGTCCCAGCCTAAAATCACATGAGTCGAGACGACTTCAAAGCATAACGCTACTGACTGGATACCCGGACGCTTGTGTCCCAACCGAAGTTGTCGACTGGCACGCCAGAATCGCTGAAGTTCGGAGTCAATAAGAGGTTATCGAGGAAACTGCTTTGATCATCGTAGATCTGGAAACCGACTCGGACGGGTGGTGTCAAGGCAGGAATCAGCAGACAACGACGGATGATTCGACGACGTTGTGCCTAGTCATACGTCGGCAAATTATAACCTGGTGTTCACGAGTCCACGAGTCCGTATGCTGCAAGGAGGCGTCGATCACCTGTCAGTGCGAGACTCTCCCATTGAGCGTATAGATTCGCAGCTATATTCTATAGACCAGTCAATTTCGCTAATGCATCGTCTAAAAGAACTGCACGGACGGAATACTGGTCGACATCGGCAGCCCGCTTGAGAATTGAGCTCATTCTTGACTTAGCTTTGGTACTACCAATGATACCCTTGATTGCGAGGTTAGTTTCGTCAGTCCATCCGCAGAGATCCTGTATAGATGGTCGTTCAAGTTATCGGAAATATGAATCATTGACAGAAATAATGCACTGATCAACAGTGTCGCGTTAGACGAGAAATCAGCCCAGGAAGTCAGCAGACGATCTTGTCGGTCTTTCAAAAAGATCCAAGAGGTGCTTTGTACGTACCTATCTGCTTATCAGGCTATCGTCTCTCCACTTGCGCGAGCGTGGGCACAAGTCATGGTTAACATATTCCCAAAATCTTTATAGGGAGTGAATATACTAATTGAGGGCTGGTTCTACTGTGTACCCGACAGCCCAGACGATGGAGTCTTGCGTGGCTTTGATGATGCTGAGGTCACGCGATATGGCAAAAGCTGTCATGTTATGGCTGGAGAAAATGGCATGCCCATTTGATTGTCCAACATCCCATTATGCCGGAATAATCCACGGAGATCTGGACTTTGAGCTATCTACGTACAGGTGTACCAGAACTAAGGCCTCACTTTTTATTTTTGACCCGCCGAGGGTGGGGAGGTAGGCTATGTAATGTTGTGTTGAATACCAACTCACCAACCATTCTGCAGCTATTTGGAGACGCAGTGGAGAAAGAACAACAACTTCACTCACTCGCGCTGAGATTTGAATACCTCTGCACAGCATGAGCAGCGCCGTCCAACGATTTCACAATAAATGACAGATAGAAGAATGGGATTGATTGGTTGACCCAATCTTTAGGCTATAACGATAGTGTGAGTAGATAATATGGCAACGATGGGCGACTAGTAGTTCGAACCTCGATCGGGTTCAGGAAGGTAAGATCGATCCCACCTCTGCGACAAACTTGGTCTGGGTAGGTGAAACATCATGTTGGCGAGGGGCACCTGTTCGGATGCGGTAGACGCATATCCTATAAACGAGTATGTGCTATTATCGACACTGACAAGGACGCCCAGTTTAAGGCTCTGAAGTACAGTCAATTTTGGTGTTATGCCGAGCGAGGAAATAACATGCATCATGATTCTGAGTCAGATCCCACCCAGAATCACTGGCAGGACGCGCACAACTAATTGCTACCGGAAGTGCTCTCAGGCTTGGTCTGTGTCTCGGACATGTATCCCAGTAATAAAATGGATCAAAAAAAAAAAAAAAAGTTATCTCAGGCATCCCCTCATCGACAGTGAGACACCAACAACTGAGGTATGGTGAACGCGTCTGCTAAGCTCCTCTGTGACAAAGGAAAAACAAGACAAGAAAATTAACAGGTGGGTCCGCCTATAGTTGGGCTCAAGTATCACCTGAGTCCAAGCCTGAGTCAGCTCTGGATGGTAAAGAACTCTAGCACAAGGGGTATTGACAACTCGTACAAGGTTTAGTCACGAGTGGTACGGGGGTTCGGGGCAGTTACAATGGCCCCAACCAACATCGAGTAGGTATACATCACACGGACTCGGAATTTTGTGGTGGTGGGGACACATCGCACGTCACGTGCAGGCTTCGTATCGACTTGAAATCCAATCGTCCAAGACAACACCTCATAAATCATTAGCTAGCATCTCTAATCCCCGAGGGCCTACATCAGTTACTCTCTTGAGGAAGCAAGACCTTGTGCCCATAACCAATCCTTTCGCAGGGCGGCGACACACCGGTGCCGCGGCCGCGCGGCGTCACGTACTGAGGTCTTTCTCCACTCAGGGACGTGGACGCGAAACGGCCATATCGTATCGCCTCAGAATTCGTGAAAGCGAATAAACGTCATCAAAGCAATTCATTTCGGTTTCATGATTGAGTCTGGCTGAGGCACTACATTGAGCCAACGTCGTTGCGTTGCCAGTGAATTCGTGTCAGGGGGTTAGTGTCAAGGTTAGTGTAGCGCTTTAGAACTGGCAACAAAGTTCGCCACATACTATACAGTATGGTAGCCGCTCTGCGAATCCAGCTATCTGGGCCTTCGAGACCGCGGGAGTCCTGACACATTTGCCCCATCGGCCACTTGTCTTGGTGGGCAATGAGCAAATTGCCTTCCCCCCCTCCTCGGCACATACGTCTGGTAGTCACTCTTTCAGTATATAGTGTCAGAATAAAAATGTGGTGAATAAACAGGCGTACTATCAGTATCTCACATTGTCTTGGTATTGACATTGAGCGCTCTGCGGTTTGCTAAGGGCGAAGCAGATACAGGAGGAAGTTTTAGTAAGGACGTTTTCGGGGATTGGAGAAGATCGGCTGAAGGTTCTACTATAAACAACATGTTCAATGGACCACTCACGCCATTTATCCAGTTTTCTAAAAAAAAATTGGGAGATCTGGGGCTTTCTCAGTGACGGTTCCCTGACACAGCACGTTTCCTCTTCCGGACTTACGCGAGGTTACCATACCTTGGAACTGACGAAGGTCAAGACATCGAAAGCACTCGTCTGCCTCAGATACTCACAAGCCAAAGGTGTCCTCTCCTAGGGTGCATTTTTTCCCGTGATTAGAAATCGCCCGTGCTGGCCGTTGAGTAAATCCTACAAGGCTGGCAGCTTAAAATTATACTGGGTTTCCCCGAGTTGGTTCCGCTGTCGCACGAAGCAAGTCGGCTGGCGACATCTCCAAGGGCACGGCCCCTCTGGCCCTTTAGTCGAGGCGCGAAACGCGGACATTAGGTTGATCCGTGTACCGTACACAGTAGCGTCGCCGTCTCGATACATTGAGACTTGTGTCAGCGGCTTCCCTCACGCAATTTAATAGCTGTTGATATGTGTTCCTTCACCCTCGGTGAGTTGTGGTCATCTTACAGCATAGTTCCATTGGTGAGAAGAGCGAAGCCACGGGTCCCGCCGTCGAAGTGGAACGATGGTATCAAAGGCTACTGGTCGTTATGATCATAGATGGAACCGCGGCGATATGCGTGACAACGGGCCAAGGATTCTTCTGTTCTGTAGAAGGTGGGGCACTCGGCGTAAGGTCGGGTTCGACATTTGCTTAAGATCAGGTGACAAATCATGTAACGATGGGTAGAACAAGACATGCCATAACTCACCAAGTGATCCACGCTCATATCATTTGTCGCGCGAAACATGAGATGCCAACGAGTCAGCAATCAGCCGTCACAGGATAGTTTGTACATTCAGAAGTAAGTTTATTAGTTCCAGACGGGGCTCGAAATTAAGTACGACCACGGTCTCAACTGCAAAGATAAGGAGGGGGAGGTAGCTAAGTGATAGCTAACCCCCCGGTATAAATAACAACTTACCAGGCAGGAACAGTAAGAGGTATCCTAACGGTGGTCTGCGAGGGGTCAACAGGGAAATCCGCCGATAAACGAAGAATGCTTACTGCGAGACCCTATCGACGTACTTCAGGGACCGTGTAAGAAAAAGACAAAATGGGTGCGTACCGACAGACTGGTTTCTTTGTATTTGACACTCATGTCAGCAGCGGTCACACGCATGGCCTCGATTGCCTCGTCCAGCGTCACAGAATAAACGCCATCCGCAGCCATGGAAAGCTGAGCAGCGGTCACGGCTTTCACAGCTGGGAACTTTCAAGGAATGCGCATGCTACCAAGTTGGTGCTACGTACCGCCAAGACTATTGCGTTCCTGTATGGATATTGCCCGGTCAGTCACTGCGAGCGGTTCACAGACTGTGAAGACGCACGATGCATGGTACCTGCACGAGTCCGTCGATGGGGTCACATGTCAGACCGAGATTGTGTTCTGTAGGTCTTTAGTCCCATGTTACACGTATCTGAGCTACTAAAATGACCTATTCCTATCTCGGCAGCCTGCAAGACGGTCTCGGGTGATGCTGGAAGGACCAGCGATCAACGAGAGAAGGTTGAGTGAGGGAAAATCGTATACCGCCCATGCATGCGGCGAATCCTGCGCTGGCCATCGAACACGCAACTATTGAGATCGATATCAGGAGCCCCACAGGCGTATCATTCGTTTAACGTACCTCCGACTTCTGCTTGACACCCACCTTCCGCAGCAGAAATGGTACTACCACGTTTGAATAGCATACCAACCGCCTGTGGGAAACGTAAGTCATATCTCGCAAGATCGCTAAGATGATACCCTACAGCCGCGGTTAACAAAAACGTTTTAATTGATTTTTCCGGGTCATCGCTAATGAACTGTGAAAGTGGAGGCATTGAGTATTGACATGAGTACGCGGATAGAACCGAGAACCTCGGTGATATATTTCAATACAGCAGGTATCACCCCTGCTGCCCCATTGGTTGGTGATGTAACAATGCGCCCACCACTTGCGTTCACTTCATTCACGGCAATAGCATAACAAGATAAAAAATCCATAGCGGGTATCATTGTCTTTCTCTGGGCCATTCAAAGAGAGCGATGTCAGTGCTGAAATGTCACTTGCTGACATATGCAGCTATTTCGAGAAAAACTGACAGGGGGTTCCGGGAGCATAGGATGATCGAATGACCCAACCACCCTCGCCGAATGGGAATGTCTTGAGCCAACGAGGCCGCTGGTTGGTTGTGTTGCCGAAGAAGGATCGCTAGAATGCAGGTTGCTGTCGGGTGCAACTATCGCGCCAGCGGGACGGTCTCCACCCTCAATGGCCTGGATATGTGGCGTCGATAAACCGGGGTAGAAGCTTGCCGGACGTATCTCAGGGAATATTTCATGGACTGTGGTGTTCTGGGGTGCTTACCCTCGCATGAGGCGCCGGTATAGCATGGGGGCCCGGCGCCGTAGGCGAAGTCGACCCGGCAACGTTGTCTCGTGTGTGTGGACCCCAGATCGAATACAATCATCCATGACTCCCCAGATGCGCATTAACTGCGCGGATGTTATTCAAGCCTATCTGGTACCGTGCCGTTATTTTGTCTGACCTTGTCATGAATAACTTCATCGTCGTAGCCAAACGAGCGTTCATTGTCGTAGACTATCTGAGCGATAGTCATCTGCAGATCAAGTTAGTATACGCAGTTGTATTATCACGGACACAAACAATCCAAAGAGCAGTTGTGTGAGACCATATGGCGCAGGCAAGTTCTAGGGCCACAGAGTCACAGACATAATTCACCCCACACTCCACATTTAGCCCGCCGACGGGCTAGGAGAACGAGACAGAAGTGATGGGCCTTACATTGTGCACACGGGTTAGATTAAGCAAGTTGTCCCCAGATTTGAACGGGTAGGGAGGCTGTTCCTTATCTGCGGGAAGCATCTGGCTCGCAACCGAGCTTCCATTAGAATGTACATGTTGGTGCAACCGCGCGCCATGCACAGAGCGTTTGTCGATGCCTTTGTAGAAGAGATTTTCGCCGACTAGTGGCCGAATGTATCGGGATCATGCTAAGATACACCTCCCTCCAAACGTACCTTTTGTCTCCTCATTCACCACGAAGCCACCCCCAACGCTATAATACATTGGTTTCTGGACTTTCCCGGGAGTCAGCTCATCACGGAAACTCACCTGAAATACTCGTTTGTGGCCAAAAGGTCGCCATTCTCATCGAAAACGGAAAAGCGCATTCCGTTAGGGTGGGTTTTGAGGACTTGGTCCCACCGCCATAGCATATCACGATCTATGTCATACGAAATACGGTGCTTCCCTCCTAGTAAGAGAATCTTGTTTCTCTGGATGGCCGCGTAGCGTGAGGAGATAGTGCCGGTGTCAATTGTTTCCGGATCGGAACCTAAACGTACATGTTAGAGTGCGAGGTGGAATCAAAAAAGGACAACCTTCTAAGCCTAGAGTAATGCTTGGGGTGTATGGTGGCTGTAAACGAAGACTATTAGCGAGCAGGTACTCTTGCACAAGATACCGAACCCACCCTTTCCCTGGTCACCAAACGAATGTCAGTCACTTAAGGATATAAGCCAAACACTGCGCTGGGTCATTCGCACCTGTTGCGGCAAGGGACCCATAACTGATGTGAATAGTTAGCTTTCTGTTGCGACGAGAGATGAATGACATACAGCGAGGTTTTAATAGTTCTAACCTAGGAGACTTTAAATTGATACGTCGTCCAACACGGAGAACAACACTTACTTTATCCAATAAACCCAAATCTAGTAAGTCGTTGACGAATATTTTCCCCGCACGCATTGGCCCAACGGTATGTGAGCTGCTCGGGCCAACTGTGAGGTAGTAATAGATAATAATGGCGCAGTCCTCAATAGCAAGAAGGGTCGGCATGACACGAGCGACACTGACCCCCGATGCTGAAAAGATCAAAGGTGGAGATGACGGCATGCTCGGGTTTATCTTGGTCCGTCTCCAAACTCGACTCATGGTCATTGCCCTCGGTGGCACGAGACAGGGCGCTGAGATTTCTAGAAGGCAGAGTCCTCAGTAGCGGTCGCTTCGGTAAATGTAGGGCTGGACGTGGAAAGCACAGTGGACGCGTAGTGCTGCGGACACAAAACCAGAAAGACCTCGGAAGGTGCATCAAGAGTTTGCACAAGTCGAGTTTGCGAGACGTGGCTCGATCACTGACAAGGGCTCGATTGGGGACGGACCGCGACTGCCGTCGGCGACGTCGTCTGTAGTTTCAAAGTTTGTTGCAAAGTTCATTGGGGAAGAGAAATATTAACTATCTTCTTTCTCTTCTTTCGCTGTAGGGTAATATCCGGTCACTTAGAAACCTCGAAACCAATCGTGATTCGTGATTGTGGCAAAGTCGCATCCCAAGTAAGATTAAAAATGAAATGCGCTTCGAGCGTTGATAGCCCCGGCTGTCTTTCAGAAATTTGGAAATAGCGCGGCGTCGTAATTACTGTAAATCAAAAGTGGGTTCGATAATATATACAATGAGTGCACAAAAGACAAGGAAGTGGCTTGCACGAGGAGCTGGTCAACCTAGTGCGGTCGCATCTGAGCCAATCGCGACCGTTGCCGTGATCGCTCGTCGGGGGTCACAGTTGCTCGCTCGCTCACTGGCTCGTTCACTCCCCTCGCTTCTCCTCTTCCCCCTTCCTTTGACCACCCGACCTGCATCTCCCTTTCTCTCGTCGTTAGCTAATTGCGCGCTGGTCAATCGAAACAGCGAGTCAAGCCGAGCTGGCCGGGCTGACTCTACTAAAATAGTTCATCTGACTTCTGGTAGGTCTCCCCATATTTTTGACACCCGCTCTCCTAACCTCTCTGCAGTGTTAACGGACTCTTCGTAATCATGAACGGTGCATCAGCCACCCCGCCGCGACGTCATAATGATTTACCAAACTCCTCTACCACTCGTCCCCCTGCATCCTCCTCCACGATGGCTTCGTCCCAGACAAGCCAGCAAATCTCGCTTGAAACCATGCTTTCTACCCATGCAGGAGCAGAGAACCCTGCCTTGAATGCACTCGAGCAAAGTGTCTCCGAACGTAACCAACTCTCGTCTCAGAATAACCAGCTCTGGAAACTTATCGAGAAGTCGCGCGGGCTTTACACCGAGTCCCAAAAAAATTTGGAGAGAGTCAGAATGGAGAGAGATGCCTACAAAGCGAAGCTCCTAACGCTTGGGGAGAATCCAGACGCTGTTGCACGCGGTTACAAAGTGAGAGAGAAGCAATTGAAGCCGTCCTCTTCTAGCAATGGCATGCGCCAGGGCTCCGACAAGCTCTCTTCCCAAGGTTCAGGTTCTGCTCGACCCGCCCGTCATCAATCAGCTGACACAGGTACGTGGCCGTGTCGTGCCAACCTGCCCTGGTTTGCTAAGTTCTCAATGGTTAGGTTTGGATGCAGATGCAGACTCACACACTCTTACACCCCAGTGGCAGCCAACCTCTCGAGCTCCTCCGATCGTAACTGTATCGCGCTCCTCGCTCGATGCCCTTGATGTTCCGATCATACCGCCAGTGTCTTCTATGCCACACACCCAGCAGCCATCGACAAAGCCACTCAACGTATCCAAGGTCGATGATCGCCCTAGCACAGACCGGGGTTCTTCTTCTCCCACCAGTCAAGCTGCCTCACCGTCTGCCTACTTTCCTCCCAATAGTGTATTGGCATCTGGTCCATCGACCGCTCCGCCGCTAGAGACAGCAGCGTCATCCAGCCAGTCCGGCATTTCATTTCTTACACGGCCGCAAGCAGCTAGTCGTGAGTCAAGAATTACCATCCCGGACGAGGCAAAGCAATATATATCCTCGGTGATGGATTCACCAGCGAATAGTCATCGGGTTCTGGAGCACGATAGTCGGGGACAGTCTCCAGCCCATTCTAGTGCTCATAATGTACCCGATTCCCGAGATTCGGCCACTGATAAGTCATCTACTCGTAGAGATTTGTCTGATGGAGAGTTCCTGGATTTAGATGATTCGGACAGCCTTTATGATTCCGCAGCCGACCACAGCCTGACGTCACCAAGTCAAGATAGCAGGAGCCCAGACGACGTTCGACAGCCACGTGTTGCGGTGCTACCCCCTGCCGCTGATGACTTTCCCCTCCCTCCTGGCATGGCAAATGCAAGTAACGGTGACTTAGGGACGCCCCAGGCCATTCCCTGCGATTCAGCGAACCCGCAAAATCGACGGGCCAGATTCCCCCACCACTCCGACGCCTGTTGCTTACGGTTCACGCTCGTCGGTCATGTCGGTATATCAAAGTGTCATCCCCGAGCAGGACTCTCAAGTACAATTTCGTGCCCTTCCCCTTCTTCCTCACGACCTTCCTTACACACGTGTTACCGTGACTAATTCCTCCATACGGCCAAACGACCGCGGCAAGGATGTGCTCTCCTTTGTGGTTATGGTGGATCCCGGGAATCAAAAGGAGCCCTACTTGATTGAAAAGCTCTACAGTGATGTCCTCGGACTCGATCAGCGCATCCGTGCTCGTTACGGCAAGAGTATTCACAAGAAAATCCCTCATCTACCAGACGGCAAACTGTGGAGGGATCATGCACCATCGAGAGTCGACCAACGCAAGGTATGACCTCTATTCTTTGCGCGTGCCAAGCACTGAATGTAGTTTTTGTAGGCCGTACTTGAGCAATATGTTCAGGCGCTCATCGGCCTTCCTGTCAAGAACAATGATGAGATTATCGCATTCCTGACTTCGGACGTCATCAAGGAAACAAACAAACCCGTGGCCCGCGATGGTTACAAGGAAGGATACCTGACGAAACGCGGAAAGAACTTTGGTGGCTGGAAAACGAGGTTTTTTGTTCTGCAAGGCCCGCAGCTGGAGTACTACGAAAGTGTACGTGATCGAGTTCGCAGATGGTGGGCGATGACATTGACCAGACTTCTCCCTCAGCGTGGGGGTCAACACCTCGGAACTATCGCCGTCACCGGTGCGCAGATTGGTCGCCAGCACCGGCCAGCAGATAAACGCGAATCCGAGGAGGAAGGGGAGTATCGGCATGCCTTCTTGATAATCGAGCCCAAGAAGACCACCGGAGGATCGCACCGACACGTTTTGTGTGCCGAGAGCGACAGTGAGCGCGACAGCTGGGTCGAAATTCTCGTGCGCTATGTTTCCGGCGCGTACGACGAACATGCTTCACCGCAGACTGGCCTCTATGTCAACACGTCTACCGCGGCTTCGACTCCCTCCAACCAGCCTCGGTCGAGCACCAGTTCCATTGCGCCAGGCGAACTCTCTTCCCCTTATCGCGATCGTCGACAAGGGCAGCGAACTATGTCAAAGGATGACATCAATGTTAGTGCTGCTGTTCCCTTGTCACAACTCCCTCCCGATCCGTCGAACGCGAAGCTGTTCCAAGCTGCGCCCCAATACGACGAAGGCCCGAGCACTTTCTCTAACATCCCCCCCGGGTCTGAACAGCTGACTCCTGTGTTCACGGATGCGCAGACCGCAAAGCGCCTTTTGGACAAGGGACAGTCATCGAGTACTTCGAGTACCGAATCGCCTTTGTCTAGCTCACTTCCTACAACATCCCCTCTGGATACCGCAGGCGGCGAGTTCGCACCGTCAATCGGACCGCGAGCCAATTCCGAATTGGGGCACTATCCGGATCTAGTCGATCCTCGAGGCAACCACGGTGGCCGTAACCCTCAGCCCTCACCAGAACACCCACGCCAGCGCCAAGGTCGCCGTACCTCTCTCCACCCCACACCGGAATCCGCACTTTCATCGGAGAGCCCCTCTCCAGGTGACCGCTCAGCTTCACCGGAGGGCGTCAATCAAAGTGCGCCTCGAGCAGAAATGCCTGCAAAAGTGAAAATATCGGGTCCGATGAATGGCACGCCAATTCCCGCTGGACATAAATTTGGTGCTAAGGAGCCTGCCGTGGAAGCGGTGCAAAGCGACCGCAGAGACAAAGTCAAGTCGCGTATGTTTCAATGGGGCTGGAGGCAGCAAGGAGGTGAGTAAAATTTACATCCGGACTAACCGATTGTAGCTCTTAACGTACCCGTTTGATTGATACGCCCAGAGAAACCAATTACGCCTGCACACGTCCACCGCGCGGTGTTTGGCGTAACGCTGGAGGAGTCCCTTGAAATTGCCGAAATCGCTGGTCTTCCGGCAATCGTCTTTCGCTGTATCCAGTATTTGGAGAAAATGAAGGCTGACCAAGAGGAAGGAATCTATCGGCTCAGCGGGAGCTCTGCGGTCATCAAGAATCTGAAGGATAAATTTAATACTGGTGCGTTCTATTTCATGGCCACTATTCCCAGAAAACATTGACTGACCCCGTGACAAGAGGGGGACGTGGACCTACTTCGCACGGACGAATACTGGGATCCCCACGCCGTAGCGGGCCTGCTCAAGGGTTTTTTCCGGGAACTCCCGTCGAGTATCTTGACGCGTGATCTCCATATGCGGTTCCTCTCCGTCATGGGTACGTTCCAGATAGTCCATATCTGCGAATCTGTGCCAGTTTTTTGTAGTCTAATATCGACATTGTTCATTCAGACCTGGTTGATCCCCAAGAACGAATCACCGAGCTATCGCACCTCATCGCGATTCTACCAGTCGCAAATTACAGCCTTCTCCGCGCTTTAACGGCCCACCTTATCTCTATTGTTCAGAATGCGAACGTCAACAAGATGACGATGCGCAACGTGGGGATCGTGTTCAGCCCAACCCTCGGAATTCCTGCTGGAGTCTTCAGTCTTATGCTGGCAGAGTTTAACCGCGTATTCAATGTCGACGATGACGCAAGTCAGGCCGAGAACGCGGTCGACGAGAAAGATGACGTGGTGCCTCGACCCGACGAAAGTGACGAGGGGGACATCAGCCATCGAAACAGCAAACACTACCTGGACGCTACTACCGACCAGTTACTTGGGCTCTCAGGGCGTAAGCTAACAGGTGCGCAATCCTCCTAAGCATCATCGTTTGATGAGTACTTTGACACGATTATTTCTGTTATGGCGGATAGACCCGGATGAAGAGGGACAGTCCGATGATGCGGAAGAACTATCGATGAACACGGAGAGTGGCGCGGATACAACAGACCAGGACATGATGGTGGAGTCTTCTGGAGGGAACCAATCAAGTTCGAGTTCTCAACCAGCACAACCATTGGTGGAGCTTACACCGTCGTCTCGGTCTCGCGTTTCCAATGTTGCCGCAGCGCGGGGATTAGGTATCCGTGTAACGAGTTCAGATGGACCGCGACACGGTCTCACCCCCGGGCTTCCGACCTCACCTCGACCCATGGCACGATCCCCCAAAACCGCGGTACATCCGCAAGATGTTGCGACCTTGGCTCCACCGCAACAGCAGCGATGAACGCACAACACACCCTTACCTGGAGCATCCCTTCCGTGTTCTGTGGTGACGTTATATGGTCCCGCTGCGCCCGGCGGACGCGGCGCAGACTCGATTGCACCTCGTTGAGAGTGCACGAACGAATACTGTTTTTTCTTCTATTTTGAGGGCGGCGTGTATCAATCACCGGAATCAAATTTACCCCCGCATGATGATGTTTCATAATTATTATTTTACCCATTTATACCACTGCACTTGTTCAATTTGACAATAACATATCTGACCCGTCTACATTGAAAGCGTGAGAATTTATTCGACCCCCCACTGGTAAGCCGCGCGCTCGCGACACGACACCCTTGTAAATCAACACCTGTGGGGCTTATGGGTTTCCGACAGGGTGTCCTGCTTGCCACAACATGCTTCCTCTTCGGTGAGCAACGGTCGACGTCCTGATTATCAGGCTCCACTGATCATTTGCGCCAGGCGTGTTGCTGGCGTGTTTTGCTATTGACTACCGCGTGTTGTTTTCGACGCTAACGGAGGAGACCGTGGAAGATGCTTTCCAATATTATAGGACGTTTTACAATGCGCCTCCCGGGATAAAGGTATGCAACGTTGCACCCGAGGGGCATCACTAGGCTGAGTTCGGGACGCTAATGTGTGTGTGTGATCAGGCGCTGCTTCATGCACTCATGGGCATCGGAGTTGTTGCGATCGTCGCCAAAATACACCGTTGGGACGAGAGTGCGATGTTCTTTGATGGGGGTTCGCTAGGTGAGTCCCTTCTCATCCCGTCCCGTCCCCACCCCGGCTTTCTCTCCTTTTGGGGGTGATGGTACGTTTTTCTTGCTGAACACCGGCGATAACAGCGGCGTTTGTTTTTGCTATCTCAATGTACATCACGGTGACAATACCTGCTATTCAAACGGTTGTGATACCGGTAGAAGGTGTGGACACGCGTGAGGACCAGATCGAGGCGTTGCGTGTACTTTCCGCCGGAAACACGTTGATCATGGTGCTTCTCGGTGGGATATTGGTATTGCAGGTACGTTCGCCGCATGTTGATTAGAGGCCGATTCTAACCAGATTTTTGGTCACGCGCACAGGGCGGACAGGAATGGGCCCGGAGATTGGAAGCGAGAGAACTGGCAAAGATTGCGGCGGAGGAAGCGAAAGAGAAGAAAGACCTCTAAATTGATTTTACATAATCTAGAACTACTCCTATCCATGTCCCCCCTTCCTCTCGTGAGATTGCTAAACTGGTGTGCGGACAACGGCATTCACATTCACCCTAACGTTCGCGTCCTTCACGAAAACAAGAATGGTATCTGCGTTCGCACTGCAAATGGTTCCATTACCCCCGAACAGTCTCGTAAGCTTCTCTTTTCACACAATTACCATGCGTGATAACTCCCTGTAACGATTAACGTCGTCCCTCTTCTCTTAGTTGTCGTAATTCCGAAGTCCGCCGTCCTCTCCACCCATTCGTGTGCGTTGGCCGCCGATGTTCCCCACTCACCGTGTGGTCACGACGCCACCCTTGCGCTTGCCCTGGCATTGTATTCCGAGCAGTGCGTCTATCACTTCGTGCCGCGTTCTAGGTCTGCATTCCACCTGCATCCACAGATTACTAGCCTCGCGGTCTCGATGGGCCGGGTACCTACAGTCCCTCCCAACTGACCGAAATTGGGATGGGATTGCACTTTTTTGGGGTCTCATGTCGTCTGGCAACACAAGCGACGGGCACCGAACTGAATCAGACGGTCTAGACTTTGATAACGATGCCGTCGAGGCAAAACGGTGGCTGAATGGCACAGAAGCCCAGACACACTTTTTCCTTCCGGGTCAGCCCAGGACGCTGCTTCTCGTACGTCTTCAACTGTTCACGCCACAGGGGATGATCTGATGACTAACGCATCCAATGTCTCCCCTTTGCGTTGCTAAAGAGCGAAATCTTAAACTTCTACTCCTCGGTGGCAGCACCGCTCCTCAAGTCCGCAGGGTTCTCTCCATCTGAGCGGGAGTTTCAGCATGCCTACGCGCTCGTGAGCTCTCGTGCATTCATGGTTGACGCATATCACGGCCTCGCCATGGTGCCCATTGCTGATGCGTGAGTAATGGCAGCCGTCAGCGGCTATACTGATTGATTCTGGGCCCGCATTTATTCCTCTTTTCTATTACTGACAGCTTTAATCATTCACAAGACCACACTGTCCACCTGGAGGTTCGTATCTGCCGACGGTTCGGCATTCGGTCTCGCGCGTGCGCGTCAGGGGCTATCTTCGCTCACTTTCGTAAAATCACAGAGCGATTACGATGTGTGTACGTTCTGCGGCTCTCTTTCGGAGTGCCCTCACGACACGGAAAATCGCGAGGACATGGCAGTGCCAGCGTCCCGAGCCGACGCGGCAGATCCCGATAACACTTGCGAGATGGTCGCGAATGCCCCTGCCGCCCCGGGTGAAGAAATATTCAATACATATGGCGCATCACTCAGCAACGCGGAGCTACTCATGCGCTACGGGTTTATGCTCGACGCCAATGACAACGACGTTCTTACGTGGACGACCGAAGAGATATGGGACGCGGCAGGTGCCGCGCTAAGCGATCCCCATCTGTGGGAAGACGAAATCGGGTATGGCGTCTGCATGGAAATCCTGCGCGACTGGCTGTACGACCGGGGATGGGCAGACTCCGAGCTGGTGGTTGACACCGAGCTAGCAGAGAATAAAAACGCTTTTTGCATGACCGCTGACGGGATGATCTCGCACAAACTATGGGTTGGGATCGCGCTTGCCTCTCTGCAGCGACAGGGCGGCGTGAAAGTGGAGGTCATACAGACGCGTCAGCTCTTGTCAAGCATGGCACGGGTGCAAATCCAGCTAGAGCAAGGGCAGGCGACTGCGGGCGGCAAGGATGACGATAGTGATGCATACGAAGTGCGTGATTATGCTGCACCTGATGGCGCCTGCCTGTGCACATCATCACCATTTGGGCTGACAATGGGATAATTAAAAATTATGCAACATTCATTCGCAATGCCATCTGGGTTGGTGGTGCCGCCCAAATCGTTTGGTTTCTGGGAAACGCGTGTTGCGCCTGCCTCCGGTGATGCGGACACGTATACAGGCGTTGGACAGGCTAGTTCGCACGATCGGGGAATTGTGCACACGGAGGTTGGATCGGATTTCCCGTGTGGACGTACAACAGCAGGACAACCACGGTCGGGGTCTTGGCGTGCATAGTGCCATGGTGGGCAAGTACATTGATGTGAGTGTCCTTTTGTTTGCCCGAATCGGTCGTATTAGCGACGAGTGTTCGGCCTCGATACATGAGGAGCTGTCTGTTACGCTTCCAGAGGAGAAGACAGCATTGTTCGGCTGTAGCGGGTATAGTATGACACACGTGGTGTCGGTCTGGTAGGGTGGTGAACCGGTGAAGGGGGGTGTACTGTCTCTCATTGTTCTCAACCGTATTTGGCAGGGCCTCGGGACGGCGCAACAGAAGACGCGGCTGGCAGTTACGTTAGCGTTGGGAGAAATATCGATAGCGGAAAGCTGTGTGGCGAGCTGGAATGAGTTGGCAGCGATGGCGCGGGCGCGAGGATGATTGAGTGCAGTTATATTTTTACGTTCTTGACAAGTGACTGCACTAGTAGGAGGTGTAGCGCTGCGTAGCCTAGAACTAGAACCTACAAATAGGGAGATGGTCCCGGGTATCTGGTGGCTGGTCCGTGGTCCCATGGACCTGGTATGTTTAAAAGAAGCAAGGCGAGGGGTGATGAAGCGGCGGGTACAAATCGAGTTCCGCCGAGAACCAGGCCGGTCGAGGCAGAGGAAGCAACTAGGCATCAGCCGGACCATGAGAGGGACGAAGACGGAGAATTGTATTATCCATGAAGTCGAGCGCAAGAGTGGGAGGATATCCTCGGATTTGGGGGAGAGGAAGGGAAGAGGCTTCACACTAGTAGCAGTGTCGTGAGAGCAATCTATGGTGGATCTCGATGGGCAGGGTCTTGGACCTAAACGAGGTTAGAAGGACGAAGTCGATCTCGATGGCCAAAGTTTGATCTGAGATTTATTATTCGGGGGTCGGACCCCTGACACACGTCCACTGCATTATCAGTCGACTTGTATTTTTAATATAAGGCCAACCTGGCACCTCGCATGCCTCTCGTCCTCGACACCCTCCAACTCATCCTCCCTTGATTGACATCTCCTCCCTTCTCTTCCATCTCACTCTCTTCAAATGGACACTCAGTGGTGTTTGACCTGCAACCGTCACTTGGTATGCCTTTCCCGGCAGACTCCCCCTTGCAACACCCTTCGCTGATACTCTCGTCATTTAGGAGAGCTCAGATGGTGTCTATTGCTCATCGGAATGCTACAATGAGGACAACCCGTCCACGACACATTCCTCGATTTTGGACTTCCACGATGTATCCGCTATTTCACAGGCTGGCCCCTCATCCAGTCTATGGCCCGCTAGCAATCATGAGGGTATCTTGGCTTGGGCAAGAAATGTATCGCCTGGTCTGCCCTTGGATAAACGCACACCATCTCCCCGTCGCCCAGCATCCAAACCCATCCTCCTAAACACCGGCATGTCCTCCCGGCCATTAGCTCCTGCGCTTTCCGTTGCATCATCACCCGTGCTTGCCCAACCCTCTCACCCTATCCAGACCCCACGTTCCTCCGAACGTCCACGTCCATCCCTCTACCACCAATCGGCCGGTGGTTTCAGCACCACCACTACGTCGTTGGCAACGGACTCCGTCGCCACACCCGTCTCTGGCGAGGACGACCGTGTCGTTTCGCACGTCAATGGCCCTCGTCAATCACAGTCCTCAGTGATCGGTGCGATCGCGAAGCACGTCCGCACATGGGTTGGGAATACCTCGTCCCGCCAAACACCTCCCCCGAAGCGCTCTCCGCAAGATCCTGCTGTCGCTGGTGTGGACTCTGCCCCCTTCCATCTCCCACGTTCGCGCGAAGCGCTTTGTCTTCACCTGGCCGACGATGTTGTCCTTCCAGAAAAGGGAGCCACGACACAGGACGAGCCTGTCCTAGCTGGCTGGTTGGGGCGGCCGAAACAGCCCACCAAACCACTCCAGTTGCCAGCGCCTCGCGATCATCCAGCATTCCGCACACGGGGCCGCAAGACAGCGCGTGTTTATTGTTGAGCGCTCCGCATCCCCTCTTTTCTCGTTATAGACGTCTGCTTTTTTTTTTTTTCTCCCACTCTCCTGTGCATCGTGTTCTCGCAGTTATCATGAAAATTCCCTCCCCTCATTCTCAGATTCCGTAGCTATCTTTCGCAGCAATATGGATGACATCTCCTTGCGGAAGGACAAGAAAAGAAAGAAAAAATCAAACCCGCAATTTTTCAACGATTTTACCTCTTCCTTCTAAAAGCGTATACACCTCTTGGTGTCTTTGTCTTGTTCGGCTTCCTCACTCTCACTTGCATAAGTACTATGATCTTCTCCATCACTCCGGTCGCATTCCTCCCCTCTACACAGTCCATCTCACCGTATATACATAGCATCTCGCCTCTCCCTTCTTGATCTACCACCATAGCTCTTTGACCATCAACGTCCCCATTCTACTCTGTCTTCTCACCCTCCCTCCTCATCCCCACGCATGTGTGTGTACGATTACGTTATTTGTACTAATCTATTGCGCACGCCAGCGGGCACCATATAGAGTTTTTTTTTCATGCGCTACCGTTATGCTGTGAGTGAGATCCTCGGAGTGGAGAGGACGTGAGAAGGACCCCACTCAGTGTGCCGAAGGGGAAGTGGGGAGTGTCATCATGGCTCAAGTGGGACTGGGACTCGAAGGTTTGTTTGGTTGGAGGGTTGGAAGGGCGATAAGAGTACCCCTACGTTTGCCTTTGCTTCCCTTCCCCCTTTCCTATTCTCTTTCCCTTGCCCTGAAGGGCATTTTCCCATAACCCGATGCCCTGGCGCGCGGTATACTCCAAATCCGTCGATGAGTCGATGAGTGCCCATCCTTGCTTCCTTTCCCGCGCGAGTCAAGAAGTTGTCCGCAAACTGCTTGCTTTATACACCAACCCAGCCCAGCCCAGCCTCCTCCCAACTTTGGCCTTTCGTCGCCAGTTTCTCCAGCCCCGTCGCCATCCACAGTAAATCGGTGATCACGGCTTCTTTCCCTCCCCCCTCCGCTCTCCCGTTCCCCCTATTCCTCTTTCCCTTCTGTGTGGCGCCTTGATCGTCCTCGTCGAGGGTGGCCGCCGTGCCCGCTTGCGTTATTGCGACCTATTCCTACTTTTTTATTTATTTAAATTTTATCCCAACACAACGACTCATTTGTATGGCGGGTTGACTAACCAACACTCCGGGGCCACACATTTGTCCACCTCGGCCCCCGCCCCCCCGAATGCGTACGCAGCGGAAATGTGATTCCGCACACCCCATTGCCAATGAGAGGTTGAATTTGTCAAATTACAATGTAAATCTTTTGATTGCTCGTTGACTCGGTCCTGGAACTGGGACGACAACGACGACCATCATCAATCTAGTGCCTTGACATATTCTAAATAACGAGTAACGCCCCTGCATTGCATGTGTGAACCCCATCCGCGCAACTCTTGTCTTTGGTTGGTCAAACCTAATACACCACACGCCGTCGTCGTCGTGGAAGCGCACGTACGCCGTCTCCACCGACCAGGCGCGCTTTATCTCCCCCGTTTTCCCCCTCCATTGTTTACACTGTTGTTGTCGCGTTCCTGAAACGGCTTTTTATATTTTCCCCCAAATAGAATTCGATTTTTCTCATTTTAATACGTGATAGATACGTGGACATCTTTGGCTTTTGCGAGATACGATTGCACTTGTACAGCACAACAAATATAATAATAAACTAAAGCCGTGGCAACCGACGCACTGTTCCCCCACAACGACTGGTGGCGTTCGATTTTTACAGTACTGTATTTGCGAACGCGTGATTCTATGTGGAAGCCCTTCTCTTCCTTGGCGGCTCGGCGCGCCAGTGGTCGGTCCTCTGACCTTTGTTTCACTTGAGAGGATGAATGAACGAACGTCTCTCCATACCAAAACTCCGAGGCCATGGTTCAACGCCAGCCCTTTTCCAGGTGCGCGCAAAGAGGGGCGGTGCTGCGCAGCAGCAGAGCGCTGATGCGCGTCTAGCGGCAGGACGGACCATAGCACGCCAAAGGCGCTCTTACGCCAACGCGCCGGGCTCCCCCATCTGATGAATTGAAATCGTCCACCGAGGTCTCTGGTGGACACGCGCCCAGCGGTACTGTACTGTACTGTACTCTGACGACCCTGACCGCTCAAGGCTGTGGGGCCGTAGTTGCCACGAGATCCGAAACTCAAGAGGGGCGCCTTGCCCGTTGAGGGAAAGAACTTGAAGGGGAGAAGGTGGACCCCCGCCCACCGTGACACGGGGCCAGGTAAGGGACGAGTCGGTGGCTCAGATGGGCGTCGTTGTCACAACACGTTCTACGTTCTTCGCGATAAGTTGACCCCAACTGGGCATGCGCTCTTGATCAAGTGACCCGCATCAGCTGCTCCTTCGATTCCAGTTAAGAATTCCACTTTCCCTTCCTGGAAACAGGGCAAGGGCGAGATAGCTCTTCCCTGCTACTGGGAAACAGACCCTCTCCCCCCTCGACCGCCTTGTCCCTCCCAACCAGTGGCACAGAGAGCTCGACGGTCATGCCCAATCCAGACGTAAATGACGCGCGTTCTTTTCGCACTCGTTCCCCACTCCTGTCGGGGCCCGACAAATCCACGCCGAACGTGATGGCCTGTCACTGTCACCGTTGCACGTACATGCCCACACCGACGTAGCGGAGTCCACAACAATGCAACTGTGTTCGTTCCTCGTACGACCCCCAAACCAAAATCTGTAATTGCATGCATAATATGTATTTCCTGCGTTCCTTCGGGCGGCTCTAAAATACTGTACACTCAGTCAGACATGGACAAATCGTGGCCGTAGTTATCTCGGGTAGCTCAGGCACCCCTTTCCCTCCCGGGGGCCGGGGAGGGTAATAAATGTGCGCTGATAAGAGCTTCAGCCCTCGGTACGCGGACGCTCGACGGCTGCGAACACGAAAGCGACGCTTCCTCACCGGGCTCCCCTCGCCTTACGCAGCACAGAGTACGTACGAGCGAAGCGAGGCTTATTGATTGCGCTTAGTCGTGACTCCTTCGGGAAAATGGCTCCTTACTCCATATTCCCTCGAGTGTGTAGTGTGTGTGACTCGTGTGTGAAACTGGCCGCGCGCGCGCGTCGCGTGTGGATATGCTCTTTTTTTTTTTTTTGATCTGAAGCATACAGTATCATATTCTTGTCGAAGCACGCAGAGTTTCGCTACCTTCACTTTGGCACGATGGACGTCACTCGGAACCGGCATGTGGATGTGCGTGGATGATGCTGAACGTACATGCTTACACAATGACATGAAACCTTTGTCGCCGACCGAAATTTTTTTTTTTCTTTCTTTGGGTTCTTTTCTTTCGTTTGCTGAACATTCCCCTCACCCCATATGGTCAATTCATACCGCCCTTGGCAGGTGGATGCTGGCATTGGCGACGTCACTCGCGAGTGGATGTAGGTAGGTGGGACAGAGGCTTATCGTGAACTCACGGCGCCGCGACGTATTCCCGATTTGCACAGCTTCATTAGCTTCATTAGCCACCGATCGTAATCTGCGACCAGCTTGCCGCCGTTCGATTACACAGTAGAGTCCGCGAGTCCGCGTGCAGGAGGCGTGTCGTTCCTGCGGGTCCCGCCGGCGGAGTTGGCGTTCTTTCGCAGAGGCAAGCACGGCGCACTCCACAGGACGCAGCCGGCCAGCCCCTTTTCCGATTGCCCAGTCAGTCAGCCTTTTCCTTTGCACGTACTATACTTTATCAGTGGTTTTCTCCCAGGGAGACGCATCAAGGCGATCTGCCGAGGCGAATGAACTCGGGTCAGACTAATTCGTCGTTCCGTTTTTCGCACGCTAGGCTGGGGCTTCCATGCACAGTTTTTGATCCACTCTTCGGATTTTCGTGGGTCGACCATGCACCAGGCATCGCCCAGCGGCGCGCCACAGTTACAGAGGCGTCGGGGCGGCACTGATAGTAACCGTTTCTTAGGCAGGAATCAGGCAGGCAGGCAGGCGGAGGCGGGTAAGGTTTGATTGTTTATGATATGACAGAAACAGGGTAACCGTCACGCAAACGTCTTTGTCCCCCCACTCTCACGGCCCTGTTAGATGCCTGTCTGTCAGAACTTGTGCGTGTCTGTACATTAGGCTTGTAATCGGGTGCACACGCCGCCGGTGGCACGCAAGAGTACTATAGCTGAACGTCTTCTGACGGTAAAACACACACATCCGAATCCGTTGGGAAGTTGTGGCCACCCGGGCGCCACTCCAGCTGAACGGTCCCAGACGCTCGTCACCCGATGTCCTTTAGCGACTCCTCGGAGAGGTAGACATGCTCCTTATAGGTTTGACTCCGCTATCGTGGTTCCGCTATCGTGAGCCATTCACACAAATCGAAACGCCGCATATACGATAGAACCGCCAGCACACACCATTATGGAGCTCCACCCAGGGTGCCCTTTCGATTTCCTAATAATATGAAATCGGTGGGGAAAGTGCTAGACCCTTCATGAGGGGAGCTGTCATCGAAATTGGCTCAGCTGGACCTCTCGGGCTCTCGGGGTTCTTGTCCATACAATGTCGGTTTGTGGAATTAGGCTATAATGTAGCGAGCAACGCGTAAAGGGACTCGGGGGCTCGCGCTTATTCGGGCGAGACAGTTCCACACCTGACCCAAGGGCCAACGTCAAGTTACGCTATTACCTTTACTGTATCACACGGATGCTGTCCTCTGATTAGCCATTTCGACCTTAAATGTCTGTCCAGCTGACAGGGGCTCCACGGCATCTAGAGTCCACGAGGACCAGGTTTGAGACAGACAGGTCGGCTGTGCATGGGACTCGCCTTCCGCCAGCCTGAGTGTGCGATCATCAACCGTTCGAAGGGCTAATCCAGGTGCAAGGACCCTACTCCGATCCTTCTCATTTGTCACAACGATACATCTACAATTTCAAACGTATGCAAGTGTTCCGCTTTCGCGGTGTTCTTGGAAGGGCAAGTATTTTTTCTGCATCTTGAGTTCGGTGTTACATCGTTCGGAACAAGGGCCTACTACTGGGGTGGTGGTTGGAATCTGTCAGGACAATCAAATAGTCAGCTCCACACGTATGCGTTTCGGGGTGCATTAATACCCAGGAGGAGGTCCGCCGAAACCAGGAGGCGGGGGGAAAGGCACACCCGGCGGGAAACCGGGGGGGCGGAAGCCATGGAGGTGCACCTGGCATTCCTGGTGGCGCAAATGGCATTGGGGGTCTAGCAAAGGCAGGTGGTCCCGCTGTCGCAGTCAAATAGGTCGCAAGTGAGCAACGATCATTCCCGATCGAAATTTCTAAGGGACAATACGCACCAGGAGGCATCATTCCCATTCCGCGCCCAGCCGGCATACCGCGGCCTGGGCCAGCAGGAAGCTGAATAGTAGGAAAATGTGAGATGGTGATTATTATTATTATTTTGAAAGGAATTGCACGCACCGCACTCTTCTTGTCGTCATCCTGGACTGGTGGGGGGCCCTCTACGGACAGTGATACAACAGTTTCTCCACGGAGGATCACGAGCCCTAGGGCACGTTTCATCTCCTGCTCTGGGCCAGCCTCTGTCTCTTCTGGCTTTTTCTTCGGCCTGACGCGACGAAACTCTTCACAATCGGCAAGGACGAGGTTCATATGCCTATCAAAGGCAAGCATTTGACCGATGAAGGCACGTCCGTCGTTGATCGTAACCTTCAGCCTCCAATTAATGAGGCTGAGCATTTTCCCACCTTTGGATTTCGGAGGAGGCTATAAAAAAAGGAAGGGGTGTGTGTCAATGTACCCATGAATGAATTTTGAGGCTGAATGCACAAACCATGGTGAATGATAGCAAGGGTTGTCCTAAACGATGAACACGACGAGAATCGACAATGCAATCGCTGAGGCCAAACAGAAGTAAACAGACTTTTCGTTCGCCGGTTACCTCGGCCCGTAGATCCAGTGAGTCGTTGGCCCTATATGATACTCTCAGCCGTGGGCGGCTCAACTTTGCGGCACAACTATTCTAAGCAAAGCGTTCGGCATGTCACGATGGGACTATAGTCAGCTGCACTCTCAGGCTTTATGAACGAGTCAAACGACGACACTCTTGGTTAACATCGCATCGAAATGAGCACTCTGCGAACCTCTCTCACCCGCTTACTCGGTATGATCACAAGTATTTTATCGAATTTCTGATGCTAAAGTAACTCAATCCAGGCATACGAACTCCTATTGTGCTCGCCCCGATGGCAGGGGCGAGCGGGGGTGCCCTCGCCGGTGAAGTATCTCTTGCTGGTGGCTTCGGTTTCTTGGCACCAGGTGAGGAAGGCGTGGCCATTGCCAAACCCGGCCGGATTTTAAGCTAGACGATTGCTTTTCAGTCTACAGAGGGCTCGAAAATTTCAAGAACGAGTTCGACATCGCGCGCTCGACGCTGAATCGGCCCTCAGGGCCACTTCCCCTCGGGGCGGGCTTTCTCGGCTGGAAGCTGGAGGAGGCGCAGTCTCCCCACGTCGCCCTCCTCGAACTGGCGCTCGAGAACGGCGTGCAGGCCGTCTGGTTCTCCTTTGGCGAGGACCTGGGACGGTGGATCGCGCTCGTACGGAGCCACGACGAAACGCACGGCAAAACCCGCAAGACCCTCATCTTCGTCCAGGTCAACTCGGTCGACGAAGCGCTCCACGCCGCGCAAACGTGGAAGGTAGACGTTCTTGTCGCACAGGGTATAGTGTCGCACGCCCCCCCCACGCTGCAGACAGAGTCGACTCATCGATGCGCACAGGCATCGAATCGGGGGGCCACGGCTCGGCTTCCTCCCCCCCAGTTCTGAACCTCGTTCCTCAGATAGTGTCCGCCCTTCCAGCCCTTCGGAGCGCCGCCCGTGCTCGCCGCCGGCGGGCTCTCCGACGGCGCACACCTCGCCGCCTTCCTGACGCTCGGAGCGGCTGGCGCGGTCGTCGGCACGCGTTTCCTCTTCGCGCAGGAGAGCCTGTACAGCGACGTGCAAAAGCGCGCGATCATCGCGGCCAGGTCCGGGTCCGCCGTGCGGTCCTACGTGTTCGACAGACTGCGCGACACGACCGGGTGGCCGGCGGGGACGGACGGCCGCGCGCTGGCCATGCCTGCGGTGGCGGCCGTGGAGAGCGGCGCGGACATTGCTGCGATAAAGGAAGAAGTTGCGGAGGGCGCGGAGAGGGGGGACCCCAGCTCAGTTATTGCGTGGGCGGGCACGGGGGTAGGACAACCGAATAGGCTTCAGCCTGCAAAGGTAACGACGGACTATCTCCGGCGGGTGCTTGGGTTGAAAAAGGCTGACGTGCGGCTACGATAGGACATTGTGCGGGAACTGCATGAAGATGCTGTGG
Organism: Lactarius hatsudake; assembly: GCA_024734325.1. NCBI lineage: Eukaryota > Fungi > Basidiomycota > Agaricomycetes > Russulales > Russulaceae > Lactarius > Lactarius hatsudake. Next base: position 277,516 of record JANSJP010000007.1, read on the forward strand.
CACGCCTAAAAGCGTCATTCGCCCTAATTGGCGATGAGTGAGGTGATGTGTGATACGGTGCGGCGTCCTGGGAAAAACAGAAGACGAGTCCTCTGGAGACCCTCGCGTCCGTGTACGTCGCACCTGTCCTCGACGGACCTCTGTATGCAGGTGGCCCTTCCCCGGAATTTGGTGTATGACCTGCGTTCGGACCTTGTTTGCCGTACTAGGAGGAAGTATCAAGGTTCAGTTAATCACGTCGTCCGTCCATGACCAGCATCCTTTCACTTCGCGAATCACCGTTCGTGTCGGGTGCGCGAATTTACAATATACCCCTTCGGGCGGGGGAGAACCGCAGGGTCGCAGGGTCTACGTATGCAGGGACCGTGCCGCGAGAGTTCATCATCGCTCATCATCGTCGTCATAAGTCTCTCGATAGAAGGCTTTTGCCCCTTCACGCAACAAAAAGGCGTTTTTGCGGGTACACGCGGCACGTCCCCCCTCCCCCTCCCCTCGCCCAACGGCGCTTCTTTTAATATAAATATCGATGACGACAGCGACGAACAGCCCAGGCTGTTCGGAGTTGTTGACAACCCCTCGTCATTGCCCTGAACCCGAGAAGCAGCGAGCGCGACAGTTGGGTTGGTGGGAGATAAGCACAGGCACGAACAAATACATTTGTCCTGGCAAATCACACGTGAGAGGGAACAACAAGTTCAAGTGGCGCAATCCGTGCGATTGCAACGTTGCATCTTCGCGTCAGCGCCGTGGTTGGGAACTTCATCCATCACGTAGTATTGAGTCCACATATGAGGTCAATGCCAAGTGTGTCTTATACACGCTTTCATGCGAGTTTCTCCGCCATCAGTGCAGAACCCGTCAAGTCAATGTTTCAGTGATGCTTCAATAGAAGGCACCCGACGTGCGATCATCAGAGAAGGACAGGGAACATTTTGGTTGCATTGGATATTTACAAGGACTTGCTTACACACACTCTACTACAACGAACAGACAAACAAATAACTTGGCCCTTTCTTGGGCACTGGAACGGGAAAAGGGTTGGCGTTAACGCCCAGAGCGAAGAATGTTCAGTGCCGTGCGAGCACAGCGATAACGACGTTCCCCAACAAGGGCTAGTCCATGGCCTAGTGCACAATTTCGATAGTCAGGTCTCCCTGATTTATCGAATCGCCTGAAGTAGTCCGCATTAGCTCAAGATTTTGGAGTTTGTTCGGTTACAACCGCGCACCTTCGTGCACCACAACACGTTTGATGTGTCCTGAAACGGGGGCAGTCACGGCAGATTCCATCTAAGATTAGGGTCAGTCCTGGTCCCATCCTTCTAGCAACAAGTTAAATTCACCTTCATGGCGCTGAGGACTGTTACGGGAAATCCCGGGTCGTGAGAAAGCGCCCATAACTCGATGGCACGAAACGAAACGTACTGCAGAGAGGATCACCCTTCTTGATTTCCTGACCCTCTTTCACGCGAACCTCTACCACGACGCCAGACATAGGCGCACCAACAGAACCCGGATCGTTCGTTGCTTTTTCGCGCGAGACCGTTTCCACCGCGGAATTCTTGTCCTCAACGGCCACGGCACGCACCTACCATGCCGCACCACCTTTAGCCTAGTCCAGCAATCGTTTTCTAGTTTGCGACTCACTTCACCGTTCACCTCAAACCAAACATCACGTTGCGCACGTCCCTCGACCACCGGTCCAACGGCCATCAATCGGATGATTAGGGTCTTACCCTTCTCAATAGAAATGTGCATCTCCTCGCCTACATCTGGACGGCCGAGGAAATAACGCGTAGGAATCACGCTGATTGCAACAGAAGACGGTAAGCATCAGAAGTCCGCGGAATAGCTGCCAAGTTTACCTCAAGTCACCATATCTTTGGAGGAACCCTTGGTACTCCTCGAAGACCTGTGGACGAGCACCGATTGGTACATGGGCGTCACGTCCGGTACTTTGGTCCACTTACCTTGGGATACATCACATAGGATGTAACATCGGCGTCCGTAATGTGCTTGCCAAATTTGCTCCGCAACTCAGCCTTGATCTTCTTGAAGTCCAAAGGTGCCAGGCCAGCTCCAGGACGACCATCGATCCGGGGCTTGTTTCGAATGATCTTGCTCCTTAGGGGCTCAGGGAAGCCACCGACGGGCTGCCCGAGATAGCCTTGGAAGAATTCAACTACCGACGAAGGGAAGTCAAGCTGGTCCGCGCGATCGAGGACTTCGGCCTTGGAAAGCGAGTTTTGTGTCATCCATTGAGCAAAGTCTCCGACGACCTTGGACGATGGCGTGACTTTGATGATATTGCCGCACTGCCCGCGCGCGTCAGCTCATGTGGAGTACTTTTAGGAAATTATTTGCCCACCAGGTCGTTTGCTTCGATATACTTCTTCTTAACCTCTGTTCCCAACGATCGTCACATAGCTCATCGAATACCTTAACGCCATTCTCACCTGTCCATTGAGTACCCAGACCAAGTTGAGATGCTTGGAACTAATGCGGCACGTACGGTCAAAGAAGGCTGAACAAGGCTGGGAATGGAACGACATACCATCAGATTCGTATATTGACCTCCAGGCATCTCGTGGTCGAACACGCTGGAGTCCGATGCCCGTACGTTGGCTTCGAAGCAGCTGTAAAGCATGCGGACTTGCGTCCAATATAAGTTGAGAGCTTGAATATCAGCGTAGCGGATGCCAGTCCCGAGGCCAGTCTGCTCCAAGGCCAAGGAAATAGCTCCCATGGGTGGCTGCGATGTCAGACCGGACATGCCTGCGGGGTGTATGTAAGAACATGGAAAATAGGTGCCTCAAAGTGCTTACTATCGATGGCGACATCAACGACATCAGGCGCCCTGCTGCTGCCGCTGCAAGCATGCTGGCGGTAGGAAATACCAGCCGTGTCATGCGAGTGTACGTGGATCGGGAGATCAGGGTACTTGGCAGCGGATACTGCCAACGAGCCTGCATGCGAGTAAAGTGTCACGGAAGATCAACCCCGACGGGGAGGAAACTGTGACATACAGCTTAGCAGACTCAGGTTTGAGCAAGCCGGCCATGTCCTTTGATGCCCAGGACGTGAATGCCTTCAGCGACGATTTGCTCCACGAAGTTAAGGTAATAATCCAGGGTGTACTTAGTCTCGGTCTTGCTCGCGACGTCGCCACTGTAGCATACGACAGCTTCGACCACACCACCGGCCTTCTTGGCAGCATCAATGCCGAGTTTCATCTGCGAGAGGTTCAACATCATCTCAGTAATGACCAGTTAAGTGTTCCATACATTTTCTGTGGAAGCGCAGCTTAGCATCAGGAAATCGGAATCATTTGCAGAGGGTGTACGCACCGATATAGTTCAGTGAGTCGAAGACTCGGAAGATATCGAGACCGTTTTCGACGGCCTTCTTTGAAAAGTCGTAGATCGCATTGTCGCTATCCACAAAGTCAGATCTTTCGACGACCACAAGAACTGGTTTCAACGGACGGATAGCTAGTGTAACCGACGCCATTCGCACCACGCACAAGGGCTTGAAGTGGGATATTTGGAACCAGCCTACGGATTGCGCGCTGCACCAAGTTCGCATCAATGCACTGACCACATAATGCAGCTAGGCGCGACGAACCAGACGTTCCCATGGGTCCTCGTACAGGAACCGCATCGCTACGTCGAATGTTGCACCACCCCAACATTCAAGCGAGTACGCGTTCGAAAGTGCCCAACTTGTCTCCTTTGCGATATTGGCAATGTCAATCGTACGCAGGCGCGTTGCGAGCAAGGACTGGTGGGCATCACGCCACGTCGTATCCATGATGAGCGTGCCGGGGTACTCGCGAACGGCCTTTGCGAAAAGCCTCCGGTCCTTTCTCGACGATGATATTCCGCCAGCCGACTTCGCAGGGGAGTGTTGCGTCAAGCGGTGGGCCATTGGGATCTTCGCGGTTCTGGAACGTAGGAATGACGATTTCATCCTTGAGACCGGGTTCTCCCTTTGTGTAGATATGAGATTATAGGTCGTAACAGTAGATCGAGTTTAAAGAAATTTACGGTTTGGCCTTTGATGGAGCTGCCGTTGACGGCAAGATCCCCAAGGTATGCAAGGAGTTTCTGGGCACGGTTCTGCGTCTGAACTAGCTTGAACAACTCGGGCGTATCATCGATGAACTGCGACGCGATTTAGCGACAACACAACTGCTTCATTCACGTCTGATACTCACAGTTGTCCAGGTCTTTCCGCCGATGAAGACGTCGTGCGTCAAAAGACGGAATAAGAAGGGGATATTTGTCTGTGGACAATCTTTTTAGAAAACCAAAAGAAAATATGAGTCTGAATATCTGTAGCTAACCTTGACGCCGCGGATGCGGAACTCGACAAGAGCACGCAGCATCTTTCTGCGTGCCACTTCATACGTCGTTCCGCTTACACTGACCTTGACCAGGAGACTGTCGTAGTGGGGCGTGATCTGTGCACCCGCGAAGCCGGAGCTGGCATCAAGACGGACACCGTTACCACCAGGCACTACGATACACTTCGATCTTTCCTGTATCAGGTTGGAAATTGGCTGCTGCATCTTCGGTAGTGACGCGACACTGAATCGCGAAGCCACGCTTGGTGATCGCATCCTGCGTTAAACCGAGCTGTGGGAGAGTAGCACCAGCCGCGATTTGGATCTGGGCGGCGACGATGTCGAGCCCAGTAATTTCCTCTGTCGTGGGGTCAGATCGGGGAATGCATACAGTCAATTTATGGGAACGCAGTTACCTGTGATGGTATGCTCGACTTGGATCCGAGGATTAATTTCAATAAAGTAATGTCTTCCTTGTTGGTCGACCAAGAATTCAGCGGTTCCGGCATTCCTGTAATTGACGCTCTTCGCAAGCTTGATCGCGTCCGCCCAGATTGCTTGGCGAACCTCCTCGGGAAGATGCGTCGCTGGGGCAACCTCGACGACTTTTTGATGCCGGCGCTGGACGGAACAATCGCGTTCAAACAGGTGAACGACGTTGCCCTCCGAGTCTCCCAGGATCTGAACTTCGATGTGACGGGGACGTTCCAAGAAACGTTCGATGAAGACCGTGCCATCGCCGAACGCGGACTTGGCCTCGGAGACCGCACGCTCGAAGGCGTTCTGGAACTCGGACTCTTCGCGCACGACACGCATGCCGCGGCCTCCACCACCCATTGCGGCCTTGATGATAACTAGAGAGAACACGTTTGGTGCCACCAACTATATGCGCATAGTAACGGAGATTACCTGGGAAGCCACATTCCTTGATGAAAGAGTCGGCGTCGGACCACTTATCAACGGCTCCTGGTGTTCCGGGGACAACAGGGACGCCGACTTTTATAGCTGAGTGCGCGCGTAGTTAGTCAGGGGATTTCCCGGGTAAGAACTAGCATCAGGATGAGTTACCAAGAGTGCGTGCCTTTGTCTTGTCGCCCAGACCGTCGATGACCTCGGGTGTGGGTCCGACGAAGGCGATGCCAGCTTGCTCGACCTTGCGAGCAAATTCGGCATTTTCAGATAAGAAGCCATACCTACGACAGAGTAGAGTTGGATGTGAAATATATAGTCAATTCCGGATATCTCACCCGGGGTGAATCATATCGACGCCATGTTCAAGGGCGATGCGAATGATATCGTCCTGGGCGAGGTACGCGGCAACAGGGGTTAAGCCAGCGCCGACGCGATAGGCTTCGTCGGCCTAGTAGAATTGATTTCAGCTGTTTGAATATACTAGTCACGCCGCGTACCTTTTGACGATGAGCGGACATCCGATCTTCGTAGGAGTAGATCGCAACGGTGTGCATCGCGAGCTCGTGGGCCGTGCGGAATACACGGACTGCGATTTCCTAGAGATGGAAAAAAAATTGATATTTGGTCATGCATCGAGCTCGTGATGAAAATCGTACCCCGCGATTTGCGACGAGGATCTTTGTCAAGGGCCCGCCGTGGACCAGCAGACTTGCGTCGCATAGTCTGGATAGAGTGCACGGGCGTGCCCGGCACGCTGGGCGTGGCGGCAAAGATGGGTGCGAGTCTGGGGGGGTGAAGTGTAGACATGGTTGGGGTCCGATGTGGAACCGGTCAAGGATTGCGATGGGTGCTTTTATATTCGGTTGGGGGAGGGCGGTGCGTAAACCCGATAGGAAGTACGCGCTCGAGAAAAAATGATGATTACGATAAAAGGTGGAGTTTATGTGATCTGTCGGGGCAGATGGAAGAGATGGAAAGAGGTCGAGTGGGGATTCGTGAACGGGTGAACGAGCTTTGATAATGATTATCAACGGGTTTAGTGCGCTTATCGCATCTCCCCACCTAATTAACAAGCCACGTGCGATCAGCAACTCAACAATCCATTGTCTTGTCGTCTCGTCAAGCAAGCGAGCAGCAGTTATCATGCTTACCGTCTCTCCCTCGGTATGCCGGGTCCAATCCGATTTTTTTTCATTTCACCCAAACATAATTCGCATCATCGCACCCGGCAGCGCCATCTTCCTGGGACGCAAGTGGAATAAATTATATCTCATTGGCTCTATACATCGCCAAGCCACGCCAATGTCCAACTGGAACCACATAAAAGTCCGTGATCATAGGGCTATTCCTTCCGTGTCGTCATGGGTATGATGGTGTCTGGTTTCGTCACGCTCTCTGCTTTCTTCTGGTTGCTCTTCGCGATCGCATACAGAACCCCCGCAAAAAAGCCCACAGAAATGGCGGAGACGGACCCGAAGGTCACCGGGTCCCCAAAGAAGATCATGCCCGATGCAGCAACTGGCAATTTGTTAAGCGCCCCAGTCATGCTATTATAAACTCGCTGTAGTCAATCCCCCACCAAGTGGAGCTAGCGCACTCACCTGTACGTCGTACTACTTGTCACGCGGATACACCACGCAGTAGTGTATGAAATCCCGACCGCGGCTGCCCCCGAGAAGGCGATAGCGAAGAGAAGCAGATTACGGGTCTCGGGCGGGCTGTATCGGAGACGGGTATCATGTGAGTAAGTTCGCCGACAGTAATGACAGCACGCACAAGTTTCGATTAAGACTATCTGACCCCCAATCCTCGATGACGAAAGAGAACAAGAGCAAGACTGGAATCGACAATAGATTGTTATAGAACATCGAGTCCCAGTCAGAAAAGCCAGTCGCTTTGATTCTCTTGCGCATAGCCAAAACCTGCCAAAACGATGACATAGGCAACATCTCCCTTCTAGGAAAAAAAAATACTCACATAGGCGGCACTAGTGAGGCAGTTACCAAACATCCAGATATAGCCCACATTAAGAGTGGCTACGGCACTCGCCACAGAACTCAAACTACCGGTGGAGGTGGTGGATGCGTGCGAAACGTCACTCCACGCCGCAACCATCGACGAAATGACCTGTAAACTCTCTAAGTGTGTGAGGAGGTCCCATTCACTCTGATAGTACATACCATGAAGATAAATGAGACCAGTGTCAGCGCGGTGACACGGCCACCAAACCATAAAACCTCGCCATACGCCTACGCTCCCAGGTTGGTCATCAGGGTATCGGTGAAAATGAGCCTACGCACGATGAGGATAATGGTTAAGTTTTTGAAAATAGTATAGACAGGGATGGTCAGGAATTGCTACAACAGACCCATCAGTCGCAGCTGCGGGAAGCCAACACGATCGACCGACCAAACTCTTCGAGCCCGTGTAGATGACGCTAACCAATAGAAAGCTGATCGGGAACCATGCCTTGGCGTCGGCCAAATCAAAATTGCGAAACGTGATGATCCCGAGTTTCTTCACCACCAAGACGCAAAAGACGCAGACGGACGATTGGATGCACAAAAGCAGGAAGTTCATGGAAAAGTTGCGTCCCGATACCACATACTACCCAGATACTCAGTGCCCAGAAATGGGAAGATCAAAGAGGTACACACTTTGTTGACCACAGTCATCAGGATCGACGCAAGGCAGTAGCAGGCGATGGATAGGCCTATCGCAAAGGTAGCATGTAAACAAGCAGTGACCTCCGAGCTCGCCTCTCCGCGCAATAAAAAAAAACCATCACGCACTAGCAGACGAAAACCCAGGCTCCTTCACACTCCCCGTCGCAACTGCCTTTCTGAGTTCCACAGCATCCTGCTCCTCTAGCGATACAGTCTTGTAGTCTCCCCCGCGGTCTTTCGGTATGGCCATAATTAAGTCTAGTAGGATAGTAGGCCAAGTTGGCAAAAGAATGAAGTTGGTGGCAAGAAGTGCGAAGAAAACCCGCGAAGGGAGGTGAGAGTAATGAGGGAAGGAAGACGGTGCGGATAGATGACACGGTAAGTAAGTTAAAAAAAATTGTCTTGGCGCGTTTGTTGCGAGGTTCGCACCTCTGGCCACGCCTCGGCTTGAAGGGGCACGTGTACGCTTATCACCTCACATTGAAATCTTCAGGCCTTGCGTACGTTGTGTAATAAAATAAAGCAAAGAGAGCGTAGTAGAGAAAAAGAAAAAAAGAAACACCGTAGAAGATACTTCTACTACGACATGGGAGAGGAGAGACAAGGCGGCAGTACATGTATCTTGTCGAGGCGAGGAACCCACCGCCTGTCGATCATCGTCCGTTGATCGTGGCTCCCGAATCCCTCCTCACGGCTGACGGGCCAGCGTTGGACGCACCTGGAGCACTCGCCCGCTCAGAGGGTATCCTATTAGGGTGCTCTGGAATCTTCGCAATCTCTTTCTTTGCTTCCTCCCAAGCCTCCAAGTTCTTCCAGGATGTCTCAGCAAACGAAATAATCGGCCTCAACTATACGCACCTTCTTGCACCACTCGCGGTGGGTGCGCGCCATGCTGATCGACATCTCACGTAGGTCTGCGACCTTCTGGCGCTGGAAACGATCCAGGTCGGCTTGGATGGTCGAGCTAGCGTATTTGAGGTCCTGAGCCGAAAGATGCAGCGCATCCTCTAGCTGAAACAGCGTTCAGATATCGACGGCGATGCGTAGGACAATAGGGGGCTACCTGTGATATCGTCTCTCTTGTTTTGCTAATCCCGCTCCGCCGTGCCGACTCGGGGTCGGCGTCCATCATACCATGAAGAGTATAGCTCAGTGCGCTCAGCAAGCCCATGCCTGGGGCCCGCCGCTTGACGGGGCTGGGCCCCGGATGCGGCGGGAGAAACACCGAAGACGGGTCATCATGTTGCTCGTTGCCTTCCTCTCCGACACCGGTGGCACCCTCGTCGACGTTGGCTGCTTTAGGAGAAATGGGGCTTCCGCTAGCGGATGCGGAAACGGAACGCGCGCGACCGCCTCGTCGGAGGGCGTCCTCGAGCCTCTTTGCTTCCATTTCACTCTTTTCGAGTTCAGTGAGAGCCTCGCGGCGGGCTTCGAGGGCGTCCTGCGTCATTTCCAATTGGACGTGCTTCTGGTGACGATACGCAAGCAGCTTCTTGATGATCGATGCGAACTGGGAATATTCGTGCAAGGGCTCTTGCCAGTTTTGTTCAAGGTCTTGCAACTAGAGTGACGCAACGATACTGAGTGTTACTTCAATGGATGACGTAGTTTATGGTCCTACCAGGCGCGTCGTCGTCACGTAAGTGGCATCAACGGCTTGGCCAGTCTTCTCGATCGCTGTGGCAAGCTCGCCACTCTCATTGAGGCTGAAGCCGTTCCATATCGCGCCTAGCTCCATATGATCTTGGGCGTGATCTACCATGACGGGAGTGTGGGATAGTGAATAATGAGTGGAGACATAGGTGAAGGAAGACGGAAAGACAGGAGTAGATATACAGCTCGAACCAAAGTGAGAAACCAACCTGACCAACGCTTCATCGTCCTTCTCGTCACTTTCTCCATCGGCCCGCCCATATGTGAAGCAAATTTATTGGTGAACACCTCGGAGTCCAAGAAACGTTGGTCCGGACGGCGGAGAGGGTGCGCCGGGGATGGGTTGGGAAGGGCCTCATATGCTGGCGAGGCATTGGGGTCGGTGGGGTTGTGTGCAGGAGCCTTGAGGATATTCTTCGGAAGGTGTGAAACCGGAGGCGAGTGCAGAACTTCCGTCTTTAGCAACAAAAGTAAGACAATCATTCTTTGCCAGAAGGCCGCACTCGTACCCATGAGACTTCACCGTCGAGAAACCGGTGAAACACATGCTCGTTTGAAAGAATCGGATGGCGCGCGATTCGGTTGAGGAAAGTCTGTAGCATGCGCTTACGCCGTGCTATCATGGCTGCGTCCTCACGGGCCTTGGCCTGCTTGATAGCATAGTCACTGATTGTCTGCTTCGACGGGATAGGGGGGACGATCAAGGTGGGGTAAAGCTTGGTCAAGTTTAAGCGCAGAGACTCAAATTCTGAGTAACGATGACGGGATTCCGCGTTCTATATTTTGAGAAGTCAAATGTGCTCAAGAGTACGTCGACCCTTAGACTCACGCCCGACCGTATGATATATGTGATATAGGGAGAAGTTGAATTTTCACTGGTCTTTTGGGCGTCTGTGATCTGAATAGGCAGGACGCGCGTGGTTGAATCAAATACCCGGGGAAAAGGGAAATACGCACTAATATCTCTACGTCTTCCCCTGAATGTAACCACTGGTCTCTGAAGCAGCAAAAGTCGCTCTTTGACGTCGGGGGTCGAGGAGTGTGCCCAGAGCCTTGGGAAGGAAAGCCACTCCTCGGCGATAGGGATTGAGTACCGGTGTGCGGAGAAGAAGGCAAAGCGAGTGTAAGGTTAGCGGGGGACGGAGGAGCGGAAACATCGACGTGAGAGTTGGAGGATGCAGAGGAGAGCGGTGGGTCGGCTGTCGAGAAAGGGTTCTCGTCTTCAAAGGGCTCCATTGTGCGAGTGCGAGTGCAATACAGTACAGGGCCAAGTCTATTCGCTGACAAATACTCTAACTAATCTTCAAATCCCTTTCCAAGCAACGACCCAAACAGTTCGTCAATCTGTGCTTCGTGCCACGCCCCCGCTGCAACAGGAACAGGGACCATAAAATTTTGCATCTTTTCGTGGACTTCGTATCTGTGTATCCGTTAGCAAAATGTACTAGTACACAAAGTGTGTCACAAACCGAAGCTTACGGCCTTTGCTGGCTTTGGTATCAACGTGCTTCTTCGACTTTTTCTGTCTTTGGCTTGCCATCCAGTCCACCCGTCCGGCACTTCCACCCTTCGCATCGATCACGTCGCGCAAGAGTTGCTGATAAAAATCAGTGTCATCAAAGACCTCCGCATCCTCCACTTCTTCATCGTTAAATACCAAACCACGCTTGCTGGTCACACGAGATCCCTTACTTCTCTTGAGCTGTGTGCGGGAAACAAGCACCGGCCAATCGCTCTGGAGCACCTCCTCGATTTGTGCACCAACGCTTTTTACGCTACCGGCTTGAGAGAATTTCTTTCGAGACGCAGGGAGTAAGGCAGATGGCGCCACTGCTGCTACCTTTGTTGACCACTTCGCCAGAGTACGCGTGAGGTGGGGATGGTACCTAATCAAACATCGTGTGAGCAAGGGGCTGACAAGAGGAGCAAAGACCGCGTGAAAATCGGCGACGTTTAACTGGCGTCCCCAACCGTTCGCAGCGGCGCTCTCGTGGGAACCAGGCGCAAAGCACAGAAAATTCAATGAGAAAACTTACGCATGCTCCAACCCAGCTGCATCTTCACTCACTTCTCTGATCAGGGCGTCCCAATCTCGATCCACATTATCGATCTCTGGGACAGCGTAGCGCCGTCCTTCTTCAATGCCATCTTCCACACGGCGCCGTTTCCATTGGACTTCCCTGTCCTCTTTTGTGAGTTCCTATCGCCCGTAGACGTAATGAATAAATCGTCTGCTGACCCCAAGTGGCAGATGTCAGGGGAGATACGCACCTCACGCAAGGTCGATAGCTCACGATTTAGCGCGAGAGCTTCTCCAAGCAGCACATGACGTGCCTCAAGGCAACGTCGGTCGGACATAAAGTCGGATATTTGTGTGGGCTGTGAAAGGAATAAGGGTTAGGCGATCTGATCGGAGTGTCAAAGTGTTCAGAGTAGAATATGTAGCTCACCGGAGGGAGACGGTTTGATGCTATAACGGATTTCTGCAAACGAATTCGAGCGTCGAGTAAACTATCCCAAAGACTCTGACAGCGGGGATCAGAACCTCGTGTCTTATCAGCAAAGTGGACTCACTAATTGCTTGGATACTGCTCTGCCTTTTCTCTTGTCTTCGTCGCGTCTTTGTCGTATTGTTTTAGAGAGATCGTTCTCATTTGCATTCTTTGGTGCGTCTTTGGTAGGGGGTAAGAATTCCCCTGCCTCGTCACTGTCTTCTTTGCTCTGTGACAGAGATTCGTTGTCCTCCTCACTGGTGCTAGCCTCGCTTGCGACACTCTGTGATTCGGAGTTACTTAGATCAGGTGAATCTTGGAAGTCAGATCCGACAGCATCCTCGTCTAATAATTGTTTCCGGGATGTTTTGACTCCAATGTACTTGGGATCTGCGACACTGTCCAGCTGACGGCGGAGATCTGAAGATCTGGAGATATGCGATTAACTCTAGCAACAGGTGTGTATGGGTGAACCTACCCGACTTGGAGGTAGTGCTCCCGCGCTTCTACGGAGTACGGTACTGGTGAGCCGCGTTGTTCGTCTTCGGGATCAACATCTGAGGAAAGGTAGAAGTGAACAGAAATAATCACAGGTGAACAGGACGTGCTTTACCTAGTGGAGTAGGCTCGTCTAAGAGGGCGATTTGTTGTGCGAGGGAGAGACGCATTTGAAGTTGTTAGGGTTATGGTTAGGATAAATAATGGCCACGTGCCACTAAATTGCATTCCAACGCCCTCGGGGCCTTTGATCTTTCGCCGACTTTTTTTTTGCCCGCTCTTTCAATCTGGATTTCACGCACGCTTCCTCATGTACATTCGTTCAAAATCATGGCCAAAGGTACAGCATATAGTGCGTTTTCTTTCTTTCTTTCTTTCCACTCGTTTCAGTCTATCGGGATTCGGGCGTTTTGGATTCATGCAATCGAATGGGCCTTCGTGACCTCCTCGAGGCGAGCCAATTTGTATTTTTTCTGTCCAATATCTATGCCATCATCTCCCGGCTTCTCACCCTGTTCGCATCTCAAATCGATTATCGCTTACCTTGTCCCCCAATCTTCGCGCCTCTACTCATACCATCCCTTAGCTCGTCAAAACAGACAGACTTTCGCAATGTCGTCTCACACCCACACTTCCGGCATGGATTATTCTGTACATCAGGTAGACGAAGACGACGACGACATTTGTCCTATATGCGAGGGTGCCTGCACTTGCAACAGCAAAACTATCGTTCCGATTCCTACTCCTTACCCTCCGACCCCAAACCAAAACACATCCCAAATAATCCCTTCGCCTACTCACTCTGCTACGGTGGCACCGTTGAAAATAAAACTCACGATATCTGCCGCTCTTCTCACTCGAACCCGTCTTCCTACATCAAAAGTCCCTACCACGTCCGCGACCTCCAAAAGTCAAAGCAAACACCCAGATACACACAACCGACCCAAGCGCCTTGGTCGTCCTCCAAAGATTGCCATCCGCACAAAGCCGCACGCCGGTCTTATCCCGAAAGCAAAGGACAAAAAGTTCACCAGACCCAAATCTACGCCCAAAGACACGACCGGAAAGTCCTCAAAGCGCCAAACGATAGGTGGCAAAGGCAATGACCACCCCAAAAAGGTCCCGGTAGCGGTTCCGCATTATCAGCGGAGGAGTCAAGACACAGACGCTGGCGGTCCGATCACATCTTACAACCAATTCAACCCTAACCAGGATTTCCCCACATTCGTCTCCGCTGACGAGTTTTCCTCCGCAAACGAAAGTTCCGCTGGATCTAGTTCTAGCTCTGAAGAATCGGAACTCACAGATTTTTCCGATTCATCGATAGCAGACGAGGAAGAAAACTTCATTCGAACAACTGAGGAACAGCGTGCCCGAGCTCATGACAAGGCGCGCGTCAAGCGCGAGTTGCTTGGCGATGGTTTGGCGAAGAGAAAAGAACGTCAAAACGACTGGGAGATTCGGTCTCGAACAAAGAGCGTTAGCCCCAGTGACAACCACATGGATGTTGACAGCGACGAGTCCGATGATGAAGCAGAGGAGGGCGCTGAGGATGCCGAAGACAACGAAGGCGAAGACGCGGATGAAGAGGACGTGGGGCCCGCGCGGCGTCCCTACGTTGGGATTGCGACAGGCTGGACTGAGGACGAAGAGTCAAGCTTTGATGCTGACCTGTTCTTCGCTGGTCTCAACGACTCCGACTCGGGACAGGAACCATCCACTATCCACGGGCAAAACGCTGCTGTTGACACCGACGAAGATAGTTCCTCGCTGGATGTTGAGCCATCTTCTCTTACGCAAGGTGTCTTCGAGATTACCGAGGGCTGGGACGGTTCTGTTATCTTTACCAACGGGCTACAGGACGGCCAAGGGCTTCTCGACTGGGATTTCGAAGCAAATGCCGCTCAACTCCTGACCGAGGCTACCGCAACGTCGGATCATGGTTCTAGTTCAGATGCGGACGCGGACGTGCGAATGTCCGGGAGTGAAGCCGATATGGGAGACGGCGAAAACGATAGCCTAGAGGAAGTGGAGAGCAACGATGGGGATACAACAGAGGAAGAGCTCGTTGATGAGGGTGGCTTGCCAACCGCTCGTGCGATGCGACTCTTCCGTCCGCCAGTAGCTCAGTTCTACTCTATCAACCCCCTCTCCACTATGAGTCCTGGACCACACGCACAGGACGCGTTCTCTAATCAGTCTCCCCAGCCTTCAGACATCCTTACCGGTCACGGATTTGCGGACGAGGATGAGGACGTACCGGAGCCCCCCATGAGCGAAATTGGTAGCACCCTCCTCAGTGCTTCATCTGACCGAGGAACGCCACGATTCCCACTTATGGGCACGTTTGAGGCCTCGGGAAGCTGACTCGCTTCGCCGCGCAGTAATCGATGGGTCTCAACATACTGTTCCTAGCCCCTTCCAAAGGAGCCGTCGACGCCGCTTCTCCGGGTCTGTCTCAGCCCAAAGCGCCAGCAGAGTGAGTCTCTAATCTTGCGTTCCGTTCGACTGCTGTTACTGAGTCCTCCCCACAGACCCGCGACAGGTCTCTCTCCTTGTCTTACGCGTCATTCACCATGTCACCCACACACTTTGGACTCCCAAGTCTCTCCGACGATCCAATTCCCACCTCACCTTGCCTCCCTCTTACCGAGCCTATACGTTTGGATGACGTTCTCGACACATCGATCCTCGACTCCGATCCAGTCGATGCCCCTGCAACTCCTAGCAAGCCTTATGATATCATAGGCGAGCCCGAGACTAGCACGACTGACGATCGCGAGCGCCACATCCAAAATCTCAGCCGTTGGGATCGAATCCCTATGAGTACCTTCCGACACACACGGGAGAGTGGCCATGTGAGCGATGGCCCAAGTAATCTCGCGTATGGCGATATTATTCGCAGCAGCCCATTCAATGGCGTGTGGCCATCAGATAGAGGCCATAACAGGCCCTCTGGCTCGCCATCGAAGAAAGGAAAGGGTAAAAGGAAGGGTTCCCTAACCATGGTCATCTCCCCTGTCATCCTGCCTGTTCGCGACCGTGACGGTGACCACACGCCAAATGGACCCACAATTGGCCAAAACAACCACAACCCTCTGCACTCCAAGCCACGCAAAGACAAGGAATCACGCAGAGATAAAATGCTCAAGCGAAAATCACTGATGGGCACCGCAATAGGTCGGCGCCACCAGCAACAACATCATTCCCACGGACACCATCCGAACTCAAAAGGGCGGGCGTCAGGTAGCATTCAGCGCCCCGGAGTCTTCAGTGGCGGCTCGGTTCCTCCTCTGAACCTCTAGTCCTACCACAATTCGCCCGACGCTCACAATCGGTCCAGTACTGGTTGTTTCTGTCGACTTTATTTTCCTCCCACCATCTCGTCCCAATCCCTATCCTTTATATCGTGCTCTCCGTTTTTATTGTGTTTTTTCTCTAATATCCATGGCTTTCCGAGAACTCTCACTTCCCGTCCTTCCCATCCATATGTCTCTCTGAGTCTCTTGTCGTTTCATATCAATCCCCCGCACGTCCTTTTAACGGCGATGACCAACCATTGTATCCATCTACGTCTACTTTGTCATTCTATCACGGTTCCGTATTTTCGTTTATCCTGATCCTTATCCTGTATGAGTGGTGCAGTGTAAAAGAGGGTTGTCTGCGCGTAGGTCGTCTGAAGAGTAATAAAAATCGCGGCATTCATTGAGGAACTTGATAAGCAGAGTTTGTTTGTGTGATGCATTCCCAGCGCTATTGCCTTTACACGTCATCACGCCAACTTTCTCCATCAGTCTTTTTACGGCGCTGTGAATAGCTTGCTAGACGAGCTCGAAGAGATGGAGAGTCTCTGAGACAAAGGTCTGAGCACCAGGATATCACGTGAAGGCCACAACAACTTGGCGCTGTCGTTTCCGAGTCTGGTCACGCAAGAAATGAACAACCATCCACATGCGAAGAACGTGTCCCAGACCAAAGACAAGAACTACGCTCACCTATCGAACACACTGGCCCGCCTCTCGCGTGCCATGGGTCAGACCGCAGACCTCTTTGAGCAGTTGCACCTTGACTTGGACGCGATGCAGACCCTTGCTGGCATCCACGGCGCGCAGTGAGCCGAACCACATCACGCCCCCCCCCCAGAACCGCATCCCGGGGCTCATTTGCGCGCAATTTTCCTTAGGTTCATGACCGCAGCGGCAGAACTAAACCCCGAGCGCGATGCCGAGTAGCAGACTGCACGAAAGGGAAGGCGTGTGGAGCGACGCCGTGACGAGTCACCCGGGTGGGCGCGACCCTTTGCCTGAGTCTTTTTTTCACCCAGGTGAGTCATGTTATTAGGGGAATTGATTATCGGACGCTCATGAGCACCCCGTGCCGACAGCTATAGATCATGTGTAACGATTTTTTATTATTATGACGGTCGTGCATCCGTCATCCGGGAAATGTACCCTTGTAGGCAGGACCAGGATATACCCGCGGGGATACCCACGGAACCTGCAGAAGTCGCTTATTGACCCCTTCATGCAGTTCTTGGACGTCTTTTTGTTTCTGTGGGCAAATGGCCGCGGTCACCTGTCGGATGGCCGCGACAAGAGCCTCTCGAACGTCTAATGAAGACGGCGCTTGCCCTTGACCCGACCCAACGGATAACAAAGTTGATTATTGTTCTCTCACTGCCCGCCGAGGTGCGCAACACGTGTGTGAGGGTGCTTTTTGTTTTCCAGGGAGCGCCGCAAGGTGCTCCAAAGCACGTCAAATTTAACCCCGTGCTGACAAGCAGGTGGCGATCAGAACGGGTCTGCAGAAACACGCTGCGGTCTAAACCCTTTGTGTCTACCAATTTTGAAGGCTTCTTTCTGCTCGCATTTCTCGCCAGACCCGGGGGACGGTCTATCTATATCACGTACTCGGTGAAACGCAGTTGCCTGTTTCGATCGTCGTGGGCAAGTCGAGCTGAGTCGCAGTCATGTTATGGCTTGTGTGTCTGAACGAACGGCCATCATTTAGGGGAGGGAGGGAGACTAGCAATCGATCCGTCGGTGCCATAGATCCTTTGCGAGTATCATTGATCACAATTGCCTTTTCCTTCTATTTTCTTTTTTCGATCAACGGTGCCAACAGCCCGCTTCTACTCCCACTGCTCCAAAGGCGATGATAAGGGCCCCGTCTTTTTTGTGTGTCAATAGAAGGGAGGTCCAATGTGCGAAACCGCTCGACTCCGACAGCAGAATCGGAAGTGTTTGAACATACTATATCGGCAGAGCCACGTGGCCGCCCGTGCAGGTGGCGGATTGAGACCTGCAGGAGCGACTTAGCCGAGTCGGGCTTGTTCAAAGACAATGTGCAGCGACCGACTAGGAAAGGCACAGATAGGGCACTTGTCAAGTCTGGAATGCTGTGTCTGCTACATTTTCGCTGTTGGGTGTGTATCTTCCGCAGCAAATACCGCGATGACAACTGCATGCCCTGTAGCACCCAGAAATCTTATTTTCGTGTACGACATCGCTGACTTTCGAGAACAAGTTCGAGAATGCTCTTCAGGACACAACCCACGGATCAGAAGGTGCAAACGACCAGGACGATCTTGGCAACCGGCACAGGGTCGCAACGTTTGTCCTTCTGTGTTAGGCAGCACAAGTCCTGGTTACACTCTGGTGTATATGACCAGGTACGAAAGATATCAGACAGCTTCGAGGTCGTGGGATTATAGTAGTATACTATCCTTGATACTATCCTACCCAAACTCTTGCATACAAAAGACACTAAACATTTTCCGTAGTCCCAACGAGGCATCATCCACACTTCCGCTTGTAGAACAGTTTATATCTAATTGAATACATTATTTGTTTTCGCCGCCATTACATGGCTTCAAAGTGCAGAACTCGAGGTCGTCCACTCTCTTCACAAATCTCGTCACACATCGTCACGCCAACACCAGCGCTCGGGCAAGCCGGGGCGTTCTATTTTGGCTTACGTGTGCGTGATAGACTAACTGCCTACTGCCTTGCCGCTTTTTTCAGGAAAAGGAGTTCGAATTGCGTGCCGATCGGCTGCGAATACCATTTATGGAACTTGTCGTGTATTTTTATTTGATTTTAGCGAGATCGCTAGTGGATACACACCTTGCAAACTTGAATTTTTTTTGTAGTCGTAAAAAAAATGCACGAATCCCCCCTCTTTCTCATGGATCCTGTATTTATAGAACCTATTGAACATACTTTATTTTTTTTGGGAAGGAAAACCCCCGCGATCTATTGATTAACAAGATCTTTCAAATTTGCAAGTTTGTAACCATTTGTAACGGTCTGGGTGGGATAGTACAGACAGGCATCTGATTGGAATGACATGCATGCGTGAAATTTTCAGGCACAGCTGATGTCTCAGTGGTTGCATGGGTACGCTAGATGCACTATACGACGTTAGTGCAGGTACTTTTGCCGCAAAATGTCGAGTACGGTGACCTAGTACCATACCCCGCTCCAAATGCAGTGTATGGTGGTCGTGAACAGTGGAGTTCCCTCGCAACATAGAACGCGCCACAATTTCTGATCATCTCCAACCCAGGGCAGACGACACCAACAATAGAAAGTGCCCGTCACGAGGTACACCCCCACCTACTCCTCGCGGCCACTCTGGAGCCACCACGACCTGGTGACGATGGGGTTACGACAACCCGCACTACCCATCGGCGGGGTAAGACGTCACCCCCCACTCTTTGGCGTCTACGAGATCCCTCCGCTTGTGCGGTGGCATGCCGATGATACGCAACGAAGCACAATTCAGTGTCCGCGGGATCAGACAGTTTAGTGTTTCACGTTGGGCGCAGACCGTAGCACGTGGGACTTTGAGTCCAACCACGACTGAAGACCATTTTTCGGCAGGGAAACATGGGCACGGGTGAGAGCGGGCGTCTGCCGTTCTGGTTTACACTAGATGGAAAGGCCAGCCGTGCAGAGAACTCAGACACATTCAGCGCGGGGGCAGCGCGTCAAGAAAGTCCGCCCGTTGGGCGCGGGATTGAAACCGCACAGTATCCGCTCATCCCTTGATTGGGCGAACGAGTTCACTTCCACGGGATTCTTGGTCTATAACTGAGAGAACGTTGAGCGCTTTACTGTCTAGAGTGCCAATATATTCACGAAGTGTCGGCGTCATGACGCGCGAACGCCTTCGTAACTCGCGCCCTCCCAGGAAGTGCTGTAAAACAATAGAGGTCCCTCCTCATCATTGATTTAGGAAGTTCTAAAGCGTTTTCCCGTGAGTAACCACTGAAAAAGGTTGTATGAGATTCTCAGGTGCCCGGAGGTTTTGTTGTGGTTTCGTCCTTCTCTTCGGGTTGTTTTTCTATCTTTGCGGAAACCTGGAAGGAGAAGATGCGGAGTACGCATATGTCATTCAACAAGAACAACAACGGGGAAGTTAAGGGGCCACGGCGTGGTGAGTGTGCTCACGTCTTTGATATGAACGGCAGCTCGGTCAACTCCAAACCGCTTGCTGCGCTTGTAATATTCCAAAGCCTCAGGAAGGCGCCCAACTGTTTGAGGCGTCAGAGCCGGCCGTCCCCAAAAAGGAACTAGTACGAACAAGCCTCCAAGACTGAAGCCAGATTGAATGCAATTTCAGGATCCTCGGGCGCAAGCTTGGCTGCGACCCTGTGAATACAAAAATGATGGTGAGATAAATTATGGCCGCGGGGGGGAGGGGGGGTAAAGGGCGTTTACTGTAGATGTTGAATGGCGAGATCGGGCCGGGATTGCGAGTGAATCAAGTATGCGCTCGCCAAGTCTGCATAGTACACAATAACAAGGCTAAGCGAAGACCCCCGTAACAGGGAGGAATGGACGAACTGGTGTGCGCATCTGCGCTGGACGGCTGGAGCTCAATAGCTAACTTCCAAGAATGGATAGCTTCGTCAAACTCCTCTATGGATGCGTTCAGTTTGAGTTTCGGAAAGCGCCAATCCGTTTGGGAAAGTGAACGAACTGAGATGGTAGTGCGTGACACCTAGATTAAAGAGGGAGCTGGCGTTACGTTTGATGTCTACACTGCGTTGATACAATTTTTTTGCGCCTTCCACGTCGCCTTCCTCGAGTTTCTGGGTGCCTTGTTCCAGGCAAAGGAGGGCTTCTTCTTCGGCGGGATCCGACGCTGTCGAGTGAGGTGTCCTGGAGGTTGCCCAGCCTATGAGGTAAAACAATTAGGGACTAGGTTAATGTGAAATTACGGGTTCGGTAGCAATGCGTGTTGAATCGAATAGGAATAGGAGACGACGCCTACGTTTCGTGTCGCGTTGAAATGTCGACTGTGTTCGTGGCGCTTGTCTGAAATGTACGTACTTCGAGTTGAATGTGAGGCCGACTTTCGGCGAGCATCGTGCGATGGTTCGCAGAAATGCGCTTTTCTGAAGAGCGAAAGACATGCGGCAGAGGCTTATTGTCTTGAACAGAGCGCGTACGGCTCCAAAAATCAATCGGAAATCGTCGCGTGCGCACCAAACCGAGCCACTGGCCAGGCGCTTGGCGAGGATCGTCACGCCGCCTGAATTTTGCTGACAGTCTCTTTACTCTCCGCCTCGCACCGCTGTCACTGTCGACGACAACGACGACGCCAACCGCGGACTCAGTCCTACTTACTTTCTCTTTCTCCTCATTAGAGTCTCCTCTCCAATAATATGTCATCGCAACCATACCCCTCAAGTTCCCCCTCAGCCCAAGACCCTTCTGACCTCCTCAAAAATGTCCAGTTCTCTTCGCACAATTCGGACCCTCTCCCCGAAACGCTCACAGCCTCGGACTTACTCTCAGGGTCTTATGATCCCTCCAAACTTCACCCCATGGCTGGCCTGGGAGGGCAGCTCGACTACCTAGTGCTAGACGACGATAAGACGAACGACCTTCCCGGGTCAGGGACTGCTGTACCCTCAAGGGGCTGGAGTGATGACCTTTGCTACGGCACAGGTACTATGTATCTTGGTGGTATGTCATCTTTGCTTCTCACGATCAGTCCCGCCTTCTGCGATTCTTTTCGCGTCCAACCGGACTTGTCCAAATTTCACCTTATCGTGCCATCTTATTGTCTTTGTACTGACCACATGTCCTCACCTCTATAGGTCTGGCCCTCGGCGGTGCGTGGGGCTTCCGAGAGGGCGCGAGTAGACCGCTGGCAATGTCGAATATGCGGCTACGAATCAACAGCATCCTTAACTCCGTCACGCGAAGGGGGACATTCTTGGGTAATTCGGCCGGTGTCTTAGGTATGCTCCCCCCACAAGTATTCTTTTTGTTCTCAACTCAGCGCCCACTCTACAGCTCTGGGGTACAACGGGATCAATTCGACCATAGATGCGGTTCGGGGCAAGCACGACATGTTCGGAAGTATGGCCGCTGGTGCTCTCACCGGCGCTCTCTTCAAATCTACCGGTGAGCTATTTTCCTATCTCTGGCCCGTTCATGTACCACGAGTCATCATGTTTCTTTCCTTTCCCAGCTGGAGTGAAGCCCGCTTTGGCGACAGCGACTGTGGTTTCTGCATTTGCGGGGGCTTGGAGCTGGGTAAAGACGCGCGTCTGAGTTATATTATTGCTGTGTAATAGCTTAGATGCTTTCATCTGTGATCACATCTCGTATTGTCTTTTTTTTTTTTTTTCCTTCCGTCGTCTTTGTCCTTGCCGCGCGAAGTTTCCGGTGAACCGGTCGCAGTTAAGTAATTTAAGTAATGACAGGGATTGAACGTGAGTTCCCGTCACACCGGTTATGTCGGGAGAAAGGAGAACGAGAGTGTGCGTCAATATGAAGATGACTACCGCTACTGGGAAACTCTAGCCACTGGGCACCGAACCCGCCAGGTCGGCCAGATTGGATGCGCCGGAGCTTGGCCATCAGACATCTGGTGGCCCCTAGTTGGCTGTCCCTTGCTTCGGATAGATTTGTGTATATGAACTCCTCCGTTTGTCCTCGTCTTTCAATAAATCACCCAGGTCCTACGTCCTGCCACCTCCCGCTGGCACTCTCAGGTTTCCCGGGTCCTAGTACGCCTCGGCGACTCAGCTAGTGCCAGTGATGTCTCTTGACCGTCACACACTCGAGTCCCTCCCGACCTCGCACCCACCCTGTGGTCTCGTCTTCGACGCGAAGCATTGTGCTACCGACGCCGACCACTATCGGATGTTTACTATTCAACACGGACTCGGGAGTGGCAGCTCTGCCGCCGTGCTCTCTTTGCTCGTTGAGTCGCTCCCTAATACCTCGCGGAGTGACGAAAGCTGGCTACGGTTGCTGACATGGAGTACAGGCGCTCATTCAACCCCATCGATTGTACGCTCTCATGTTCCAGATCGTTCTCGGCATCCACTTTTACTCGGTAATGCCGCACGTTTCTACGGCCCGTTTAAGATGTGATCCGCAGGCTCGCACCTCGTGTGACGCGGGGCAGACACCGGCGCTTCCGCGGAATGCCCGAGATATTGCGCCGCTTCACCAGACACCCGCTGGAACCCCTACGCGCAGCGCTAGCGACCGACCGTCGTCTTCGCGATCGAGCGCATCCCCTTATTATTCGCGTTCTTCCGCCGGCTCGGGAAACTGGGTCCCTCCCCGCCAGCCGACATGCCTGCCGGAGGCATCCATGATCTCATTACATCCCCCGACGGGTATCCCCGGACTAATATCGCCAGGACGCGAAACAAAGTGACCTCCCCTCACCTCGTTTTTCAATTGTTTCCTCTGACCTATCTTTACAGGACGTATTACCTGGAGATCATACAGCAGCCTGAGGTGTCTGCAGCGTTTGGCTCCGCGGCTCTGTCTCGTCTACCTTTGGCGCCGCCGCTCGTCGCTCAGCTCATCATTCGGGACAACAGGGGTAACGTCATCGAATCGTAAGCCGCGCGCTGCCGCGTCCCCACCGTCGTGGCTCATTGCGGTGTCATGTAGCGACCTAGAGCACCCATATTTAATTTGCCATCTCTCTCTGCACTCGGAGGACGGGTTGACCCCCTTGGACCCCGTCCCCTCTTCAAATAGGCACTTCCCACCCGAACGCCTTCTTTATGGCAACCTGGTGTCCTCCCCACATCACCTGCGCAACCTCGAGGGTCGTATGGGAGTGTATTTTCTCTTCCCAGACGTCAGTGTGCAACGGCAAGGACGCTATGTTCTGCAGTTGACGCTCATGCGTTTGTCCAGGTACGCCTTCGCCTGCGTACTAGCCATCGTTCTGATTTATTTTTCTCGTGCACCTAACGATAGAGTCGACGCAACGGGCATGGTCCGTGTTGGCGAGAGTGGCTCCGTGTTGGCGCAGACACGCACCCGACCTTTCGACGTGACGCCTCGCAACACCTATATCGCCCCGCGTAAGCCTTGCCGACCCCCTACACCCACGCTTGCCCTGCTGATGGTAGGAGTCCCACAGAGCAAACACAATTGACGGAGTATTTCTTGCAGCAAGGTGCCCGAATGTATGCGTTTGCCTCTCGGCCGTCGCGCCTTCGCCGCGACGGCTCTTTCTAAGTTCCATTGCCTAACTCGTCTCCCCAAACCGCGCGGCTCACATCTGGTCTGTTTTTTTTTTTGGGCAGAACGTGATTTGGTTCACCTTTGTCGGTGATGACGATCTTGCTTCGGAGGGACGTGGCAGTCCTTCTCAATGTAGAAATTATCAGGACCTCGTTTCGCCTCTCATGTGTCGTGTTCTTCCCCTTTTCGCTTTCGAATGTTTTCTATTGCTACGCCGATCCTCATAACTATGATAGACGGGGGAGTTTCGCCAGAGGTATTTCATACCGTACCGTAGAGACGCAAAGTAACCTGCTTTTGGGGACACATACTTAATTTAGAAGTTTTGGCCCGCCCAACCCCCGCTGAATCTATCGAAGAACAACACCGGGAAATATGACTGGAACGCTGGCCGAGCGCGTACAGATACCTGCCGGATGCCTGCGAATCGTCCGCCGCCAGCAACGTTAAATTGAAATTACTATACTGTCAATCGCCGTTTCCTATTTCAAAACGGAGCCACAAAATCCCGCACTTGGCGGGTAGAGTCCCACACGCGGCTTGTCCCAAGCTCGGCGGAGCGGATGTGAAGAAATTTTCGAAAACACATAACGCTACTGTATCTAACGTCCTGGGCGAAGACGCGTTCGCGTGTTTAGGGTGTGGTGTGCGTGCCTTTGAACTTCTAGCGTGGACCTGAAACACCACCGGGATTGAAGGATCGCCAAACAAGTCACTGAGGTCATGTCGCAAATCGCTTCTTTGACAGCGGCCATCGACCTCAACGAGTCTAAAGAAACCTTCCTTGGCCCGATTGAATTACGATCTGCGAAAATATTATGGCCGAGGACGACGTGGGCCAATGACACCACGCAAAGTATCATACTGAATTCTGTATCATACGGGGTTACTTGTCAAACGCGTGTGAATGGTCCTAGATCGTCCTTCTCCCGCCTCTCCCACTCAAACATTTGGGCATCTCAAGGCACGAAGGGAAGCCAACTACTGTTTGACCCCCCTCCTTCGATCAATCCGAAGGTGGAAAAACAAGAGAAGGAGAGACAGCAAACTGTCCCTAACATGAGAATACGTATCGTCAGTTGGCCACGTCGTGGCTGCAGCCAGAAATAGGAAAAATCGGAGCTTCGACGTGTTCGGCGCCGGTTCGGTGCCCGCAACGAGGGAATGGTCCTCCAAAGGGGGTAGATATAGATATTGTATTCTTTTTTTTTTTTTTCCAAACACTTTGCGGTTCTCCTTCCTGATTCCCAAAGGCGCGCTTTACATCAGATCCGAGAGGCACGCCGTTTCTCGCGGGTTTGAAAATGCGTCCTTGAAAGTGTCCACCACGCGCGGGATATTACAACGGATTTTGAAGAGCAGCTTGCGCCGATCATCGAAACGTTGGTTACACGTACTTCGCGATCACTTCGCCTTGGGTTTACTCACCTCGGCGGAACTCGCTGGATATTTCTCGAAGTCGAAGACGCCGAACGATCAGTACATCACCATGGTGAGCCCTGGATAAAGCTAGTGACATAAGTGAGACGATGACTGGAATACTAGAACCAGCGGATGACGACCACTGGGCAACAGGAATATCGTCTCGAAAGCGGGTCGTCCTAAGTTGAAGTTACGGTCGCCGACGATAGGGGATATGGGATTTATGGTTTGGCAGGAGGTTGTGGGGCAGATGACATAGCAGAAGGTAAGCTTGCGGGGTGTAGAGAGGTGCCAGTGCCAAGGAAAGAGTAAACGACGTGGGGATGGGATACGACCATTGACATCCTAGAAACCAGGGCCAGGAAACGAATACAGTATCCTTTCCGGCAGTCCTGCTGAGAATGAATGAGCGATGCCGCAGCGGACAAAGTTGCTGTACAGTTTGGGTAACTCGGGCCTGCTTGCCATGGTGTCCGTAACCACAGTTAGCTCGAGCAGTCGCCGAAGAGACCGAATGACAGCCAATTGATTTACTTACAGGACCTTCCATGGTACGAGTGGGTCACTGGATCCTTCTATAGACCCCCCACCAGTGCAGTCGGACTTCATGGAAGTTGAGAGCCCGCAGATTGTTGTCATGACGAGCACACCAATTTGACTCCCTGGCACCCAGCTGGCACAGTATATATGTATAGCACTATGTGCGAACTGGGGAGTCAAAAGTAATGTCGCGTTTATAAGCCAAGGTCGTTCGGGTTGGGGATTGGTCATTGCTGCGGAGGTCCTGTGCCAGAAATTCGCGGCGGAACTAACTGCACGCATAGTTCGCTCGAGACCACACCGCACTGATCCCATGGGCCCGGACGTCCGCGGGGGGGCGCTATACTATTAATAGTGCTCTATTGCGGTGCTGGTGTCGGCGTCAGTCATGGCGCAGTCCTTGCGCAGTCCGTGGAAAATGTAGGTGGAATGTAAGCTACACAGTGAGCCACCCGCCAGCCGGTGAAAATAACCGCACAACAGAAGTACCATCTACGCGGAAGTCTTCGGAGTGCCATCGCCTCAAGGGCTCTGCACAGCCCCCGGTCCGACTCGGGTGCGCATGGGAAATTGCTTATAAGTCCGCATTCAATGTTACCCAATCAAGGGTAAGACCCCTCTCTTTTCGCTTCTCTCCTCCTATACCCTCAATGTCCAACAAAGATTACTACGGAAGTCAGCAAACGGCTGGGTATCCGCAGCAACAGCAGCAACCATATTACCCCCCTACAGGTTCGAACTCAACGCACCAATATCAGCGCATGTCTCAAAAAGGTGTTCTTATTTAGGTCCACCGCCTGGCCAGGGCTACTACCCTCAGCAACCTCAGCAAGCCTACCAGGGGTATAGCGGCCAGCCAGGCTTTCAGCAGCAAGCTCAGCCGCAGGCAGTTTATGTGTATGTCCGGCCCCATCTTGATGTGTTTGGGTTTTTAGCTCACACGCGGCGCTCTGTCACCTAGTCAGCAGCCCCCACCCCAGAAGGATAGCGGTTTCTGCGCCGCATGTTTAACAGGTGTCTGTCCTGTGTTGTTGCGCGGAAGGTGCGTGGTGTTTTAGTTACGTCCTTAGATTGCTGTGGGCTTACGAAATTGCCCAAACACCTCGGCAGAGCTTTGCGAGTGCCTTTTCTGAGCGAGCACGTTGCCCCCCCCCCCCCCATATCTCTGCTTTACGATAATTGACGCAGCTCTAAACATCTTCTACAATGACCCTCAAGTGACGTTTTCCCCTTTACCGTACCGAGTATTGTGTGAGATAGGAGATAGACTCCGAGAAAAGAAATCAATTTTTTTGTTTACCAGTTGGTTGAAAGAGTGTGATTAATCATGGTCAGAATGATAGCTCCACCGTACGGCACTGAGCACTCGGAAGACAGTTACAGTTATGGGACAATCTCTCCATTAGTGTGGTTCATAGTGTCTCATACAGAACTGCTGGAAGGGGTTTGTTGGTAAAAGCGAAGCGCAACAGATACTAGAACCAACTGTTGAACGAGGAAACGTGACATCCGAGTAGCCCCGGTGTCATGCATGTCATGCCCCATGCGTCCCTCCCAGGCACTTAGGCGTGGGTAGGTCGACCGATCTGGGATTCGCATCCAACTTACTACTCTATCTGGCCGGTAGAATTTGACGATCAGTGATTGTACTAGAGAAAGCGACGTCGCGTCGACCAGGATAGATGCACTTTCCATACCCAAATACATCGAGTCGGAGCCTCGGAGGTTTGATCGTAGGAGTCTCTCCCACTTGAGGGTAAGTACAAGATGTGATGCATTCGAGCCATGCACTGGTAGACGGAAGCGTAGGAAGGCGCAGTCGCTCGCCACGCTGGACATGCCGATACACAGACAGTATGTGCCAGCCAACTAACAATGCCAGCACGGCCTATAGAGCAACAAGAGGCACCCAATTTAGACTGAGTCCTGACGAAGTACTGACTGATTACTCCATGTATAACTGAATATCAAGACTCCGAGCTCTTGAGTCATTGCACTCGAATCCACACCTCTCTTAGACCTGGCTGAGTACTCACTACACTTGCTCTTGTACTTTCTTCGACGAATGAATCGGCCGCCTTTCCGTATTCATATCCGTACGAGTACGAGCAAGGAGCTCAAGAAGCAGCTCATAGCTAGTATCACGCACCAACCTGTCGAAATGAAATGGCTCATCATAAGTCAAACACGCGATTTTAGCCACGTGGTGTCCCCCTTCCTGCCAGCACGCCTCTCAGTACGTCGATGATACGATCCACTTCGTCCGCCGTACGACTCAGTCATTAATGACAATTTTTGGGACCAACCCATCCACGAGGGCGTACGCGTAGAGGTGGCCATATCGTATTCCGATCTGCAACCGCCAATGATATTAAGCAAGGGAGAAGTGGGATCGAAGACATTACCGCGTACCGTGCCAGTTGCATCGCACGTACGGACAATGTCTCGGCTAAGTGTGTCCTGCACGACGAAGCTGATCGTCGGTGCGCGCGAACTTCCGTTATGGGCATCGCCGATGATGCGCACGCGCCGCGCGTGTCCCCCGTAAAAATCCGGCGAGCAAGCGATCGCAGGGGCGGACTCTTGCATGGTGGGAGTAAAACGAGGGCCGCCTCGAGGGTGCCCTCAGGCGTCAAACTCCGCAGGGTATACGGGCACGCCAGTAACGCCATGGACCAGCTCGTATCCGGGTCCACCTGGTTGCAGTTTGTAACCCACGGTATCGACTTGAAGAGTGCATTATCGGGGCGACGGATGAGCGGAGTGAGGCCGCATGGGTGTAGAGCCCAAAGATGTGAGGTCCGAAGACCTGGGAGACAGACAAATCGTTCAGGTGAGGCTGAGCGGGATGGGGTTTGATGAGAACGAGAAGACAGCGTAGTCGACGTCCCAGTCTTGCACATCCATCCGGCGATGCGGGGCATACGCCACGCGGTCGACACTGAACTCTATCTTCCTCACTCCGAGTTCTGCTGCGCGGGATCTCGCCGCAGCAATTACGTTCCACTGGGACGATAGAACCCAGGATGTTAGAGTAAGCTGAAAAAGGAACAAGTGAGTCAAGTCAGCCTGGGTAAAATATATAGCCTGGTAAAATGTCTCAGAAGTGACCATGGGAACGAGATACGCAGAATACGGTCCAAGCGTGTTCAGTTAGTTTGTGATCCTGAATTCTCATGGTGTCGGGCGATCTGTCCGGCCTGTTCAGCCAGCTCGAGGAGATAGGTCATGGATTGTTATGAATCACCTTGAAGGGCCGTCTTCCTAGTTGTTCAGCCAGCCCTTGCAGGAACACCAGGTCCTGGAAGGAATTCCGAGGTCTGAATTTGTGCTTGTGGGTACACTGGAGAAAGGGTCGCAGCGGGTCTGGATCATAACTTGGGTGGACCGTGGACAGAAATTACCGTATTGTTGTGTCGCGGAGCGGAGTGGAGCAATGTGGATGCGTCACATTCCGGTGCTAGGAGAGGTTAGTTCCATTCCTCGGCGCAACCTTGCTCGTGCTGCGGAATGATACCACAAAGCAACTCCTGGTGATGAGGCGAAAATGCGATAGGATGTAGTTATTTGACCCCAGATGGCCCGGGTAGTAATCCAAGTCTGTGCCAGCTCATGTATATGGATCTGCGTCGCAGTGTATTCGTACCGACACGATGCCTCTTAGCCCACAGGTCACGAGACTGAGGCAGCACTCGAGGTTCTCTTGCGGGGGTACCTAATAGACGAAACGAGACCCGAATAGTAAATGCCGACTCTCTGAGGGTGTCTATATTCCTGAAGAACTGCACTTCGCCCAATCTATGCCAAAAGACTTGGCAAGAGCTGGAGGTATATGGCACAAGTCGACACCCATCCGGATGAGGCAGGGGGTACATCCGCTAGGCGATCAACATATGGGAGGTGGACCCGTTCCATTGTCAAGCAAAGCATACAGATACACGTGAAAGAGATGAGATCGGCACTACTTGATAAAACGAGACATGAACTTCCTGTGCAAGCGATTAACCTTGGAAGGAGGACGACGAGAATCTGAACCTACTTATGGAATTCTGTCCGAAGGAGATCATTGACAAATTGACCTTGAGGTTTGTCGCCTATTGCCTGATTTTTGAAAACAAGGTCTGTAGGGACGTAGAAATGCATCTCTGTCCGCGTGAAAATTCTGGGGTACGAACCGTCGTCCCAACGTCGCTTCACCGCAAAGGTGCCAGGCGCCGTCGTATTTATTCCTGGCGCATTGCCTAATGCTGCGGCGAGGTTTAGCAAAGGGTTTGCAGTTGCAATTCGTGCATCCCGCTCGGCCTCTGTGGCCTCAGCCTCTGCTTGTTCAATGCGTGCTTGCTCTGCTGCTCGCTCGCGCTTTATTTTCTCGAGCTCGCGAAGCAGTTCCGCGGTGTCATCCTCTTCGTCGTCGTCATCGTCGTCGTATTGTCACCACTGGCCTCCTCTCCCCCGACACGGTCTCCGCTGTTTGTGGGTGGTCAGCTCCAACATGCAAGGATAGTAATATAGCGTACTTTGCATTCCCCTTCGAATCGTTCGCGCCATTGCTGTCGCCATCACCCTCGTCGCTGTCTGCGTCCTTGTCCATCTCCAATGCCTCTTGTAAAACTTTCCGTCGCTTGTTCACCTCCTCGTCCTCGGACGCAACTGGGGCGTCTTCCACTGGCAGACCCGCTGCCTTGCGCTTCTTGGCACGAGCTTCCGCCTCCGCCGCGAGGAGGTCCGCGTGTAGGTCACGCTTTTTTACTTCATCCACGGAGGTCTGGCCAGGTTGTCTGAGTCTTGAATGAGAGGGGGGTTGAGAAGGAGAAAGATCACAACCATACGCACCGGAATTTAAGCTTGGTGTGGGCGGCCATGTCGCGCACAGAGTACTGGCGCGAGCCCCCTTTCACTTCTCTTGCCTGCGCTGGATCCCATGTCGGTCTGTGTGCAGTGGACATCTTGTGGAGGGCGAGTAGGATGGA
This sequence comes from Lactarius hatsudake, assembly GCA_024734325.1. Lineage (NCBI taxonomy): Eukaryota > Fungi > Basidiomycota > Agaricomycetes > Russulales > Russulaceae > Lactarius > Lactarius hatsudake. The sequence goes on from JANSJP010000007.1 coordinate 308,532, forward strand.
GGAGTAGAGTGAATGAACAAAGGTATGCTGAGTTGCCGGCCCGGGAGTTGTTAACCGCGCGTTGATTGGTGGCGTGACGCGTGACAAGTCTACAGTTGCTTTCTCTCCGCGAAAATAACCTCCCATCTTAAAATGCTCCAGAAGCTGCCAGCGGCCGCTCTGAACAGGGCCGGCGCGTTCGCAGCTGCTCGTGCTACTCCTCTTCGCACCACTCAGCGTCTCGGTTCGGTAGGAGCTTTTGTTGAACTTGGTCATCATCAGGTTTCGGAGTTAGGTTGCTCATACTCGTGGCCAGCAAGCTAGGTTCGCGTCCTCCACGGCCGAATCCTCCAACGCATTCCAGGTCTGTAAATTCACGAAAATTCATTGCGTGTCTCAATTCAACGATACTTCAGTCGCTGGTCTACTCACGAGCAACCCTCGCGTCTGCGACGCTCGTTGCCGCCGGTTCAATTGCTTGGTACACACACCTCTACGGAACCCTACCATTTATTGGCGAAGTACACGCGTCCTCCCCTGCAGAGGTTGGCCTCCACCCAGCTGCATACCCATGGTCGAATAAAGGGTGGTTGGACTCATTTGACCACGCCAGGTAACGTGTAACTTTATTTCCCAAAATGATCCAGACCCTCACAGAACCCCGACCCGCCCCCAGCATCCGGAGAGGTTACTTGGTGTACAAGGAGGTCTGCGCCGCCTGTCATTCTCTTGACCGCATTGCCTGGCGTAACCTTGTCGGCGTCTCTCACGCCGTGGATGAGGTCAAAGCGTTGGCAGAGGAAGTCGAATACACCGACGGACCCAATGACCAGGGCGAGATGTTCCAACGCCCGGGCAAGCTCTCGGACTACCTGCCTCGTCCATACCCCAACGATGAGGCTGCACGTGCTTCCAACCAGGGCGCCCTCCCTCCTGACCTCAGTTTGATCATCAAGGCCCGTCACGGTGGTGCCGTACGAGACCGTCATTTTTCGCAAGTCATTGTTAGTAACCAATGCATTGCAGGACTATCTATTCTCTCTCCTCACCGGCTATGTTGATCCTCCCGCTGGCGTCGAAATCCGTGAAGGGATGAACTACAACCCGTATTTCCCCGGTGGTGCTATTTCCATGCCTCGGGTACTCTTCGATGACCTGGTTGAATACGACGATGGTACGCGCTTTGGTGGTCAGCTGTCTCTCTATTGTTGCTCACCGTCGCTTTTCCAGGCACTGCTGCGACGACTTCCCAGATGGCCAAGGACGTTACAACCTTCCTGAGCTGGGCGGCCGAGCCCGAACACGACGAGCGCAAGAAGATAGGCATCAAGGCTGTCATCCTCTTCTCAACATTGACGGCCTTGAGCTTATACGTGAAGCGCTTCAAGTGGGCTGTGATCAAGAACAGGAAGATTGGTGAGTTGTACAGCGTGCCGGCCGTAGTATTTAGCTGAATGCCCGATATAGTCTATCATCCCCCTGTGGACAAGACTCATTGAGGAGAGGAAATGTGGTTTTAGCAGGACACATGAATTAGATCACATTTCCTGTCTAGTAATTTTTACTTTTGTTATTAGAAGGAGCCTGTCTTCCGTTCTGTGTGTTATAAGTCGGCTTTCCCACGGCTACTTGAACAGTCTCCGCTCCGAACCCCAGTTTTTGCCAGCACCTCACCCCACTCGAAATAATCCCGCCTCATTTACGCCCACTCATCTCCATCATGTCCGCCGAGTCGTGGCCGCCACAACTCAAGTTTGTCGATCTGCACACACTTCCCGTCGTCGCATCTTACGTCCTGCAGAGAGTGGGTTGCATCGTGCCTAGGCCAGATGACAGACCTGAACCGCGACGAAGCACAAGCCGAGCTCCGCCAGGTAATTTCTGACGCTTACAGCTCCAAGACATTATGGACTACAGACTGGGCCGGTGTACAGCTTAAAAGGTGGTCTCATCCAGGTTGTGACCCTCGGCACTGATGATGCTGCGCCAGCTTACTACCCAAGCCGATGCCCATCATGAGTACCCACCACTTGAAGCGCAAACTGTATGTCCTTTCCACTTCTCTCTCCCGTACTTGCCTGCTAACAGGTTGACAAGTGACACCCCAGCAGGTCAGCCCAAGAAGGCCAAAAAGAATCAGGCGAACAAATCTGCTGCCGCTGCGCTTACGCTGGATGTAGGCGACCGCGTGGTGCTCGACAAGCGCGCTCAGCGTTTCCGGCGAGAGCACGAGTTGGAGAAACAAAAACAGAACGGTGGTGGCGGTCAGGCGTCGTCTCTCCGGGCTAATCAGCGCACTGCTCACCCTTTTGCCAACCCATGGCGCTCGGCATCGCCATTCGTGAACGCGGATGATCCCGAGGCGGACCCGGTGGGTGTATTTTTTTATTTCCTGAAGCTTTGTGCTAGATGACTTACCCAACCACTTTCCCAGAACGTGCCTAATTGGGACCAGTATACCATTGTTGGAACATGTCAAGATATCTTCAAGGACTACCTACGCTTGACATCAGTGCGCATTTTTTTCTCTGTTTCGTGATCGTCTAACGTTCCTTGATGTGTTTTTAGGATCCCAACCCTGAGCAAATACGTCCGTATCATGTCCTTCAACAATCACTAACAGAACTCAAGAAGCGATGGCGAGAGAAAACACCCTATAATTGGATATGCAGTCAGTTCAAGAGTCTCAGACAAGATTTGACCGTGCGTCGTGTTGTGCTTTGTGGACGACGAACACTACGATACACTGCCGACAGGTCCAACGGATAAAGAATGATTTTACGGTTGCCGTATATGAAATCCATGCAGCGAATGGCCTTAGAGGTGGCAAGTGGGACTTTTTTCTGCACCGTCCCACACCCAAATGAGATCACCATTTGCAGGCCGACATGGTAGAGTATAATCAATGCCAATCCTCGTTGAAGGGCTTATATGAACTTGGAATCCCCGGAAATGACGAAGAGTTCACCGCCTACCGGATTTTGATGCTGCTCCATGGCCGTAACAGAAGCGGTTCGTAGCTCTTCCCGAATCCCGCGGATGACCTAACATCACTTCACAGAATTAAACTTGTACGTGAGTCAGCTAACGCCCAAACAGAAAGCGTCAGCGGCGGTGAAGCATGCGATGGCCGTGCAGCGAGCCCTCGCTCTTGGAAACTATCATGCATTCTTTGAGCTCTATCTCAATGCGCCAAATATGGGTGCATATATCATCGACCATTTTGTCGATCGTGAACGCCTGCGCGCGTTGCTTGTCATGACCAGGGCGTGCGTCTGTCAGCCCTTACTCGTTCTTGCCAGTTATTAACGCGATATTTTGATTCTAGATACCAGCGACTCCCTCTAGCATTTATTCACCAGGAACTTGCATTCGAAAGTCTCAACCACGTCCATGAGTTCCTAATGTCCCATCGAGCTGCGCACTTTGTCAATCCCAATAGTTCAGACACTGAGAAGATTTTGGACTGCAAGACAGTAAGCATGGAATTGCCGGCTGTGCTCGAGGAGAAATATCGTAGAGTGCAGATCAAGGGTGCGATATGAGCTCTTCCCCCACCGGCTCCCTTTCCCTATCTTTTTTGGGTTCCTCCTACCACAATCCTTTTTCGTTATTCTTCGAGTTGTATTTATTTACATGCTTTCATTGAATGATCACGATCCTTCAGGCGCCGTGACGCGCATATACAAAGAGCCATTGAGTAAGTTGATATATGGTAAGGTTGCTGGTGAGCGACCGAGCCCAAGAGCCTTGTACTATTACAAACCCACGAACGAAGATGAGACGGCCAGTAGAGCGAAACACCTTGTACACTTCATAGCATTTCGATGGAATTCGGGTTATACCCTCTCGTGGCCTCCGCGGTGAGACACGCGATGCGAAGGCGCTCCCGAAGGTCGTCGAACCGGAATTGTTGCGCTAAGCACTCGTTAGTCAGACGAGTGTCAGGGATGTACATGTGCATGTGACACGTACTGGGGCCCGGATAGATGGACGTTAAAAACTGGACAGGCTCGAGAAACGCCTTGCACACGTCAAGTGCGATCGTCAAGGAGTTGTCGTGTTCCCAGAGGGTAAGGGCGCTTAGGGGGATGATAACCAAGTTTACGCCGAGGACGAAGTGGGAAAAGCTATATCTACCGGAAGATTTGGCCCATGAACCACCAGACGAACGACGGCCGCTGCGCGAGGTTGTTCTTGATGTTGCCCGTGACGGCGTGCATGCCAAGCATGACCGTTTTGGCACGCTGTCCCTGCGCCCTTACTTTATCGTGATGATAATGATATGTCGACATCATTTCGTCAGAAGCGGGAATTCGGATGCAATAAAAAAAATAAAATGGCTCGACACTCACACCACTCTTCGGACTTTTTACGATTCAACCCGATCAACCTTTTTTTGCATGCACGCCGGTGAAGTCAGCCATGGTATTGATTGGTTTGAATGGGGCAAGGCGAAAAGAAAAAAAAAACTGGGACTCACACATGGGGCACGAATCTCTGAAATTCGTAAGAAATGCACATCCGGGTGCTATTATCGGTTCCGATCAGCGGGTGCACTTTCAGTGTATATAAGGGTGCGCCGTCCACATACTTGAACAGAAACTCGCGCCCATTATACATGAATGCCCTTTCGATACCACACGTGTGCTGTTGCAATGCCTTCTCTATCGCCTCCGTCTCCATCCATGTTCGCATCGCGAATTCTGTCCTGTCGTGGTCGCTGGCAGGTCACGTCGTGCCGCATCCGTACACATGCGTTCCAGAGAAGCATCGCCCGAAGATACAGCGCCCAGACCGTGTCCTTCCCGCCCCTGCTGTCTAGATGTGCCTGTGAATGCAAAGGTAGCAGCGACTCCCCGGGAAACAAGATTGAATACTACAGGTTGGGTGAGCCTGTCTGGGGCATTGTTTATTGGCCAGACGGGCAAGGTACGTACGTTCGACGGTTCCATCACGAAAAAGTCTGAATGCCTCCAGTTTGCGGCGACGGCATAAGAAGTGTGGGCAGAGATGAGCATCAACGCGCTCCAACAAAGACGACGGCACTCTTCCTTTTTGATCTCGCCCTCGGACCATTCACGGTTCCACGTAGGCGTAGCGACCCAAAGTGGCACCTGCCTTTGCGCCTCTGGCCATTGGCGCCCGAGCGAGACCTCGTCGCAAGAGCAACGGGATCTATGAATGGCCGGCTCGACAGCCATGTGTGGCTGTTGCACATATTGTCGCGTGGATGACGAAGTAGGCACCGAACTGGGGTTGTGTTGTTCGGTTGCTGGGGAAGTAACCCACAAGGCCGAGCTGTCTACGACCGGCATGCCATTGCTGGCAAATCTCGATGCAGCCGGGGTGTCACTATCCAGGTGCGTCATAGTGAGTGCGCGTATGATGGAGTCGAGAATATTCAATGACGATTGGGCTCGCGTGGCCTGATTCTGAGGGTGGGCACAGACCTCAAAAAAAGATAGGACCTTTGAGATCGGGAACAACTATCAGCTTCATCCTGGTCCGTCTGGTGACCGCTGACGCACCCAGGCAGCTTGGGCTAGTTCTCCGTCGATAGCACGGGCGTACAGACTTGCTTCTAGTGCACTTTGGGCCTCATCCCGCAGCATTATCGCTTTGCGGCGACTTTCTTCTGGATGGGCTTGTTGTGAACTTTGCACAAGTGTGGACACGGCTAGGAGGGAAAGTAGTAAACTAGGCTGCATATGACCACGACGAGCAGGGTCCGTGAAGGTTTTGTAAAAGCGAGGCACGTTCAAAAACGAGAACCAATAGGACGAAGTTTTGAATAGGAAGCGTACGTCCTCGATGATTTGGCTGACACTGGCGTCGCGCTGCATTTGCCCGAGGGGTAATGAATGGTACGAAACTGCCATGGGCGCCGCATACACTCGGAGAAGATGGTCCCACCACTGTCTTGCGGCGGAATTGTACTGAGGGATCGGGGGTAATATCGCTTGACTCGTGCTCGTTTCCTGGTTGGCTCTCTGCGGTAACCAAGTAGCTATCCGTCGCTGCACCAAAAGGAGCAATTGTGCCAGAGTTGGGTACTTCAGAGTGGTATCCTATGGCTCTTGTGTCATGTGGCTAGAGCTTCGTGAACACCACACTATCACGACAAAACGGAAACCACTCACAGGATTTTGGTTGCGTATGGGATCAGATGTGAGCGTCTGATCATGGGAGGCAATCGAATTAAGCCGCACGCCGCTTCCCAGGGGTTGGAAGACATCGACTTCTAGCGAATGATTTGGTGCCCCAGCATTATGTTGACTAACGTCAGGAACCGGGTCTCCAAGGACATCAAGCGCCGAGGGGCCGGCAGTGGCCAATGGCAGCTTTATGCCATAAGAGCTTGTGGCCTCCTGAGGGGTGGTGTCCCGGTCGACCGTCGGGGGACGACGACGCCTACGTCGAGGAGGCTCCCCGTCTCCTTCCTTGGGCCCTGTACCCCGAGTGCGCGCTCCTTGGACCCTATCGGGTCCTCGGCGCTTTGGTTGAGAATCGTAGGTGCACTGCTCGTTCCCCCCACGTTGACAGCAATGGTGGCACACAGGTTTTGCACCGTCACAACGGATTTTGCGCCCCCGGCTAGGGAAGGTTGAAGAAAGAGGATTTTTAGCTAGGTTGGAGGCGGTGCGCACCATTGGAGACATGCCACGAATACACGGGTCCGTGGACGGCCTTGGGTGGTAGGCGGCTGGTCTGCTGAGAGCTCAATGCGCATTTTATCCTTGCGAGACCGGCGGGATTGGCCAGGTGGTTGCGCTGTATTCTGAGAGTTGCCGGGAAGGGAAGACGAAGACTCGCCGTTGGTAGACGCGGCCAGACTAGAACTAGCAGCAGCCTCTAGGTAGGACAGGTGGTCGCGATTGAAGTCTATGCGCATATCGGCACGATTTTTGCCCAACTGCGACAGCGTCGGAGGTCGCTCAGACGAGTAGGAAAGGCCAGGGCGAGGAGAAAGAGGAAAATCCCGCTCGTGGGAGGGATCTATATGAGGATAAAGGTCGCCCATTGCAGTGGGAAGGACGGACAAGTTCACATGAAATGAGGGGGACGAAAGGGAGACCAGGGACGGTCAGAGAGTGAACGCGGGGAGGAAGGTGAGTATTATTGCGGCATGCGGACGGTAATTTCGCGTAGGTGTCTTAATTGTCGATCCTTTCATTTCGGCAGGTCCCCGTTTCCGTACAGTACATGTCTAGATACACTCTCTAACGGAAGTCGTCCCACGCCCACGTCAATCCAATCAGTCACGCATCCTCGCAGGCACAAACCTCCGAATGATTATCTCTCGGATAGAATATTGCTCCAAGCATGCCGGGGATGCAAGTTCGGTGCGAGAAACCCGGGAGCACGCTGGTATGCTCACATACGAAAGTACAAGCGTCTTGCACACACGACCTAAGCCTCAACTCACACGCCAAGATGAGACAACCGTGACGCACCTTTTGAACCTGCGAGTTAACGCGATTAATCGTGCTGAGCCACTGCCATGTAAATGGCTCAGCATTTGAGAGCCTAAAAGGCGAGGATTTTGCGTCCTCAGGGTCCTCGTAGACAGGGACGAGAACCATGGCAAATCTGATCCGATGTGTCAGTCCCACAACTGACGGCGCAACATATATGCGATGGATTAGCTAAAACTCACTCGGCGTGGTGAAATACAGGTCCCCGCTTGTATAGGAGGTAGTCCACGCAAAACTTCACGCCGTTCTTTACGACCCAACCAAGGGATCGGTAGTGGTGAAGAAAGACATAATTAACCAAAAACGGATTGTCCGGACGCAGAGCGTGTGCCTGGGATGGGAGGGTCTGAAGATGAAGCGGTAGGTGGGTCGTATGGAACGCTATCCAGATTTCGCGCAATGTCATTGGTTCGAGCTACGTGAACATTTCAGGGCTGCATTACTCACATGCGGCGCGCTCGTACCGTTTTCGGGTGATAAATGCACAGGCAATCAAGGGCCCAGGTTAGGAAAAATGCTTCGGACAATGTGAGTTGCATGTGTTCCATATCCTCCGGCGGTTCGGCATCAAGGACCGTTCCCTCCAGAGAACGCTCTGGCAAAGCAGTATTCCGAATAGAGAGGGACGGTTTCCACGTCGCGGCTGATGGAATCGACACTCCTGTTTCCTCGACAGAGATAACGCGACCTTCTGCAAAGGCAGCCTCCGCTTCTGCGGCCGCGGCCGCGATGGCCTGGGCTCTGTCAGACTTGAACTGCTTTCGCTCAGCTCTGCGCTTTGCCGTCACCTCTTCAGAGGTCATTTCTAAAAGAAAATGTCCTGAGCACATGATGCCATCCACATGGACAAAAGGGCTGACGCCTGCCTGCTGCGCTTCTACTATTGGCAAGCCTCACGAGCCAACTCGGCTCGCTGCGCGAGAGGTTCCCTTTCCCAAAGAAACCGCGCCTCCAAAGGACCATGCGGTCCTTCGGGTCAGTGATCCAGATAGAACGCGTGGTGGGATCAAAAACGCCTTTGCATCGAGGGTTCAATACACGCGTCGGTGATATACCGAAGATCCCCAAGGCTGTGACCGCGAATTTGTTCTCGACCTGAGAGAAGATAATTGGGAGAGGATTTGCGTAGATGACATTGTTTTCATTTCGCCTGCGACCGGCTCTCTTTTGTGAGGAATTTTGTCCTGATTGTGATTGATCCACCATCGCGGCCATGGAGGTCAATAGTTGACCAAACTTGTGCAAACATCGCGGTTATGCAGTGTCTTCACGTGATCCCGCCCTCCGCTCGCCAGTCAATCAAGCAGAGGCATAATGTCGGCAAAGCTCAGGGATGAAATCGAGGCCAAGCGTGCCAAACTACAAGAACTGCGTCAGGCTCGACTAGCTAGGCAAAGGCAGGATAGTGAACGCCGCGCTGCTGTAGGTTTCCCGCTCTTGTGTGAGTGTAGTGTATCACCTTCTCCAACTTTTCCAGACACCCGTCAGGTCCCCAACACAAACCGATGTCAACGCACTATTGAGCTCGATTCTGGGTCCCGATGATATGCTCAGCCCTCGTAGCCCTGATTTGACGCCTGCGTCCTCAGTCCCTGGAACACCATCGCTTGGCCACCCTGATCTTCCGGGGCCGGCTTCACTCCGTGTTTCTGGAAGGGTGAGCCGCATAAGCAGCGCAGGTTCTGATAGGGCGAATTTCGGCGCGACCCTTGTGCAATCTGCGACCGAGAATGTAATCGACCGGTGCGCGTGTGTTCGAGAAACTTGCGGACACTGATCTCCAACGCCATGATGCAGCCCCATGACCCCAAGATTTACACCGGACCTAATAGATGTCCAACAGGAGTTATTCGAGCTTCCACAAAGAGTGCGATTCTTTCTTGAGTGGCCACCACCGGATAACCGTTAGACATTTATAGGAGCGTGTCACGTACAACAAGGAGATACAGACCGCAGACATTGATCCAGACCCTGGGACTACTTCTAACGAAGATATCAGAGAACATGTCCTCCGCGAGCGTGAACCAACCGCGGACCCCGAACGGGCATTAGAAAAGCTAGAAGAAGAGAGCGCGATATTGGATCGCGAAATTGAAGAGGAGGTTCGGGGTCTGTCCACATTCTCGTTTCTGTTTCGTCCTTCCATTGAACGCATGTACAGACCTGACGGAGGAGGAAAAATTCAGCATTCTCGCCGCTCCCGAGTTCCTGGACTTCGTCGAGCAATCATCGAAGATCGTTCAGCGAGCACTGAACGATAACTACGACCATAGTCCGTGATTACACCTCTGGGACAGAGACTAGCGGGTGAGTATCTTCCCGTGTATGCTGCTTCGCTAATCAATTGATCTATTCACCCCCGTAGCGATGATTCCGAGGGCAAGCGCGTAAAACGGGTATGCTCCTTCTGGGACGAACGTTACTGTAAAAATCGAACTATCACAGATGTAGACTGGTCACCCAAAGTCTGTCCTATTTCCATGTCTGCCTTACCCACTCATGACGTTGGTGCTTTCAGTTTCCGGAACTCAGTGTCGCTTCATACAACAAAAACGCTGCCGCAGGTTAACGAACCCGACGGAGTCGTGGCTGTGTGGAATCTGCATTTACTGGAGCGACCCGAATTTGTGTTCCACTCTCAGGTGTGTACTCTGTTCTGGCCTCGTATTCGAGCGTCGTTGACAAAAATAACAGTCTGACGTACTTTCAGTTACATTCTCACCTTTTCACGCGAACCTCGTGTTTGGTGGAACGTATTCAGGACAGATATTGCTATGGGATACGCGGTCGAAGCACCTACCCGTGCTCAAAACGCCGTTATCAGCGGCGGGACACACACACCCAGTCTACGCGATGCAGATGGTGGGCACCCAAAATGCACACAACCTCATAACCAGTAGCACGGACGGTATGGTGTGCAGTTGGCTCGTGGACATGCTTGCCCAGCCGCAGGTGCGTTCTCTCATTTTGCCCTTGTTGCGAAGAAGGGGGCACTCACACAACTCAGGAAACACTTGAGCTGGTACATGCGGGGCACAACAAGACCGGCGAAGTGGCGATCACGACCCTCGATTTCCCCGACAACGAAACCACTGCATTTTGGGTCGGTACTGAAGAAGGAAATATTTACCAGGCGAATCGGTACGACCGTGCAGGAGCGAAGGCCGGTCTCAACCAGTATGACGTCTATAAGGGCCACTCGGGTCCAGTCATGGGGCTCAACTTTCACCCCCTCATCGGGCCGGTCGACTTCTCTGACTTGTTCCTGACCTGCTCTGTCGACTGGACAGTAAAATTATGGCGCTCGAAATCATTAGCGAAGGCATCCACGACAACAGCAGACTGTGTCACCGATCTATTCGTTTGACGAGGCGGATGACTTATGTCTACGATGTCAAGTGGCATCCCGCACATCCCGCAGTCTTTGCTTCTGTAGACGGTTCTGGCAAGTTTGACCTTTGGAACCTAAATGGGGATACGGAGGTCCGTCACCCCGCACCGCAGGCACATCTCGTACACGAACTAACGCTATATATTTTAGGTGCCTGTTGTTTCCACCACCGTGAGTGCGGAGCATGCGCTCAACAAGCTGCAGTGGGACCGCAAGGATGGTCGACGTGCCATCTTGGGAGGCAGCGAGGGTAGGTTGTACGTATACGACATCGGAGACATGGCTATCCCCCGGGAGACCGAGTGGAACGACATGCAGAAGATTGTGGCGGGCTTCATTGGGGGACAAGCAAGTGGGGTGGAGGTGGACTCCTCACGGGTGTTAGCGAATGGTCGATAACTCGTCCAAGCCGCACGACGAGTAGCTTAGGTTGTATGGATAGATTTGATATCTTATACCCGTTCTAGCTGCATTTGTCTAGCTGCGTTTGGGTTCGGGATCACACCCACGGAACAGAAACGACTACTGTAGTTATGCAGTTATGTCCGACGCCAGCCCGTCGCTGAGAGGAAAAACACGTCGGTGAACCATGGTGGAGCGAGAGGAACACGGAACCCCGATCGTCCCATGTTGTCCCGTGCCCGCGGCATTGTCCTCCATGCAAGAGTCGGTTTCTCATCTCTCTTCTCCACTGCTCCTCCCACCATTCCTGCCCGTCCGAAGAATAATAGATCCATGTCGCCGACGTCAGATTTCAAACAGGTGCGGTTCTTCTGCGATATTCCCAATGTGGCCGATAACTCACTCGTGTCCAGGCACCCCACAAGTAAGTCTCTGATCACCTTGCTCATTAGTAATGCCATTGAGCATCCCTCCTGTCCGTTGACGCAAGTCTCTTGGTGTAAGCCTCTTTCATACCGTACCTCTGATGGTGAGGCTAACAATGTCCTTCGAATCACAGCATCCCTGGACCCATAGAAGTCACAGATGAAGTGCGTTCATCGGGTCCCCCACGTCCCAGACCTATACTAACAGTACCTCCCCAATAGGTCCTCTATGCCAACGCGCATCCGTCTGTCTCTCACATGTCCGCGGGTTTCACCGCAGTCTTTGGAGAAAGCATCCGCCTGACAAGGTGCGAATACAAGTCCGCTTAGCCTGTGGCTGGTACTGAGCGCGCGCATTTCTGTCGCTTTGTAGAGAGGTGGTACGGACGACAACCGCTCAGCCGTTCCTCATCTCCGGGTCCGGAACACTCGGGTGGGACCAGGTAAGCTCGGCGTATCTGCCGACTGCCGCGGTCGTCTGCTCACACGACCCAGGTTTCGGCCAACCTGGTTGAGGCTGGAGAAAACGTTCTGGTGCTCAATACAGGGTATTTTGGCGACAGCTTCGCTGATTGGTGCGCATACATTCGCGCGCGAATTTGTTTGATTCCAACGCGGACATAGCCTTCAAACGTACGGCGCAGAAGTCGATCAACTCCGTGCCGATTTCGGTGAGACCGTTGCTGTGGCCCAAGTTGAGCAGGCGCTGCAGTCCAAGAAATACAAGATCGTGACAATCACACACGTGGACACTTCGACGGGTGCGTCAGTTCTCCTGGCGTTGCGTACTCCCGTGTCTCATTAATTTCCACAGGCGTGCTCTCGGACCCACAGGCGGTGGCCGAAGCTGTGAAAAAGGTTTCACCTGATACGCTCGTCGTCCTCGACGCCGTCTGTGCTGTCGCGAGTGAAGATATTCAGATGGACAATTGGGGTATCGACGTCGTGATCACCGCCAGCCAGAAGGGGCTTGGCGCACCTCCCGGCCTAAGTATCGTCGTCGTCAGCGAAAAGGCCCTGAAGGTCGGGCATTTCCTATGTCGGGCATAGCGCTGGGAATTGACAACTTGTTCCCCAGGTCTTCGAGACACGCTCGAAACCGATTCCCGCGTTCTATGCGAGCTGGAAGAGGCAAGTGTACCAGTATCTCCACTCGGGTACCATATATTTACCTTATCGCCATCGCCAGATGGCTTCCAATTATGAAAGGATATGAAGGCGGCACGCCCGCCTACTTCGCGACTCCCCCCGTCAACCTCATCCATGCGTACCACCAATCCTTAACCCAGATAATCAAATCGGGCCCTTCTCTGGATGAACGGCTCAAGCTCCATCGAGAGACCAGCAATCATATCAAGACCGCAGCCGCAGAGCTCGGGCTCTCTCAACTCCCCATTGTTCCAGGAATTGCTGCGAATGGAATGACTGCGGTGAGCCGCAGGCCCTTTCCCGTTGTTGCCTCGGAGCAGGCTAACACGCCTTTCTAGCTGTGGTGTCCCGATGGCGTCAAGTCCTCTGAGCTCCTGCCCGCATTCTTACAGAGGGGTGTCGTCATAGCAGGGGGTCTAGGGACCAGGAAAGGTAAACGCCTCGTCACTTTCCTTTGGTACGGTGTTCACCATTATTCTTTATAGATAAGTACTTCCGTATAGGGTGAGCTTTCTCAGGTTGCTTGCCACCACTCGTCCTTGTCTCACAAATTCACATCCCCAGTCACATGGGAAGTACAGCGATAAATTCTGAACGTGGCGACGTCGACCGGATCATCGATGTACTGAAGGAGGTCATACTTGAGGCTACGTCAAAAAGATGACATAACATTCGCGAAAGCATTGTCAGTTGCCCTCACTGTCATGCGCAAGAGTGGGGATGATTCGAGAAGGAAGTATGATGTAGATCACTGTGGGGTTACAAGATACGACAGAGCCGTGTATCTTGCTGTGCATTGTCTGCGAGTATATACCGCCAAGAAACACATGAATGACTTGCATCGTGAGGTGTGGTCCCCGAGCATCAAGCCAAGTATGCATGCATATGCATGCTTCGTCCCAGTTCTTTCAGGTTGACTTCGGCTACGCTCGGTGCGTCGTGCCGCAAGCCAAATTAGGGCAAACAGAGACTCGATACGACTCTGTTTGATACGACACAACAACAGTGTATACGAACGACAGACTTTCGTGAGCAAGTTCGTAAGGACACCATTTTACTACACAACGACAGACTATTGTGTAGACAATGTTCAAGTAGGCACACCTGTGTAAAATAAGAATTTGTATTGACACCACAACGACGTATGCCTACAACAAATCTTAAGTGGGGACAACACCCGCACGTATACGTAGTGCACGTCACGGGTTTGTAAACCCGTGCATGTACCCGAGTGGATGTGGCGGGTACGGGTCCTGGGTCTGGTATGAGATACCACACCCGTGTGACGGGTTTGGTGGGTTTTTCGGGAGCTAATGATCAGGACTATATCATGGGTTATCAAAAACAAAGTACAGTAACAGCCATAATGCACAGCCCCTCTACCCTCATCATCGCCGCATCACCGCCTTTTTCGTTGTCACCTCATCAGGGCCCATCCTCTGAGTCACTGTCACCACTGTCGCACCGTCGTGGTGTCATGCAGGCCTCTGCGGAGCGCGAGCTGTCGTATATTGGTTTGCGGCGATCACGGACGCGTGGGGCTCAAAGGACTAGGGCTGCACGCGAGTGCAGCGAGGTCGGAAATGGAAATGGGGTCGGTCTGTTGCAGGTAGTCAGAAACAGTCACGCATGCTTCGGCGCAACACAGGTACGGATGCGCAATAATGTCCTATTCGAACGTCTTTAATTTATCATGCGATTAAAGCGGGTTTTGGTTTTTCCGAACCATGTTGGATTCATTACCGTCAGTCTGTCGCGCAGGTTGTTCGCCACAAAAGTTCGGGGACGTGCTGAAACGTTTCAGGTGAAATAAGTTAGCGAGTAAGTCGAAGGTTGGGCAGAACCGAGTCGGTTTATAAGGGAAGAATTCGTTACGTATTTGCTGGGCGTACAAGTCCCGAGCTCGCGTGAAGAATGCTGCGACCAGCAGCTCTCCTCGGTCTCCATGGTCCATGGCATACGAATCGACTCGATTCATATGCTATGGACCGGTGGATATTGATAAGAGCATCAGGTAGGTTGAAGTTATGCTGTGCTGTTGAAGCCGAGAGCCAAGCGCTGTGACAAAACAGAGAACTCCTGACTCAGGAATTCGCTATTTTATCACAGCGCTGACGTCTGTCAAAAGGGCCAGATTGGTCGCCTTGCAGAATAACTTTGTGACAGCAAAATCGAGGATGGTTTCACGGCTTCCTTCACTACCACAATTATAGAGTGTGCTCCACCTGTAAAAGAAGTAAGAATGTGCTGAAACAATCTAAAAATACATGACTTGCAATGGATGTCCCATGTGCACGATGCATTCGGTGGAGGTGACGTCCTCGATAGTCTTGTATCATTGCGGTCGTGCCACATAGAGTACCAAACAAATAAATAGTCTCGCCTCATACAAACACACTCGCAGTCGACAGGGTCGACACCTAGTGACATGCGTGTGTCATATATACTTGAATCTTGCAACGGGGTCTGAACGCGTCGTATCTCAGAGGCCCACAGGGCCTGGATTCCAAGAACGGACTTTGGCAATCAGGTGGCGACCCGAAGATGATCGCTGCGGAGACACCATAGACGTAGTTATCGCGTTCGTACCGTAGATAGGAAATTATCTATGCAACAATCTCACGATACGGGCCCTCCCCTCCCATGCCCTCATACCATGCCTTTCCTTCGGTCACAGGTGAGATATAGCCGGCACGGATCACAAAGTCGCCGAAGTGTTCTCCATCAAGTCTCTCGAGAGCGTAATGCTTGATCATAGGCTTCAGGATGGCCAGTATTTCTGGCTCAGTCACGCTCTCTGCACAGAAACCCACGATTAGTGAAGAGATCAGACGCATGCCGGAGCCTCGACGACAAACCTCTATATATTTTGTTTAGTCGCTGGCCGTAGTAACCACCTCCGAGTAGCATCATATAGGCTCCTGGCGCTTTACCGACAAAAGCGACCTCTGGAGGTGGGTGAGCAGAGATGATTGGAGAAAGCTACAGACATGAGACTGACCGGCAACATATGGCCGAGCACACCCATTAGGACAACCGGTCATCCGCATGACAATGGAGTCATTCCGTAGTCCGTTTTCTTCACAGATCTTCTCAACCTTGTCAATCAACAGCGGGAGGTACTGGAAATGACGTCAGTGGGCAATGCGATAAGAAAGCTACGTAGTTGGCCAACCCTTTCAGATTCCGCCATAGCAAGACCTGAATCGTATGATGAACAAAACTACGCGCAAATGTTACGATAGGGGGCACTAACCGCATGTCGGGAAGGCGACACATGCCGATGAGGACAAACGCAGTGCCGTGAAATCAAGATTGTCCTAGTTTGTAGTGCGCGAGCAATCTCTTGATTTCGGGTAAATCCGGCGTGGCGATGTTCGAGATGATGAGGTGCTGGTTCGCGGTCAAACGGAACTCGCCCTTGTGTACCTTCGCGATCTCTCGCAACGCCGTCTTGAAATCACGGCCCGGCTCATCCTGCACGCGTCCATTCTCGATGAAGCAAGTGAAATGGTGTTTGCCGTCCTCGCCAGTTTGCCAGCCAAAGTCGTCGATGTTACGGTCGAACGTAAACGGCCGTGCAGGCTGGAACCGGAAGCCAAGAAGCTTCTCTACTTCTGCCTTGAAAACGTCGAGGCCCATGCGATCGATCGTATATTTCAAGCGGGCATTCTTTCGGCTGCGCAGAGTTGTTGGTGGGGTGGGACGGGCAATCAGGCAATGAAATAACGCACTCAGCCCGGTTACCGTTCTCCTTCTGCACGAGCATAATTTTCTCTGCGACTATTTGACCCTGCTCTGGAGTTACGAAGCCAAAAATGCTACCCGTCCGGGGGTACGTCTTTTTGCTTCCGTGTGTAACACCCATGCCACCCCCAGCAGTCACGTTGAAGCCAGCTAATTCACCGCGTTCGTTAACGATGGCGATATAGCCGACATCATTGGCAAAGACGTCAACGTCATTGGTTGGTGGCACGGCAACAGCGATCTTGAACTAAGGAAAAGGTAGGGGTAATCAGGTAGCCGAAAGAGAAAACCAAAAAAAAGGAAGGGGCGTACCTTCCGAGGAAGATAGAACTCCCCATAGAGAGGCTCGAAATCTTTGAGCGCCTCACCTGCCACCAGTTTCTTGTCCAACCAAATTTCGTGATAGGCGGTCGTCCTAGGCAGAAGGTGTTCACTGACACCCTTGGCGAACGCATACACCTGCGCATGCAGATTCGATAAAGATGGGATCGACGAGCAGAGGACATTCCTGATGGAAATGTATCGATCCTGCTAGTCCTGTAACAGTTTAAACGAAGTGCGTACCTATTAACATCGCCACACGCTGCCAACGTATCGAGAAGTGCTTGATTAATAGCCTGAATCGAAGGCTTCAGGTGCTTCTTGATGACCCCGTGAAACTGGAAGGTTTGTCGGGTCGTGAGTTTGAAATTCCCACTGCCGTGCTCGTCCGCAATCTGGTCCATCGCAAGCCACTGTGCGGTGGTACATACTCCAGCAGGAAGTCGCACGCGGATCATGAATGCATATGCTGGCTCGACACCTTGGGCCTCGCGTTCGTCGCGAATGTCACGATCGTCTTGCTGATAGATGCCATGGAACTTGGTCAGCTGAGTGTCGCTCGCCGCCAGTGCACCGGTGCTGGTATCCTCGAGGCCTTCTGCTATCGTTCCTCTAAGGTATGCCGACGCCGCTTTGATATGCTCGTTCGTTATCGGCTCGGGCTCTGCTTCATGCACCTCGATCGAGTCCACACCCAACGCTTTCCACACCAATGGTTCCCACACTTTGTAGCCTGTCTCAGCACCATCTGCGTCTTGGTCGTCTCCGAGGCCCAATTCAGCAATCCGCTCGCTGCCGAGTGCCGACAATTTTGCGTCAAGCTCCTTCCCGGGCCTGTTGTAATAATGAACGTCCTCGGGTCTTGGCCAGTAATGGCTGTCTCCCATCCCAAATACCGAATATTTCAACTTCTCCAGCGGCTTCGCTCCAGTCGCAATCGCGGCGTTGAGTAGTTTGAAGAATTTCCGGCCATTCTGCGGAGGCTCTCCTTGGCCTGCCGTCGAAGTCACGAATAAGACATGTTCCTCGTGCGATACCGCGTCGAGATCCATAGTGTCCAGAGTCGCAATCGTGGTCGACAGCCCTCGTGCCTGCGCTCTTCCAGCTAGCCGCTTCGCCTTCTTTTCGGCAGCGCCACCATCTGACGAATAGAGGACCAACAAAGGCGGCGCATCGATGCCAGATAACAAATCAGCGTAGGCTTGTTGCGCGCGCCTCCTTTCGTTCCGCCTGGACCGTCTCCCCGAGACTTGTCACAAGCTCCGCTGCAAGTAAAGGCTTCGCACGGACCAACTGAGAAAGGTGGTTCTGACGGTCTAGAAATGCCTGTAGGTCGTTCTTTATGGCGTCCGAGTCCAGAGAGAATGGCTCTTGGCCAGCCGCCTCCTTGCTCGGATCCCAACGATACAGAGGCCAGTACCCAGAATCGACCGCTAATTTGGTCTCCTTCAGTAGATCCAGTGCCGTCGAGTCTTCGGTCGTGTACGGAAGGTACGCAAGGACGACGCTGGGACCGTCGAATCTATCTGCTTCGACTAAAGCCTGCAGGACTTGAGCATACGATGAGTAGACAGCGACGCTGGCTACAAAGACGCCTCCGTAGTTCATCGCATACAGTCCGATGTCGGTCTTTCGGCGACCATGACCCGATGAATTGCGAGCGGTGTACGGTAAGGTGTCGAGAATGAGTGTGTTTAGATTGAGGCCGGACACGATGGTATGATGGATGCCCGACGCGCCGAGATCGTAAGACCAAGCATCAGATCCAATTATCCATCGAGACTTGACTCTGAAATGTTCACGGAGACACAAAATGCGTGCTGCAGCCGGGTGAGAGATGTAATCCTGCAAAGCGGCGACGACTTGATCTCCAATCTGTTGACTCTTTGCGGCGTCGTCCTTGACGAGAACCCAACGGCTGAGCAGCGAATGGGTTTCCTGTGGCAGTTTTGGATCCTGCAATCAGCTCCTGAACCGCCTTTACAAGTTCGTTGCGCTCTTCTAGTGCTCCACGAACCCGTCCTAGAGCAAACTCCGGGCTAGTGGCAAACTGGCCCTGAGATGGCACCAGAGAAGGCGAATTCGGTATCTCTAGGCGCTCGCCAAATAGGTGGCTCAGGATGCTGGTATACGAACCCTCGTGTTTCGGCACATGGGGAGCTTCAGTTGATAGAGACGAAAACAGTCCTCCAAGTGGCGTGCGGGTGGACGGCCTCGAGGTCGTGGTAGATTCAAGGAATGTCGCAACATCTTCCGACTGCAACCTGCTGGTGTCACCCAGGTAGGCACTGCGAACAACGGGGCGATCTTCAGAGTCGCGGTGTTGCAGAACACTGACGATGTCGAGGAAAAGTGGCGTCCACTTCGTAGTCCACTTTTCAATCTGCTCCAATACGATGACGTGACGTGCAGATGGACGGATGGCTCCGAGAATGCGAGGTGAGGGTAAAGGGGATAAGAGCGATACATCCACGTAGGCGACGCCGTCGATATTGAAGTCCAGATTAGTCCGGCCCAGGCCGAAGATGACGGTATGGGGTTCGTTGGAACCGTGTTGTGCGAGAGCGAGCTGGGACCTCCGGGTGAGGGCAAGTGTAGCCAATGCGGCAGCTTCGTAACCCTCGAGAAGCGCAGTGGTAGCAGGGTTTACAGGAATGGCAAAGATCGGGGGGGTGGTTGGTGTCGCTGGCCTGGAAGAGTGACGCCCGTCCGTATCACTTCCTTTTCGGGAGTGTCCGTTGACAAATCCATTTGGATGTCCATTTGAGTGACCATTGGCATATCTCGGAACAGGGCTGTATGGTCGTGTAGGAGAAGGACTATATGGTCGTGCAGGAGAAGGGCTGTACGGCCGCGCAGGAGAAGGGCTATGGGGTCTCGAAATTGGACTTTGGGGACGCCCGGCGGCTTTCGAGGGAGTACGCGGGTGCTTCTCGGCGAAAATGAACGGTTTCAGCCTTATCCTCCGCGACTTGTTCTATTTTATCGTCGTTGCCACCTATGTGGAAAACGTGGACAACGGCCTTGCGTTCGGTGCGGGCTAGTCTCGAAGCCAACAATGCATTGTCATGGGCTTGTTGGGCACTCGACGAATGTATGAAATAAGGCACAACTTCACGAAGGACCAGCGCATCTGCCAGGTCACCCTGTGCCGCAATATGGAACACGATGGGCCGACTGGAGAGTTCAGATACGTGAGGTAGGAGACGAATGAGGGATGGTGAACTGGTGGTTGTGTAAGACGATAAAGAGGTCGTGCCCAATCGAAGTAGGGTCTGAGTGGGGTCAGAACCATGGGGAAGGATGGTGACGTTTGTTGACTCCCTGGACAAGGACTTCCAGTATGACGAAAAGACGGAGGGAGAGTCGACAACAGCATCCGAGGAGAGGTGAGCGACGCGAGCGACGGCGGTGATAGAAGGTGTCAGCATCATATCGTAGGTTAGGGACTTAAAACTGGTGGGAGATGAGTGACACTACACGACGAAATTGAGAGAAACGGCGACACCTTCTCGAGTGCTCATAAGCCTCTTAGAGTTTGCTGAACGACAGCGGTGGGGCATATTTCTGGGTCGCTTTGTCGAGCGAATTCCGAATTCCATTGGACCCATGACTAAGAGGCACGCCACCGGTCGCGCAACCGAAGTAATATCCGGTGTCCATCTCCTTCTCAGGCTCAGCGCTCAACGGCCCAACTCTCATCCTCAAGAAATGTTATTACTTTTAAACATTCGTAAAAACATCACTACTCGAGCATGTTGAGCTCGTCATTATGTCCTGAACAATCCAATAGATTGCTTTGGATTTAAGCTTCGCCTCTGTTTATCTTTGACCCGATGTCGTTGATTACAGTGACTTCTTGAGGTTCTCGGGGAAAACCTCGATGGCCGAGTGTCACGGGGACTCCTCGCCAGACTCGGACGCTTGGTCATTATTAATCACGAACTTGAAGCCAACTGACTGAATCATGATGGTGCAGACCCACCTCTCTATATTATCGATATACTGTAAGCCCGGCGAGGATAATCTAGGCGTTCCTATCTCGCGGGAATCTGTGATCTGGGTGGGAGTGACATGTTGACTTTTTTTTTTCTTGAGTGCGCCTTGGGGTGGCACCAACACGTGTACTTTCCGCTTCGTCTGCTCTTCTATTCCAACCAATGTCATAGCCGCTTTACAATAAAACATGACATCGTTGACATGCTTGACATGTTGCGCGGCGGGACGTGCTACTGTAATCCAGGATGTTCATGCGGCGCAAGAGATACTCCGAGTCTCTCTTCCCTTACACATTGTTGCCATCATGACGGGCGGTAAATACGTCCTCGAGCATATGCGCTCACGATTTCCGGGTCTGTGGTCTTTGTCTCCATGTTCAGCGTGTCTTACCAATCTCTTGACATCGCTCGCCCAAACTCGTTGCTTCCAGGCTGTGTTTTCTCTTGTTTTGCCTTGGCATTGTCTTATCGGAGTCTCCTATTCTGTCTCTCCTCTATCTCATCCCCGTAGAAAAGCTTGAGTCGCGGCAACAACAATCCAATGCAGATCTTTGTGGAGACTTCGGATGGAAAGATGATTTCTTTGGAAGTCGAGTCCTTTGAAACTACCAATGACCTCAGGGTCAAGATCGAGGAAAAGGAAGGGTAGGTTTTTCGAGACTGCCTGGTCGAAACCGTTGTCACTTATTATATTATAGGACTCCCATCAATCAACAACATATGTTTATGATCATCTCTCATCATGACCTTCGTGGCATTGACCACATTTAATAGCACTCGTTTTTGCTGGGAAGCAGCTCGAGGACGGTCACTCTCTCTCTGATTATAATTTCCAAAAGGAATCAATCCTTTATCTGGGTACGTACCACACTCTACCCTTTCTCCATATAGTTGATAATTGTTTAGGTGGCAGCTACCCCCAGTACATCTTGAAAACGGCCGCCAGATTGGATGACGACCAGGAGACAATCAGGGTCAAAGTTTTTCCCTCTTTACGACGATATCTTGCACTACTGGTTTCTTGACTGGTTTCCTCCAGTTACAGCTAAATCCAAAATGGGGGGCCCCTTGAGTACACTGCCAAACGAACCAGAACCCTGTTTGAGGGTCCGGTTGCCCAGGGTTGGACCAGGGTCCATGCGGCCCCAGTTTAGGCTCATTCGTGTGCCGGCCGAGAGGAGTCACCTCAAATGGTGGCAAAAAAAAACCAACCCTGGAACAAGGCTGACACAGGGTCAACTCAGTGTGGGCCGTCTGAACCCGGCCATGGGGTCCCGGGTGAATTGGCAGTGTAATTATGGATGACAGCTGACCTCCAAATTTGACGTGCAGGGTTCATAGTTAAGTATGGTTTGAAATTCCCAGGAAATTTGGTATCTTGCAAATATGTAGTTATTAAATAGTTATCCAGGGTATCAATTATCTTGTGATGCTTGGACGGCACGCAGCCAAGGACCTTGCAAAGTCTGGGTTATCTTGTACTTATCAGCCATTGCAGAGTGTTTTTCCCTGAGTCAATAAGATCTGAAGTGTACTTTGCTGAGACTTCTACAAGAATCTTTATTGCACAGGCAATGTACGTTTCCCACAGCACAGCTGCTGCTACCATCGCCCATTGTTGTCGCCCATGCATCCTTGCCCTTGCATCGCTGTTGCCCTTGCCTCCACATCGTCGCCACCCTTGCCCTATCATCATGGTTAGTAGCACACACAAATCGTGGCTGTGTTCGAGGTGGGGGCTTGCCACCGCTGCAGTTGTTGTCATCATTGTCAGGGTGCACGTGATCAGCAATGACTACAACCATCATCACAGTTGTCATCACTGCCACAGTGGGGGGGTAAGTAGCTTGGAATTGCAGGGGCCTTGTTGTGTGTGTGTTACGTTCCTTCCGGACGTATCAACCCGACTTGGGCTATTTGTCTGTTTGCTGAGCCTTGAGCGCTTCGAAGGTCTTCAGGATCCCGTAGGCAACGGCTAGGGCGATCCGCAGGGCACGACCCACAAGGGTGAAGGCGACGATAAAACGGTAAAGGGGGGAAATGGTGAAAGACGAAGTCGGTCCGTGACACAACTTATAGTGGGAAGGCGGTAGGTTCGACGGTGGAGGGACGGGTCTCCGAGGTCACACCAAGGTTCAGAGAGGAATCGAATGTATACGAGCCCACTTGGATAGCCAACAGCTATGGCGCGACTCCAGACGAAGGGAAGGTATTACACAAGATATCAAAGCTACCGTTCTAAGGCGCGTAGCCGACTCTACTTATACTACTCCAGAGGAACTTTCAAGCTCAGTCTGAAGTGCCGAATCCTAATACACAGCCGCAAACCCTAATACGAGCAGCCAATGGCAATAACGCACATGGCACGAGTCAGAGATAAGGGTCGCATGTCCGGAACACGAGTCAGAGATAACAGAGATAAGGGCCTAGAGGCGCCCCACATGTAAGTCCACGGGAATGTGACGTCATACCAGTCTCGATTCGCATAATCACAAGCCAAACACAAGATAAGTCCGGGCACAAGCTCATCCGGCCTCTTCTGGACGATTCTAGGCAGGTCACGTGCCAGGGTCACGTGACGGCCAATCCTTCAGGACCTATTCCCAAGGCTCCTGGTAGCGGTTCTCGTGTGGGGAGGGAGATCGATTGCTCACCGCGCGTCTCGTATACATGTTACGTTTCGGCCCGGAAGTGGACACTGACACCCGGGAATGGCACCACATCAGCAGTATATTGTCATGGACTTGTTGGATCAGTCAGCCGGGTAAGCTCCGGCGCATGTGATTGTGTACGATAACGGATCGGATCATGACTCGATGTGACTCATTCCTAGGATAGCTGTACTAGGGTTTGCTCTACTTACGCTATTGGCTAGGATAGTTTGGAGCAGCGCTTGAAAGCCCGCGAGTACCTGTATAAGTAGTAGTCGTGGAAGACCAGGATCGCCATCTTGGTCTTCTTCAATACCACCATCTTCTCTGTCTTATCGTCTCTAGGACTCGCCTCTCTGTGAAGTGAGTCACTCCGGCATATCCCCTTAGACCAGGGATCCCCGTGAGCTTATCCCGAGTTCCCCGTCGTGGGCAGTGGACGAATATCCCCTTGGATCGGTATATCATCGCGTATTCCTCTATCACAACGAACGAGTCGCCAAACCCTACGGTTATATCTACATCGTCGATCACCCCTCTTGGAGAACTATCGTCCCCTTGGATGAACCACCAGTCGACGTCCCTCAAGAAGAGGACCTTCACGCCTTCATCGCTTTGAACAGGGATCTAGCCCCTCATCCAGCTGAGTACCCAGACTTGATCACCAATCGCCTCTTCTATAGACCGTTTAGGATCGCCGCATCAACCGAGGCCTAAGTCAGGCATACGTCCGTGGTAGACGTTACATTAAGACCAAGATCCACCGTGGCCAATCCTAAAACCAAAGACCTTTGGGTACCCTTCCGCCCCTACTTCATCGAACGGCGAGGAGAACGCAACGTTCCCAAAAGATACCTTCAATCAGCCTTCTGGAAGGACGACGCAGAAATCCCCGGATACGTCGCCTACTACATCGACCCACAAAACCGACAACATATCATCCCAGTCGAGTTTAACTTCGACTTCACCTGTTGGACAGAGATCCGTTGGAGCGATGCCAGCCACAAGTTTCAAGTCACCAAGCCCACATCATCCGCACTCAACCTCGACATCCGCACCACCGAACTAGTCACCCGCGATCAGTGGGGACCCATCAACGGAGAAGAGGAAGAACCAGCCCGATCCCCCACTCCGAAGACCCCAGCAACATCCCCATCACTCGCAAGTAACCCCGAAGAAATCCGGGTAATCAGAAACGAACAAGAAGAAGAAGCCTTAGAGCTCATCGCTAAGTCCATCCCTACCACTATGAGTCAGACAGTCACCCACGAGGAAATGCGAATCGGTACAGCGCTATTCGACACCAAATACCCACGACACCCCGACGATCCACCGCCTGGGGGAGACCCCGAAGACAACGACGGCGGAAACAGAGGAGGCGATGGAGGAAACGGCGGAGGAGGACTCCCACCCGCAACAGCACCCATCGACCCCGCTCGTCTCACAGATCGATTCGTCGGCAAAGAACCTCCCATCTTCAAAGGGGAACGAGACAAAGTGGAAGCATTCTTGTCCCAATGGAACCGATTCGCAGGGGTAAACAAGTTCAACCGAAGCATCAGTCACCCCTACACCAAGGCCATGATGTTCCTCACCTACATACAAGGGGATCTTGTCGATGAATGGGCCACCAAAACCAGAGAATGGCTCGACAAACAGGTGGATCAACACGACCCCTGGCTCTGGAGCGGTGTCGAAATCGCATTCAAGAGGCAATTCCGCGACAACCTAGAGCAAGAAAATGCTCACCTAGAGCTCGACAAGGGATTCCACATGATAGGGTCGGACATTGACAGCTATGTGACCAAATTCGAGAAAACGGTTCGCTTAGCTGGCTACCGTTTAGACGATCAACTAGTCCTCGACAAATTCACGAGGGGACTACCCATGGACCTTTACCGCAATGCCTACCAGTTCCACGACCCCAGAAGCTACTCGCAATGGAAGACTGCCGTAATCGAGCAGCAAAAGAAGTACCTTCATATGAAGGCTAGACAAGACGGATTCGGGCGACTGCCTACGCCACAGAGGCCCAAACAGCAGCAAATGCGGTTCCAGACACCCCAACGACCAAACCAACCGACATGGCGACAATACCAGAACCACCCCGATGCGATGGATACCACCCCAGGAAGAATCCGAGCCCGAGTGGCGGAAGTAGGCGACCCAAACCGCCCAGAAGTCAACCATCGTGACAACCGCCCTCCATTCCCACCAAGGGGAGGATTCATGCAACGCGGACACGGAGGACGCGGTGTTTTTAACGCTAAGGACGTCTCTTGTTACAATTGTGGACGTAAAGGCCACTTCTCACGAGACTGCTTCCAGCCTCGCCAGCCGCGACAGACCGGGCCTCCCCAAGGGCGGAGCGCCTTCATAGAAGAAGTTCCGACCGCACCTCCAAGCGTAGCGGAGGAACCACTCATCAATCTGGACGAACCAACTGTACCACCCCAAGAAACCGAAACGCCGATGACCCTGATGATGGGCAAGATGGCGGAGCTTCACAATCAAATGGGGGAATGGATGAGGAAGGATTTTCCCGACGCCTGAACCCATCGGCCTGGGTGAGGGCTTCTCAATGTAACTCGCAGTTCATAACACGCTATCGATCTATGCATGTTTCAGTTTCGATCCGCACGAGTAACTCAATGGCCAACAAACAAGCACTAGTGGACTCAGGAGCCACTAACAACTTTATGCATCCCAACTTCGCCAAGCAAATGGGCATTGGGATCAAAGAATTAGAACGACCCTGCAACATTTGGAATATTGACGGGACACACAACAAAGGGGGGAAAATCACCCATTACACCGACCTGAATGTACAAACAGACGGGAAAGTTAAGACAATCCCATTCTTCATCACAGACGTAGGAGGCGAAGACGTCATACTCGGGTACCCCTGGCTAGCCACCTTCCAACCCAGAATCCACTGGGCCACTGCAACCCTGGACACCAAACAATATCCCATCATCATACGCACCACAAACCCCATCAGACCTTTCACAGCACGATCCGCGATGGAACAACTACGGCAAACCCTCGAACAATGTATGGACCAACACAAGGAACGTATCCTCGCCGACTTGGAAGAGGACTCGTTACCCATTCACCTACGAACTACGGCAACAGAATTGGCAATCACGGCACAGCAGTACACGGAGAAAAAGGAAATCCCGGACGAATACAAATGACACGCGAAGGTCTTCAGCGAAGAAGAATCACACCATCTTCCACCTTCCAGACCATGGGACCACACAATCGAATTCAAACCGGACGCCCCCGATCACATAGACTGCAAGGTTTACCCGATGAATCAAGCAGAGGACAAAGCACTCAAGGAATGGCTCGACGCAGAACTGGCAAAAGGGTACATCAGACCCTCTAAATCCCCGTACGCATCCCCTTTCTTCTTTATCAAAAAGAAAGACGGAAAGCTACGACCAGTACAGGACTATCGGGTAATCAACAAGTGGACCATACGCAATCAATACCCACTCCCTCTCATACCGGAACTTATCGCAGATCTAAGCGGCGGAATAATCTTTTCAAAATTCGACGTACGATGGGGATACAACAACATACTTGTCAAGGACGGTGACCAAGAAAAGGCCGCATTCAAAACAAAATACGGCCTCTATGAACCGCTAGTCATGTATTTTGGGCAAACGAACTCACCGGCCACCTTCCAAGCCATGATGAATTACATCCTCGCACCACTCATCGAACACTTCGAACTCAAGGGGACCATCATACGGGCATACATGGACGACATCGGCATCGCAACAACGACCACGGAACAAGACCACACGGAAGCCGTACACGCAGTTTTGGACCTCCTAGAAGAACACGACCTCTACCTAAAACTTGAGAAATGCACCTTCCACTCTTCCTCCCTCGATTACCTGGGGGTAATCATTGAAAAGGGGGTGATTCGCATGGACCCCATCAAAATTTTGGGCATACGCGAATGGCCTACCCCAAAGACCGTCAAACAGGTGCGATCATTCCTAGGCTTCTGCAACTTCTATCGCGCTTTCATCCGAAATTTTGCCACACACGCACGACCCCTCAACAAACTTACCCGCAAAGACACGGAATGGACATGGGGAATGGAACAGCAGCAGGCATTCGACAAACTTAAGGAGCTAGTGACACAAGAACCGGTACTCAAACACCCAGAACTAGACAAACCCTTCGAGCTAGAGGTCGACGCATCAGGATACGCCGTAGGAGCAGTACTACTCCAACGAGGCAAAGACAACAAACGCCATCCCATCGCATACTACTCAAATACCCTCAACGCAGCTGAGCGAAACTATGACATCTATGATCTGGAGTTACTTGCCATAGTCAAGGCCCTACGCAACTGGAGACAATATCTTGCAGGATCACCACACAAAATCAAAGTGTTCTCAGACCATATGAACCTGCAATACTGGAGATCCCCTCAAAAAATATCCAGACGCGTAGCTCGGGAAGTACTCAAACTCTCAGAATATGACATAGAGATTCACCACATCAAGGGCACAGCCAACGGACGAGCAGACGCATTATCCAGACGACCAGACTATGATCAAGGAGATCACGACAATGAACAGGTCACAGTACTACCAGACCACATCTTCGTCAGAGCAGCGGAAATCGACACTACAGAAGACCCAACACGACTCAGAGACACGGTAACCGTCACAGAGATGCAACTTGCGAACCCGGTATACACTCAAGACGAAGAAACCATCCGACGATGGGTTGACCCCCACAAACTCAAGAAAATCGAAGGCACATGGTACAAGGACGGACGACGTGCGGTCACAGGAGACCAAATCGAACGAAGACACATCATTCGAGTTCACCACGACCCACCTGTACACGGACATCCGGGAATCGGCCGGACGATCAAAATGGTCGAACGATACTACTGGTGGCCAGGGCTACGACAAGAGGTACAGGATTACGTCAAGGGATGCGCAGACTGCCAAAGAATCAAAGTCAACAACCGCCCCACACGCGCACCACTACAGCCCATATTCCCAAAACCGGAAGCCACGCCATTCGAAACCATAGCGCTAGATTTCATCACGAAATTACCCAAGCGGACGGCTGCGACACGATACTGACAGTAACGGATCACGACTGCTCAAAAGCGGCCATATTCATTCCCTGCCTTGAGGAGATTAGCGCGGAAGGAACCGCAGCCCTGTATGTAAAACACGTCTTCTCCCGATTCAGACTACCGGCGCGCATCATCAGCGACAGAGACCCGCGATTCGCGTCCAAATTCACACGCGAACTATGCAAGATACTGGGGATAGAACAAAATATCTCCACGGCCTATCATCCCAGAACAGACGGACAATCGGAACGCACCAATCAATGGCTGGAACAATATCTACGATTCTGGGTTAACGAAAGACAAGACGATTGGATTCACTACCTTCCAATGGCAGAATTCACTCACAACAACTGGCCTAACAAATCCACCAAGGAATCCCCTTTCAGCATCCTCATGGGATACAACCCACACGCCGACTGGACGGACAGGCCCTCTCCTATTCCCCAAGTAGCACTTCGCATCAAACAGTTCAAAGAAGCTAGATCGCGCGCCCAGGAACTGATGAAAAAAGCGCAGCAGGGGTGGATCAAACACAAAGATACGCCCAAATACCAAATTGGAGACCTAGTATGGCTCGAGGGGCGCCACCTACGTACCAACCAACCAACCGCCAAGCTTGCGCCCAGGAGACACGGCCCTTTCAAGGTTATACAGGTGATGTCCGCAGTCAACTATCGATTAGAACTTCCCACGCAGTGGAGCATCCACCCAGTGTTCCATACGGACCTTCTGACTCCTTATCGCGAGACTCCCACACACAGCCCCAACTATCAACGCCCGCCACCAGATCTGATCGATGGCGAAGAAGAATACGAAGTCGAGAAGATTCTAGACTCTCGGCGCTTCGGCAGAACAAAGAAACTGCAGTATTTGGTCAAATGGCGCAGATACCCGGACTCCGATAATCAATGGGTCTCGAAGGATGACGTATTCGCTGATGAAGCGATAAGGGAGTTCAAACGTTTAAACCCCGCCAGGGAAACACATATAAGCACAGGGCTTTTCCAAGAGACGTCCCCATCCCCTTCTCTCTCACTCCCATCCACTCATGTCCCAATCTCCAGTCCAAGTGCACTATGTCCTTGACGACCTGCTCCCCATCTCGGTCCAACCCACTGTTATCATTCAGAACGCCCCGCCATCACCATCCCTGTCGCCTGCCCAGTCCGTTCAACCCAGCCCCAGTCGTCCAACTACCCCCATTCCATCCCTCCTTCCTTCGCCAACACCTACAGCAGCGGGCACACGAAGCCCATCTCCGCAAGGCTATGTTCCCACGAGACCTCCGTCCCGTCAAGACGAGGCTCAAATACAAGAAGATCGAGCATACGACCGGTACCTGTCGCAGGAGCATTGCCCCCTCAATCAACATCTCACGTATGGGACTCACCTCACGGAAACTCACGACGAAACCCCGCCGCTATGCAGCACGGACGGGGAACCACTCACTCTCCCCCCATCGGAAAGATCCGAGAAGCGCCGCCTCTACCGTCCGGAGGAACACAGTCCAGTTTCCCGATCTCGCGTGGAGACTCCGCCACCACGCGGGTTCCACCACAACAGGGGAGTACACTTCATCCCCTTCCAGATTCGCGACGCTCAGGGCCGGCTGCACCCAGCTCGGTATACGCAGCTCGTCTTTACGGCGGACCCCTTCGTCCTCGCCTACAGACGAGGCAGCGACCAGCAGTACGGCAAGTCGGTGCACACCGCCCCCAACTACGACGAACCCACGCCCACCTACAACGACGACGACCTGGTCTTTCTAGACCAGGACAGCACCTACCGCGAGTCGGTCAACACGGCCTGTATGGCCATGAACGACTTGACAATTACTGATGAACAGTGCACATAGGGACTATACTCACAGTGGACAAGGGAGACTGTGGTGAGATACAGAAGGTGACTGGAAGCAGCAACAGAGATAGTTCTTGCAAGTGAAGCAGATAGTGTCTGGCACACAACAGATGAGAACTGATGTTATATAGAAGAGAGGAGACATACCTGGCACACAACAGATGAGAACTGATGTGGACCAGGAGCGTACAAGCTGCACTACTTATACAAAATACAGGGTGACGCTAGTAACACAGAGTCACAGTAAGTACAAGAGTTATTGTTCTACAAACGGACAAAGGAGTGGACGTTCTGAGAACAAGGGTCAAGAGAACAAGGAGAATCTAGACTAATGATATCATACTGACATCATAATAATGATAGAACAAAAGGGAAAGTATAAGGGCGTTGAATACAACGCAAAGTCCAGGTCCTATGATGTCATAGTGTACAGTGATGTCATAGATAAGTAAATACAATAAGTCCGAGATTGTGTGATCATAATAATCTAATCTACATGAGTCCTGTATATCTTATCTACAGCAGTCCATATCTGATTGTCCTCTGAGCCGCTAAGTGCGCAGGGGTCACTTATCAACATCTCCCCGTGATGAGCAATCTAGGACTAGCACAAGCCCATGTCAACATTGTGTTGCTGCAGCAGGACACGCGCAAGCGACTTGGTAAAGCCGTCCGCAACCATTTCCGCAGTAGGGGTTCTAATGAGGGTGATGGTCCCCTTTTCGATATATTCCCTTATGACATGATGCCTAATGGCAATGTGCTTCGATCGCCTCCCAGTGACAGGGTTCAATGCCAAGTCAATGGCACCCTTGTTGTCACCATGTAGTGGGATGGGGTCGTCGACCTCGTACCCGAGTTCCGTAAGGAAGCTCTGATACCAAGCGGCTTGGTTGGCCGCATCAGTCATGGCCATGTATTCCGCCTCTGTAGTGTTTTGGGCCACCGTCTTTTGCTTTCGCGAAGACCAGCTTATTGCACCATTGGCTAAAAGGAACACATAACCCAAAGTGGAGTGTCTGTCATCAACCTGGTCGCCCAGGGAAGAATCAGAGTAGCCATGAAGGCTGTCCCCACTGGCGCCATCATAGACTATCCGCATGTCCACAGTGCCTACTAAGTAAGCCAGAACATATTGCGCAAGTCGCAGATGTTGTGGTGAAGGATTCGCTGCATACTGCGCCAGACGTGACACAGCGAAGGAAATGTCCGGTCTAGTGCCAATCTGAACGTACAGCAGACTACCAATGAGTGACTGGTAGTGCGTAATGTCAGAGGCAGTAGCCTGACCCGTATATTTATGAAGGTGCTCGTCAGCACCAGCGGGCAAGGGTGTGGAGTGTGGAGTGGCATCAGACATGCCAAAGCGTTCAAGGACATCCTTGACATAGCCAGACTGATCTATTTCAATGCGTCTGAGGGAGCGGTCGCGCATTATGCACATACCAAGATAGGACTGTATCTCCCCGAGATCTGTCATCTCATAGCGTTCAGAGAGATCTGACTTCAAACGCTTAATCTTCTCCAAGGAAGCACCCAATATAGTGATGTCGTCAACGTAAACGATAACGAAGAGTGGTCCATCCCCCTCTCGTTGAGGCAACACATATACGCCGGCATCGGCAAACGTCCGTTTAAAGCCGAGTGCAAGTAACACTCCATGGAATTGCAAGTTCCATGCACGGGAGGCTTGTTTGAGACCATATATCGCCTTGACTAGGCGACACACCTTCATCTCTGCACCAGTGGTGATGAACCCTTGTGGTTGCTCCATGTAAATCTCCTCGTCAAGCACGCCATTGAGGAACGCAGACTTGACATCCATCTGATGGATGTGCCAGTCCTCCAGCGCGGCCAACGCCAGAAGTAATCTCAGCGACTCGAATCGTGCGACGGGAGAGAAGGTTTCATCGAAATCAATGCCAGGGATTTGCGTAAACCCCTTAGCCACCAAGCGAGCTCTGTAGCGGCCATCCGCTTTGAGCTTGAAGACCCATTTGGATTTTACTGCCTTGCGATTAGGCGGGAGATCTACTAACTCCCAGGTGCCATTCTGGGCAAGTGCGTCCATTTCATACTGACACGCCTTAGTCCACTCATCTGCATCCACAGACCGCATGGCCTCTGCGTAAGATGCAGGATCTCTTCCTATGTAGGCTGCAGCTAACAGCTCCGCATATCCCAACCGTCTGCCGCGCATGGCCACATTATCCGCTGAGAAATAGCGGGGATTGGGCACAGGTGCACGGGCAGAGCGTCTAGGCGCATTGTCCATCTCGCGCAACAGCTGACTACGCTGTGCACGGTCCTCAAAACCTCCCGGCATATCTGGGGAAGGAGGAGGGACATGGCGCATAATGCGCGTTGCGCTTTGACGCGGCGGTGGCGAAGTGGGAGTGGGCTGCTCACGCTTAGGTGTAACAGGAAGAGTGGGTGGTGCAGGTGGTGGTGGCGTGTGGGGACGCTCTTGTTTAGGGTCTAGAATGTCTTCAACATCCTCCTCCTCACTACTGTCTGAGTGTGCAGGGGAGGGTGCTCGCTGTGGTGGTAACGCCGACGTGCTAGGTACGGCAATTACTGGTGGAGGTAGTGGTTGTGAGGCCACTTGAGAAGGTTGTGGGTGTGGCTCAACACCCTGGAGGGACGGGAAGCTACTCTCGTCGAATGTCACATCCCTGGACAAACGGACAGAGCGGGTTTGGCGGTCCCAGAGCTTATAGCCCTTAGATTCGGGCTCAAACCCAATAAGCGTGACTTCAATAGCCTTCGCATCCAATTTGCGACGCTTATCAGCGGGTACGTGCATGTACCCCTTGCATCCAAAGACGCGTAAATGAGAGACATCTGGTACCTTGCCAGAGTACCAGAGCTCATAAGGTGTGCGCCACTTGAGTGTACGGGTGGGAGAGCGGTTATAGATGTGTACCGCAGTGCTCATAGCATGCTCCCAGAAGCCTTTAGACATGCCTGCTGTGTGTAGCATGGCCATTGCCTTATCCGTAATGGTGCGGTTAAACCGCTCGGCTTTCCCGTTCGACTGTGGTGAACCTGGCATCGTAAGGTGATGCTCTATCCCTCTCTGCTTGAGAATGTCCTGTACTTGGCTCGCCATGTACTCGCCTCCGCGGTCAGAGTGGAGTGCGCGCAGTTTATGGGACGTCTGGGTTTCACCCCAGGCCAAATACATCTGCAGCGCCTTCACAAACTGATCCTTCGACTTAATAAAATACACCACTGCATGTTTGGAGTGGTCGTCTATGAAGGTGGCGGTGTACGCGGAGCCTTGTAGGGACTGAGTTTGCATTGGACCGGCGAGGTCACTGTGTACAATCTCAAAGATACGGGTTGTCCTCTTGGTGGAGGACGCAGAGAAGGGTTGGCGAGTGGATTTGCCTAACTCGCACCCGCGACACACAGTAGTGTGCGTGGTAGAGCTGTCAATGTCCATGCCAGTGGTGGCAGAGGGACCGTACGACTTAAGAGCAGCAGGGGAGATGTGTCCCATGCGCTGATGCCAGATGTCAAGAGTGGTGGCAGCACTTTTGACGTGAGCATTGAGGCCAATGCTTGAAGCGTCCAACCAGTAAAGGTTGTCCTCCAAGTAGCCAACAGCTACACATTGTTTACTGACAGATATTTTAAATGAGCCACTGTCAAAGGCCACTTCCGCACCCTTTTGTGCTAAGGCACGCGTCGACAAGAAGCGTGTCTTCACCTGTGGAAGGTGCAGCACATTACTGAGGGTGATTGGAATGCCCTGGCTCGTAGTGAAGACGACGGAGCCTACACCAACTTGGTCGATTGTAGACTTATCACCCAGGCGCACAGCACCTTTACACGGGGTGTAGTCTTTGAAGTCGGACCGATGTGGTGTGATGTGGTGTGTTGCACCACTGTCCATCATCCAACGCACACGCGAGGCAGCATACAAGGCAACACCAACTGCATTGTCCGCCCAGTTAATGGCGGGCTCGTCATCGACCTCCTTAATGGAGGCGGTGGTTGGTACTAATACATGACTATTGGCAGCCTTGTTGCTAGTGTCCTTAAGCTTCCCCGCAGCTTCATCCTTCTTCCTCTGCCTGCAATCAGGCTTGATATGCCCCTTTTTGTTACAGTAGTGGCAAGTAAGCTGAGAATGATCCTTCTTCTTACGTGGGCCACTGCTAGGCTTAATGGGGGCAGCCTTATTGAGGGAAGATCCAGAGGGGCCAGAGCGACGCGCTTCCTCCGAAACGATGCGCGCAATTATTTCAGCGTGCTTGAGCTTGGAGGGGGCGCCACTGGCGAGGATGGTAGAAGCCAGGACCTCGTAAGAGGCTGGCAGAGCGTGGAGGAGAATAAGGCAGAATTGGGTGTCAGTGACACCCATTTGTGCGTTGGAAAGGCCGACCCGCAGCTCATTGAGTTTGGCCAACTGAGAGGCCATGGGCGCGGAGTCGTCAAGGCGGGCTTGGGTTAACTGGATCCACAAATTAAATATGGTGGTGCTGCCTGAGGCACCAGCATAAACGTCCTTCAGCTTGTCCCACTTCGATTTGAAGGTGGGGTAGGCCAGTGGGTCGGCAACGAGAGAGTAGACATCAGGCTTAAGGTAGAGGCGGAGGTACGCCTTAGCCCGACGCTGGACGGAGTCCCACTCATCAGCGGTGACTCCAGAGGGTGGGACCTTGGAGGTAGAACACATCCTCTGCTTCATTCAGCGTGAGGATGGCCTCCAGAGTTCCAGACCATTCGTTCCAATTGGACCCATCGAACCGAGTAAGGTTAATGCCCGAAGGCACGCCGAAGGAATTGCCATAGGCATTCGCAATACGCGAGGAGGGTGTGGACCCAGAAGCAGGTGGAAGTGAACCGCCTGCTGTGGCGCCTGCAGCCGCACCGGTGGCACCAGTGGGCGAGGCAGCGCGGGATGAGTGTGTAGAAGACATTGGGATGATTTATCTATCGCCGAGGAGCAGTCAGCGACAGTGCTTCGAAACAGTTGCAAGATAGGATAGGGGTAACCACTCCAGTCTGTGAATCTGTAAGGCCAGAACGCTAGCGCGTCCTGCCTCCTGATGGTATGCCAGTGATACAAGGGCTAGGCCCAGGATGGAGGAATCCCTTTGCCATACTGGAAGCTAGCTGCCTGCCAGGATGTGTCTAAGACACAGCTTCACCAGTTTGCGTCAGGGGGAAATGAAGGGAGTGCTTTCAGAGCCCAAGGCTGTCTACCTCAGCCTTCTCGGCCTATTGGTTGCCTCATCGCCACAAGTGGCTTTACTGAATCCTTTCCCATTGCCGCTACAAGGCAGGTATCTGGTTGCAGAACACCATAAGGTGAACACCCCCCAGAGTCTGAACCAGGTTTTACACTCCCATGGTGAGGAGATCCTGCGCCCAGTGTGGAGCACCAGAGACAGCTGGCGCTAAGCTCCACAATACACAGCCCAGTGGGCCATGCACACCTGGATATGGATTAAGGGGCTACCAGATCCAATCTCCTTGCGCATAGCGCAGGGGCTAGGAAAACAGTAGGGGTGAAAGTAGGACTACTGGGCAGTACATGATACAGGAGGTTCCTCAGCAGTGACCACTGGCGCCCCAGTGTCAACTGCCTTGGGCAAGGCTGGTGAGGCCCCAGACAGACCTTGACCTGGTGTGTGATCCTAAGAACACAGTGACCAGCCAAGTGGAGTGGCTTGGGCACCAGGGCCCATAACCTGATGAACAGTGCACATAGGGACTATACTCACAGTGGACAAGGGAGACTGTGGTGAGATACAGAAGGTGACTGGAAGCAGCAACAGAGATAGTTCTTGCAAGTGAAGCAGATAGTGTCTGGCACACAACAGATGAGAACTGATGTTATATAGAAGAGAGGAGACATACCTGGCACACAACAGATGAGAACTGATGTGGACCAGGAGCGTACAAGCTGCACTACTTATACAAAATACAGGGTGACGCTAGTAACACAGAGTCACAGTAAGTACAAGAGTTATTGTTCTACAAACGGACAAAGGAGTGGATGTTCTGAGAACAAGGGTCAAGAGAACAAGGAGAATCTAGACTAATGATATCATACTGACATCATAATAATGATAGAACAAAAGGGAAAGTATAAGGGCGTTGAATACAACGCAAAGTCCAGGTCCTATGATGTCATAGTGTACAGTGATGTCATAGATAAGTAAATACAATAAGTCCGAGATTGTGTGATCATAATAATCTAATCTACATGAGTCCTGTATATCTTATCTACAGCAGTCCATATCTGATTGTCCTCTGAGCCGCTAAGTGCGCAGGGTCACTTATCAACAATTACGGCGGAGGTCCACCGCTACTGCTGCCTCCAAGCGGGTTACACGGCAAAGGAGGAGGAGCTCAGGAAGAAGGTCGACGAGCTCGACAAGATCGGACGCATGCGCCGGGAGTGTGTTCTACGCCTCCAACACGCCAATGCCATCAAGCGCATCGAGGACGAGCGGGACTCCTATCGTCCCGGAGTAGAGGAGGGGCAACGGATCACACGCCTTCAAGAGGAGATCTGCCGCGGTCGGTCTGGTGCCCGAGCCTGAAAAGGGGGTGATGTTACGTTTCAGCCCGGAAGTGGACACTGACACCCGGGAATGGCACCACATCAGCAGTATATCGTCATGGACTTGTTGGATCAGTCAGCCGGGTAAGCTCCGGCGCATGTGATTGTGTACGATAACGGATCGGATCATGACTCAATGTGACTCATTCCTAGGATAGCTGTACTAGGGTTTGCTCTACTTACGCTATTGGCTAGGATAGTTTGGAGCGGCGCTTGAAAGCCCGCGAGTACCTGTATAAGTAGTAGTCGTGGAAGACCAGGATCACCATCTTGGTCTTCTTCAATACCACCATCTTCTCTGTCTTATCGTCTCTAGGACTCGCCTCTCTGTGAAGTGAGTCACTCCGGCATATCCCCTTAGACCAGGGATCCCCGTGAGCTTATCCCGAGTTCCCCGTCGTGGGCAGTGGACGAATATCCCCTTGGATCAGTATATCATCGCGTATTCCTCTATCACAACGAACAAGTCGCCAAACCCTACGGTTATATCTACATCGTCGATCACCCCTCTTGGAGAACTATCGTCCCCTTGGACGAACCACCAGTCGACGTCCCTCAAGAAGAGGACCTTCACGCCTTCATCGCTTTGAACGGGGATCTAGCCCCTCATCCAGCTGAGTACCCAGACTCGATCACCAATCGCCTCTTCTATAGACCGTTTAGGATCGCTGCATCAACCGAGGCCTAAGTCAGGCATATGTCCGTGGTAGACGTTACAATACACATAGTCTTCTAGCTGCGCTACTGCAGCGTCGATTCTTGCGTCGTCGTAGGGCCAAGCCTCGCGTTGCCAGTCCCACCAAGGGTCCGTAGGCATGCACGCGGATTCCACAATGGGGATATTGGCAGTCGGGGATACATCACGTGGCGAGTCACGTGCCGGCGAAGGTGGAATCATAACAGTGTGGTTGTGGGCGCATGCGACTCCCAGCTGAAGCACTGAAGGCACATCCAGGAGTGTTTCATTGAGGTAGCAGTGGGGGACTTGGGCGCACGGTGCAGGTCGGCGGGGGTTGGGCCAAGGGTTGGGCACAGAAGTTTCTGTTGAGCATGGGAAGAAACCTCATAAGCCCTGGCAGCCCGTGTCATCACATCACTCATCATTAACTACTGTCTCACGTCCCTGCCTCAAACCCATGAAAATAATAAGTGAGTACTTATCATATTCCGCTGACAGCTGACATCAATCTGCGGGCACACATCACTGGCTATCCCATCACAAGTACCCCAGTCAAAGAAGACGACATCACGCTACTGCCACCACCACTACAGCACCATCGGGGGGCCAACACAACCTGCGTGCAACCCTAACAACTTGAATGACAGCGACAAGGGTGCATATCAATGCAAGCCAGTTGATGACGCGACAAAGACTGCGGAAACTCTACCAGCACAGCCCCGGCCAAGTGTGCTGCCGTCGACGACTATGACAGCGACACAGGCAGCGAACATTCTGCTAACGCAGTCAACAACCACTACACCGGGGTTGCGATGACAATAACAATAACAAAGCAGAGAAGATGACTACAATGTCATGGATGCGTATTATTTTCCTATTTTTTTGCGTATTTCTACGCATATTATTCAGCGAAGATATAAAGGGCCAAAGTACTGATACAAGTTAGTCACACGGACTGCCACCCATGTGCATGTGATCGTGGGACAAGAGTCCCTTATACGCTTAGTTAGTTATGATTGGATGGAAGGAGACGGAAGACTCTAGAAGGATCTAGAATGTACATACGTCATGATTAGTAGTATACGCTTACTCGCTGTATTAAGTTTTACTCAGCAAGTGGAGCCGCTCGTAAGCGCGATGACATGTGCATCAGTCAGCACAATAAGATGCGCTATTAATAGACACGACGCGTCAGCTCCTGAGTCAAGGAGTCTTACTATACACTTAGTAATAGTGTTTGGACTCAATTCAAGCTCAGCCGTAGTAGTGTATATAAACCCTCCTGTAGCGTCCTGAGTGGAACCAACTTGTCCTCTTGGTTCTCCACTCAGGTGCGCATTCCTTTGTATTCTCCATACTCCATCAATCCTAACTTGTCCTCTTGGTTCTCCACTCAGTGTGCTGCCATGTGATACCTGTGGTTAGAGACTTGTATAAAGTCTTACACGTTCCATGTCCTCCATGTTGACTGCACATCTAGCGCGTGACTTGTCTCTGTGTTAAGTTGGGTGTGTCACCGGTTCAGTTCACCTTTACTTTCACCTTGTTTAATGTAGCGCAGCAGTCGCACCGCTACATACAACGATAACAACGACGACCATGGTGACATGACGACTGTCACGTTCTGCCCTTTAGCGCCCTTGCACGTGACCGTGGGAGAAGACGTCCTCGGGAGAAAGCGACAACTTACAACCAAAGTTGTCAGCGCCAATCCTCGGCAACCGCCGAGCGCCCGGGATATCAAGAATTGGCCGTCACGTGACCTGGCACGTGACCTGCTCTAGAAGATTCCAGAAGAGTCCGGATGAGCACGTGATCCCGGATTGGCTCGCGATTATGGAACCGGTACGTTGTATTGCCGGTGGACTCTTATCTATGACGTCATGGTCTGGACCCTTGCCTCGTGCACCTTATCTCTGACTCACACCAAGAGCGCCTTATGCCATTGGTTGCTATTGTTAGCTGTACTAGGGTTCATGACTCGACTCAAGGTTCGGGCTGAGCTTGAAAGCTCCCTGGACGCGTATAAGTAGAGCGATGGATGGTCCCTATGACCCCCATCTTAGAAACATCTTGGATTCCCTCTTCCCTCCTTACTCCTACCTCTTCATGTAGCTGCTGGCCTTTGCCCTTCGTTGCATTGGTTCCTAGTTTATACTACCTCTGAATGTGGAGTCGATGTTATCCCCCTCTATGATCCTCAGTGCGCCCTCGGAGTCTGTCCCGCCACTGCGACCTTTCCCTTTCCACTATGGGTTGTGCTGTGAAGCCAACTCCTGTCTGTCATTACGACTCGTTGTACGCCTTCCAACGCCTACAACCCTCGGCGCGATCAGTGTTCGACGACCGCGACCTACGGGTCAACCCAACGGGCCGGAAGAACCGTTACAATGACCAAGATGACGACAATGAATCCCATGTGTTACGTTTTCGCCTTCACCTGACCCTCGAACACCCCTCGCGAAGACCCCGGACACCGTTGGACGACACATGCAAGTACGATTTGGCAAAGACGGGAAAACCACCACCAAGATTATGCATTGCATTCCCACTGCTAAGTCACATGACTCTGGTCACGTGATCATCCAAGCTAACAAAACCTACGAAGTGCGCACGTGATCTTAGCGCCCGCCCGTCACGTGACCCTGGCACGTGACCTGGCTAGACCTGCACCAGAAGGGCCCAGATGAGCTTGTGCCTGGACCGGCCTCGACTGCCTCATGTTTGATGACTCATACGCTCCCATCGATTGTGCCTTGATTCTGATACGATAGCGCGTTCCCATTGGCTCCCTCATCCTGACTGTATGCCTCGTTCCCTTATCTCTGACTCATACCTTTGCGCCTTACTGCCATTGGTCGACTCTTATCTCTGACTCGTTGTGACTCATTCCTAGGATCCCCTTACTAGAGTTTCGGAGTTCCAAGCTGGGGTTCAAACCTCCTTGGACTTGCATAAGTAGATGGGCTTATGGTCGCTGAAGACCTAAGCTTGACTTCTTGGACTATACCACCCATTGTACCTGCCTTTACTTGGCTGCCTGCCAATAGAGCGCTGTTTGTGCCTTTGGTGCCTATCATCCTCGTTTGTCCTTAGCTGGTCTGTGCTGTCTGCCAGGCGTCCTCTCCCTTCTCTCCTCATCTCTCCTGTTGAAGTGTGCTGCCCGCCACTTAGACTTGTACCATCCTCATAACTTCGAGCTGTCTGCCGGAGTCCTCCTCCAATACATCGCCTTTCTTCTTGCTCATATCCTCTGGGCAACCTTGTTACGCATTACCTGCGAGCTGATCGCCGCCCGTGTGAGTAACTTCGACATCTCTCGTGATCGTTAGGTCGTCTCTCGTCCCTAGCAGCCTCCCTACAAGACGCTACTAGAAGAATGCCCGGTGGAGTGTTACACCATGGATAGTACATTCTCCACTAGTTAGTACTGCTTGCTACTCATAGCAATAAATATACACTATATTTTTCTTGCACTTGACTGTCACATGTAGCAGATTGCCATTACTGCTGTGTCTGTGAGCTCAGTCGAAATCTGTCTGCAGATTAGTTATTTTTTGTTTTGTTAATTACTACGAATAATTTCTCGTGAGAAAATACTTCGGCATGGTTACCAGAACACCCTTTCAGACTCAGCCTGTACGCCTAATGTGGTCGCAAGGGGCCCCCCATTTTGGATTTGGCTGTAATGGCTATGTTATTTGTCCCCATTGGATGCCGGATGATATGAGAGATGAAAATTTCAATGTCACTCTTGTTATAGAGTACAAGGAGCGGCCCTTCTTACTTCTCGAGGTCAAGCCCCCATGCGACTTTCGCCTGGGCTCAGGACGGGAAGGCGCCATCAATCAAATCATTGGACTCTTTGACGAGGTTGGGCCAACCAATGAACATGCAGAACGACTCTACGCTATATCCGCGATTGGGAAAAGGTGGCGGGCAGGGTATGTCACGAAGGGCAATGGGAGTGAGGGTGGTCACCCCGTAAAGGGCGTCGCCAAAGTGAATTCTTTGAACTCTGCAAACCCAGACTGTTGGAACCCGGATATTACATCCGACGCTTCTTGGTCCGCGCTCCAGAAGATCGTTGACACGATTAAAGGTTACATGGCCTAATACTCAGTTCAGCCCGTATATTCTTATTACAGTAAGTTATGTGTTCATATGTGGGGTAGCACAGCGCCGTAGATCGACGAGCAGACAAAATAGGATGTGTATACAGGTCCTATACGAAAGCACGAAATTTACAGTCCAACAACTACCAGACGCAACGAGTTGAAGGAGGTACTAGTAGTCCAGTGTGGCGCGGACGTGAACGCACGAGACAAGGCTCACGAAAACCCATTACATTTGACTCAGGAGAAACAACAGCTTCCTCTTGGGCATCCTCCGAGTCGCTATTTCGTGACCAGTACAAACGACTTCACCTAGAGCACTCCAGACTGCATGTGAACATTGCTATCGTATTCGTACAGGGAACGCATGGTTCGAAAGACAAGAACTAAGCGATAACCTCGCGATACGGGCCCTCCCCGCCCGCACCCTCATACCATGACTTTCCTTCTCTCACAGGCGAGATATAGCCGGCACGGATCACAAAGTCGCCAAAGCGTTCTCCTTCCAGTCTCTCAAGGGCGTATCGTTTGATCATGGGCCCCAAAATGGCCAGTATTTCCGGCTCGGTCACGCTCTCTGCACAGAAACGAACGATCAGAGAACAGACGGAACGAAGACATAGTAGCGCCTCGACCAACCTCTGTATATTTTGTTTAGTCGCTGTCCGTAGTAACCACCCCCGAGTAGCATCATATAGGCGCCTGGCGCTTTACCGACGAAACCAACCTCTGAATGCGCGTGAGTCATTTATGGCCGATGATGCAACAACGTGGGACGGACCAGCAACATATGGCCGAGCACAGCCATTAGGACAGCCAGTCAGTCGCAAGACAATGGAGTCGTTCCGTAGGCCATTCTCCTCGCAGATCTTCTCGACCTTGTCAATCAGTAGTGGTAGATACTAGAAAGATGTCAGCAGGCCATGGGAAGAGAAAACCAGGTTCGCCAACCCTTTCAGATTCCGCCATAGCAAGACCTGAATCATGTTATAAACGACAGACACTATACGCAGATTCATGACACTGACCACATGTTGGGAAGCCGACACATGTCGATGAGGACAAACGCAGCGCCGTGAAATCAAGATTATCTAGTTTATAGTGCGCGAGTAATCTCTTGATGTCGGGTAAATCCCATGTGGCGATGTTGGAGATGACAATGTGCCCGCTCGCAGTCAAACGGAACTCGCCCTTGTGTACCTTCGCGATCTCTCGCAACGCCGGTCTTGAAATCACGGCCTGGCTCGTCCTGCACGCGTCCATTCTCGATGAAGCAAGTGAAATGGTGTTTCCCATCCTCGCCGGTGTGCCAGCCAAAGTCGTCGATGTTACGGTCGAACGTAAACGATCGCGCGGGCTGGAACCGGAAGCCAAGAAGTTTCTCAACTTCCGCCTTGAAAACGTCGAGGCCCATGCGATCAATCGTGTACTTCAAACGACCAGTTCTTTCGGCTGCGCAGAGTTAACGGTGGAACTTGCAATCGATATATAAGAACACGCACTCAGTCCGGTTACCGTTGTCCCTCTGCAATATCATGATTTTCTCGGCGACTATATTAACCCGCTCCGGCGTTATGAAGCCAAGAGTGCTAGCCGTGCTAGGGTACGTCTTCTTGTTTCCGTGAGTGAGACCCATGCCACCTCCGACTATCACGTTGAAGCCAGCTAATTCGCCGCATTCGTTGACGATGGCGATATAGCCGAGGTCATGGGCGAAGACGTCAACGTCGTTAGTCGGTGGCACCGCAATAGCAACCTTGAACTGACGAAAAAAGGTAAATGCGACCAGGTACCCGAAAAGAGAAAGGATGGGCAAACCTTCCGAGGAAGATAGGACGGCCCGTAGAGAGGCTCGAAATCTTTAAGCGCCTCGCCGGCTACCAGTTTCTTGTCCAACCAAATTTCATGATACGCAGTTGAACTAGGAAGGAGATGATCACTGATGCCTTTGGCGAACGCATACACCTGCGCATGCAGTTTGGATAATGATGGGATTACTGAGCAAAGGACATTCCTGTAAGCAAGTAAAGTCGGTCCTGCCGTCCTACACCAGTTTCAAACGAAGTACCTATTAGCGTCGCCGCACGCTGCCGACGTATCAAGAAGCGCTCGATTAATGGCCTGAATCGAAGGCTTCAAGTGCTTCTTGATGATCCCGTGAAACTGGAAGGTCTGTCGAGTCGTGAGTTTGAAATTCCCACTGCCGTGCTCATCCGCAATCTGGTCTATCGCGAGCCACTGTGCTGGGGAACAAACTCCAGCAGGGAGTCGCACGCGGATCATGAACTGCATACGCAGGCTCGATACCTTGAGCCACACGCTCGTCGCGAATGTCACGATCGTCTTGCTGGTAGATGCCATGGAACTTCGTCACCTGGGTGTCGCTCATCGCAATGCCACCGGTGCTAGCATCCTCGAGGCCTTCCACTATGGTGCCACGGAGGTACG
This sequence comes from Lactarius hatsudake, assembly GCA_024734325.1. Taxonomy (NCBI): domain Eukaryota; kingdom Fungi; phylum Basidiomycota; class Agaricomycetes; order Russulales; family Russulaceae; genus Lactarius; species Lactarius hatsudake. The sequence continues at coordinate 352,874 of JANSJP010000007.1, forward strand.
ATGACGCCGCTTTGATGTGCTCGTGCGTGATTGGCTCAGGCTCTGCTTCGCGCACCTCGATCGAGTCCACACCCAGCGCTTTCCAGACTAAAGGCTCCCACACTTTGTATCCCGTCTCGGCACCATCTGCGTCTTGGTCGTCTCCGAGGCCCAATTCAGCAATCCGCTCGCCGCCGAGCGCCGACAACTTCGCGTCAAGCTCCTTTCCCGACCTGCTGTAATAATGAGCGTCCTCGGGTCTCGGCCAGTAATGGCTGTCGCCCATCCCAAATACCGAATATTTCAACTTCTCCAACGGCTTCGCTCCAGTCGCAACTGCGGCGTTGAGTAATTTGAAGAATTTTCGGCCATTCTGCGGAGGCTCTCCTTGGCCTGCCGTCGAAGTCACGAATAAGACATATTCTTCATGCGACAACGTATCGACATCCATGGTGTCCATAGTCGCGATCGTGGTCGACAGCCCCCGGACCTGAGCCCTTCCAGCTAGCCGCTTCGCCTTCTTTTCGGCGCCGCCACCATCCGACGAGTAGAGGACAAGTAAAGGCGGCGCATCGATGCCAGATAACAAATCAGCGTAGGCTTGTTGCGCGCGCCTCCTTCGTTCCGCCTGGACCGTCTCCCCGAGACTTGTCACAAGCTCGGCCGGAAGTAAAGGCTTCGCACGGACAAGCTGAGAAAGGTGGTTCTGACGATCTAGAAATGCCTGCAGGTCGTTCTTTACTGCGTCCGAGTCAAGAGAGAATGGCTCTTCGCCGGCCGCTTCCTTGCTCGGATCCCAACGATACAAAGGCCAGTACCCAGAATCGACCGCTAATTTGGTCTCCTTCAGTAGATCCAGTGCCGTCGAGTCTTCAGTCGTGTACGGAAGGTACGCAAGGACGACGCTGGGACCGTCGAATCTATCTGCCTTCGACTAAAGCCTGTAGGACTTGAGCATACGATGAGTAGACAGCGACGCTGGCTACAAAGACGCCTCCGTAGTTCATCGCATACAGTCCGACGTCGTGCTTTCGGCGACCAGGATCCGATGAATTGCGAGCGGTGTAGGGCAAAGTGTCGAGTATGAGTGTGTTTAGATTGAGGCCGGACACGATAGCGTGGTGGATGCCCGACGCGCCGAGATCGTAAGACCAAGCGTCAGACCCGATCACCCATCTAGATTTTACTCTAAAGTGTTCACGGAGAGACAAAATTCGTGTTGCAGCCGGGTGAGAGACGTAATCCTGCAAAGCGGCGATGACTTGATCTCCAATCTGTTGACTCTTTGTGGCGTCGTCCTTGACGAGAACCCAACGGCTGAGCAGCGAATGGGTTTCCTGTGGCAGTTTTGGATCCTGCAACAGCTCCTGAACCGCCTTTACAAGTTCGTTGCGCTCTTCTAGTGCTCCACGAACCCGTCCTAGAGCAAATTCTGGACTGGTGGCAAACTGGCCCTGAGACGGGACTAGAGAAGGCGAATTTGATATTTCCAAGCGCTCGCCAAATAGGTGGCTCAGGATGCTGGTATACGAACTCTCGTGTTTCGGTACGTGGGGAACTTCAGTTGATACAGACGACATCGATCCTCCGAGCTGAGTGCGGACCGACGGCTTCGAGGTCGTTGTAGAAACAAGGAATGCTGCAACATCTTCCGACTGCAACCCGCTGGTGTCACCCAGGTAGGCACTGCGAACAGCGGGGCGATCTTCAGAGTCGCGGTGTTGCAGAACACTGACGATGTCGAGGAAGAGTGGCGTCCACTTCGTAGTCCACTTTTCAATCTGCTCCAATACGACGACGTGCCGTGCAGATGGACGAATAGCTCCGAAAATGCGAGGTGAGGGTAAAGGAGATAAGAGCGATACATCCACGTAGGCGACGCCGTCAATATTGAAGTCCAGATTGGTCTGGCCCAGGCGGAAGACGACAACACGGGGCTCGTTAGAACCATGTTGTGCGAGAGCGAGCTGGGACCTCCGGGTGAGGGCAAGTGTAGCCAATGCAGCAACTTCATAACCCTCGAGAAGCTCAGAGGTATTAGAGTCAACAGGAACGACGACGGTCGGTGTAGTTGGTGTCGCCGGCCTGGAAGACTGACGCCTATCTGGGTCATTTCCTTTTCGAGTGTGCCCGTTGGCAAATCCATTGGGATGACCACTCGAATGACCATTAGCATACCTCGGTACAGGGCTGTATGGTCGTGTAGGAGAAGGACTATGGGTTTGTGCAATCGGACTCTTGGGGCGCCCCGCGGCTTTTGAGAAAGTATGCGCGTGCTTCTCGGCGAAAATGAACGGTTTCACCTCCTCATTCCGCAACCTCCTCCACTTTATCGCCCATTCTCCCTACATGGAAAACGTGGACAACGGCCTTGCGTTCGGTGCGGGCCAGTCGCGAAGCCAACAATGCATTGTCGTGCGCTCGTTGGGCACTCGACGAGTGGATAAAGTAAGGCACGACCTCACGAAGGACCAGCGCATCTGCCAGGTCACCCTGTGCCGCTATATGGAAGACGATGGGCCGACTGGAGAGCTCAGATACGTGAGGTAGGAGACGAATGAGGGATGGTGAACTGGTGGTCGTGTGAGACAATAAAGAGGCTGCGTTGTGTCGAAGTAAGGTGGGAGTGGGGTCAGAACCATGGGGAAGGATGGTGACGTTTGTCGACTCCCTGGATAAGGATTTCCAGTATGATGAAAAGACGGAGGGAGAGTCGATGACGGCATCAGAGGAGAGATGAGCGACGCGAGCGACGGCGGTGACGGAGGGTGTCAATGGCATCAGAGCGAAACTAACTCAGAAACTTGTGAGGTGACGAGTGTCATTATACGAGAGAAATGGCCACATCTCCCAGACCGCGTCGAGTTTGCTGAATGACAGCCGAGGCACATGCTTCTGGGCCTGTGGTCCTGATTCTGTATTCCATTGAAGATACATCACACGGGATTGGGTGCCAGCGCCAATCGCACTCACGCTAAACTTGTTCCAGTTGTACTCCCAAAGCATCCAGCCTCGTGCCTACACGAAGCACAAGCGTCTGTCGCGCTCCACGCATAGATAAGACTTATGGGGTTATCCGTTCACGCCAGTAGGCCGTACAGTACCGCTCAACACACCAACATGGTAACACCTGAGGCCTGAGGCCTGATGAGTGAAAAGACGTGAGAAACTGATGAATTTATACCGAAAGGGTGGGTCGGGTCCTGGTCCGGGCCAGGTATACCACAATGTCGTTCGGCTCGCACCCGTGAAGCTATGGTATCTGGCATACAATGCGAATTCGCAGTCATTCAAGTAAATTTCCTGTCCGAAACAACAGGACTCGAACGCTCTCTAGCTCCCCTTCTCCACGCAAGTACTGTATACCTCTCCCCTATGGCATCCCACGCAGCATGAGCTCTGGGACGCATAATTTGAAGGGTCTGATGGGGTCCCGTAGAGTGCAGACAATAGACAGCCTTTGGTGTTAAGGGGGACTTGAACATTCGGATCTTACCAGGTATCCGCGACGATTGACATATTGACACCGTATTCGATATGTAGTACCATACTTGCCGATACTTACCACCAGTGCGAAGATCACCCCGGCTGGAGCCCGATTCAGAGTCCTTTTTTTTTCTTCTGTACAGGTGATATATTGATAAAGGGTAGCTATGTTACCCAATAGCTCTGTCTTACGTTCGGATGTGTCCTCTTGAGGCCTGAGGCCCGTGGGAAGCGCCAGGGTGAGTACCCTTTCGTGGGTGTGTGTGAAATGAAAGGAGTGCCCTCTAGGCATTGCGTGAGGTGCCCACTTTTTTTTTTTTTGGATCGTGTTTATTCCGAGAGGTGCCCACTTTTGAGGGTGTTCTTCGGGGGCACGATGCACCCATACTGAGCGCGGGTTCAACGTTCAACGTTCAACGATGGTCCCGCCATAGCACATCGACGATGCGCGCAATATTTTACCGTTTCCGGCCCAGGTACACACTTGGGTACACGGGTGCATCCGGTATTTGTCGGTGACTACGTAATCAGGCCTAATCAGGCCTTAATCAGGTTCGGTGGACTGTGGCTCAGTGGATCGTCTTGGCCCGCTACTATAAGTCTGTCCAGAAAGCAGAAATACGCCCGACAACCAAGTTATCGATCCACGTGAACCCAATGGCCTACCGTGGCGTGGACGCATTGATTTGCATTCACCGGCTTGACATTGTCGCGTGGCTTGCGCCTTTGGCCCACACACTAGTCTAACGAATTGTCCGGTGTCGCTCCAGATTCTCTTGTACCGCCTCCACTTCGAACCAGGTTACAGTTATGACCAACCTCACTGTAACAAAAAGGATTCCGGCTTTGCACCATTTCGAATAGGATTTTCCTGACGCGTGGAGAATCACAGTTCGCCTAGGAAAGTCAAGCTAGTCAAGGCTGAAAGTGTCCAGAATTATTCTTAGCATGATGTCGTCCAGCGATCCCCGTTGAGAACAGTGGATCCTCGGCGAGAAAGAAGCTATAGAGCATGTGAAAATCGCGTGAGTACATCCTGTTCAACTTCACACGTGTGCCAGTGACTGTCTCATGAGCCCGCTAAGATATGAGCGTGGCGTGAACACCTTTGACACTGCGAACTTATACTCAAATGGCCTTTCCGAGGTGTATCTTGGTAATGCCATCAAAGCGCTCAATCTACCATGCGAAGAGATCGTGGTCATGACGGGCCGTGTGACAAAGGTGTTATTGTGGACAACGACCTTCCCCCGTATCGATGCTAACAACTTCCCGAAGCTCTTCCCTGCTGTTGGCAAAATAGGTGACGAGGCCATGCCACCGAGCCTGACAAGATAGGATTTGTAAACCAGCATGGGCTTAGTCGCAAGTATACATTATCATATCATCCTATATGCGCAGATTGTGATCTCTCTTTGCAGCGTATCTTCGATTCGGTGAAGAAATCATTTGAGCGTCTGCAACTCGACTATATCGACGTCTTGCAATATCATCGCTTCGACCCCAGTACGCCAATCGAAGAAACGGTGCAGGCTCTGCACGACGTTGTCAAGGCGGGATATGTCCGATACACTGGCATGAGTAGCTGCTACGCTTGGAAATGTAAATGCTCATCCATGCGAAGTCCGCGACCAGCTCACTGACCGTTGGCCCAGTCCAAGCCATGCAGAGTGAGTAGCCTACGTCCAACCTCCAACCTCTGAACATGTTGCTGAGGAAGAACAACCACAGATTACGCCATTACAAACAATCTCACGCCCTTTATTTCGATGCAAAATCACCACTGGCTTGTTTATCGCGAGGAAGAGCGCGAGATGTTCCCTACACTGAACCACTTTGGTGTGGGTATTATTCCCTGGTCACCGCTGGCGCGCGGCCTCCTTACCCATCCCTTCAAAACCGACAGAGTCACGACGCGGGGTAACACAGATCTGAGCGTGTCTCATGTTGATACTCTGCGCCTTGGTTACCTGACTATGCTGGTGCTTGTAGCAACACTACTGAGTATCTTGAAGGAGCAGGTACCCAAGGGTACCAAAGGGATAGTCAACAGGTCCGTTCTTTCCTGCGAAGCTCCATGATTCAGAACTTCGAATGGTCGAAGATATCTCGAAAAGGCGCGGGATAAGCATGGCCTAGGTCTCCTTGGCGTGGTCACCGACGCGTGTCACTGCACCCGTTATCGGCTCCACAAGTATCAAGAATCTCGAAGAGCTTATAAGTGCGTTGTAACATCTACACTTTAGGAGATGAGACCAATCCCTCGCTTCATTGCAAATGGTACCGAGATCACGTCGACGCAAGAATATTTAGAGGAGCCGTACAAGACACGCTCAGTGATGGGACATGCCTAGTAGAATCGTAAGGGTTCTGATTGTGAAAAAGGACTGCCCTCGTGCACTGGATTGCATGTTCTCGAATCCGTTTTTTTTTTTTTTTTTTTTTTTTTTTTGCTTTGTTTTCAGGAATGGCGATGTATTAGATAGCTGGGAGATGGCGACTATGTCGCCTAGAATGAAGAACAGAGGTGTTTCAACTGGGCCTGTCTACCCGAGTGAGATAGAGGTACAGTTACACTTGTGGGGGTGAGAATTCGTGCAGGGGTGCCGACGACGAACGAGTGCAGAACAAGCCAACATAGAACATGTGCCCGAGTCAGCACAACTTCTCGACCGATTCCCACCATGTGTGGCCCCTTCTTGCTGCCCATCTACATGTGACAGCCCCAAGCTAAAACTGAACGATGTAGGGGGCCGAACAGAGACCCCATAAAGGGGCTCACCTGACCCAGCGCCAACAACAGAATGGCGATCCTCGACAAGAGTTGTACCAGAGTCACAGAGTTGAAGGCAGTGCAAATGATAAAACTTCACCCTCAACCCCACAGGGTGTCCATCTTGGAGCAGCGCACCTGGATTTGGAATATGCAAAGGCCAGAATATGAGCGAGGAAACACAGCAAGGGCGAGGGCAAAGTCAGACGTTCAGATCGTTCAGACGTCATTATCATCTTTGGACCACAAGGCAGGTCAGAATTTGGAGAAACTACAGTGCTTGGGAAACGAACTCTATAAAATGAAACATCACAGGTTTACCCTTCGGTCTACAGGATTAGAACAACACCTGAAATCAGCCTAAGACGTTCACATGATTATTCGGTCCATCAACTGTAGAATTGGCATCCAGCTTCCCGCGGAAACTTGAACGACGCCGATGAGAATGACTTCATTGAAGGTAATGCGATTCGGCCCCACGATCCACCTCGAGTAGGGATCACAAGGGGCACGCTCGCAGTCCTAAGGGACGACCGTTAAATCTCCGGGCTCACTGCTACAGTCACAATAAGGATAAACCTACTACCAGAAATCGCCGCACCCTGTTTCCCACGTGCTTTACAAATCTTTCGAGAGTGACGGGGTTCCGCGCGGGAGTCTGATCTCTGAGTTGTACCAGCTGTTCGGAAGGTATATAGCCTGGCCACTGCGACATAAATGTAAGTGAACAGAGCACACATCAGCGGAAACAATACAAACGCTGATGCGAATCTTGGTCGTGGTCCTATCGCCAAGTGGTGCCGGCTCGTTAGCGTGACGCAGCGACATCTGTCCTGCGGCGGCGTGCGACACCGGTACGCCTAGAGTCCCGTCCGCATTGACAAAGAACACGGGAATATGCAGCTGCGCTTGTTCGACATAGCGCCGCCAATCCCCCTGGCCCTGTGGTGACCACAGCTGCTGGGGTACGACAGAACCACCACGCCTAACGGCATAGTCCAGTAGCCAAGCATATCTTCCGTTTGAGATGTGTTGCGGTCTGCAGTGGTTCATAGGGGGGTCTGCGACGAAGAAGGCACCAGGCCAATTGTGAGCACTGAAGGCTTGCACTCTCTTCGGGTCCACTTTGAAGAGATATGCCAGATAAATTTCCGCAACCTGCGGAGTGAAGGTGTACGAAAGGTAGCCGTCAACGCCAAGGTCATGGCTTGTTATCTGCAAGACCCCGTGTTAGACAACAAAGATAGATTGCCAACAATGCAACCTGCGGAGTGGAGGTGTGAGAAGTGGAGGCGTAAGATTGTTCATCCTAATTTGTTAATTTCCGATCATTAAGCCGTTAGAATTTACTGCAACTTGAACACCATGCTATTTGCTTACCCTACCCGGCGTAGTCTTTACATGTTAGGTAAGCTACTTCATGTGCAGTCATAATCTCGGAATAGTCCGAAAGCTCGATCTCAATCTTACTCAGCCGGTTAGTGCCGACTGGTATCCCTACACCTTTTCCTTTGTATCCGTCGCGCCACCAGGGGAGTGGGGAAGTAACGAAACGGAGGCTGGGGTGACCCATCCCTGCTAAGCGGTGTCACCGCCGAGAAGTGTAAGAATGCGTACGTAAAGCAGAGTTGCTTAGAAAGCATCGCCACCGTCACGCGCTCTGTATCAGTTCCCGAACTTTTGTCGCTGACAGTCCACGAATCTATCGTGTGAGCGCCTCGCCCTGAAAATCGAAGAGGACCATGACGCTGGCAGGTGCTCACCAGACATAACACCCGATCTCAAGCTTCGACTTTTGGAGGTAATCCATCATCACATCTGGTTGGAGGGTCTCGAGGGCCTGCGAACCATGAAGGAATAACGCAAATACATAACGCTTACTCACAGTCCTATCGCCGACTTCCAGAATTCGTACCAAGTTGTCGTCGTGAACGAGGGCCATGTCGCAATCTGGAGCCCGCTGCACCGCCCGTGTTAGAATTAACATGGTCACATAGTGCGACACTCACTACCGCGATATGTTCTAATAGTATGTGCAGAGGATCCCGGTACTTGCAATGCTAGTTGAGGACTAGGAAGTCAAAAAGAGTAATCTTACCTTGGTAACACTGGGTATCGGAACCAGTTCCATCTCCGGATCGCGGTCATTCCTGCGTGGATCTGGCTTGGGTTCTGCCGCTCCTTTGAGCCGCGGAATTATCCAGAAAAGACGTTTGACACGAAATCCTCGGATAAATAGGCATTGGTTCTCAGGTAGGTTCTAAGAAAACACGTCCGAGATTTTCAATTGCATTGTGCGCACTACATACCTCACCACTTGGGCCATGACTCAGCACTGCACCTTGAATGCGCTGGCGAAAAACTCGCCAATGAACAGTGGTGCCGATATCAGGGGCCTGAACCCTTAGGGATACCCGCGAATCCGCCCGGCTCTCGTCGAAAGCGATATTAGACCAAGATCTGGTACGATGACACCCAGTTACTAGAACTATGTCCTCCATTTCTATCCCCATTCCGTGCCGCTGAGAGAAGGTGAACCAGGAGTCGATATGCCTGATCATCCATGTGCCAAAGTGGGCTGGGGAAAGAGTATCTTCGCGCCGGGCCACCACTGGAAGGGACAAGGCGGCACCGAGCTTCCTTGTGCATGAAAACGAAACTTCTGCAGAGTCTGGGGTTGGGGGACTGGAGGAATGTCAGTGACACTGGCAAAATTTGAAATGTGTACTTGATTACGCTGCAGCGAAGACCTCTGATCCGCCAGATTCCACGGTGACTCCATACGAGCAGAAATTGTTAGGATTGAGGGTCCCGTGATCAATGTGATCTGGGACGCTGAGCTGAAGAGGTTCATAATGCTCTGGTACACCGAATCTTCGATGGGATTGATGATTCGCCGGGAGAAGAGCGTTGAATAGGCGGTGAAATTTGCCTTGGCCGATGAAACCGACGTCACCAACCTCAACAGGAGGGTACTGTTCTCCTGGGTCCGGCTCCCACAGTGCGTAACCGAAAGCAGGATGCGAGATTGCGAGTTGATCACGAAAAGTGTTATAATGTGTCATTGAGGTGCCGTGTGTCGGGGGATAGCTCGATAAAGCCCGATGATCAGCGGTCAAGTCCAGCCAGAAGTCAGAAATTAAGCAGACTCCTTCCCGATTCGATGCACCGCGTAAGAGGCTGGCAGTACTTTCAAAAGTTCCCACACCCACTACACGTTAGCCTCGTTGGGAGATGAGACCAATCCCTAACTTCTTTGCAGATGGTACCGAGATCATGTTGACGCAAGAAGATTATGAGGAAAAAGGACTGCGTTCTTGCACTTGATCGTATGTTATCGTTTTTTTTCAGTAATGGCGATGTATTGAATAGCATCTATGTTGCAGAAAAAACTGAGTTCCAATGGGCTTGTCGATCTAAGTGAGCGAGAATCGCACTTTTGGGCGGAAGTCCCCATGTCGACCGTGTGGCTCGGTCGAGGATAAGGCATATTTAAGGCGTATTTATCCGATCCGATCTCAAATAGCTGGTTTCTTCCGCTCATTCCTTCCGTTGTAGCACTACCAACTTTCGCGTCAAATCAAAGGAGGGCCCAGGAGGGGCCTGCTATTTTGATAGTATCTTATACTGAGTCGCCCTGTTTAGTATGACTTGAACGATACGTTTCCAAACACAATAGTACGGTCGCAACATCTACAGAAATCCAACAATCTGTCCTGATGTGCTTACTGATGTGGGGAGTCGAATTGTGTTTGGTCACCCAGATTCTTTGAATGGCCCTGGCCGTGTTTCTACTGAACTCTGAACTCAATAGTCAAACTTTCAACTTTAATCTAACCACCTGCATAAATACACTAGGCAGTCCAGGGGTGATACAAATACGCGCCCTGCACTTGCCTCTTGTCTCTGTACAACCCACAAAGTTGACCCAGCGGGTCGAGCCCAACTCTTGTGATAACATGGTCGATGAATCTACCCTCAGGCTGTCATTCCTCGTTGCATCGTTTTTTGTAGTCTCTCTATTCGCTAGCTGGTACAGGAGGGATCCTTTGGTCAGCCCTACACTTTTCGTCCTCCTCCTTTCATTTCTGACCGACTTTGATGGTTCCAGCTCGACGCTATTCCTACTGTCGGTTTTTCTGACCCGATTCTCTCGTACTTCTCAGCACTCCGTTTCAACATTGATGGCCTTCCCATGCTCAAATATGGGTATGATAATGTAATCGCTTTTCTCTTTATAATATAGTAGCCTTCCCATGTGCTGAGTTGACCCTACGATCGGATTCTCAGGCAAGACGAGGTGTATTCAGGATTACCACATTTCGGAGGTGGATGGTGCTAGTTTCGGGTCCTGAACTGGTCGAAGATGTCAGAAAGGCTCCAGAGGACGTCCCGTCTGTAAAAGCATCAACGGCCGAGGTGTGTATGCTCCCTGAGATGTTTGCTTGGATGCTCGACTCATATTCGTCACGGCCATGTCAGTTACTTCAGCTCGAATATACACTGGGCCTATTCAAGACGAATAGGGACTATCACATGGATGTAATACGTTCGAAATTGACACGGAACATCGCGGCTACTTTCAAAGAGCTCCGTGACGAACTCGTCAGGTCTTTTGATGTATCCATCCCTGTGCATGGTGATGGTGCGTGGTAAATTCTTATTCGAAATGGCGATTCCTTGAACCCATGCGGACCACAGATTGGGTCAAAGTTCCCGTTCTTGAAACGATACAGCGTGTGGTTTCCGCGACTTCGAATCGTATATTTTTCGGGTCTCCGTTGTGTGCGTGAACAACTCTCCGATTCTTCCATTCAACCAATACTCTATGCTGATGTGTGTCTCATAGGTCTGGATCAAGGCTATCTGACTCTGAATTTGAACTTCGCAGTCGATGTTTTAAAATTCGCGACAATCATCGGCGTGTTCCCGAAACCTCTCAAGCCGTATGTTGCTATGATGTCCTGTTGTGACTCCATATCATTGAGCTCGAGCCAGGATCGTTGCACGCCTGCTATCTAATCTTCCATCGCAGATCCAACTGGAAATGGAGTACATCAGGCCTATGGTTGAGGAGCGTTTTGCTAGAATGGAAGAGTTTGGAGAAGATTGGGACAACAAACCGGTTCACCGACCCGCATCCGAGTCGTCCAATGCTAATGTCATCACTAATAGAATGACATGCTCATGTGGCTCATGAGCGAAGCGAAAGGAGCGGAAAGGTCCCTTGAAGACCTTGCATTGCGAATGCTCATGATCAACTTCGCAGCTATTCACACAACCTTCTCATGTAAGCCACACCGACATCCTCATAGACTGCTAATTGCGAGTATGTGCAGGCGTTTACGATTGTATTATACCGTCTTCTATCCAACCCAGAATATATTGAACCACTCCGGCACGAGGTCGAGGCTGCAGTAGCAGAGGAAGGCTGGACCAAGGCGGGGATGGACAAGATGCACAAGATTGACAGTTTATTGCGGGAGTCCCTGCGTGTCGATGCCATCTGTCCGTTGGATTCCCCTAACCGAACCTTAGTTACTGACGCACTACGTCCTGTGTCTTCTAGTGTCGCTGTCCCGTATCGCATTACGTCCATTCACTTTTTCAAATGGAGTCACAGTTCCTGCGGGTACGCTGGTCGCCGTCCCGTCTGGTGCTGTCCACGTGGATGGAGAAATCTATCCAAACCCCGAGGAATTTGACGGGTTCCGGTTCGCGAAGCTCCGTGAGCGCGATGGAGTTGCTGTGGCAGGGCACCAAGCAACTTCTACGTCCGCGGAGTACCTCACTTTCGGACATGGGCGACATGCTTGGTGAGTAGTTTTGTGTTTTTGTTTTTATCTCGAGCCGTCGTTTCGGACCCTATCGTAGTCGCTCATATTCCTCTATCAGTCCTGGTCGGTTCTTCGCCGCCAACGAGGTCAAGGTCTTACTTGCACACGTCATTGTAACGTATGACATCAAATTCGAGGAGGGAAAACAGGCCCCACGCAGCTTTATCATTAATTCGATACGCATCCCGGGGAAGGCAAACGCGATGTTCAGGAAGCGCTAAAGGTGAACTGTTGTAACTTTCAGTACGTACAGTCAGACTACGCTTTCTGTATACCTATCTATGTTGTTCCCACTACTATGTTATTTGAAAGAGATTACTGTAGGCAGGCAGTGCCGGACTTATAATACCGTGATCTCGTGCTTCGTGGTTGTTCACAGTTTCTACTCTCAGAGAGAAGCCATCCTTCAATTCGAGTTGTCAACCGCCTCATAGATTCACTACACCGAATGGCTTAGGTGTGGGTATTATCCCGTGATCACCGCTGGCGCACGGTCTCCTGACCCGTCCCTTCAAAGCTTCAAAACAGACGGAGTCATGACGTGGGGTAACACGGATCTGTGCGTGTCTTGTTGATATTCTCTGCGCTTTGGCCACGTACCCACGAGATTGTCAACCGGTTCGTTCTTTCCCGCAATATGATTCGGGTCTCATGAGGTCTCCAAAAAGCGCGGAATGAGCATGGCCCAGGGCTCTTTGGAATGTGCTACTGCACCCGTTATCGGCTCTACAAGTATCTTATTAGTGCGTGCAGCTACTACACGTTATAAAAGATAAGACCACTGGCAATCCCTAGCTTCTCTGCAGATGGTACCGAGACCACGTTGACGCAAGAAGAGATTCAGTACTCAGTATATAGAGGAGCCGTATAAGGCACGCTCAGTGATGGGACATGCCTAGTGACTAGTGACTTGAGTGGTGAGGCTGCGTGAGGTTCTGATTTTGAAGAGAAAAGGGCTGCGCTCTGCACCCGATCGTATGTTCTCTGGTCAGATGGTTCTCTTTCAGGAAAGGCGATGTATCGGATAGCAGGAAATAATAACCATGTCGCCTAGAATAAATGATAGGACGGTTCCAATATAAGTGTCTACCCTCAAGTTTCCAAGGTAAAAATGTGCTGCGACTCCCTGCATCACATGACTCCATCCTTTGAATTTCTTCTGCGATGGATGTCTCAGATATTCTCGCATCTCAAATCTCAAAACAGTGAGATCTACAGTATTTACCCGTTGAACATTGCTGAGTGTCTACCGCAGTAAATCTACCCTCGTCGAGAAAGATGTTCCCCTCGACACCGATGCGGGCTTCTTGACGGTCACAGACCCGAGCGTGATCGACAAGGAGAGCTACGAGTACGTTCCCTTCCCTTCCCTTCCCTTTTTTCCACGACTCATTCATTAAAAAAATTGCAGCCACGATCGCGAAGCGTATCTCCAGTCAACCGCGCGGGATGGCATCCAGCACCTCCTCGCAGCGCTCTTCAGCCTGCCGACCCTCCCCTCACCTGAGGGCCCGCTCGCGCAGCTCCCACCGCCAACGACGCAGCTCCCGCGTGCCAAGCCTCTCCCCAAGCCCAAGCCTCCGACAAAATGGCAGCGCTTCGCGCGCGCGAAGGGCATCAGCTCGCAGCGGCGCGACAAGAAGATCTGGGACGACGAGCGCCAGGCGTGGGTGCCACGCTGGGGGTGGAAAGGCAAGAACAGGGACGAGGAGACACAGTGGCTACATGAGGTGCCTGCCAACGCTGGTGCGTCCTTTTTTTTTTTTGTTCTTGGTGGGCGGGAGCTGAAATGCCACGGTGACGCTTGGTTGGGTTCTAGATGCGGACCATGACCCGTCCAAGGAAGCACGTGTGGCGCGCAAGGAGCGCACGGCGAAGAACGAGCGCCAGCGTCTGCAGAACGTCGCGCGGGCCCAGCAGGGGCGGGCCACGGCCACGGCCACTGGTACTCAGGTCGACCGTAAGCGGGATATTAATCGCACTCTCGCTACGACACGTATGAGCACAGCGAGCATGGGCAAGTTTGACCGCGTGCTCGACGGCGAGAAAAAACTGCGCGGGGTGAAGCGCAAGGTACCGTACCTCCTCCCACACTTCTCTCACCTCCCTTTGTGTGCTCACCACTTTCACCCCGATTTATCTTTACGGTGCCGCTTCGTCCCCAGTTCGACCCGATCGAAAGGCCCGTTGACGCGGAGAAGAGCGCGAATCTGGCACTCATCAAGCAAATAGGAAATGGCGCGCCTGGTGGCTCGTCATTGAAGAAGGTAAAACGGGATGGCTTCGACAGCGGGAGTGGTGGCAACGGTGGTGCAGGGGGCGTGGTCAACGTGCGCAAGGCGGTGCGATTTGCCTCTGGGGGCCAAGGAGCAGCTGCGCTTGCGCGCAAGTCGGTCGTAGGCTCAGGTTCAGATGGCAGACAAAAGCGGAAGGGAAAACGGTAGTGTGGGTGATATGTGTATTGCTGTAATGCATGTGCAACCGCAAAATGTTTTGGCATTTTTCGCTAAGCCTGGCGAGCACACACGTACACGATGTCGGCCTTAGTGATCACTGTTACCCGGGTCGTCCATTCGATAGGTGAACTATTCAGTTTATGTGTCGCTGACCGTCTCCGCCCAACCACAGACCACAACAACGACAGCCAGAATCTGGGTTACCTGTGGGCCAACAACCGGTCTCTGACACCACCCTCGTGACGTCTTTCTCATGTGTCCAGTCAAGAGACAAGGTCATTGAGCTTTCCGGCCAAAACTGTCTCGAGCCGAAGCTGCCCTTGTTGGGAAAGAGTAATTTCAACCATCTGATCGTATCCTTCAGGTATATCTTCATCCCATTCAGGATATCCCACCCTGGCTTTCATGTTCAGTAGAACTGCCATGCGGAAATGATGCTTCAGAAGCGCCGGACATGGTTGATACTTTTCGTCGACGTCGGGATTTCGATACATCGTCATACCATCAAATCCCGGTTGGTCACAAAAGGAAACGACTTTGTAGTCATTCTGAATGCCGTCAGAAACCTCAAATAAATAAAAGGGTAAAGCCTACATCGGGATTGATGGCCAGTAGATACTTATCGAAATATATGTGGGCCGTACTGTCCAGGAGAATGCCGTTTTGTACAGAATGTATACCAGTTTCTCCATCATACTTATCGTCAGTAATATGCTGTTGCCATGACCCTGACCTCCACTGTAGAGGGGCACTGGAATTTAGTGGTATCCGGCAATAGCTGGCGGTCCCGTACCAGATCAAGGTGAGCGACAGGGAATATATGGGCGGCCTCAAGACCAATAAACCGAAAATTCCGTGTTCTAGTTACAACACAATGTCGATCTCGTTCGCGGACGAGACGACGAAATTGTTCAAACTGTTCGAAATGAGACGTATTTCTCGGTACATGAAAGCAGGGAGAGAACTCACACGAGAATCCACTTTTGAAAGTGATCGAGTTGCAGCGCGGGGTATGGGTCCCTCGTCGTTGATAGGAATCTCGACGGGTAAACCTTCAGGGCTCAGAACGACATAGTACCCAGGTTGTACCAGGTCTGTATTTGCCTGCATATTGATCGGCGCTCCGTGCTGGCCCACAGGGTCTTCTGGATCGCCGAGTCCCAAGCAGGGAAAAGTTGCATATTGATTGGAGGGCAGCATATAGAGACTATCTGCATCCACTCTGATATTTCCGCCCAGGTCACAGAGCCATTTTGACAAAGACCACCGATTTCGTCGTTGTCCGCATCGACAAAATGGACATTACGCTCGAGTTCGACAGGGGCGCGGTTCCCCGGCATGCCAAGAGAAGGATGAGCGTAGAGTCGTAGACTGCTCGGTCCGTCTCAAGGTCCGTCTCTACAGGCGTGGCAGCTGTCATTTGGGTCCGACAGGACATCGCTTTGTCTCTCGTCGTATTCTCTTGCTTGCTCTCCGCTGAGCAAATGGGTGTGGGAACCTTCAGAATTGAAGCTTGAAGGCTTCCCATTGGTTCATCGTCCGCAGCTGAACTCCCGAGTTGGAGTTGGCGTCGAGTTGCCAACTCGACTCAGACCGCATCAACTCGCGGCGGGCAAGATGTGAGTTAGAAAAGCTCGATTAAGCCTTATTACATTGAATGGTCTCCGTCTTGGTCTCCGTCTGCTCATTTGATATGAAAATGGCTATAATCAGCGTCACCAGCTCTAGCCGCCCGGAGGTGCCTGCTGTCTTATACTGCTCTCAAATGATATGATAATGCAGTCGCAACATCTTTCCTGGTGTAAGGAGTCGAATTGTGTTTGGTCAGATTCTTTGACTAGAAGCTCGACTCGGACTGGAAGAACGCCGGCCAGGTCTCAAGATCTCCAGCTCAAGCGCCAACTCAAGCTCAAGCTCCAACAACCGAACTCGGACTCACTAGTCGAACTTATGTAAGTTAATTCAATTACCACCATACATAAAAGCTAGAGATATGAACATGCGTCTGCGCCTGCTTGTCTCTGTACGACCCATCAAGTTGACCCACTGGCAGCGTTGAGCCCTAACTCCTGTGACAACATGGTCGATGAATCTGCCCTCAGGCTGTCATTCCTCGCTGCATCGTTTTTCATAGTTTTTATATTCGCTCGTTGGTACAGGAGGGATCCTTTGGTCAGCCCAACACTTTTCGTCTTTTTTCCCCCTCTCATTTCTGACCGACTCTGATTCTCAGCTTGATGCTATCCCTACTGTCGGTTTTTCTGACCCGATTCTTTCGTACTACTCAGCACTCCGTTTTAACATTGATGGCCTTCCCATGCTCAAATATGGATATGAGAATGTATGTAAACACATTGTCTTTATAATATAGTAACCTTTCCCTGTGCCGAATTGACCCTACGATCGGACTCTCAGACAAGACGAGGTGTATTCAAGATTGCCGCATTTCGGAGGTGGCTGGTACTAGTTTCGGGTCCTGAACTGGTCGAAGATGTCAGGAAGGCTCCAGAGGACGTCCTGTCTGTAAAAGCATCAACGGCCGAGGTGTGTATGCTCCCTGAGATGCTTGCTTCGGTGCTTGACTCTTATTCATCATGACAATGTCAGTTACTTCAGCTCGAATATACACTGGGCCTATTGGAGACGGATAGAGGCTATCACAAGGATGTAATACGTTCGAAATTGACACGGAACATCGAGGTCACTTTCAAAGATGTCCGTGAGGAACTCATCAGGACTCTCGATGCATCCATCCCCGTGCACGGTGATGGTGCGTGGCAAATTCACATTCAAAACGGCGATCCCTTAAACACATGCGGCGCAGATTGGGTCAAAGTTCCCGTTCTTGAAATGGTGCAACGTGTGGTTTCCGCGACCTCGAATCGTATATTTGTCGGGTCTCCATTGTGTGCGTGAAAACTCTCCGACTCGTCCATTCCATCAATGTCATATGCTAATTGGTGTCTCATAGGCCGAGATCAAGGCTATCTGAAACTAAATTTGAACTTCGCAATCAATGTTGTGAAATCTGCGGCAATCATCGGCATGTTTCCGAAACCTCTTAAGCCGTATGTTGCCATTTCCTGTCGTGACTCTATATCATTGAGCTCGAATCAGGATCGCTGCACGCTTTCTGTTTAATCTTCAATCGCAAATCCGGCAGGAAATGGAGTACATCAGGCCTATGGTTGAGGAGCGTTTTGCTAGAATGGAAGAGTTTGGGGATGATTGGGACAACAAACCGGTTCGCCAATCTGCTTCCGATTCGTCCAATGCTAATGTTGTGATTAATAGAATGACATGCTCATGTGGCTCATGAGCGAAGCTAAAGGAGCGGAAAGGACCCTTGAAAACCTTGCAACGCGAATGCTCGTGGTCAACTTTGTGGCTATTCACACAACCTCTCGTGTGAGCCACATCGATATCCTCATAAGCCACTAATTGCGAGTATATACAGGCGTTTACGCATGTATTATACCGTCTTCTATCCAACCCAGAACATGTTGAACCGCTCCGGCATGAGGTTGAGACTGTAGTAGCAGAGGAAGGCTGGACCAAGGCCGGGATGGACAAGATGCACAAGATTGACAGTTTCGTACGGGAGTCCCTGCGTTTTGATGCCGTCTGTCCGTTAGATTCCCCTAACTGAACCTCAGTTACTGATACACTACTTCCTGTTTCTAGTGGCACTTGGCCGTGTCGTATTACGTCCATTTACACTTTCCAATGGAGTCACAGTTCCTGCGGGCACACTGGTCCTCGTCCCGTCTGGTGCTGTCCACATGGATGGAGAAATCTATCCAAACCCCGAGGAATTCGACGGGTTCCGGTTCGCGAAGCTCCGTGAGCGTGATGGAGTTGCTGTGACAGGGCAACAAGCGACTTCTACGTCCACGGAGTACCTCGCATTCGGACACGGGCGACATGCTTGGTGAGTTTTCTCGAGATGTGGATGTGTTGGTCCCATCGCAGTGACTCATCCCATCATCAGTCCTGGTCGGTTCTTCGCCATCAACGAGGTTAAGGCCATGCTTGCACATGTCGTTGTAACGTACGATATGAAATTCGAGGAGGGAAAACAGGCCCCACGCAGCTTTATCATTAATTCGATACGCATGCCAGGGAAGGCTGACGCGATGTTCAGGAAGCGCCAAAAGTGAAATGTCGTATCTAGCAGTCAGGCTACACTTTTTGCATATCTACCCTATGTTGTTCCCGGCGTGCTCTCCCAGTGCCTCATGCCTACAGTACCGAGACCTTCGTGATTCGTGATTTGTTCGCATCTTTTTTAGAACAATTTTTATTCCAGACTTGTTCACATCTTTCCACAATCAATGAGAAGCCGTCCATCAATTCGAGTTGCCAGCCGCCTTATAGACTCACCTTCGTATGTCAGCACGTACAGTAGTATACATCGGAAGATCGTGATGGTGCCAGCCTAGGCTCGAAAAAAAAATAGGTAGTTGCTCTATTCAACTTGTAACGACTTGTCAAGGTGTATGCCATTTCATTTCATTTCCCGTAGCCCATATTTCGAAAAGTGCTTTCCCCAGTCTCCTTGATAACACCCCAAGCGTCCTCTATGTCGCTCTGCTCTGTCCCAGAGGATCCGACCGCAAACCGGACACAGAATACCTCGCCGATCAAAGTCTGTGTCAAAACAAGACTGGAACGAGTCTGGAGACCGCTGTAAAATTCTCGATTAAGAGCGTTCACACTGTCAAGTTCTCCTGCGGCGGTGGTTGAACTCGGGAGGAGCCTAAATACAGTGAGAGCGAAGGAGGGAGGGGTTACGAGTTCGAAAATTGGCGAAGCACGAATGTGTTCAGCAAACGAGTTGTTGAGAGCAATACACTGTGTAAAATGGGTCTCACGATGCGCGGACTTACACGATAGAATTGCCACTTACCTTGCGTATGTTGGCTTGAAAACCTTCAACGCCAAAACTGCGTAGCACAAACCAGAGCTTGAGAGATCGGAAACGTCTCCCAAGTGAAAGATGCCAGTTCCTGTAGTCGATCACGGTTCCTAATCCGTGTCAAAGTTAGGGTAGTTGCTAGTACTCGTGACTGTGTGTACCTGTGTCCCCTTCTTTAGTCCTCAGAAATTCGGGAGTAATGTCCAATGCGTCGATGAGTTGCTTTCGCTCGCGCACCCAAAGCGCGGACGCGTCGAAATTTGTCAGGCCCCACTGACGAGGATATTAGCATTCTGGTAGATAAGTACCACGGCCTGGACGGTTACTTTATGGAAATTGATACACAAACTGTCGGCACTTTCGTTGATTCCGGGTAATTGGGCGATCTCGCGATACTCGGGACAAGCAAGCGTGACGCCTGCCCAGGCAGCATCGACGTGTAGCCATACGGAAGGGTAGTTTTTCTTGACTACCTCGAAATGTCAAGTCCATGCGCTCGGTCAGAGAGAGGACCAGGACCCACTTGCAGCGCCTAGATCGGCCACCTGATCGATGGCGCCAGACGATGTCGTTCCAACCGTGGCAACTGTTAAGAGCTAGTTGAGCCCCTGAACGACACTTAGGGAGACGCACTCACTCAACACGAAGGGGTGGAGTCCTCGTGCGTGGTCTTCTTTCACTGCGGCTATAAGGCCGTCCCCGGTCAGTCCAGTATTGTCGGTTGCCACTGCTTCATCTATATCCAGTGCGCGCACGCGCAAACCGAGTATCATCGCAGCCTTTTTGCCGAAGGAGTGTGTTTGAGTTGTCACGTATATGATAAGCGACTCCAGCGTAATACCCGGGTGTTCGTTGACGTATCTGGTACGAGCGGCAACAACGGCAGTAAGAGCTGAGTCGGATGCGGTTGTCTAGGAGAAACAAGGAGGCGGATTAAGCTGAGTGCGTTCCACGCAGGTAAACAGTATGATCTGACTTGAATGACCCCACCGCCAACCTCGTTCACATTCCAGAATACGCTGTGAAGCCCAAACAGCTTGGCTGCCCAGTCCATTACTACAGCTTCCAGTTCTGTGCAAGCGGGGCTCGCAAACCACTGCTCGTAATTATGCAATCAATTTCTCTGTCCAACCCAGAATGGCGCACCTTACATTAAAGCCTGGGTTTGATGTGCTCGAGGACAGTAAGTCTCCAAGAATACCCTCGAATGAGCACGCCGTCGGAAAGTAGGCAAAGAAAGACGGATGCTGCCAGTGCGTCAAACCTATCCGAGTTGAAGTTAGAGCGTATGTGCTAGACCAACAATGCCATACCTGGAACGATGAGTTTCTGGTAATCATCTACAATGGATGTCCATTCTTGTCCTTTCTGTGGCGGAGAGTCTGGAAAAGGAAAGATCTACCCGTTTCCTGCTGCACATCCGACCATGCGCCTACCTGGGATTAAGTGGCGGAGATAACCTGGATTGACTTGAGCAACAACGGGCTTTTCGCGAAGTGAATAAAAGTGGTCGCATATGCGATCGATCGCGTCATATCCCGCTTTCCTGAATCTGAAACATAGCGCATATGCTCATCAAGGCAGGAGTGCAACCGAGGACACTAACTGCTCGATGTCCATTTGGGTACCCTAAGATCGTATAGCAAGATCGGTGTTTGATCAAACGCGCTGGACCACAGAATAGGGTTAGGTGCAAATGGTGACATCGAACCATTTCGTCGCTCGGCAACGCAGCATAAATACACCGACATCGCAAGGTTGACGTCTCACCACTTATTTGTGAGCTATGTGGGCCCCTCTCAACATTCCGGTATCACCAAAACAGCCCTTCACAGATTATACGCGTTGGAAGTTGCGCGACACAGACGATGGAAGGCACATTTGGGACTTTCTCAGAACTGAAGATGAACTCGCCGCTCGTCCTTCTTCCAACACAGACAAATACTGGCTGGGACTCCCCCTGGTCAGCTTGTATTCATCATTGAACCTTCCGTTGCTGAAAACGCCAGCTGCTTAGAATTTACCTGCACTCCCGGAAGCGAAGAGCCCGCTGGACGCTGCCCGCAACGGATATACGTTTTACAAAGAGCTCCAAACAAACGGAGGTCACTGGGTGGGTGAATATGGTGGACCCATGTTCCTCTTGCCCGGCCTCGTCATTGGCTCGTATGTCACTGGCATGACTTTTCTCGAGGAGGAGAGGCTCGAAATGATTCGCTATCTCTTCAACCATACACACCCTGACGATGGTGGGTGGGGCTTGTGAGTTTTCGTCCGTGTGTCGTCTTGATGTCATGTCCTGACGTGTCCAGACACATCGAAGGACACTCCACGGTATTGGGCACTGCACTCAACTATGTCGCCCTTCGCCTGTTGGGAGTTCCGGCAGAACACCCAGTAATTGTACGGGCCCGTGCAGTCCTACACAAGCTAGGTGAACTATTGACCCTCGGGATCTGTACCACGTTCATTGCTAACGGTCCTCAGGTGGAGCAGGCGCGTCAGCCTCTTGGGGCAAGTTCTGGCTTTCAATCCTGAATGTATATGAGTGGGAGGGCAACAACCCAATCCCTCCCGAGTTATGGTACGCGGGGCGTGCAAGACGGTTCGTGAAGATTGACACGCTTTGACAGGTTACTGCCGAAATGGCTTCCTTTCCACCCATCTCGTTGGTGGATCCATACTCGTACTGTGTATGTTCCCATGAGCTACCTCTACGGTGTGAGATTCAAGGCCGCAGAAGATCCCCTGATCCTTGCTCTTCGTGAGGTTGGTACTGAAAACGTATACTTCGACGTCACTTAAATTAATCCCGCGTGACAAAGGAACTATACACTCAGCCTTACGACACGATCGATTGGCCAGCTCAGCGAAACAATGTATCTGCCGCAGACCTCCACTCACCCCACAGCGGGATATTTGACTTCATCTCGGTTATTCTTAGCGCATACGAGCAGTGCATAATTCCGCCGCTCCGCCACGCTGGAACAGAGAGCGCGTATGAACTCATTGTCTATGAAGACGAGAACACTGGCTATCAAACTCTTGGCCCTGTCTCCAAGATGATGAACCTAATCGCGCGCTATCATGTTGAAGGCCCAGAAAGCGAGGCCTACAAGCGCCACGACGAGAAGCGTCGCGACTTCATGTGGCTCGCTTCGGAAGGTATGATGATGTGCGGTACCAATGGCAGTCAGCTGTGGGACATCGGCTTCATCACTCAGGCTCTAGTAGAGACGGGGCTCGCGAGTGATGAAAACAATAAGGAGAGTCTGATCAAGGCTCTGGAGTGGCTTGACCGTTGTCAAATCCGCGAGAACCCGAAATATTTTGAGGTCTCAAACCGACACCGGACAAAAGGTGCATGGCCGTTCAGTACCAAGGAGCAAGGATATACAGTGAGCGATTGCACGGGAGAAGGACTGAAGTCGGTTTTGTACTTGCAGAACCAACTTGAGTAAGTCCTTCGCTCGGATTTACGCCCTTATAGATGATAAAGCCGCAATAGCTTCACGCCTACCCTCGTTTCTGACGACCGCTTATTCGATGCCGTCGATACTCTGCTGACGATGCAAAATCGCGATGGTGGGTTTGCTAGCTATGAGCTCGTGCGGGGCCCTCGCTGGCTCGAGCTATTGAATCCTGCCGAAGTCTTTGGTGAGTTAATTCCCTCCACCACTACCAGTTTTCTCGCTGAACGGAACAGGAAATATCATGATCGAATACGAGTATCCGGAATGCACGACTTCAGTGATCACTTCTCTTTCCATCTTCCGAAAGCACTACCCCAACTATCGGACGAAGGAAATTACGTGAGTTCCATAGACTGACTATTGGATATGCGGCTCACGCGATTGTGCCTTGCGACAGCGAAACGATACAGCATGCGATAACGTTTTTGCACGCCATTCAGCAACCTGAAGGGGGTTGGGTGGGGTCTTGGGGTATCTGCTTTACCTACGCCACAATGTTCGCTCTGGAGAGTCTGTCGCTCGTGGGCGAGACATACGAGACAAGCGAGTCTGCTCGTCGAGCATGCGACTTTCTCGTGAGCAAGCAAAGGGCAGACGGAGGGTGGGGCGAGAGCTACAAGGTACGTTACGTGTTACATGACTCCGATGGACCTGAATCATTGGGGTAGTAGACGTGCGAGGCCTGCGTCTGGATCGAGCATGAGAACACCCAGGTCGTACAAACGGCCTGGGCAGCGATGGCACTCATGTACGCGAAGTATCCACATACGGAGCCGATTTCAAAGGCCGTAGCACTAGTCATGTCTCGCCAACTCCCAGTTCGTGGCTTTTTACCTCTCATCGCGTTATCCTAACGGAATTTTGCCAGGACGGCTCATGGGCACAGGAAGCTATCGAAGGTATCTTCAATAAAACTTGCGCTATTTCGTATCCAAACTTCAAATTCTCGTTTACCATATGGATGCTCGGGAAGGCACAGAAGTACCTGGAAGACCACCACATTCTCTCGCAGTAGAGCTGACTCGTAGCAAAGCCCGTGACATGCCTCACTTCAAATACTCGAGCGACAGTCACCATTCCCACCTACCTCACCTTACAGTAAATGTCATATCATTGTGCCGCCCTGACCCGACCTTCCATAAGCGAGTGTCCAACGTATACCAGACGAAAAAGATAATCATTAATTTTTATCGATTGGATCTCAGTCAACCTTGACCTCCGCCGCTCACTCTGCCTGCCGGAACGGATGTGCCTATCGATATGAAAACAGCTGTAAAGCTGGGCAAGAGTCACCTGTGACTGCTTTCAAGAACTTTAAATCGAGGTCGAGGTCATCGAGGTCTCCCCTATGTACAACCGTCTTTACACGGACGACTAGTCTTTGCCATAGTAAGTACCTGTCCCGGAATATAAATCAAATCAAATAGAGGGGGTTCAAGATAAGTGCTTCGGTGGTGAGACTTGAGCTTGAACTCCAGGGTGTTTGCTTTTAAGGTGTTTTCTATACATATACGGACGTCCCACGGACCACTGGAAGTCACTGCAAAAGGCGCACATATTTCGAGACTGGTGCTTGTCTTTGTTGTGTCTGTTGAGCACTTGGCACTGTGAAAAGCTGACACGACAGATGGGGCAGTGGTATTGCCGTGGGTACACTTGTACGGGATGGCCAGAGAGCTGTCGTGAGGTGGCGAAAGACTCCACGGCTTCCCACAATGGCCCATGTATCGACACAAGCCCCAATACGCGAAGATTGCGGAGGGCAGGGAGCACAGTTGTGTACTCCCCATCGACTGGACGCAAAGCATGCAAGATGTCTGTCGTAAGCTCACTAGCCACACGAAAGTCTTCTGCGCCGTCGAATGCGCGGATAAGCTCCAGCCATTGTTCACCATCCACGTCGTCCATCCTACTTGGTCGTTGGGTAGGACCGATGCCTAGGTCTTGTACATTGGGTAGGAAAGGAGAAGGAAGCCCGTACATTGGAGCCACGGATTGCTGGCTCGTATCGACGTCTAGATCTTGTGCACCGGATAGGAAAAGGGATGAAAGACCGTGAATTGGAGCCGTGGATTGTTGGGTCGTAGCGATGTCTAGATCTCGTGCACCGGATAGCAAAGGCGATGAAAGACCGTGAATCGGAGCCACGGATTGTTGGGTCGTCGTACCGATAACTAGATCTTGTACACTGGATAGGAAAGAAGAAAGATTATCGCAGATTTGAGCTATGGAGGACAACTGCCAGTCTAAATGCTCGCAGGATATTTGCAATGTAATGCGTGCATGGGATTCTGGCTGGGCAAAGGTGATAGAAACGGCGTGCCCGGAAAATTTGATCTCGGCTCGACGATGTAACTTCTGGATTTCTATCCGATCGATGAATCGGCGTAGCTGTGAAAGGTGGAAGACGAGCTGGTTGAAGAACCTGACTTCTATGTCCATAAGACTAGGTGCATCGATGCTGGTCACGAAGCTATTCAAGTACTCGCTGGTTCCTCGAAATTTGAGGTAGGTAAGAGCGGGAAGGACAACGCGTTCCCCGGGCGATGGAGACGGGTCAATGTGAATAGGGCGGGAGGCAGGAGAAAGGAAATGGAGCGAAAGGGACTGGAGCCGGGTCATCCCAGACAACGCACTCGCGAAGTCTCCAGGTGAGAAATACCCAACGCTAGGAATTTCGTGGAGGTGAAGATCGACCAGGTCAAGGGAGTGGGAAAGAAGTTGTGAGAGTGAGAGAAAAGCGATCCCAGTCAATTGGAGATGACGGAGGTGTGAGCCCCACTTGAATGCACCTGGCAGCGCCAGCATAATTGGATTTTGGGACAGAAGAACAAGGTCTTCTAGATTCGAAAACGTCTCTTCGATGAAGAAAAACTTTTCCAGAAGTGAACTTGTAATGGTGAGGCTGATGGAGCTAACACGATCAGACTGGTTCAATGCAGCCACGATGTTGACCTCGTCCTCGGGGGAAGGGGGGTCGAGAGTCGGAGATCCCCCGTATTGTATGACGATAGGTAGGGCTGGCCAGTAACCTAGAGTCTTCAAGACAGGCGTTCCATGTTTACAGTAGAGTCGAAGATGTAGAGCCAGAGGTGATGTAAATACGATCTGTCGCCAGTTTTGGCACACGTGCACAAGCGTAGGCCAAAACTGTGGAGAGACATCCAAGCAGTGAAGGAATATGTTCAGAAGCACTTCGCTAGGAAGCGTTCCGATCGTCACTTGTCGAGATAGGGAACAAGTTAGCCATTGACGCAAGCACTGTGCGGAAGATGCACCTTTTCTACGGCAAGGTGGCCAGTAACCTAGAGTCTCCAAGACAGGCGTTCCATTTATACAGTAGAGTGGAAGATGAAGAGTCAGAGGTGATGTAAATACGATTTGTCGCCAGTTGTGGCACACGCGCACAAGCGTAGGCCAGAACTGTGGGCCCGGGGAGACATCCAAGCAGTGAAGGAATATGTTCAGAAGCACTTCGCCGGGAAGCTTTCCGATCGTCACTTGTCCGGATAGTGAGCGGCGCAAGCACTTGCGGAAGGTGCATCTTTTCTACGGCACCCGCTTGTTGTGGTAACAGGTAGGGGGGACGATACATCTGACCAGTGTTGGGTATGGACACATCTATTGGGAGATTCGCGACATACACAATCACCTCCTGCGGCAGAACATCGAAGACGCTGGCACTTACTCTGAAGAACGCATACTAAGGGGGATTAATGGAGCAGCAATTGGCGGCATATTTTTTATATGAAAGACGTGGGCACTCGAAGTCGTCACACCACCCAACCAGCTGAAAAACGTTTGGAGCATAGCTTACTCACGGTACGCATACACGCCTTCAAGTTGATACACGCGGCTGCTGACCGGCGCTGACCGGCCGCGCTGACCGGCGGCCGGCGGATTGCTGTGCAGATGACCACACTGTGTGGGCCAACATGTGCACTTCCTTGTGGTGCACAAGGTAGACCAGAGTAATCACTGAGGTGATACAAGTTGTTTAAACAAAGAGTGCAGTCACTGCGGTGGGCCTTCAAGCTTCAAGCTTCAAGCTTCAAGCTTCACGCTTCGAACTGAGACTCGTGTCGACACGTGGCTGTGTCACTACTGTGTTGTGGCTATGGCGCCGATGCTGCGTCGTGTTATCATGATGCTGCTGCAGCGAGAAAACAAGACACACGCAAAACACGCCATCACAGCATGTTGCATGACCATTTTTTCAAGTCATTCCGATTGGCCTTCGATGGTGATCATCGCTATCATTACTACTGCTCCCCGCCGTGATAGTGTTCTCACCCTCTTATTGTTGTGAAGCTGCTAGGGAGATATGGCTGTAGCCTGTAGCCTCTCTGCGGCAACCTCCCTACCTCCAAGAAGAGATCCGCGCCGTCGTCCGATATGAGTGGCGCAGTCCCTTTCCACCATCCTGGCGATTACACCCAGCACCACCTGGAACCGAACGCACAATGCCTCTTCACGGATTTCGGCAAAATTCTACTCGGTTTCAGACCACCTTTCATTGAGGCTTCCCTTACGTCGGGATTGGCTGCATGATTTTTTAAGAGCGGACAGTATTAGAGAACCATGATGCCTGGTGGTTCTCGGTACTAGGAGTGCTTGTACCAGTTAGGTGAACTGGTCAGTGCTAGTCACGGGTTGTTGTAACAGCCGAACTTGGCACAAGCATATAAAAATGCAAACGTGCATATCAAAAAGGGTCCGTCTATGATGGGTGGTTCATGTGACAGACGATGGCTTGATCACGAATTTCACATGGGACGCAATCACCACTTCACGCTGGCGCCTAGTACTAGGATTGTCACGGTCTCCCGCCAGCCAAGCCGCCAGCCTGAGACCCCGCGGGGAGTGCGGATGGTGGGCGTATAACACGTGGCCCAAATCCGTCTCTCGCCGTGTCTTGCCTAGACTCAGGTACATACCCTGCTCTGGGTTCTCTTGCGCGACAAGAAGCAGTATAGCTGCGGAGGACGTCATTGAAATCTTAAATGGGTTCTTTCTTGCGGCGGCCTCGTTGATTAGTCGACCCTCTGCGTAGGAACCTTCCGAGTTTATTCTCCACGCTTCAAAGGAACATTCGTACGACCTAAGCTTTCTGGGAAGTTGGGGTTCTCGAAAGCTGTCGCGCGCCTGTCGCAAACGCCCATGTCTACGCCCAGCGCCGAGGAAACAATCCACATGTTGCCGTAGGCGGAGGTAAGACCTCTTGAATAGGTGTCCATCGTCATATCTAAGCGACCAGGTGTCCCAGATGTTCTATCATAGTAACTTTCTGATTACCCAGGGATCGTTCAAACACCTCCACGATGGGTCTAGAACCGTTCCACGATACTCGCTGTCGCAGATTCAGCCTGGCAATTACTTAGTCAGACAAAGCGTCAACTCATGCTACCGTGCCCACTGGTTCGGTGTGTGACTTACTTGAAGTGTCGTTCTTGATTTCCCTACCCCACTCCCCAGACGGTGTTCGAACCCCCGAGTACCTCTCCAGGTCCTTCCATCTGAACAAGAACGCAGCTCGAGCGTGGTTTTCGTTGTCTGGAATGCTCTCTCCGATTGTCGACGTAGGACCGCAACGGTTCTCCTGCTTTGGTTGTTCGATACGTCGTCGAAGACACTGGTCGTTCCTCAGATGCTGTGGGGTTAGAATGGAAATGACTCGGGACAATAGGTAAAGAGGCTGACTTACAGGTGCATATTTCCTTCGCCCAATGAAAAACGACGAACCTTGGAAGCTGTTGATGTCGGAACAAGCCCTTCGTGATGCACGACGGCTGGCCCAGCTCCGGGGAAAGAAAACCACGCAGATACACATCCCGACGGGTAGCAAACGAGCCAACCATTGCAAAGAACCTGGTGGCCAGGGTGCCACGATTTCAAGCGTCGAATCCAAATACGAGAGACCACCCCTACCTCAGGCCGTAGTATAGTCACGACTGAGGGCGGTTTCGAGTTTAGTAGATGCTCTCCTCTCGTGAATCTGCAGGCCAATTTGATAAGAGATCATATGTTTTCGGCGTTAGAAGTTCCAACGCCGTAAACATGAGTCAATCCATCGCCAAATGCAAACGACATTTGATCATCGGCGCTGGAGGGCTTGGTATCATAAAATCCACCATGCTCATAGGATCACTTGGCACCGTCCGGGGTGTTTCCGCCGATAACTGGACGCCAATTCGGCTCAACTTTTAAATTGTGCTGTATTGTGTAGTCGTTTTAGTGTGAGTCCGCTGGATGAATGCAACATAGAGAAAGCAAATAAGATGCGGCCTCAGCAACGCGATCATTGGTAGTAAACGCGATATATACATCTGCGCGTATATATTTTGGGAGACCTACGTCGGGCCCGCGATGTATACCGAGTACTTACCGAGCACGTCTTCATCGTGACGAAATCCAGCCAGCCGACGGAACGTCCTAACGAGAACGAGCTTCTACTGAGACCGCGTGTTGGTCTACCTTGAAGCCGAAATTGGGGGGGTGGGCATCTCTTGAGCGTGGCGCTTCTCCCAGTGCTGGTTAGTGAGGGTTCCAGAAGAAGTGTCCAGAAGCGCGCTCTATCATAGACTGCATGAGCCTCGTGCTGTGCCCCTCCCACCGTCCGTCAGTCGAACTGTTTAGGCTTCTGCGTCGAAGGGGCGCGGACGGGACAAAAAATGAGGGAAACCCTAAACCCACGCGCAAGGTCCAACAAAAATACACCACGTGTCGAGCCACGCCAAACCGCTCTGTTCTCGGGGAGTTGTCGGTTTGTGGTGCGCTTCGCCAAGCGAGCAAGGCTATATAGGCGGCGTCGCCAAGCCTAACACCAAGCCGCACATCATCCCACTTGGCAAGAACTGACCTCGCTGCGCGACAAGGCCCGCGAGGGGATTCCAATTTCATATCTTTTTTAATCATGGCGGCGGGATGACGATTTTGCGGACCTTAGCGGAAAGCACGCGTCCGACACACTCTCCCAGAGGCGCCCACCGCAGCGCACAGCAAGCAGTCCCCGGCTACTTCCGCCCGCGTCTTCACGGTGTTCCTTTCACGAGATGGTTTGCGCCTTCGTCGCTAATACGAGTAAGTTGCGAGACGATGGCGCGCACCGCGGGATGCAAAGCGGGGGCATAAGGAGCTGAGTCCGGCAGTCTGGGTTGATAATACCGTTTCCGGTGTCGAAGCTCAGTAGCCCGATATTAGGATTACATCGGATCATTACGTGGGGTCACACAAGGTCTCTTTGATCATCGATCGTTCTTCGCGATACAAAATACGGTCGCCAAGATAGGTGCGATTGAAGGTGCTACTGAGCTAATAAAAGAGCGTGTTCGAATGTCCTCTTCATAAATAAGGTGTAGTGGTATTGGGTGGGAGATTGCATGTAAACGCCGGTCTATGCAGTATGGACAGGAAGGCGCGATTGGAACGGAATATGCCCAATGATGATGTGAAATAAAATAATAAAAAGGAATACTGTACAAGAGTGAGGCCGGGCGTCCTAAGAGTATGAGATGGTGCTCAGAACCCCCCAAGGCAGGTATCGTCGTTCGTGTCTAACCCACAACCACGAAGAGTGGTCCCTGAATAAAACGACTTGTACCGACCCTCAGCTATGTCGTCGTCTTCAGCTTCGTCGTCGTCTTCTAATTCATCTCCGTCGGTGGGCTTCCGCTCGAGGTCGCGGGTACCCTGGTCGTGCCCACGGGTGCGTCGCCGAGGGCTTTGTTCTCGGCCACCCTTGCCACGATCACGCCTGCGGCGACGGCGCTTCTCCTCTTCGTACGTATAATATTGATACTCCTCCTCGTCCGGAGATTCCGGGGAGTGAAGCATGCTCTCGCCGAGCTTGAGGTCTGGGAGAGAGGTAACCGGGAACGAGGAGAGTGGGCTGGTGGCAGTCGCATTCGCGTCAAAACATGAAGGAGAGTTCACGAGTCCGTCCGACTCGTCCGATTCTGAGGATACATCGGGTACGAGTGGCGGTGGCACGGCGGTGGCACAGTCAGGGGTGGGTTCGGGTACAAGCCCAAAACTGAGAGCACGACGTGGATGCATGTGTTTGCCTTTGGCCTTCAGAGCGGATTTATGGGCATTTGAGTCAGGAGAGGTACTGGGCGAAATTGGTACTGTGCACCCGGGGAGATAGGTCCGACCAGGGCAACCTCGGGCTGGGAGGGCACAGATATTGGGGAGAACGACAATAGGAGACCTGTCATATGTGGAAGAAGAGTAGGCTGAGAAGGTACGAGCGAGGACGGGGGATGGTGGAAAGTGGACGGTGTTGGAACACTGCCTCGGTATGCGGAGAGGGGAAAGTGTCGTCGGGTTATCTGGGTGGGATTGAGAGGAGCGTTTGAGAATAGGACGAGGGGAGGTTGCAGAGATGGACGACATCAAACGGATGTTGTTAACAGAGGGGAAGGGACATGAAGGGAGGGGACACGAGAGTGAGTGTATGCAGTGTAGTTATAAGTACCAAGTATAAAAGGAGGGGGGGTGAACCCGGTAGTCTGGCTCAACCTTCTTCGCTCGCCTTAATTTGCCCGGGCCGGAACCCTCATTCCGTCAAACAGAAACAGCCTGTCAACGGCATGAAATGCCAAATTCCACGTTTCGGTGCGTCCTCGTGTGTTGTTGCCTCACTAACCTGATCCCACTCGTACGTATCCGCCGTGCGTGAAAAGCTCTCGTTCTGGACTCTTCATTCCTTGCTAGGCCCACCTCATGTTCGTCCTTCGTTGCGTCCGTTCTCTTATGATCACGTCCTTACTACAAGAATTTTGACTAACCGGCGAATCCTCCACTCAACTAAAGAGCCTCTACATATATATTCACATTTCTCTTGGCAGCCATGTTGTCCCCGCTGCGTTTTCTTGACCGACTTCGTTCGAGTACTCCTACAATCTCTACTTTACAATCCTTTGTCTGCATTGAATCTTATTCTTATCTATGCTCGTCATTTAATTGATCTCTAACGCCGCGACGTCACAGGCACAGTGTTTTGTTTGACTCTGCAAAATTATTTTGTAAGGCCGGTACATGCGCCATCTATGTACGAGAAGGCATGCCTACGTCCGTTTCAGGCCATGCTATCGTATCAGCGAAGTTTTTGCTATAGGTCGTTCCGAGTTAGGGTCCTGTGCCTCATGCATCCCCTTGTGTTGTCACTATCGACGTTATGCCCGTCCTACTTGAAACAACCATTTTTCTGAACTGCGGGCCCCTACATCGTCTGCAAGAACCAAACGCTCAATACTCGATCCCCTCGAGCCTCAAAGGCCTCGGAGACCACGATAAGATGTACAAGGCTGTTTAGTCACGCAGATACGAGTTCGGTTTCTATACCGTAATCGGACTTGTAAAATATCCGATACGCGAATCTTGCATCATCGACCGACATCTTCTATCATCCGCCCAATCTTTCCCCATTTTTGTCTACGGCCGCTACATTAACGTACGTTGAACCCCTTTCAATACTGGAATGAGGCGTCATTTACGGATTCATTGATTCACGTGTATTGCTTCGTCTTCGTTTGATACCCCTGCGTGTGCTGTGCATCGAAAAAACCCAGCCTTGGTCACGGTATATCCGATCTAAGTTTCCGCCAAGAGGTCTAGTTAAGTACGAGCATGTGTTCCCGAACTAAGAAGGAAAAACAATAATGCTTGGCGACGTACCGTCTGCTTCGAAATTCAAACAAAGAAAACTGTTTGCTGCCAAGTGCCATGCCAAGGTGTCCGAGCATAATGGACCGGGACGGGGAGATTGTGGCCACTTGTTGACACTTGTGTACCCCACCCCAAACTAAACCCTAACCCTGAAGTAGTCGGTCACCATCCGTGGTCGCCGACCGTCGCGTTGAGCCATGAGCAACCTCGGCTTTCGCGACTCGAGCGTTGTTATCATCGAGACAAGCAGGACCGCCATTCGCTGTGGTCTTGGCATACACGAGCTTCTCCGCACCCCCTCAGTCGTCAGCACCCAACAGGCCACCTTTTCTCCTCATCGTTCTAACAACAGTTTGTATTGCAGGAAATCCATGCTCGCGTGGGCTTGCGCGCACAACACGCGTCTTTCGAAGGAACCTATGGCACAAGACTGACCGCTGGGGGTTCGGGAGAGGTTGGCCTGTCGGCGGCAAACAGCCGCGCTGCTTCTGCCGTGCCCCAATCCCAAAACCTCAAAGTCACAGACTACCTCGTCGGCCCCCAACTGGACGATGTGCTCGCGGCGGGGCAGGAGATTGTCGTCTCGTGGCCTTTCGCCGACGGGCAAATTACAGATTTTATGCAAGCCGAGGCTCTATGGTACGTGTAGCATTTTTCCTTGCCCGTTTGATAAACACGCCCCAACCACACCATAGGAAATATGTCCTTTTCACGGGGCTCCAGCTCAGGCGCGTCCAAAACGAGTCGCCCGTCCTGCTGTCCCTCTTCTCGTCCCCCCCGCGCGACACCTACGAACGCATCGGACAGATATTCTTCGAGCGCTTCAACGTCGCCGCCTTCAGCATCCTCGACCGTCCCATGGCGCAGCTCTACGCCGCAGGCGCGCTCTCCGGCCTCGTCGTCGACATCGGCGACACCCTCACCGACATCACCCCCGTCTACGACGGGCTCCCCATCTCCGGCGCACAGACGACCGCGCGCGTCGGCGTGCGCGACTGCGAGCGCTTCCTCGCGCACCTCCTGCGGAACAACACCTCCGTCACCGCCGCGTTCGCCGAGCTCGCCGTCCCGCCCGCGGAGCAGTCCGCGGCTCTGCGCGCGCTCGCACGCCAGGTGTGGCAGGCCGGGCTGGTGCGTGTCCCCGTTGCCGGCATCGCGGTGCGTGAGGTGGAGGACGAGGGCGTAACGGACATCGCCGCGGTGCTGGTCGCGGGCAAGGAGAAGGCCGTCATCGAGAGCGGTATGAAACGCCGCGCTACGGCCAAGGCGAGCGCAGCGGAGCAGGCACGCGCGAAGGAGATCGAGGCACTCGACTTGATCACGGTCGAATTCCGTGGAAAGGAGATCACCCTAGGGAAGGAACGTCATCGTTTCTGTGAACCATTGTTCGACTCCGGTCTACAAACTATTGGAGAAGGGCCAGCGCCTAACGAGCACGCAAGCCCTCAAGGGGAGGGCCTGCCGATGACATTACAGGATGCGGTCGGCCACGCTGTCAGGCTTACGGACGTGGATCAACGACAATATATCTGGTATGGATTGATGGTAACTGGCGATGTTACGGCTCGGGTCAAGGGTAAGTTGCTCTGCCCGCCCTATTTTTGTCCTTTACGTTTATCGCTCAACCGCGGAATTGAGGTGTTGCCCCGGCGCTGCAGACCCATCTCTCCTCGTTTATCCTAGGCAATGCCGACCAGCACAATGAGGTACAACCGAAGCAGGTTCGCATTGTCAGGGTCCCCGAATACTTCGCAGAATATCGGGAGAAGGGCGATGGGCTTGCAGCGTTCCTTGGTTCGAGCATCGTGGCTAAGGCACGTCTGTTTCAATTTGCGCTTATCGCGCGATCCGAACGTGTCTCCACAGGTCACCTTCCATGATGGCAAAAATTTCATCTCAAAAGCGGATTATGCAGAGAGAGGACCCAAGGCGGTACTCGAGATGTCCGCATCCCTTTTCTGATTCTTGCATCGTCGGACTCTTACTTGCATATGCGGTGGCGTAATCATACGCCTCGGTGTATCTCGATGATAGTAATGACCGCAATGGCGTGCTCGAGCCGTGAAAGACTTGGGGCGTCATGATGCCTAATCATTGCAAATGCTGAAGATCATACAAACGAGGAAAACTGGAGCATGACGTCTTTTATGCTGCGGCACTCTCGGCAACGCTGAGCAGGTCACTGTCTCCGGGATCGGTAATAGTCATGACACTACAAATTTATCGTCCCTTTAACATCCAATTAAACTGCCAACCGCATGAAAATCACGTACCCTACATGAAAGAGCTTTCCCGCAGCAGTACCCAGAGCGACATTGGTTCCCGCGAAGTGATGGACGGTCGTCTTTGACAACATGGCGTAGTACTCGATCTCAGATTTGCGTAGCGGAGGGCAGTTGCCCGCGATTAAGACCAACTTGGCTACAATGACGAACAGAGAGAGAATGAGTCAGCATAGGGACCTTCTCAGCCTCCGGCTCCAGTCCCAGGCGTAGCACGGTGGAACTGGACGAACCTTTGCCATTACGCATTTGCTTGAGGGCAGATTTGTAGCCGAGGCTGTACTTGCCCGACTTGACGACAAGTGCAAGGCGTGCCGCGATGGACTCTGTCGACTTTGCGGCCTTGGATTTTTTTGTAGGGGCCATTGGATAACAGTGGACAGTAAATGTGTGGTTGTGTCTTGACCTTGACTACAACTTTAAAGTTTCGGCATCTGCCTTATAGCTACCTAGTTTTATTTTAAGCTCCGATGAAAGTCACATGACATGAAATTCTTTCTAAAAAAAATCTCAAAATAGCCAATGTCAGAAAGGGAGTCTTACGTGCCATCTCATCCTGGTCTCTTCCAGGTTAATTTCAAGCCGGGTAATTATGGTTCAGTGCTTATTGCGTGCAAAGTGGGGCATCGAGAATACTACGTTGACTGGATCCCTGACTGCTCTGCTCTCACAGGACTTCGAGGCGGGGGAGGTCATCGCTCACTTGGCAGGTCTGACGAAAGCGCCTCGGTCATACGCAACCATGCAATGCGGCCGCGGGCCTGACGACCACGTTTTGCTGAATTCCGATCTGCTGTATGGTGTGTGATGAGAAGACGGTTGCCGTATATGTGATCTGTGCTCATCATGCTTTAACATCACACCGCTGCAGTCAATCACTCGTGCGACCCGAACATCGCGTTTGATTTATCTTCTCCTGATCAATCGAAATGGCGCGCATATGCTCTCAAGCGAATTGCGATCGGAGAGCCTCGTAAGCAATCATAACGAGTCCATCGCAGTTTGACAGGCTATATACGGTCACCAGTGACATTTTTCTATCCGAGCACCGAATGGTTGATGGACCAGCCCTTTGATTGCACGTGCGGTGCGCCGGTGAGCAGATTATACCAGGCCATGCAGCTGGATCAAACATGACCGTACCACCGACCTCTTAGTCATGTTTGCGGCGTATCGGGGGTGCAGCGATACTTTCCAAGGAAGAGCTGCTTTCCCGCGGTGCTGTTAATTCCTGGATTTTTGATGCCATACAGCAGCGCGATATCGCCTCAAGTTGAATGCCTTGTTCGTGAATGTGCAGCAGGGTCAACTCGCCTCCGACATAGATAGCTACAAGGTCGTGCGAGGACTTATTCTGGCGTTGTCTTGTTTAATAGTCCGTTCATTTCTATAACGTGACTAAGCCATAATACATGTTGCCCGGCAGGACCTTGCCTGTTCCGTAGTGATGTTCTATGATGTGAATACGTGGCAACGCTCAAAAGAATATTTCCCTCAGGATCTTAGCGGTATCTGCAGGGCTTGATACTGTGTGTCCAACCGTCCGTGGGTCTGCGAAGATCTCATAATCGTTCCCACCCTAAGCAATGCAATGAGACAAGAACGGATTTGTAGAGGAAACCCCATGCCTTGAACGTCTTGTCTCCAAAGAAATGGATCTCCTCAAAGCCTTCTTTCTCAACGTGCCTGAGTGAATACGTCTTGTCCCAACCATCGGGGAAAACGTCAAAAGATATTTGACCACCAATGGAATAGGTCAGGCCATAGTCCGCAAACCTCTCCTGCAGGACCTTGACAAAGGCAGCTCGCACTCCATGGATCTAAATGGGTTATCAGCCCAATGTTGAGAGAGGTAACAATGAGGATGAACCTTATCATAGGCCTCAAAATCGTGCCGTTCTTGAATACTAGATAAAGCCGTTGGTCAGACGGTCGCGTAGCGCGGTGAGGGATACATAGGCGCACGTCGCGTTACGTCCGATAGGACTAACGTTAACCATACCATTTCGGAACTCGACAAAAGTGCCACTAATCAAATCAGTTTCAATCAGGCTACTACTTGGAGAACTAGGCGTCAGCGTACCGCTTAATCGGGATGTCCAGGTCCGCCACGTAATGGAGGATGAAGTTGACAAGCTTTTTATAGCGTTCTTCTCCGACAAACTTGATGAAGGATTGTGACTCGAGTGGTTTGCCCAGTCTATATGCAGTAAGACCATTCTCGGCGAACGCAAAATCGAAAGCATCGATGGCTGGTTTCCACATTCTGCGCTTAAACGTCTAACCCAAACGTGGACAGCTTTGGACTGACCGTTACTTCCAGAGATAGAAAGTTGTTCCGAAATCTTCACCAGATCTGAACCACCGACAAAACCGATCACGACTTTCTTTCTGAGCTCTTTCAAAAGCTGGAGCATTTCAGGTGACACTGACTTTGCGCCAAATTAATGCTCGGGACGGCAAAACCGGGAAGAGGCATACCTGACGAGCTGGCGTGAGTGTGCCATCTACGTCGAACAAGACAAGTTTTTTTATCGGACGGCTTGAAAAGTCTTGGGATACCATGTTCGATGATCGAGTGCGAGTTGCTAGGGCAAAAAGAAGAGAAAATTACTGTAGAATCACCGGCAATCTCCATAATTAATTGAGTGCAATCGAATCCAAGTATGATTAGATTCTCTGACTCGTACACATCTCACACTGGCATGTCTTCGTCCATCCACGCCTTCTCCCTCCCTCCAGAGCTCCTTCAAAACATTACTCTTCGGAGCTATTCGTCGCAGAAGGACACGAGCATACCAGACAAAGAGGACCTTTCATCCCAGCCTCAGACAGCACCTATCAGCGGAGCGAGAGCGTGTAATGTCTGTCTTGGTGTAACGTTCTTAGATGTCGGAGAGCAACGCACCCACTTCCGCTCGGATTGGCATCGCTACAATGTAAAGATCCGCCTTCGTGGAGGAAATTCCGTCTCAGAAGTAGATTTTGCAAAGCTTGTGGACAGTACGTCCCTCCGCTCTGTCTTTGGCACGACGCTGCATTCAATTACACATTTCTAGGCCTTGAAGACTCTATATCAGGTTCCGCTTCCGATACAGACGATTCTGGCTCAGATAAATCCGATGCTGTTGGCAATCCTCATTCAGAGAATCAAAGTTTCATCGCGCCCTGCTTCTCCGTCTGATTCGAGTCCAGCTGTCCCTCGATCTCCTTTAACATGGTTTCATTCACCACCCGCCACACAAATAGGGGTTTACAGGGCCCTTTTCCCCCTCAAATTAGACCCGGTATCGTACGTAGATGAGCTGAAGTCGATGCAAACGGGTGGCGGTCAAGAAGGACGTAAGTGGGCCATGTTCATGACAGCCGGAGGGCACTTCGCTGGAGCCGTCGTTCGAGTCAGTAAACCGGAAGTTGACGAAGAAGACTCCAAATCTGCAAAACAAAAGAGACTCAAAAAGCCGAAACCCGACACGGAAGTCCTGTTACATAAAACATTTCACCGTTATACCAGTATGTGTGGTCTGTGCTTTGTCATATCGTAGGTGTAACATTTCGCAGCCCGTCGGAAGCAGGGAGGCTCACAATCTGTGAATGATAACGCCAAAGGACCTGCTAAGAGCGCAGGTGCTCAACTTCGACGATATGGCGAGCAGGCTCTCCGGGATGTGTGTGCGTCGTTTGTGTCTGGCGTATCGATCTCACCTTCTTTTAGGATATCCGTAATCTCCTCTCCGAGTGGGTGGATGAGATCAACCAGTGTGAGCGGATATGGATTCGCGCAAGTGTTTCGAATCGAAAGATATTCCTTGATTATGATGATGCCGTGATAGCTAAGGGTGGGTCCTTTTTTTCAGCAACAAGTCGAGGACCGTTACTCACTGGCAGCTTAGGCGACGAACGATTGCGGACGTTTCCTTTTCCCACTCGCAGGCCGGTAAGCTAAGGCAGTGACCTCTACGGTTCCTTCTCATACCCCATGCAGACACAGTCGGAGCTAGAACGCTGCCTCTTTGAATTGACTAGAGTGAAGATCACCCATCTCAGCGAGGAAGCCTTAAGAGAGCAAGATGAAGCCTACCTTGCTTCTCTCCCAAAGCCTAAGCCCAAAGTCCAAGCCCCTGTCCCTGCTCCTCTTGTGACAAAGGCAAAAGAGCCGAAGTTATCCAAGGAAGAAGAACTTCTTAGGGAAAAGTGGACCAGACTCCTTGATATGGTCCTACCGTGGCCGTCTCGACGCTCTTAAAGACTTCTGGGAGCGCGAAGGGGAAGGTCTCGGCGGAATTATACACAGAATTCCACCATGGGCCGAAGAGAAGGTATCTACACTCCTTCAATATGCCGCACAATGCGGTCAAGAGGAGGTTACACGGTGGTTGCTAGACGAGGCACACGCGGACCCCACGATTGCAGTACCATCTGAGGCACCAGTGACTGGGCAGGATACTTCAAATGATAGCCCAGAATCGATCAAAGTCGCAAGAGTGGTCACCCGCACGGCCTACGATGTCGCTTCGTCTCGCGCCATACGCGACGTTTTTAGACGAAGCGCGGGCGCACACCCAGAGTGGTGGGACTGGTTTGGTGCGGGTCGTGTGCCGAGCATACTGAGCCAGGAGATGGAAGAAGAACGCGAAGAGAAGAAGAAGGTGCGGCGGAAAGGACTGAAGGACAAGATCAAAGAACGCGAGATAAAGGAGAAAGAAGAGCGCGCCAACCGACTAGAAGAAGTTGTTGATGCCGACGTACCGGTGACCGAACCTCCCACACGTTCCGAACCTAATAACGCGCCGAGGAGACTAGGTGGTTCCGCTGGTTCTGCCGACGCTGTTGCTGGCCTGACACCGGAGATGAGGGCAAAGGTGGAAAGGGAGAGGAGGGCGAGAGCTGCAGAAGCGCGACTCAAGATGTTGTCTGGGCGATGACCCTGCCATAGTATAGACAAGAGGTAATAGATTAGGCCTCGATCGGTCGGACCCTCCGTTTATCTTACACCACAGTGTGACAGCCAGGCCATGGAGTAGTAATAAAAGCCTTTACCCGACCGATATCCGAGAACGTTTTCCTCTCGAGAGGGGCAGTGAAGAAGGCGTATGCGTAGCAGCGAATTGGTTCGCTGCAAACACCTGAATCGAATAGTACTGCCAGTGGTGACAGTATAACTTCAAAGCGACGGTCGCTTCCCGAACGCGCGTATACGACTGCCACGGGCCAATTGATGTTGCCAGTGCGAGAAACGACCGGTGCCAACGACGGTATTAAGCTGACGCGACGCCGTGATGCAGTGGCGCTCGTTCTCGTTTCCGTTCGAGTTCGTCTCCTCATACATCGCATCCTCTAAAGGAATAAAGTAAGTCACATCAAAAATACCTGGTGTTGGATGTAATAGACTTGCATGCCTATAGACGCCATATAAATTCAAATTCGTTATCTATTTCGGGGCAGTATGGGTGTATGTCCAGTGGGATGACGACATAGTGCACCAAAGAGTAAGTTCACACTTTGTCAGGCTCCAAGCAGCTATGCTTGGAGAACAGTCCAGCAATTGACCGAGGTGGCAGTGGAAAGTTGCACAGGTAGGAAGACGCTCGAATGCAAGGGATCCATTCAGTCTACCGGAATCCCAACAAGCCACGTTTGTACAGACTTAAATGAGACTTGAAATACACGCTGGAACGGTACACAAACTCTACGAATAACGGTATCGCTCCTTCCAGCTCCTTCCAAGGCTCCTACAGTGCCTAGAAGACCGGGGCGTGTCGGCAGGGAATGCGTCGATGGGTTGCGGCAGTCTCCTCATGTACCAACACATGAGTGGAATAGGAACCACTCCATAGCGGCGCCATGATGGGGGAGAGCATGAGCATGATAGGCGGCTTCAATCCGATGCCAGTGATGGGCATTGGCGGAGGTGGAATTGGCGGGATGAGCCTCCGAGCGGTAGGACGAGACTCGGAAGCATGGTTGCCTCGGGCGGCAGCATGAGCGGTGCAGCTGATGGTATGCACGGGCATGGGCGTAGCAATGTGACAATGGAAATAGTCCAGCGTCGGACGTGGTTGACCGGAGTCAGGTTTAGAGACTGCACTGCCAACGCTACTGACAAATGAGCCGACGCGCTGAGCAAAGCTGGACGCGAACTCGGAGAGAAGGGCTTGGACAGTGTGAACGTTGGGGTAGCGTGGTTGTCGTCATTAGATACATCCTCGCTTTGTATCTCTCCCGTTTCGGTATCGACCTTGAATCCAGAGCGTGGGAGGAGACCTAGTGTGAGGGCAGTTATTGCCGTACGCGGGCTGTAGCTATAGGATGGAGCTGAACAAGGCGCATCAGGCACAAATGTGGTGATTTACGATGTCGATGGTCGAAGGTGGGAGTGGCAGGTTGGGCGAAACACGTCGTGGCTGGTGCTTGGGGGCGAGTCCGTTGGCGTTTGAAGAGGCCATCTTGGCTTTTGACTGCGACTGCGAGCCTGAGCGCTGCAGAATGCGACCAACTCGGCCGAGACGGAGACTCACGTTTATACTGCGCTCACTCCGATCGTGACTACTGCCATCGATGTCTCAGCCTCCATGCTCGAGCCTCTCTTCGCATTTCTTCCTATGCTCCTAAAGAGGCAGAGTTCG
This sequence comes from Lactarius hatsudake, assembly GCA_024734325.1. Taxonomy (NCBI): domain Eukaryota; kingdom Fungi; phylum Basidiomycota; class Agaricomycetes; order Russulales; family Russulaceae; genus Lactarius; species Lactarius hatsudake. The sequence continues at coordinate 394,373 of JANSJP010000007.1, forward strand.
TTTTTTATGAGATACCTGGACCCCATGTCATTGCTCGCTATCGAAAGTGCGGCAGCGGAAATGCAACGCCAAACAGTGCCTCTGGAAGGTTGGCATCAATGGGCCGTCTGCCGAGGACGACAAGTGTTGTGGAAGGAGTGGGGATGGGTTGCCAAGGCAGCTGAGGACAAGCGAGGGTGTCAGTGCTGAGGGCTGTCGAGGCGGAAAGCACAAACTATCCTGAGAAGGAGGTCCAAAGCGCAGCCCGGGGGCCTGCAGATATCGACGATTTCTCTTTCTCACTGGCAGCGTGGTGAAAAATACATGCAACACTGCAGCAGACAGAACTTGAAAGAATATCCGTCTCATTACGTTTGCTGCGCAAACTCCAGCTAAAATCAATAGACGAGACAAGCAAGGTTACAGTCGATGAAGTTGACACCTAGTAAAGTCACATCAAAAAAATACCTGGTGTTAGATGTAGTACTTACATGCTATAGATGCCATACCAATACGTTATCTGTCTTTTGAGGCAGTATGGGGTATTTTCCAGTGGAACGACGACGTACTGTGCATTATGTCGTTGGCCCACTGGAGGACCGGGTGCTATGAGGCGTCACTAATCGTTCCTAGATGCGACACGGATGGCTGTCGGGGTCAACGATTAGATCGCCGCACCAGTAGCAGTAGAAACAACTGGCGCAGCGATATAATCGATCACCATCACCCCCCCCCTCCGTTCCAACTGGTGTTGCCTCGCGACCACTTCCAGCAGCTACTTCCAGGTCGGTGGACGTTTTTCTGATGCTACCCACAGCATATCTTGAACAAAGCCACCGAATTGAATGACCATGATCATCGAGTCAAAATATTACGCTCTTTATGACAAAATTGGATTCCTCGCGGTTCGTTACACCTCGCGGGTCGTGTAACGAAACGAAGCGTCGTTGGAGCGGAGACTCAATTCAAAGTCGACGGGAAAGCGGACCGGTGCGTGGGAGGGATAATCCCAAATTTTGCAAGATAACCAATTTCCGGATAATTTCACCCTGCTTATTAATTAATTAATTATAAGCCTCACTCCGGACCGGACTCTTGGAAGTCCGCTTACATATACATAACGCGTGCTTTCCTCACTGAGTCCCCCCACGCGTTCAGTTTGACGCGAACAAATCATGCCTTCAAAAACACAGTCGGCTGCGACAAATGGCATAACTTCCCTGTGAGGAATAAGTTTTTACTACAAGCAATAGCTATGTGCTTACTCGCTACATCTCTCCAAACGCGAATGGGTAGTGCGACACCGGGGCCTGCGGCCAAGAAACAAAAGCTCCTGCCCACACCTTCGGGATCTCAATCCCAAGGGAGTCAATCTTCGTTCGCCGAGGTTCTTGCAAAGATTCAACTCGACTCGCAAGAGAGTGCCGGTGGGTGTTGCGACTGTGACGCGTGCGGTTCGTAAGCTCATTAGCACGCGACGCGACGCGACTAGAATCTGAAGGTGGGGCTGATGCCTGGGAGCGGCCTCCCCTCCAGCCTATCGTTGAGTCCAGGGACAGCATCGGTGCGCTGTCCTTCTTTTCTCTCTGGCTGTGACCAACGACATTGCAGTGTTTCAACAGGTGGATATCGAGGACTCGTACGATAGTAGTCATGCGGGGGCGCGAATCCGCATTTGTGGTGTGACACAGGTATGATCTATCGGTCCGCAATCCATCTTTCGGTTTTATCGTTTACTGTTCATCCAGGGGGGGCACAGTGTCCTTGCCAGTGTCACAGACTTCATGCCGTACTTCTTTGTACCAGCGCCGAGGGGTTTTCGAAACGAGGATATTGATCCATTCGTAAACGAACTAAACGTGCGTTGGGGAACACCTCGCTGCTGACATACTGGTGTTCACCATCTCGTCTCAGTCATCGGTAGGCGGCGTCATCAGCGTAGAACTGGTTCAAAAACGTAGCTTGTGGGGCTACCTGGGTGACGAGCCTGCCATGTTTATGAGAATCACTGTCACACAACCTAGGAATGTTCCCCGGGTCAGAGATGAGTGGACACTTGTCTATGTAATACTTCCCCTCTCTTACCCCGGACTTTTCTACGCGTCTTTGAGAATGGAGAGGTTAACTTCAGAGGCTTATTTTCTGGCCCTGTTACAACCTTTGAAAGCAACATTCCGTATACTTTGCGCTTCATGATTGACACAAAGGTGCGTCCAACAGAAAGCTCTCGTGACTATGTCCGATTATAGCACAGGTCGTGGGTATGAATTGGATCGAGATCCCTGCGGGTAAATACACCCTTTTGAAAGGCAGAGAAAAGAAGTCCTCTTGTCAAATAGAACTCTTAGTCAGGTATGGCTTATACTTAAGGCATGTCTCTTGTTCTGACAGATGACGGACAGATGGGACCAGTTCATATCACACGCGCCGGAGGGTGAATGGGCAAAGGTCGCCCCATTACGCATCCTCAGCTTCGATATCGAGTGCGCGGGTAGGAAGGGAATATTCCCTGAGGCATCTGTTGATCCTGTTATCCAAATCGCAAACATGGTAACTCGGCAAGGTCGGGCTCTATTCTTCCTCTTCACTCTCAAATAAACTCAATCTATCCGAAGGAGAAAGCCGTCCGTTCATCCGGAACGTGTTCACTCTAAACACCTGCTCGAGTATTGTCGGGTCACAAGTTATCTCATTCACTAGCGAAGCGAAAATGCTCCAGAAGTGGAGAGACTTCGTAGAGCAAGTCGACCCTGACCTTATTATCGGTTACAACATCGCCAACTTCGACATTCCATATCTAATTGACCGAGCCAAGGCCTTGAAGGCGGACCAGTTCCCTTATTTGGGTCGCTTGAAGAGTACGTCTCTTGTGAATGTAGAAGCGACATTATTGATCGAGGAATAGACACTCGCAGTCAGGTCAAGGATGCCCATTTCTCATCAAAAGCTTTTGGACAACGTGACTCGAAAGAGACAACGTTAGAGGGCCGACTACAGCTCGACGTCCTTCAATATATGCAGCGTGAGCATAAATTGCGTAGCTATACACTCAACTCGGTTTGCGCGCAGTTTCTGGGAGAACAGAAGGAAGACGTACACCACTCTGTGATCACGGAGTTACAGAATGGAACCCCTGAGTCTAGGCGGCGTTTGGCAGTATATTGTCTGAAGGTACTGTTCAATCTAAGACATCGTCTTGCTCAAATAATGAACATGACCTCCTGGCTACTAGGACGCCTACCTTCCGCAGCGTTTAATGGATAAACTCATGTGTTTCATCAACTACACTGAAATGGCACGTGTGACCGGAGTACCGTTCAACTACCTCTTATCCCGTGGTCAATCGATCAAAGTATTATCCCAACTCTTCCGAAAGGCCCTAGACGAGGGATACGTTATCCCTACTTTTAAGAGCGAAGGTATGAATGCTTAAATTTTTAGCATTTCTCCTAACCATACCCTAGGGTCCGACGAACAGTACGAAGGCGCCACCGTCATTGAACCTAAGAAGGGCTATTATGATGTCCCGATCGCGACATTGGATTTCAGTTCTCTGTACCCGTCCATCATGATGGCGCATAACCTGTGTTATACAACGCTGCTAGACAAGAACACCATTGAACGACTGAACCTCCAAAAAGATGTGGACTACACTCAAACACCCAATAACGGTACGTATGGCATTTGTCCCAATTTATACCTACTTAATGCATCGTCGAAGATTGGTTTGTAAAACCGTCACGGCGGAAAGGTCTTCTTCCCACCGTGTTAGAGGACTTAATCAGTGCTCGCAAGCGCGCAAAAGCTGATCTCAAGAAGGAAACGGACCCCTTCAAGCGTGCTGTGTTGGATGGTCGACAACTTGCCCTGAAGGTAAGCTGCCCTGTTCACATGACACTTCACCGTCTGCTCACTTTATCCAGATTAGTGCCAACTCGGTGTATGGTTTTACCGGAGCGACGATTGGAAAACTTCCTTGCCTGCCCATCTCGTCGAGTGTGACGGCATATGGACGGCAAATGATCGAGAAGACGAGGGCGGTATGTACTGTTTGAATACCCGGAGAAATTCTTCTTAGCACCATTTGTTGTCCAGGAAGTCGAAGCGGAGTACAGTGTCGCTAACGGCCATTCTCATAATGCAGAAGTCATATACGGCGACACCGATTCTGTGATGGTAAGGTTCGGGCCAACCGACTTGGAGAAGGTCATGGCGATAGGTAAGCAATATTCCCTTATGATAGTTCCACTTGCGCATGACCGGTTTAGGCAGCGAGGCAGCGGAATTTGTAACTAAGAAGTTTGTGAAGCCCATCAAACTCGAGTTCGAAAAGGTCTACTACCCTTATCTGCTCATCAACAAGAAACGCTATGCCGGCCTGTACTGGACCAAACCGGAAAAGTACGACAAGATGGACTCTAAAGGCATTGAGGTACGTTCCTGACTTTACCTGAAATGACCGGAAATTGATGGCGGGGTTCAGACTGTGCGCCGTGATAACTGCCGGCTTGTCCAAACGGTCATCGAGACCTGTCTTCACAAGATGTTGATTGACCGCGACGTGAAGGGTGCCGAAGAGTACGTGTTTTCTGCTTGGCATTGGTAATTTTTCGATTGATCGTTCTCCACGCTAGTTATACCAAGCAAATCATATCTGATCTCCTGCAAAACAAAGTGGACATGTCGCAGTTGGTGATCACGAAAGCACTAGCAAAAACCGGTGCGCATATATCGCGTAACATTTTGGAGATCGGGCGCCGACTGGGATTGACATTAAGACTACACCGGCAAGCAAGCGCACGTTGAACTCGCTGAAAGAATGAAACAGCGAGACGCAGGTAGGTGCTAGTTGGGGACCATATAAGGGATCATCCTGAATCCTTGCCACACAAGGCTCTGCTCCCGCTCTCGGCGACCGAGTGGCATACGTAATAGTCAAAGGAATCAAAGGTAGGACCCAATTTATTTCTATGAATATTTTACTTACTTAGCACAGGTGCTGCTGCCTACGAGAAGTCTGAAGATCCGATCTACGTCTTGGAGAATAACCTCCCTGTCGATACAAAATATTACTTGGAGAATCAACTGTCAAAACCACTGATGCGAATTTTCGAGCCAATATTAGGCGAAAAGGCTGCCTCGTTACGTGCGCTGCATCCCTCCAATTAAGACTGATATGTCACTGTTCTAAGGGTCTCTTTAATAGTTTCAGGGGAACATACAAGGACCATCCAGATTGCGACCCCAACGGTTGGTGGACTTATGAAATTTGCTGTGAAGACGGTTACCTGCTTGGGCTGCAAGACACCCCTCCGAGCCAACAACAGCGTCAGCAGTGCGTATCGCTTACGCCGCCGATTGCACCACATTGATATATTTAAATTGCCTCGGTAGATGGTGCAATTTGTGATAATTGCCGGCCCAGGATCAATGAGCTATACCACAAACAAGTACCACCCTTTTTTGGCTGTATCAGCCACCGACTAATGGATCTACTGCTTGTTCAGGTAACTATGGCCTCCCAAACGCAAGTGAAATTTGCGAGACTGTGGACGCAGTGTCAGCGATGCCAGGGGTCACTTCATCAGGTAAGATGAACAAAAAAAGAAAGGAGAAACACGATGATGACCGCCGGACTTTAGGATGTTCTGTGCACAAGCAAGGATTGTCCGATCTTTTACATGAGGAAGAAAGCCCAGAAAGACGTAGAAGATGCCGTTTCCACGCTGGAGCGATTTGATAACGAAGTCTGGTAATTATATACCCGCATACGTTGCATGAGACAGACGTACGTTGCACTGCCATAATGTATAGTAGTCCATACAGCGCTGGAACATAGTCGTATCATCGCCATCGCATTACACGAGGTCGTTCATCATTCCCACCGAGTGTGGCGGTACTCACGTCGAAAGACGACGTTGATACCGATGGTCCAGTCCATTCGTCAGATTGACACCACGTCACTCACAGTTCACTCTCAAGGGCAATCGACGAACTAACCCCGACAACATTTCCCACCCGCGCGGAAACACATCCGGAAGAATGTTACACGGAAACAGGTGTATTGTATTATATTCTAATCTACGGCAAGACGACCCGATCCACTTATTTAGTTGGTTGAGGTATTAGGTACGATTAGTGCCTGAAACAAACTGTCCGCAGCGAATTAAGAGCACGGGAATGAAACGACTCCTGAAAACAGTTTAAAAGGTCTACATGATTATTCGGTCCATTAACTGGAGGACTGGCATCCAGCTTCCCGCGGAAACTTGAACGACGCCGATGAGGACGACTTCATTGAAAGTAATGCGATTCGGCCCCACGATCCACTTCGAGTAGGGATCACAAGGAACGCGCTCGCAATCCTAAGGGACGACCGTTAAATCTCCGAATTCACAGCCACAGCCACAATAAGGATAAACCTACTACTAGAAATTGCCGCACCCTACTTCCCACGTGCTTTACAAACCTTTCGAGAGTGACGGGGTTCCGAGCGGGGGTCTGATCTCTGAGTTGTACCTGTTGTTCGGAAGGAGTATAGCCTGGCCACTGCGACATAAATGTAAGTGAACATAGCGCGCATCAGGGGAAACAATACAAACGCTGATGCGAATCTTGGTCGTGGTCCTATCACCAAGTGGCGCCGGCTCGTTAGCGTGACGGAGCGACATCTGTCCTGCGGCGGCGTGCGAGACCGGTACACCCAGAGTCCCGTCCGCGTTGACAAAGAACACGGGAATATGCAGCTGCGCTTGTTCTACATAGCGTCGCCAATCCCCCTGGCCCTGCGGTGACCACAGTTGTTGGGGTACGACGGAACCACCACGCCTAATGGCATAGTCCAGTAGCCAAGCATATCTTCCGTTTGAGATGTGTTGCGGCGTGCAGTGGCTCATAGGAGGGTCTGCGACGAAGAAGGCACCAGGCCAATTGTGAAGATTGAAGGCTTGCACCCTCTTTGGGTCCACCTTGAAGAGATACGCGAGATAGATTTCCGCAACCTGCGGAGTGAAGGTGTACGAAAGGTAGCCGTCAACGCGAAGGTCATGGGCAGTCATCTGCAAGGCCCCATGTTAGACAGTCAAGACAGATAGGTGTCGACGATGCACACCTTGTGAGAAGTACAGAGGGATTAGAGTAGAATGGGCTGGGTTGGATGGGTTATGGAGGGCATTTATCGTGGCCTTGAAATACTCCGTCTGTAATGGCTCGCCAGTGCTCATCCAGCGCAGCCTTTGTACGACGGTGGATGAGCATGGCACTCAGAAAAGTGCGATCTCAACCGGGAATGTAGCGCCAAAGTCACAGTTGACATGAGGGCCACGTCCTTGGAATTGGCCGCGGTAGCAACTTGAACAGCACGCCAGCAAGGAAATCCTAAGAAACATTTTACGAAGAGCCAAATGGCGGCATTGTGCGGCAAAATCGATTAGTTGACTCGATGTTAACCAGAAACTTGGCGTGTTAAGACACAGACCGACTATGAGAAGTGGTGACCGGAACTTTTTGCCATTGACGGAACAACTATCATATGGTTGTAGGGATTGGTTGTAGTGATTCGATTGAATATCTCCCCGGGAACCAAGGAACAAGAACGCCGTGGCATACGGAATATTCTCTGAAAGCGCAGCGAAACTCGACCAAGGTCTCCCTCCAGTAACCCGCAGTCACCGTATGTTCTGATTTCATTCCGAGAGCAAGATGGTGGGATCTACGGGGGAAAAAAATAGATGGTTAAATGACACAGCAGTGGAGATAGTGGAGATAGTCGCCCAAGAGTGTGTCAGAAAGGAGGGCTAGGCTAGGCTGCAATGAAACTGCGAGCGGAATTGAGGTCGGGAGCCCATGATGGAAAAATAAAGATCAGCGCCCTGGGGATTTGGTGTTCAGATTCCCGGGACAGGACATAGGACTACGGATCATGATCAGAGAAAAGATATGGCCGTTCTCACTGCTGGGTGGTGACTCCACCCTGAGTGTTTGTCGCCATATAAGACTAACATACAGTCGTCTCTCCAACGGATGTGAGTAAGCGCGTAGGTGGGGGTCCATTAGCGGTGCAAATGTCCGGGCAGGGCGCTGGATGAAGTTGGGTCCAGCCCGTTCAGGCATGTATGGAGTACGATCGTCATAATTAATGCTATGACCATATTGGTATAGTGATTGATCAATGTCGATGGTGCACAGGTTGGAGGGTGTCACATTGGGGAACGAGGTCAGAATGGGTCGAGCAGCGCTGAAATTAGTCAGCTCAGCACATGGATTAATGCCGTAATCAAATCACGTGCCATCCCAGCCGCGACGCGTCGCGTCACGCGTGACATTCTCGTGTTTTCCCTTGAACGCAATGGCTCCTGGTCCCTCCTCTCGTTCTGCACGTCATCCACGCGCTCAAATACCCCTCTATGCGGACGACTCTTCGGGCGATACAGATGTTGAAGAGACTCCGCGTCAGCGTGGAAAGTCCCAAGCAGTTCGCAAGCGTATAAGTGACACTCGTGACAAGAGCTTTACCGATGATGGAAATGGAAACCCTGGGCGGGTACCGCTCAAGGCTGTTAACATTAACGACGATTCCGCAGAGAAACGTCGGAGAAGAAAGAGCGCGAAGAACCCCAACGTCGAAAACGCTGAAGCTGGCCCCTCGGCCAGTGGTGCACAAGACGACCCAGAGGACGGTACAGGTCATGCGCACTCCCGTCACAAACAAGCCCTCAAATCAATCATCGTTGAGACACCTATCATTGACGTACCCGTCGACGTTCGAAACTCAAATTATGAGGAATGGATGAAAATGGCAATGGATAACGTGCGTCCTTTTCGACTCTACACACTTCGACTTGTTCATTTCGGTGGTCTCAGAAAATCAATCAAGCAAATACATGGAACTTCGCATTGATCGATTATTTCCACGACATGTCTCTTCTGCGGAACAACGTCGACAATTCTATCAACTTTCAGCGCGCGTCCAGTACATTAGACGGTTGCGTCAAAATCTGGACAAGCCGCGTGGACAGTGTGGGTACTGAAACAGGAAAACTCCTAAGTAATCTTGCTTCGGACGGACGAGAAGCCGAGGACGAAGACCCAACCTCTGATAACCCTGATTCTCAAGAGCCGTCCCAGAAGAAACGCAAATCGGCACACAGGTCCGAGTCAACTCTCGCCAAGAATGCTGCCCAGTTGAAGAGCAAGAAGCTCGACCTGGAGTTCAGCGTTGATCCGCTCTTCCGAAAGACTTGCGAGGATTTCGATGAAGGTGGTGCACATGGCCTACTTATGAATCACCTTAGCCTGGGTGTTGGTAGTGAAGGTGCTGTCCGTGTCATATTTGATGCAAGCGACTCCATGGGGAAAGTTGGAGAAGACGAGGACCTACTTGAACCTGAAGATGACGTTGATTTGACCGCTCTTCGCAGTAAGGGTGTCTTCTCTCTCACTCGATCCCTCCTCACTTCGCTTGTCTAGGTGACTTCCTTCCAGACTTGGAGGTTCTAGACCGGAAGGCCATTTCCCATTCACTAGAAAGCTTCTCGTTTTCAAGGGACACATGGGCCCTTGACGAGGCTGCTTTTTTCCGCGATGATACTCCCCTTGTCCATGATAACGGAAATGACGAGGTCAACGGCTTCGAACCTGCTATAAGTGGTGGCTCTGCCGACGCCGGCCAAGACGCACTTCCAGAGGAGGATTTCTTCATGGGCGACCAGGCTGTTGGTGACGATTTTGGCGGAGATGACTTTGGCCCCGTGGGCGATGGTGGGGAAGACGGCGAGAACGGTTCGGTTGGTGACCAGGCCAACCTTCGCCCGACTGGCACCGACGGAGGTCGACCCATTCCTTTCGATCCCCGTCGCGCCCCAAACGAGCGTTCCCTGATTTTGGCCATGACCGATGCCGATGCCGAAGGTGGCATGTTAGACTACTTTGATCAATCACTCCTCAAGAACTGGGCAGGACCTGAACATTGGAAGCTACGCAAGGCCGTGCGAAGACGTCTGTTTTTTTTTTTTTTCTTTTCTCGCTTTAGTCACTCACTCTGACTTCACTTTTCTGAGCAGCCGAAGTGACAGAGGCCACTGCTGCTTCCAAGCCTAAGCGAGAAAGGAAAGAGGCGTTCAAGATTGATTTTTCGTCTCCTCCAGAGAAGGACCTGAAAGACACTGCGAAGGAGCTCTTCGCTCCAGTCACCCGTGGTGCAGGTATTTCCCTCCCGAAACATACCTCGAGGAAGGGTTCGAAGGGTAAGAAAGGCAAGGCTAAAGAAAAGCCAAGTGACCACACCCTTCCGGACGACATGCATTTCTCCAGCCGGCAATTAGTTACCTTGTTCTTAAAACCCAAATTCTCGGTATGCCTTCCTTCAGTATTGTTATCGCGTTGGTAATTTACAACATCCCCACAGCTGAAGATGCGTGGGCAGCGTGCCCCGCTGAACGAGACTGGCGATGGCGAAGTCGATGAACACTTCTGGGCGCAGGCAGCCGCCGATCAAGCCGCAGGGCGTGCTGGATCGGATGGCGACGAAGGTAAGACTCATCCGCTTATCAAACGATGTTTTGATTTCAACTGTTGTTCAGCCGGAGACGGGAGTGGAATCCCATTCAACACCCAGTTCTTCCATGACGATGACGACGATGGCCCTGGCTTCGACGACGGCTTTGACGGTGACTTGCCTGGGACCGCCGACCCAGGAGAGCAGGATCTACTCGCAGAGACGCAGGGCAAGACAAGACGCGTCCGCCCAGAGTTTGTCAACTATACAAAGCGTGCAAAACGTGTGGACGTCCGGAAGTTGAAAGAGAATATCTGGAAGGGCCTCAGAGTTTCCAGGTCAGGGGCAAAAGCCCAACGACGCCGAGGCAATGGTACGGGATTTTTTGTAAGCACTCGCACATGAAACCGTACTCATATCTGCCTCACAGGACGTCGACAACGAGACATTCGACGCCACAGACCCTGAAGAAGCACGCACATTCGATGAAGTGATCGTCGGGTTGCAGCGCTCATATCCTGAAGATAAGCTCAGTGAGATCAGCACGAGCTTCTGTTTTATATGTCTGCTTCATCTTGCAAATGAGCGTGGGCTAAAGCTCGAGACCGGTGACGTTACCGCCGGCCCCTCGACAGTTCAGGAGGTCGAGGAGGGCAGCAACGTCGGGAATATCTGGAGCTTGAAGGTTAGTTAAGTCGGCGGCGGCCTCTGTTCAATTCAGTGCTAACGAAGCGACAGGTCTACAGGGACTTGAACGCTACACCAGCCGCGTAGCGAGGTTTGCGACCCTCTCACCCTTTTCCATCGCCGGGCTCGGATCCTTGTCTTTGTCCTTATTTTTACTGGCCGTGTCATCTTAGTATCTATTCGTTTTAGGGCATAGAAACATAGTGTATTATTTCCTTTCCAGAGGACCTAAACATGGAGGGTATACGATTCGGGATATTGTGAAGGCGACAAAGTAAATGTAGGATCCGAGATAATAAAGTGTGCGACGTTGGCCGCGATGAAAGACGAGAAGAATACAGTCAGACGGTGGTGAATGGTAAGGCTACAAGAAACTAGTGATACAGCAACCCGGGGAAAAGATACAGTGTCGAATCTGAAGGAGCCATTCTGAGGGTGGGGGGAAGGGATAAAATGGTTGTGATGGATTTGTTGCCAACGAGCTCCTCAACGGAACTTGCCCTTCCACGCAGACCAAACGGCGTCAAAGCGCCTGTTCTTGCGAGAGGACAGCTCGCTGAACTCGTCGTACGCCTTCTGGGGGAGCTCGAGGATGTCGTGGGGGATAGCGAGGGCGTCGTCGTCGTCAAAGACGGCAAGGAGGTCGTTCGAGTCGATGCGAGCACATGGCGCATCGGACACGAGGAACGTGCGCTCGCTCGATGGGGTAAATGTGTAAACATCTAGGTAGCGTTCACACTCGTCGTGTGGCCGCGATGCTGAAAGCCGAAGAGGAAAAATCAGTATTGAAAAGACGACGACAGACGAGCGGCCGGCTCCTTACCTTGCACGACCATAACCCGGCGCTGAACGAGAGCAACCGCGACAGAACCGTAACTCAGCATGGTAAGGATGGGATGAGGGATAAGTGCGCGTTGATGGTTACTGGTTTAGGTCGCAGTGCTCCTAGCAGCGAGTTAGGGATATGAGACGCTCGAAAGACGAATTGGCATCCTGTGCTTGGAGCATTGGCTTTAAGCAGGTCTGAGGACTATTGTCCCGTAAACCGTTCAAGGAGTGTTATCTCGACAAAGACAATAAGAACCCCGTTTTGGTCGAAAGACAAAAGCAGCATCCACAAAGGGACAACCACGTGATTTGAAAATACAACGGACATGCGACGAACAAAAGGCCCAGCTCTTTCTTTATCTTTCTATCGTAAACGGAGCAAGGGTTTATTGTATACTGTATCAAGACGAGTCATAGAGCGTAAGGGGGGCCGTAATCGGATTTTCCATTCACTGCGGCCTTCAAATAAAGGTATGGGAAACGCTGGTTCAAGTTGGCTTCAATCAGGCTTGATCAAGCGAACATCAGTGATTAGACGATGTCAACGAGAAAATTGTGGCTTGCTCGCAAAAGTTTCCGCAATACGCCTGACCTCTCGGGCCCCATTAGGCAAAACTCACGGGAACAGTGCGGGTGCCACGGCCGAAGTGGACCATACAGTACACGCACGGAAAGAACTCTGATCAACCAGGACAGAAGAGCTGTCCCGTGTCGAACGAGCGCCGATGTGATGTTCTTCTCACGCATGGGCGGACGGATGGGATCAGGGCCTATCAGGCACTGAGCCAGATGCGCTTACTGTATTGAAGAGAAAGAAAGAAGCAGTTGACACGTCGACGCTTCGGCCTCTCGAAATCAGACGAATGGAAGTTCTCGCGTTCATGGCCTAACGGCGGGCGCCGCACGAACACCTACCGCTTTGTACAATACACCGCGCGCGATGGGTCCTTCCCTCGATACGCCGCGTCCGGTGATCGTGTAACCTTTTCAATTGTGATGGGCAAGGGGTGATCGTCCGTTGGCTGACCGAGCACACGCGACGCGGAAGTCGGATCCGAGCGACACAGGTCGCCAGACGAGACCAAATACCCGCTGCTTAGACGGGGTAACATACAAGCTTTTTCGATCGTGGGTGCCACCAATCAAGGGCGGTGTTTGCTTGGATCGGGGATGCGGTCAGTGCGCGTTGCTGGAGCACGGCGCCCCATGACATGTTTCGACATGTGATCTCCACCGAAGGAGGTCGTGCACAGGAGGAGCCCCGTATGGCTAAGGGGGGGGGACACCTGCTCGGTTGATGGATAACTCAAGCGTCCGTCATCCCGAGAGGTCGGCATCGGATCCGGATTCACGTGAACACACGCGGGAGTCCGACCTGAACTGGCGTGCGGCGCAAAAGCAATGGGAATCGGGACGACGACATGGACCGATTATAGTAGGCTCGCAACCGTCAACCGATTCCGTAGTAACGTCGGGTCGAGGATTGCGTCTCATGACCCTATTAATGGGACAGCTTTCAGCGCGGCGAATTAACCGACCCGAAGCGGAGCGTTGGAGCCATCGACAAAGCCTGCCCCCAAAGCGATGAGCGGCGGTGCATACGATACACAAGTCCGCGCGATAGGCACCAGGAATAAGAAAAATAAAAATAAAAGTGGCGTTTTGCGGTGCGATGGCAATTCGATAACGAGGCGCACAGCAACAGCACCGAGCCCTGGAAGCCCAGACCCAAAGCGCGTGCCGTGCGGCAGTTGGAGGAGGCGGGAGCGAATGAGGGTGCAGGAGCTGCAACAGCCTCCTACAGTCGAGCATGAGGCCAGCAGGACCAATGAGGCCTTATCTTTGAACGATTTTGGCAACGAACATGACATGGACGTCACGAGCGGAGGCGGTGCTGTAGGGCACGTTCGGTGTTCGCCGTCCGCGTGGCACGGGCCTGGTCTTCTTTCCAGTCATTTAGCTAAACACGCGTTGTTCTTGATGTTCCACAAGGATGGGGGCACGGGGCACCAATGTTGGCACCGAACCTTGGCACGTCTCGAAACCATGAGCGAGGGGAAATTGGAAGAAGTATAGCTTAACGCCACACGGTTTGTCTGCGATCGGGCCAGCCGCCGCTCGGGCGCCCGTACAGAATGGAACCCCCATTAAGGCGAGCGCCCGTGGCCATGTCCCGAACCAAGCCGAATCGTCACTTGGCACTGGCACGCACGCCAAGCGCCACGCTCATCATCCCTACATACCACCCCTTCCCCCTTCGTCTTTTCATTTGCGCCAGTTGGCTAGCGCTCGATGTTTTCGTAGACGCGAAAAGGGTAGGGTGATTGGAGTTCGTGATCCCGGTCAGACACGTTCCGCCTGCGCGATCAGCCGAACAGACCCTCGGAGCAAGTACTTTGCGTCGACGAAAATAGACTCGAAAGTGTGAGAAGTCGAGAACAGGGCAGTGGGCACAGCACGGGTGACGTCGCAATATACCGCACCGAAATGTGCGACGGACCTTGCCTCATCATCTCCCTCCCCTTCCCTTCGTCTCCTTCCCGGCAGGCGGCGAAATTCATATTCGCGTATCACTATAATTTCGTATACCATACGTTCTTCGCCTTTCTTCTTCAAGCTACTTGTGACCCACGAAGGGGTTTCCACGTTTCGGATCCACTGGCACCCTCGCTTATCTCCTTTCGAATGACCTGGAACATGAACGTTAGTTTATGCAGACCCTGGTAAGGAAAGTGTGGAGGTGCGGCGGGGGAAAAGTAGGGTCCTGTTCATGTACACTATAGGCGTTTTGGTTTTAGAAGTTGAATTTGGACGCATTGATTCCGCCGCCGTTTTGCTTCCGTGACGGTGAGTGCGATGTCCTTACATCCACCGCATTCATGAATAAATCAAATCGAGGCAAGTCGGAGACCGGTGCGTGGAATAAATAAGATGTTTCTGCACCGCCCGTTATTGAGTTCCGTTGGGACGTCGCGTACGCTGACCACGCGGTGCTCATTTACAGTATAATGCGTTGTAAAAGGGTACAGGGTACTGGATTTATGTTCCGCGTGTTCTTCGCGGAAGGAACCCTCTTTTCTCACCGTCACTGGGCCAAACTGCCCTCAAGCGCTTATTTTGGCTGTGCTCATTCATATACGATCCGTCCAGACCGGCCAGAATGGGCGAGTAATGTTGGCAAGATTTGAGAGTGTTTCTTTAGTTCGTTAGCAAAGATGATACAATGAAACGTTCAACGTTAGGACAACAGCGGCTACACAGCTTCGAGGTACAGAAAGGTCGGGCGACAACCGGTCGTATAGGTCAGATGAGAGCAATATGCGGGCGGAGAGAGAAAAGGTGATGTATAGTGCCCGCGACAGATGGGAAAAAGATTACTTGATGCGTGCAGTCCAAGAAAGCAAAGTGAAAGGGAAGATACGTCACAATAGCATACTCATGGACGGGGTCGAACGAGTTGAAGCTGCGCCTGCCAACTACCCTTAGAAACGTGATCGAGTCTTACGAGCACCAGGTCGAATACGTCGATCTTCCCGGGCCCAACAAGCCAAGCCGCATCGCCGTCCTCTTCCATTTGCCGGCCTTTGTGTTCCTGAAGTAACCCGTGAGAACCCGATTTACTCATTGTGACTCGAAATGACACCCACCTGAATGAAGCGGGCAACGGACTTTGCGACGTTCTTCGCTAGTTTCGCACGTGTGATGGGCCCAGGGGGATTGCGGAAATCTCTAGTAGGGATTTGACGGCTCCAGGGTTGATAACCCGGCCACTGCCATTACATAGCGTCAGGACCAGACGTAGAACAAAACCAGGCTGTGGCGAGCGCGACTTACGTTGATACGAACTGAGATAGAGGGGCCACGCTCTTGAAACATGGGCTCGTCGCGTGAAACAAGTCGCGCGAAGCGGCCATGCATCGCGTCCTTCAACGGAATCCCTTCTTCATCGGGTTTTTGCATGTAGAAGTGGATTGATGGCTCCAAATTGACTTCGTCGACGTAGCGACGTCTGTCGCTCGAGGTGTGGGGTTTGTACCGCTTCTGTGGCACCATGGGACCTCGTTGGAATTGGCTAAGGGGGAGGAAGTGCTCTGGCTCCGGTGATGGATTCTGTGGGTGGGAGACCGATCAGGCTTGAAAATGGAAAGAAATGAGCGAAGTACGAACAGGCTTGGGAATGGGCCACGGAGGATGCTGAGATCCATAAGGTGAGACGGGTGTTGAAGGGCTAAACACGGGGAAAGCATCATGTGTGTGGCCGAGATTCATAGCAGGTGTGGGAGGTGTTACGGCCAGGAGACTTGGAGAAGAGGAGTAGCCGGGCTGAGACGGCGAGACGAAACCAGGGGTAAGCGGCGTGGTAGAATTTGGAGAAGATAGACCGCGAGTGTTCAAGTGCGGTAGATGGACAGTGGTATCAATATTTATGGAGGGTATGTGGTTGTGCATAATGTTGTTAAACGGAAACACGTCGTCGTCGTAGGGCTGTTCACCGAAGGTGGGGGACGGGGCAGGTAGTTCTGAAGGAGGAATGACATCCAATTCCCAGTCATCGATAGATGGAGACCACTAGTGGTAACTCGAGGGTAAGTGGATGGGTATGGGTTGACGGGTATGGGAAGAACTACCTGCTGCGCATCTTGGCCGCCACCAACCGGAAACGAGTCAGACTGAGGGGTGGTGAGCGCCGGTCTAGAAACAAAAAGGGCGTGTGGCGACACACCTGAGGAGACATGAAAAGAAGAGACGAATCGTCGTAGTGGGGGTAGAAGTAGGGCTCGCGTTCGGACATTCCTTGATTTTGAACGCGGAGAGGACGCTAGGATGCTCGTGGCGGAGACGTGATCGGAGAGCGGATGGCTGAGGGGAAAGGATAAGGAGCCCAGGGGAGAGGAGGGTGAGTATACAGGGTTTAAAACGAGTCAGTTAGAGGTGCTGATGGCGGTGTCTTTGGGGGGGATCCTAAAGGTGGGCCTTTAAAGGAATTTGGAGGAGGCGGGTAATGATGCATAGCACAAGGCACACAGAGACAAATAGAAGGATTCAAGCAAGCAGGTTCTGGTTCCTGGGCGCAGGCCACTAGATCTATCAGATTTAGCCAGGATCTGCTCTGGCTCGGACTTTGGCTGATACGGCGTAACAAAGTAAAATTTTGAACGGTGGTCAGGTGTTGGGTGTTTGCCGAGAGGCAGGCAAGTCCCCAAAGTGAGGGAGAGAACATCTACTAAGATTGGTCGAATGAGGATACGACGGGCGGCGAGACGAGTTGGGCGGCGCTTGATAGCCGTCGATACCGGAGGAGGGATGCAAGAAAGAACCATGTCGGCGTGGGTAATAGGCCATTTATTCGGGGGACAAAAGTTTTGTTGGCGTTGGGCGACACTGGCTGTGGGCGGGAGATGCGGTGCTTTCGATGGCGGTGCGGTACTTGCCAGCGGTGCGGACGCTCTTCGTTACGTATACGTGACGCGTGACCCCATCTGTCTTTGTACCCGTCGCGCGTGGGCCGTACTCAAACTACGGGCAAATGTCCTCCCTCGCCGGAGCTCTTCTCGATGTCGACATGCAGCCGGCAGAAACTGCCACAGAACCCTACGTCAAGCAAGATGAGGAGATGGGCGACCTCTTTGGTGAGGACTCTAACGTAGACTATGTTCAACACACTTGGGGGTCAGTCCTTTTCCAACCCTTACTCCCAACTCTCATCTTCATGCCCTTGTACCAACCAGCGAGAACCAACAGGTTTCAGCAGCTCCAAGCGCTCCGGAATCTAGTTACTCTTCCCCCGTCTCTCCACCACCTCCGGACGACGGTTTGTCTTCGCCGGACAGAAAAAGAAGGCAGGCTTTAGAGTATGAAGAAGACGAAGAACCAAATCCGATAATTGAGCACCGCCTCGAAGCTTCAGTCTCGATTCCCAATATCCCACTCCCAAAGAGTTCAGATGGACAAGTGTGTATCCCGGCGATACTAGCGCGACTTCCTCACGCTCACCCTTTCCACAGCATTGGGTTATTCGTATGCCCAATTTTGTCAAGGTGGACTCCAAGCCGTTCCATCCAGACACATACGTTGGACCAGAACACGAGGACGACTTTGCCGGTGGTACTCACGAACGCGACATGGGTATTAAGCTCCGTGTTGAGAATACAGTCCGTTGGCGCTGGGTTAAAGACAAAGATGGTCAGGATGTCGGTCTTCTTTTTCCAATTCGCCCTATTACATGGAGCTGACATACGCTTTTGACCTCAGCGTCGTCAATCCAATGCGCATGTCATCCGGTGGTCAGACGGCTCTATGAGCCTCCGGCTAGGAAAAGAGTACTTTGACATTAACCAAGTAATTGATAGCTCTGGTTCCGCTCATCGGCAGGCCTTTGGTTCTGGTTCTCAGAACTCTCAGTCTCAGTCCCAAGGGGCGCCCGTGCCACCCTCCGGAAAGGCACATGGCCTCACCTACCTCGTTGCACAGCATAAGCGTGCAGAGATCTTACAAGCCGAAGCGGCGATAACGGGCTTCCTCACCCTGCGCCCAACTGACATGCAGTCCGAAACCCATCGCCTGGTCGTTCGCGCGGTGGGTCAGAAGCACAGCAAGGTGGCCCGTCTACGCATGGCGCCGGACAGGGACCCCGAACGCGAGAAACAAGAGCTCATTCGCTCCGCCGCCGTCAAGAAGCCACGCACTCCACGTGGCGAGGACGGCGGCGGTGGCGGTGGGGCCCGCCGGCGTCGTAGCCAAAGCGGTGGACGACGGCGGTCCGGAGGCGACATGGACATATGGAGCGACGACGACGAGCCCGCGTACGACGCGTACGGAAACGACGATGAGGACGGGCGCAGCCCTAAGAAGCGCCGTGCGCGCGAACCAGAAGAACGGCGCGGGGGTGATTACCAGCCGGACGACTTTGTGGTTGCGGATTCAGACGAGGATGGAGCTGGCGCCCGTGGTTCCGATGATGGCGCCCGCCGTAAGAAGAGCGCCCACGAAGAGGTGGAAGAGGACGTTCTGGACAAGCTCGACGCCCAGATCAGTCAGCAGGAAGCCGATCGGAAAAAACGACGGGAGGAGGACGAAGGGCCAGAGCCTCCGGTGGAAGGCGATCAGGCTGGCGAAGCCGCGATGGATATTGAGAGCGAAGATGCGGAAGAGGAGGAGGAATTTCGGGTCAGACGGGTCGGTGGCGCACGTACACGCAAGGCCGTCGCGGGGTTCGACGAAGAGGATGAATGATGCCGTTGAATTCATTGGCACAACTCGTGGGCGACTTGCTCCTATCGTACATCCACTCATCTATTCAAAATCACATTCAATGCAAAGTGACACAGCCAAATTTCGGATACGATACGTTGGCACTGGGCACTCTGCCTCGTGTATCTACTACAAACATGGCACCCGGGCACGTTACGAACCACTCCATCACAGCTCCACGTGTTCATCGGCCCTGAATGTGTCAACGACAGCCTTGTTCTCGGAATTGTTGTGAAGCAAATTACGCATCGCAAAGAGGGCATGTTCCCGTAGGTCTGAAAAAAGAGGGTTGTCCACAGTTAGTCTGCCGAAACGTAACGTGTGCATGTGTAACGACGAGCCCTGGGCGCTAGTCCTGCCGTGTGTGTGCCACGCCACAGCACGCGAGCTGATGGATCAGAAAAAGGAAATATGACTTACAAGGGTTCCTGTCGTCAATAACACACAAATTGAGCACGACCGGAATGCCTCCGCACAAACGTACACGGTCTTGCATCGCCTTGTTATTGTAGCATAGAATCCCGAGCAGCCTCACGAGGTCTCTTTTGAGATAACTAAAGCCCGCTTCGCCCCCGGACTGCGCAGGAGCCCCTCCACCACCATCCCCGTGTGGGTATGACGGCTTTATCTTCCCAAAATTGATACGGGGTAAAAAGGCGTCGAATGAGCGCAGAGTTTCTAAAACGAGCGCAATTGTCACCATGCTGGACAAACCAATGGAACTTCCAAACCTAGCAGGGACTCAATAAATCCACTTCCGGTGGGGCCCCGAGAGCCGGAAATTGCGTCAATGCAAGGAAGAGTCACACTGACTAGGTCCGGTTCCGTCGTTACCCCACCCCCATTTTCCCGCTCCGCAAGTAAGATTGACGAGAGGCTGGTCGATAAGAGCACTAATGCGACACACACGCCAGAAAGTTGCAGATCCACTGCGCCACCGGATGGCCGCCGCACGGACCCGCCACTATCCCGTATGTCGGATGTGGCTCTCGGCTCAGGGGACGGCGTGCCAGTAACCTGCTGAATGGCGCGGCGCCCGTTTTCTGCCCGGAAAAGAAACACGGACGCAAGGAAAACCGCCAAATTGCGAAGGTGGTCGCCTTCGTCCAGAAACGAGGCGGGAATGGATTGCAAAAACGAGTCGACCAGCTTCAGGAGTGTCGTTTGACTTGGAGAAATGACCTCGTCTTGCCTATTGGGGAAGTAAGAGCCGGAACACAAAATCGCCCTGAGAGCTGAACGTGACTGCGCGTACATAGATGTTCGACGATAAACTTCTGGAAAGAGACCCAGTTGAAAGAGCCTCGAGAAGAGCCCGTATCTGGAAAAGCGGGTTAGACCTAGTATGACAATTCGAGAGAATGGACACATACCCCAACTCAAAGGCCTTGCCTTCATCCCCTGATTCGGGGCAGTCCAAAAGGCCTTCGAGCCTATCGAGTATGGAAACGCATACGCGGACTCCGATACTCGTGCTAACTAGTGTATACCTTTTGGGGTTAGGAAGAAGGTTGAGGCCACAACTCGGCGCGTGCGGATGTATATCACCGTACGTACCCTCGCTCGTGACTATCGTAGATACAGTTCATAACAAGAACCACTACGGATGTTAATGAACGCGGGTCAGGTAAGCCCGTAAGACGGCTGTCCTGGTGTAAAGAAGTCAGACGGGCACAAATACATAGTACGGGGATACTGTTACATGAGAATGGACTTCTCCTCAGATGTCTGCATTTGCACATCCCAGAACTGGTCAATGAGCTCTTGATTACCAGTAACCAGGTTGGAAAGTGTTTGTGCCAATATCCTAGTAACCGTAAACGCTGCATCGATAAGCACGTGAGACGTCAGAACGGTGCCGTTAGGGACGCGGACACATACCACTCTCATCTCCGTCCTTGGTCCACGCTGTGTATAGGTAGATGAGTTGGCGTATATGTGGCTCTATAATGCTTGGGAAAGTTCAATTGGCAGGGTCCGGCATCGGGGAAATGCGCAGTTTCCTCACAATGCATTTTTTTGGTTGAACGGGACATCGGCGACAAAATTACGGGTGAACTTGGCAAGGCTGACAACTAGGTATATGTGTTGAGAAGGTGTATGGTCTGAGCCGCTTCCCACGGATTGCAAGCGAGTTAAGTTGTTCCATAACTCGTGGAGTGGCGCCCATATAGGAGGTTGTTGGGAACCTAGTTGTACACTATGTACTGGTTTCAGTGGGTGTGGGTGAGAACAAGTAAATAAGAAGGATTACCGAAGAGCCTTGTTCGAGGCAATCTCTTGAGAAAGGTCGTCCAAATCGGCTCTCAGAGCGGAAGAAAAGGCATAGATGTCTGAGTTTAGCAAAGAAAAAACCTGAAGCAGCTGTGAGTGTGGGTTTGGAGCGGCCATGTACAGACCCCCCCGTTCCTTGAAGCTATGGCCCAACCACACGGGCACACAGCCCCCTAATAAACCAAGTTGAGCAGGTGGTACGTTCTGCCCACGGCCCGTCATCCGGAGGCCATGGCCACCAACTTGCGTGTCTCGCTCGAGCCGCACCTTGTCGAAACACTGCGTCCCCTCATAGGCTCGACCCCTTCTCATCTCTCTGAAGAACTGTCCACACTTCTGCCTGATGAGAGCTCATCCGCGTCGCAGGCAATGACGCCGCCGATGATCCCATACGCCCTTCTCCAGTCTATTTCCAAATGGGCGCGCACAGAGGAGGGCGAAACGGCGCTCAAATCGACAAATCCTCCTCTCGACCCATTGGCGTACTCAATGGTCGCATTGCTCGCGGGCGCTCGCACGTCTCCCGACAAAAAGTTTCCCACGTTACCTCGCGTGCCCTCTCGCTCCGAAGGCGCAGCGCGCGAGATCAGCGACAAGCGCGCGATCATTGCGGTCCTCAATGCCGTTCTCACTGTGATTTGTACCGGCGCCGCCGCGTGGTGGGCCGCACAGCGCACGGGCTGGCGCGATGAATGGGTACGTAAACGCCTGCGACGGTGGATGTGCGCGCAACCCCGTTTGACGTCACTTTTCAGAAAGTACTTCTGTCGCTGCTCGCTGCGACTATCGTGGCCATTTCTGAGATTGGACTCTACATCATATGGGAAGCTCGCCGCGAGAGGGGGAGGCGTTCTACACCCTCGGAACGACCGCCCCCCAGCGTTGACACCGTGAGGGATGGCAAGTCACGTGATAACGACGAGGAGAACGCCTCGGAGCCTGCTCACCTGGACCACGCGTCGTCGCAGACGACTTCTTCAGTTGACCCCCATCAACAGATCGACAGGCAAGCACTCCGTCAGCGCGCCAGCGTCAAGCCAAAATTATCGGAGTAGCATCACGGATCGTTCCTCAGTTACACGCCCTGCTAGTAGTGCCACTTATAGCATCGGATAAGGTAGCGACGGTGACGGTGGAGATGAGGCTGTCCTGTCCTGAAACCCAACCACATTCGTTCGGTGGAGGGCACTCCAACTCAAGCTTCAAGTGTGGTGTCAGTTTGTCGTTTATTTCCTCCGTTCACTGGTTGCTCTGCGTCACATCGTATACGATATAGCTCTATCGTTGCGCTACACCCAATACTACTCGCTACTGATAGATCTTGAGAACCTTCATGAATACGAAGAGGTACCATCCTGTAAGGCCCCAAACATGGAGACCCTCGCCCGGCTCGTCACCGTCAAGACGGCTCAATTCAGTTTGAGAGACACTTTGTACAAGATCCGATACATCTATCGCCCAATACGGCTCCCCTCCGCGGAACTGGTGCGGTCGTAGTCGCGCAGGTGAAACCGCGGCGGCGAGAGGCAGATGAAACGCGGTGGCCACCTCTGCTTGTGATAATACCAAGGACTCCATCTGTAAAGAAGGTAACGGAGCTTCTGGATCGTCATTGGCTTCGCGTAGCCGCGATTGGGGTGTGGCGTGAATGAAACCCTATATTTAATATAACGTTGGTGGCATTGTAGCCGATGAGTGAAAAGTGGGGTATCTGCGACAATCGATGCATCGATAACGTACAACGTATGGCCATACGCGCAAGCCGCCGAGGGAGAGCTGGGGCGGTCCCACCTGTCCTAGGATTTCCACCTGGTCAGGAACTATACCGACCTCTTCCCGGGTTTCACGGAGTGCTGCTGCAAGGAAGGTCTTGTCCGTCTGGGCGCAAAATTTCGGGTTTAGCCAGACTGGCATCGCGCACGACACGCAACATATTGATCGGACTGACGGAACGAGATGCTCACATTATCGACTCGCCCCCCCGGAAAGCTAAGGGCAAGCATACGAACTGTGAGTGAGCCGACCGACTGTCACCGGTATAAAAATAAATCGTACCTGATTTCGCCCGAGTGTGTTCTTAGTTTTCCCCTGAGCTCAAGTAGTATACTTGGCTTGTTGTTGACATTGCAGAGGGGTATGAGGACCGCAGCATGCTTTTCTCTTGGATTGGCAGCTGTCAGCGGGTCGTCTAGAGTGCTTCTGGTCAGCGCAGCACGGATCGCCGTAAGCGACGTTCGAGTGAAAGGGGAAGACAACGCGACAGTAAGATTCGGAGGAGGAAGTACGCTGGAGGTTGCCGCAGTTGTCGTGAATGTCCGAAGCATGCTTTACCTGCCAGACGCATTACTCATCGCAGCGTATGTATGCGCATGACACGTCCGAGTCCACCTCTCAGACATGAGAGCGTATCATATCCGCATAGTTTTACACTTACCACCTTCAAAATCTAAGAAGACCGACGCATTCATTCCGTTGTCTTTGTGGCAACCGCTCCCGACACACACATTCAAACCTACAGTGCGTCGGAACGCGACCTTCAATCCTCGCGGCAAGGATTATCGACTCGGGCCCATTGCATTAGATTGGGTAGATCTTGACAACATGGCTGCCACGCCTTTCGCCAATCGAGGACGAGCAGACCCGAAAGGTGAGTTTACAGGCGGCTCCCCATCTCGCGGTGGCAAGGGCTGAGCTAGTGCTTCAGGACCTGCAGTTGCGACCTTCGTTCCTCAGAATCACACGAAATCGGGCTCTACCAATCTTCCCGACGGTGTCGTCCATGTCTTTCGCGACTCCGAGCGGCAAAAACTCGCAGAGGCGGAAGAGGGGACATCTACGTCAGATGCCGGTCGCATAATGCTGGAAAATGCAGACAGCGACGGTTATATGGTTGGCGTGCTGGCCGTCCCCTCCTGGATGACTCCATCCGATCTTCTCGCCTTTGTCGCACCAGCACAGGAAGACATGTCACACTTGAGAATGGTCCGGTGGGTTTCCTGTGGTGTGCAACATCGAGTTTCTATTAAGCATATGCTTCGCAGAGATACGGCCCCAAACCGATCCATAGCTCTCATCAAGTTTCGCAAGCCCGAGAGTGCTTTGGAGTTTGCTGAAGCTTACAATGGGAAGACGTTCAATTCCATGAATGTCAGTGTTCGCTCTTGAACCATCTCGGGGGACCCTCAACATCTCACTGTACTACTAGGCAGAGACTTGTCATGTCGTTCACATATCGTCCGTGAGCATTGAGACCGACGATTCGGTCTCTATGGCCCTCAGTCGCCTTGGTTCTGCGACCGCACCCATTGTTGAACTACCCACATGCCCAGTTTGCCTCGAGCGCATGGACTCCGCTGTCACTGGACTAGTGACCGTCCCGTGTTCACACACGTTCCACTGCGAGTGCCTCAGCAAGTGGGGGGACAGCCGGTAGTCCGTCCTTCCCCTCGTCCGTTCAGTACAACTAAATTCCTATTAGGTGTCCAGTGTGTCGCTACTCACAGACTCTCCGCACGTCGCATCCGTCGTCTTCCAGCGCAGTTCGCTCCACCTCCATTCCTTTTGCCGACCCGTCCGCACCTGCCCTCTCGTCTTGTGCGGACTGCAACTCCACCACAAGCCTCTGGATCTGCCTGATTTGCGGAAACATTGGCTGCGGGAGGTACGGTCGTGCCCACGCCCACGCGCACTACGAGCGCACGACGCACCTATATGCACTGGAGCTCGAGACGCAGCGCGTATGGGACTACGCGGGCGACGGCTACGTACACCGGCTCATCCAAAACGTGGCCGACGGCAAGCTTGTCGAATTGCCGTCTGCGTCGATGCGCACCGGCGACGACACCGGCGCGGGAGGACCCAGCACGTCGGACTCGCTCACCGCCGAGAAGATCGAGGCGATCGGCATCGAATACTCGTACCTCCTCACCTCGCAACTCGATTCGCAGCGCGCATTCTACGAAGAGCAGACGACCGCGCTGCAAGCTGAAGTCGTTGATCTCAAAGTCGTCGTCACGCAGCTTCGACAGGAGGCCGAGTCCTCGCGCGCGGCTGCGGCGGCCGAAGAGAGCCGTCGGCGCAGCGAAGAGGAAGAACGCCTCTCGGAAATCCTCCGCGATAAGCAACGCTTCGAGAAGAAGGCAGAGCGCTTCGCGGAGGTCGCGCGCACCCTCGAGAAGGAGCTGAGAGAAGAGCGCGCCGTGAGTGGCGGGCTGTTGAAGAATCTCGAAGCTGTGCAGAAACGTGCGGAAGAGGGCGAGGCCGAGCGCGTCGCTCTCGCTCAGAGAGTGCAAGAACTCGAGGATCAAGTGAGGGACGTTATGTTTTTCCTCGAGGCACGGACAAAAATAGAAGCAGGTGAGGGGTCGATGGCGGAGGTGGCGGGCGGGGATGTTTCGGTACCGACGCCTCAGCCATCAGCGGGGCCTAGTGCGACGAAGACGCCCGGAAAGAAGAAAAAAAAGCGATAGGCTCAGGTGCATCACTTTATCAGGATACGTCTATGGTCTCGAATGCAACCCTTACTGTAATGTGTCACCACATATTCGTACTTGTACTAGTAATCAGATCATTAATGTATCGATTAGTACGTTTATCAATTTCCTTCATCTTTCAACTTGTGCGCCAATCAGTCGCATATTACTGTCCCTGCGCGTGCTCATGAGAAGGGCCAGCCTCGATTTTGTCTTTCGTACCACGCAACTGCGGTTGCGCATAAGGCCGTTATTCTTTCAATCTGGGGGTCACGTTCGGAAATTTTAGTCTCCTTCACAGGGCCCTGGTACGAGTGATGTCCACAATTTGCCTGCGATTGGCAAGAGCTTCCGCTGCCACACGACAACAAGAGCCCCTACAGTCCCTCAAAGAAGCTCAGATCCTGCGCGGTCAGACCCCCGGTCCCTTTGACAGGCGGGGGCGGCGTCGCTGTCTCAACAGGCAACTTGGCGTTCTTCTCCTTGCCATTGTCCACGAGCAATGCAAGCGGGGTCGACTCTGGCGAGTACTGGCGAGGTGGTAGGTTCGGCGGTGGCGTTAGTCTGTAACCGCCAGGCGGAGGTAGCAGCGGAATCGGGGTTGAGGGTAACTTTGGCGGAACCCTGCTAATCATTGCGGTTGGGAGGGGAGGCGGTGACAACGCCCTCCGGGACAACAGCCCAGCAGGAGGCGCGGAGGGATGGGGGGGAGGTGAGGACGATTGGATGGCATCGACAACGCCTGTGAAAGGCGACGAGCTTCTCCCTAAGGTCATCTGCGGTGATATGATGTTGCTGAGCGAAGGTGGTGGGGAAGTCTTTCCAGGTGGCGGTGGCGGTGGCGGCAAAGGAAAAGATTCTTCCGTGGGCGTCGTCCCAAAATAATCCACATTCAAGACAACACCACCCTGGTTCCTCGCAGGAGGAGGTGGCGGCAGGAGCGCCTCGTGAAATGGTGACGGTGGGGCAGGCCAGCGACCCGGTCGGGACGCAGCAAGGTCGAGTAAGCTCTGCGTACGCTGGTGCCCCTTTTGGACCGTCTCCTTCGATCGGGGCGAGGAAGGTTGTCGCTGGTGATTAGAACGAGCGGGTGCGGGACCAGTGTCTAGAATATTGAGGTCTGCGCTGCTGGAAGGAGCAGACTCTGGGGGAGGGGGAGGAGTGAGGACTTCAGGTAGCGGGGAGGGAGGCGCCGGCCACCGGCCAGGGCGAGCTGCTGCGCGTTCCAGGAGACCTAGTGTGTGCAGATGTTCCTCCGTGCGTGATCCTTTGCGTCGCTGCGCAATCAAAGAGGTTGGGTTTGCAGGTGCCACTCTTAAGTCCGGATCCGCAGGATTGGGTGTTATTGCTGCATCTGGCCTTTTAGAGCTATCGGGTAGCGCTCCAGTAGACAGTGACATCAGATTAGCGAAGTCGTCGTCCGACGAAGTCGATCGGGTGTGTGGGGGCGGAACCCTCACTTGGTTAGAAGAAGGGGGGCTGGCACTGAAAGTAAGAAGCGGTGGGTCCGCAGGGGAAGAAAGGAAGTCGGAGAAGTCGTCGTCATCATCGTTGTGGGGGACATCAGAACGTTGAACGGCAGTCCTAGAAGATGTAGGAAGTAAGGTTGCGCTGAGGGATGGGTTTATCTTATCTGATGGTGAAGCAATGGAGTAATCCGAGTTAGGGTGTGTGGACTTCGAAGAATTTGCCCGAATAGGACCAGGGATCAAAGGGGTCAATGCAAAAATTGAGGACTGTTCAACAGGTTTTTGCGCATCCAATGAACCACCCGCGTTCAAATTGGT
Organism: Lactarius hatsudake; assembly: GCA_024734325.1. Classification (NCBI taxonomy): domain Eukaryota; kingdom Fungi; phylum Basidiomycota; class Agaricomycetes; order Russulales; family Russulaceae; genus Lactarius; species Lactarius hatsudake. The sequence continues at coordinate 422,146 of JANSJP010000007.1, forward strand.
AAGAGTGGTGGTGATAGGTCCGTTCGCTGTGTCGTCTCTCACAAGCGGACCCAGGCCGGGGGGTAGCGAGGTGATAGCATTCGAGAGAGATGACGGAGGTGAAGACAATGGTGGAGGCGGCAATAGGGGCGGCAATTTCCCAAGAAAGCCGCTCGGCGCCGTGCTCCCGAAATCCAGCCGTTCATCACCACTAGCGTCCATAGGGTCGGTGGGATTGGACCTTACGTCGGAAAGATATTCAAGATCATCGCCTGAGAGGGTCAGCGAATTGCGTGAGTGAAAAGACGATTGGCGAGACCGAGAAAACCTATTAAGGAAGCGCGATACAGCTGACGGCGCCGACGATGGGGGTGAGTCTCCACCCTGTGCAATGGCATCAACAAATGGAGGCATTAAGCACCAAAAAAATAGATTGTACCTGAGAATGGGCAGGCGCCAGAGACGGAGACAACTCGAGTAGTGTTTGAGAGACAGGTTTTGTTCCAGAAGGTGATTTTACACTCTCCAAGCTGGAGCGTTGGTTCGGCGTCTGGACAGAATTTACACTTTCTGACGCCATAGAACTCGGCGAGGGTGTGCTTTGCTCCGTGCCGGGGATGGAACTGGTGGTACTAGAAGTGCGCCGACCCCACAAGCCTGCCAGCAATCCCGTAGGCTTTCTCACTTCTTCAACCTTCTCATCTTTCTTACCCTCCTTCTCAAGAATTCGCCAACCCAACGGGACCTCGTCCACGGACGTTTCAATGCGAGACTTGACAGATGTTTCCCAAGCGGTCGACCCTTTGGCTGCAAGGAAAGTCGACATCGGGCTCGTGCGGGCCAAAGCAGTGTTCCTAGAAAGCTTGACAGCATCGGCCATAGCCTTTGCAGTAAAACTCTTGCCGAAAGGTGGCACCTGTGGAAGTGTAAGGCTTGGAACATAACGCGGCATTAATGCGTCGCTATAAACGCGCATGAGTCCGAGGATGCAGGATGATGGGCCATGGACTCACAGGCCATCAACATCCAGGCCAGAATGCCATTGCCTCTGCCAGTCTGCTTCAGCTTCATCTGGAATTCCTGGCCAGGCATCCTTTGCGAAGGTTTCCAGATGGAGAAGAATGCTCGAAAGTAGTTCAGGAGGCTTGCAAGAGTAAATATGGGGAAAATAAGCGAAGAAGTAGGCGCTCACCACCCTACGGTCCATTTCAAGCTGTCTTAGCTTTGCGGACTCCCACTCGTCGTCAGTGTGTTGCAGACTTTCGTCCTCCACTACCCCCGGCACGCTTCCCCATGGTGAGCCCCATTCGTCCGCATACAGTTGGCCCCCAAGCGAGGCTCTGTCGGAAGGATTGGGCACGATATCGCCTTGCTCCGCTCCAGCTATGAAGGTACCAAACGCATTGGGGCTAGGCGGGGGAGATGGTTCAGGAGTGGGGATAGAAGATAGTACTTGGGGAGATATCACTTCTTCCTCAAGCTCCGGTTCTGCGGAGGGTGGGGAAGCAGGCATGTCATCGTCATCACTTTGGGCTGCGGGAGGAGTAGGATGGGATTCTAAATTGTTAGAACCGTCGTCGCTGGGAAGGTCCGCCTGGCTAGAATTTCCCAGAGGAATGTTACCATAGGGATTATCGCGTGACCAGTCCTGCTGTGTATCATGGTGGCCGGTCGACCACAGTGGACTTAGCGTAGCTGAAGGCTCGTCCCACCGGATGCCTGGACCGGTAGTAGACCAAGAGGGCATGGAGAGATCGTCTTCCTGAGGATCATCACTTCTTGGTTTTTCTGAGGTTGACCAGGCCACTGGTTTTCTCTCGTCTTTAACGTCTTCTGGACTGCCCCACGCGTTGCCCCAGAGATCATCCATAATTCGCAAAGATGAGTGGCGACAAAAGCGGTTACTTTACCGACCCTAACCCTATCGCTCCCCATCACGTGCTCATGGTCACCGGTCACTGGCTTTGTCCCGTCGTCGCCGCGATCCCCGAAGTTTATTCACTCACGTCGTTCCTCCCATGGATCCTCAACTACAAGAACCGAGGAGGTTAATATCGGACTGGGACGAGAACGATGTGCAGCTTTTTCTTTCAAACCTTGGTTTGCCCCAGTACGAGGCCAAGGTCAAAGGTTAATGGCTTCCCTTATTGTTTTCGATTTGCCAACTGTCGTCTCACCCCAATTGTAGAGCATAACTTGACCGGGGAAGTACTGTGCATGATAAACCCGGAGGACTTGAAAGAAATAGGTATTGCCACGGTTGGCCAACGTTTGGCTATCTTGAAGGCCATCTACCTCATGAAGCTCGCCCACGAAATCCCTTTCGAACCTGACCACTATATCCCTCCTTGTTAGCCTCATTCTCTCCTCCATGCTATCGATACTGTCCTGAGTCATAATAGCCGAAGCAGGCGATCCCTCAGAAAGCGTCACGATGGACAAACTCTACTACCTTATTCGAGAGCAAGGTTTACTCAATCTTTATCTAACCCTCCTCCACTACAACTCATAGCTCTTAGACGAAAGGCTACGGACTCTCGAAAAGGAGAACAGGCGGCTATCGGAGACGGTCTCCTCAACAGTGGATGATCTTCACACCTGGCGTTCATCTCATCAAACCCTAGTGCGTTGGCTGCCTATTCTGTCACCGTCATCCGTATAACTCCACGTACAGGTTGACAGCAGCCCACTTACACGACAACCTTCCTTTAAGTGGGCACAGTATGACAAACCTTCTAGTTCGCCCACAAAACCCGAGATGTCTGATTCCCCCCATCCATCACCCAATCGGCTTGAGCATGATCTCTCTTATCGGCCACAACCCAACGCACAGAGCAAGTATGGTATCGTTGGTAATTCGTCATCCACAGTTCAGCTTCCCACACCTCCACGCCCATCACGTCAAGAGAGTACGGACAATTTAAAGAGCTTCAAGGTCAGCTTGGAGGATCCTGCGTGGAAAGTCCTACCGGCTGCTTTGCGAAAGTACAAGATAAATAATGACGACTGGCAAAACTACGCCATGTTTATATGCTATGGTCCTCCAAGTACGCTGCTTCACAGATTCGAATGTGACGCCTCTGGTAACGCGACACTCTTAGGTAGCCGCATCGAACGGTGCCTGAGCTACGATGAGAAACCACTGCTACTATTTCAAAAGCTCAAGGATGCATCCAAGAATCCAGTCTTTATGCTCAAACACATTAAAGATATTCGCTCTCCGATTGCTGTCGCTCAACAGAAGCAAGCCGCACGCAAGGCTTCTAGCGACTCTTCGTCTTCTAAATCCAAGCCCGGTCCTTCGCATGCCAGGACCCCTTCGCGCCCACCACGTTTACAGATGCACCCCGAGGCCGCTGCTGGCGTCGTCCCACCTCTGATGACGGGCACATCTGTGCAACCGGGCTGGCCAGAGGTAACATCGCCCGCGGTCGATAACAAGGATCGCGACGATGCCATTGACAGGGAGCGGGTGAAGGGTTTAGGCAACTCTGACCCTCCGAGATCCGCCGTTCCGCATACGGCCATTGCAACCGCCTCGACCTCGAACGAGCACAATGAGATAGGCACGCCTGCGCGGGAAGTCCCAGTTACGGCTGAAATATCGTATGCAGTGGCAATATATCCATACATGGCGGAGCAAGAGGATGAATTCGATGTTATTGTGTACGTGCTCTCTATTCTTGTCTTTCGATCAACCCAGCTGACGTCAATAGCGGCGATACGTTCGTCATTATATCCCGAGCGAGAGGATGGTGGGTCGTGCAACGCGACCCTACAGGAACAGGTATCGTAGATTCCGATACTAGCAAGCAGGGCTGGGTTCCTGCAGGGTGCCTCCTCGAGACACGTATACCCGTTGCAACAGCTGTGGCAGAGGCCAGTCATGCGACCGGGTCAAGCTCCGAACCCCCCTCTCCTGTCTCAAACACGAAAACCCCAATCCTTCCTCTTCACATTGTCTCTACTAGTTTCCCAGGCTACGCGTTGATGGACTATAAGAAGAAAGGTGACGAAGAATTAGACCTATTCAAGGATGAAGTGCTGCGCGTTTTCAAACGTTACAATCACTGGTCATATGTACGGTTGTCTCGCTGACGCTCTGGTCAAGGTTCGTTGATTGTCCTTGATCTTTGCAGGCTGTGAAAGAGGATGGTGGTGATCGTGGTTGGGTTCCGGTATGTTCATTCTCTCCCCAAACCAGACATTGATAATAGCTCATTCTTATTCTGTCATCCGTTCTCTCTCACCTTTCTGGTTCTAGTCATGGTACATCGGTAAGATGTCATCGTCCAGTGGGACGCCCGCTACACCGAATATCTCCGCGCCAAGCACGAACCTTTCCGCCGTCAACCTCGATGAGCCATCTCTTGCGCCACATACGCAAGTCTCACCCATGTCTTCCGCATTTCCATTGCAAGCACGTTCTACAACGGTGGTCTAATTGGCCAAACCCCTCCGATTCGAAATGTTCTGAAGCCCACGAAGGACTCCACCGACACCGGTCAAGTCATCGACGGGGCGATACATTGTCCTACGAACCGGACACACTAACCAGCGCCTGGCATATCTCTTATCCCCTACGTTCCTAATCTTCCTTCTTCGACATTGGTCTTGGTTCTTCCTCTTCGTTCTTAACCCTGTAATTGGCCTCGCCTGTGTGATCTACTTCTATTCTGACCTGCTCCTACGCACTTTTGATTTGGTTGCTCTTGTCGTAGCATGTGACCACTCTCAGCATTTGATGTATATTATCACTACAATGGGTTTCATGTGCACGTTCGGTAGCTGTGCTTCCGTCTCTTTTCTACAATAACAGAACCTAAGAACCGGATGCTAACAGTGACGATGTGGCGATTCACCAGAGAAAAGTAAACACGCTTCAGTGGCTCACTAACGCTCACTTACCACGCTTCTTATCTTTCGTCCATGCGGCAATCTTTGTATGTAGCCTTTTTATTGGTGCGCGAGTGACTCGACGCTATTCCATCCAGAATTTTTGCATTCGGGTGCTGTGAAGTTGAACAGTAAGCCACCAATTTGGAGTTGATCGGGCTGTCGGGCGCGCGGGGCTTTAGCATCCCCTAATGCTGTTCACGGAGACACTTCTGTACAGCTAGTGGAAGGAAGAACAGTTAATCGATGGTTGGTGATTGGGTCCCCTTGACATAATCCGATCCGATCCCTCCGCGTTGTTTACTAGATGTCAGTTTGGATGCCATGGTTGATCTCAGCGGGTCAGGGGGTGTAGTTGCAGTGCTGGACACTTGAACGTCGACGACATTTTTTCTGAATCCCGGAAATGTTTGTAATTACAAGGATGAGCGTAGCCATCATTTTCATGCAGGCAGTCTCAAACACTGCGAATATTATTCACAGCACGTAGGCATCACACACTGGCATCACAAAACAGTCCTTACTTACTTTCGTGCCGGAAAGGCCGGAAACAAGCTACCCTTATCCCTATTGCGGAGCATTATGCTATTTTGAGCGTCACGCCTTGTCTAGCACTGTAGAGCACGAGCCCCCATGAACACTCTGAGCTCTCAAACACAGGGCCAGCTTATGAGCGCTATATGAGCTCCAATAGTATACGGCGCGAGCTATCCGACAACTCACTTCGGGCCACCAGCACTTGCAGGCCAAACCAGTACGTCCCTTTCAAATCCTGTACTTTTGTTCTTCCATTCTCATCTTTTTGGCTTGTTCGTTCTATTAACTCATTTATCACTGATCAGCGTCAACTCGAACAATATTATCAGTAGTGACGGCTCGCAATCATGCTCTCCCCGTCCTGATCTTATGCACCGTACACTGCTCTCCAGCTGGACACATGCACAAACTGTTTCGAGGGGCGGAATATCTATAGGTGTATGGACCGGTTCATCTGTCTCCAGCTTATTCCAACGTCAGAGCCCAAAACCTGAGAGGATGTAAGAAGCATTTATATGCGACCCAGATGGGGGCTGCCATAGCACCTCCTCATCTACCCAGACACCCAGACAAGCCTCAAATGTCTCGATCCAACAGTGAACTTCTCGTGGATGGGTACATATCCCGGGCTTTCAGCCCGAGAAGTGCAGAAGAATACTTCTCTCATCTGCTGAAGACGAATAACTGGACAGAGTTGATCTCGCAGTCTCCCAGTGGTTCCGGTGTGGTCTTCCTCATCCGAGGAGCCTCGCGCCCTCTTCGACCGCCACCGTTTATGGTCCGCGACGGCGTCCCTCTTTGGTTACTGGACTACCCCATCGAACACAGTGGGACAGTTGTGCCCCAGACACTGTGGGCTCCCCACCACAGGAACGACTTTAAACAACATGTTGAGGACGCCAACTTACAATTGCCTATTTTCTTTATCCACGGAAATGGCAGTTTGGGACTCTCCTTGGATGACGCTGCTAACGGTCGGTGCCGTACCCTTCGTGACGCAAACGCGCATTCCCAGCTCGGCGGGAAAACCACCACCCACATCCGAATCTCGGTGGGTAGCAATCGACTAATGCGACTGCGAAGTACGTGCATTGACAATTCTTTGTGTACCGTAGTGGCCAGGGTACCAGGACTTCAAGCGTCAGGTCCAGATCCGAGACGAGACCGCTGCTCACAACCCCATCACCGTCGCGAGGTTCGCACAGCATGTTGGTCGTTCAGTAGACGCTTTCCTTGGTGTAAGTTCGTGTGCTATGTCGACAGGAGACCATACCCAACCTCAGTTTTCTCTTGACAGAATCCGATTTCAATGGAAAACTTATCAGACCCGCGCTGGAAGATCGGGCATAGCGGGGTTAGCCGGGCCAATATTAGAGTTATTGGCGCCGTCCATGTTTCCGCTGGTAGTTGGATGCCAATTCTTCAGCTCAACTCTTATGTTATTTAGTTCTCTTGCTGCGACGCTCCCAAGATAGTAACATTTTCCTAGACCGAGCAGGGCATCGGCTTGATTCGAATAGATATATAGAGTATCTCAGATTAATAGCGGTAGATAACGCGTTTTGCATAGTCGGGCCACGGTATAACTGGTCTCCATTCGGTACTACTCTCCATGTGGTTTGCATAGCCTAATACGACTTCCGCCATCTTACAAATCTACTGTATACTTGGTCATGTCAACTTCGAGGAACGGTCGTAACGATGATATTGCCTCTGGCGTTATTTTTGCGCGGGGTAGCCGAAGCTAAAACTCGATCAACAGACCTCGAGGCCGCAATGCTGTGTCAAATGATGGATTTGGTAACCAAAATTCGGCCGAAAACCTATTGAGAGATAGCATTGAACGTCAGCTTCTAGAGTTGCTAATCGCAGGGGAAAGCCACTAGGTCCATTCGTTGTAGATCTCAGATAGGCACGCCATGTTTAGTGCTTTTCTGTTCAAGAGAAGTGTTTGGTTTCACGGGGGTGGGTTGTAGTGCGCCAGTAGTCAGGCCCTTGGTCAGGCCGGTCAGGCGGCGGGCTTAACAGTGCAGACACAGGACTACACTGAACTCCTCTCGCAAATCATTCGGGATCAGTTCGGAGCGCCGAGTATATAAGCTTCAAGAGCTGTTCAAGAGCTTTGTGGACCGTACTCCAATACAGGGGTCGTTACATGTAACGAGAACATACTACTAGTAGTACGTACACGTAGACCAGTAGTGTTATGGTAAAGAGACGCCTTGGGAGCCGTGGCGGAAAGCTTATGTTTCAAGAACGAGCAGAGAACAAGAGAGCAGTGCTGTATCGATGCAATTCAGTCGGCCTCGGCCGGGCAGGCACATGGTGAACAACGCATATCTGCTATTCATATTCATCAGACGAGGGCGCAGCAGTGGCGCAGCGTTATACCCGGGCCCGTAAACCGATCATGGGGTCTTACAAATGTTCAATTGAGCCAGCTGAGAGATTTGGCACAGCCATACGTGATGATCTGTCGGTTCAAACGAACCTCGAATTCTAATGCAATCGATGGGTCTTGACATACTTGACACGTGCCCACTGACAGTTTGTTCCGAACGCAAATCTCCTTGATGCCAGAGAGCGTTCACGACGCGCGCAAAAATTATTTTCCATGTCGCTCTTGGCTGTCATGAATACTTCTCAAACCTCTGCGAAAATTTCTCTTCCGACCCAAGAGCGCTGAGAGATCCGTGCGACTGCTAAGATTATGTCTGAAATCTAACTGGTGCCTATTTCCATATACATATAAAGTTGACCAAATCCCTATGTTCACGAGTCACCTCCAGGTATTGCAATTGAATGTGCATGGCGCTTCATCCTGATGTCGAGTTGCCCATTCCGCACTTCGGGCGGCTCTCCGATATGTTGTCCTGTGGCTACCTGGGGCAGACATTTGGGTCCTCCGAAACAAAGCGATATCTCTGCCACATTCTGTTACGCTTTGTTGAAGACGAGGACGACTTGGTCATCAGTCACGAGTTACTGCGACCTGAATACTCATACGTGGGCTTGCCAGGCTCTTTCTCCATCCCTTACAGCCTCTATTCGCATCTACGATGCAATTCAGTAGCTGGAGATGGCACCTTCCGAATCATCCTGGATTACAACATTCTGCACAATGCGCTTCGTGTGGTGCCGCAAACATTGTTTGCTCCATACGCCGGGCTTCCTCGCAGTCAAGCAGAGCTACAGAATGCTTCGCTCACCCCTCCTGTCTTCTTTATCCAATTGGATAACTCGGTTGGGCTGCCACTCGAAACAGCAAAGTCGGCCGACGCTGATGGGCCTTTGCTTCGCTATTCCGACTGGTATCCCATGGCGGGAAAGGCCTCGATAAAACTGAGGCTTTCTGTAAGACTTCTGTTGCTCGTCGCCGAGAATATACGCCAACTCTGACCGCATTTGCCGCAGTGGTATGGCTATGGGCCGTGGCAGACCCAGATCCAACTGCGAAACCGCAGAAAGGAGCCCATTAAGCTCCCACGACTGGTCCAACTTGTTGCCAGCGGGATTGACCGTTTTCTGCGGGTAAGCTTGTATCCTTCCTTGACACAAGCACTAGACTCAAGTCATTTACAGCAGGAGCACGGACCTATCATTGATCCTTCCTTTCCTCAATGGAAGATTGGTAACGGCCCTTATGAAATCTCTCCTGCTAGTATCGTACTAGTTGGCATAGTAGCAGTCTCGTCCGGTAGCATCATGCCGGTCATGAGACTGGCGTAGTAAATTTTTGATTTTTTCGTTCGTTTCATATAGTCGCTAGCAGCACGCACATAGTTGCCAATTTTTCATGCGCACTCTCTCGACTTAATATTTTTTCACGCCACAGCGCTTCAGATTCTTCGCTCTCGTGGGGCGTTCGTATGTCAGCCTAAATCACCCCTACTGCTATTCCTCCGACCTGTATTACGAGCAGTTATGCTAGTTATGTATGCCCTTTGAATATGACCTTTGAATTCATGTCTTACGGCGGGCCACACATGCATACCTTTGACATGACGAGGCACGAACGAAGCAATTAGCTGAGGCAAGAGAGGGAGCCACTGACACTTCAAAATTTTTGTCTGGAGCCAAAGTTGCACGAGCGTACGGTCTCCCACCGGCGGATTGACGGGATTTACACCCCAAACTCAGCGCTAGAAGCTCGAAAACAGGCGCTTTGTTGTTGAATACAGTACGTCGAGTCACTGACACGAGAAGCACACCTGGCCCGCTGAGCCATCGTCGGATGGGGACTGGTGGAACCGGAGCCACATGCCTGAAAACCGCGCAGGTCGCGTCAGCTGACATGCACTGATATCATTACGTGCCTTTTACGTGCCTTCTCACATGGCCTCTCTGTCCCTGCAGCATACCTCCTGCCCCAACTTTGTGCGAGTCACCGGTCACCCAGAAATCTCCATCACCAAGCGGCGCGACCCGGACAAAGTCGATTCCCCGGGCGAGTTCAAGGTTTACCGGTTACTCGTTACCTCGTGTCTTTGCCTCCTTCTCTAGCTTTTGATTTTTGATACATTATCTTCCAGAGCATGTACGTTCTCCTCTCACATCTCTCTTCCGTGACGATTAATTAGAAAAGCCAACAAGAAAGGATTTCAACTCATCCCAAAACTCCCTGCTCCAGAACCGGAGGAAGTCCAGGTACGCGCGCGCCAGGCGGTACCGTAATCGTCCCCTAGTTTGGCTTAGTATCTGTGGTGGAGATAGCTGTGCACCTCGCCGACGCTCGACGAAACGCAGCGCGCAATTTAGGAGTAATACTCCGCGACGGTCGCTCGAGTCAGTACGTCTTTCTCCCTACCCCGCACCCCGCTTTCCACCCCACCTCTCCAATCCCGACTCCGATGAACGGGCGTCACTCGCACAGATTAGCGAGGCCCTGTGCGGCGTCTCAAGTGACGACGAGTATGCTGCGGAAGCGCCCGGATGAAACTAAACCAAACGAACCGAAAAAAGGGGGTGTGGCGGGTCTAATAATGTAAATGCATGTGGCTACGGGCTCCAATCGGCGACCAGCAGCACCTTCCGAGTCCGAGTGCCCGATGCGCGCGATATCCTATGTAAGGACCCAGCCCTTCACGTGTACATCCCACTCAGCGACACTGTAATCCTTACCGCGAGAGTGCCAAGCAAACTGTGTTCACGGGGTGTCCGCGCGTGAGCCATTGACCAGTTGCGTCAGGCACATGACTCGGGATTGTTCTTCCGACCCACTAGCGCATATTACGGCGACCACATGGCTCCCAGGAGAGCCAATCGAATTAGGCTTGCTCAAAAAGCTGTGTTGTTGGTGTTGTTTCGTTTTCAAATGGTTTCGACTAGTGATGGTAAAGTTCAGTTCAGTTCGGTTCAGCGCCCTTTTGGCTGAACTGTGAACTGAACTTAGGGTTTGGTTCGGGTGTTTGGCTGAACCTTGAACTGAACCCTTGGTTCGGGTTCACATTGGTTCAGTTCAGTTCAGGGAGGGTCTGAACCTGAACTGAACCCAAAAATGACAAAAACCGAGGATTTTGCTTATGTAATCATGCCAAATGTGCAGAATCACATTCAAGTCGCATCTAAATCTAACTATTACTGAGTTGTGCGGGGATTTGTAAGGCTACTATAAGAACTATATGTCATCCGCATCACTGTCAACACTCTCTAAAGACCTCCCAAGGGCTTGCATAGTGGCTGAAATGTGCCCATTTTGATATGCACTCTTGAGGAGTTGAAGGCTTTCAAAGACATTTGGCTGCAATCGATTTCTCCGTGCTGAGTCAGTAATACCCCCACTGCTGAAAGCACGCTCAGAGGGGGTTGCTGAGCCCTGGATCGCAAGGTAGTCTCTTGTGATCCGCTTCAGAGTTGGGTACCTGGTGTCACACTGTTTCCATTGTGTAAGGATCTGCGTGCACTCGGAATGAAGAAGCAACTTACCCCCCACCAGCCAATGATATCATTTGTCGTCTCAACCCCAGTCTTGAGGTATTGTTGAAGTTCTTCATGAGGGCCACCAGTGACATTGTGTTGCTGTTGATACACCTGAACAGTGTTGCTAAGGAAGGAACCACCGTAGCGAAATGGTGACTCCTTCACAGAAGGCCCATCTGTATGTGACTCAGCGCCAAATATGGGTGTATATGACTTAATGCACCTTTGCTGCCTTCGGTCATTGCAGTTCCTTGTGTGGGGGTACTAACATAATACCTATCAAACTAATCATGACATCAGTAAACTCCAAGTCTCCACACCGAGTCGCTGAGTCAATGGTCAAGAGTAAGGGCTCGCTGCTTGCAGTACGCTCTGACATAATCGACATCATTGAGATCGATCACAAGGAATGACTTACTACCGCTTCGAGCCACTTCATGCCAGCAGCATACTTCTCGCTCTCCCACTGGCTCCAGAAGTACATGTCCTTGAAGTTGGGATCAAGAACTAGCAATGAGTTAGCAGAGCCTTACAATGACAAAGAACGACAACAAGAACGCACCAAGACAAATGAAGTAGGCAGGTGAGGTGCTGCTAGCGCGGCCATACCATTTATGGAGGCTCGCAAGGCCTTCTTTGAGTGCATCCGTCAGTCCTTGGTGATTGGGATGGCCAGCCATTGTTCCCCAGCGCTTGATGAGGAACTCAAAGGCTGGTATGATCCGCCATACAGTAGGTGCACGATCGCTTGAGAATGTCTGCTGGACGTTTGACGGCTCCTAAGCCAATGTGAGAACCGGACCAAAAATGAGTCAAAGAAAACCTACCCTCAGTGCATTCCTGATATCCTCAAGACACTCCCAATCCCTCCGACCCAAGTGGAAGTCCACATAGCAGCGGTGGTTGGAGAGGTTTGGTACAACTTCACTTGCGTCCGCAAGGAGAATGAATTGCGTGATCACCTGTTGAGAACCCTAAGCTGGCTGCAGCTTAATGAATTAAGTCTCAACGCACCGTCCTGAGATTGATAAAACGCTCCAGGAACTGGAACAGCGATCCCCATCGAGTACGAATCCATTGCAGTAGCTCAAGCGGAGTGGTTCCGACTTGGCTGCAGGTCGCGTGAAAGAAGGCCCGTGCTTGCGGTGACTTGCAAATCTGATTCACGAGGGCAATTGCTTTTCCAAGCGAATTGCCCGAGGTGGTGACCTCATTGTCATCATCCTTGGCATCATCTTCGTCATCTGAGGTAGGGTCGCCTTCTGCATCGGTGCCTGAAGTACCAAGTGTCTTGCCAAAATGTGGTTCAACAGTTTGGACGAAGTGCTTTGCCACGAGATGAAGGGAATGCTCCATGCACCTATGTTACATTAGAGTGGAAAGTTTCAGATGCATGAACATGCACATCATGTCGTGGTCTTTGGCAGCCCACTCAGTTCCCGTCGATGGGCTGTTCTGAAGTTCACGAAGCGTGGTGCGATTCACAGCAGCGCCATCACTCATGAACCAGCCGACCTATAGAGTAGAACAATGGTTTAGTGAGGCAAAAAAAGCCCAAGGCAACGAAGATCATACCTTCCCACATAGATCGTACCTATCTAAAGTCTTGCCCAAAATATGCGCCATGTTCTTACCAGTATGTCTTCCCTGAATTTCCTGGAAGGCGAGTTGCTCCGACTTCAACTCCCACGCATTCAGGTGATCGGCAGGTGCATCTATATAATGTGCTGTGACAGAAAAGTATGGGTCACCTGGCACCGAGGTCCATGCATCAAAGGTGAAAGAGATCTTGGAGGGGACTTTCTTCATGTTTTCGCAGACCCTTCTCTCCGCAAATTCGGCACACCGAAGTATCTCTGCACAAAGGGTCTGACGGTGTGGGATGTCCCACTCTGAAAGGGATGGCCGGCAGAACATGAGGAGGCGGCGAAACCTCTCGCTATTGATCAAACTGAAAGCCTGGAGATGTGAAAAGACGTCAGAATGCACGTACACTAACATATGGTCCCACTCACCTCATCTTCGCAAACAATAAGCTCGATGATATGATCGAGAAGCCCCATGGTGGAAAACACGGGGGGCTTAGGCTCATACGTGATGAGGCCATCAAGAGATGTTTGACTAAGGCTAAGTGAATCAGTATTGAGCAAGCAACTGAGACAACAAACACTTACCCATTGCTTGAGTCAGCTGATGTACAGAAAAGTGCACAGGGAACTGGATTGATACCGGCTGCATTGCAGTGTTTGCGGTAGATCTGGGCGTGATGCCTAGCGATGTGCATCCGTAGCGAAGTGTTGCTTCTGGTCAAAAAACATGACGTGCGCTTGACCGAAGTGTTTTTCCTTCATGCATATCCGATTAGCGAAAGAAGTCAGACAAAGCAAAAGTACTTACAGACAAAGCTTGCACCAATAGCCCTTCAGAACCTTCGCTGTGTCAGGATGGACGTAATTGTTTTGATATTTGAAGATGAGGAGGATGTCAGTAGTGCCCTGTTGCTTTTCCGATGTGAAGGTTGTAGCCTAAGAAGTAGGGTAAGAAACGACATCTGAGAATGAGGGCGAAGAACACACCTCATTGTCAGTGTCAGCCATGGCCTTGATGGACTCATAGTCGTCGGACGCAGGCTCTGTGTTGGGCTCTGTGGTAGCACCATCGTCGCTGTGGTCTGCGAGACAACCGCCGAGATCGACCTTGCGCATGACACAATGACTGGGGACTGTGGCAGTCGGCGCCTTGTGTTTGGCACCCGGACCAGCGCTGGCCGAGCTGCTTGAAGTGGTTGCTTCGGCGGTCGCTTCGGCTGCATCGTGGGCACATTGCAATGGGCGAGGAACACGAGGAGTTGAGCTGCTTGAAGTAGTCGCTTCGGCTGCGTCGCGGGCACGTTGCGATGGGCGAGGAACACGAGCAGTCCAGCGTGCACCGGCGACCATCATGGCTGGTGCACGCCCACCAGAGAAAAACGGATGCATGCCAGTGACATCGTCCAAAGGGAAAGGAGTCGACTCGTCCACATCATAAGACCAGATGATCTCTGATGTGTCCTTCAAAGTGCCATCAGGTCGGACAGCTTGCCCAAGGTCAGATGTGGTAGAAGACATAGTGTAAGGTAGTTTAGTGGGGTGTGAGTTTTCGTTATGGCAAGGACATACCACGATTTTATGCGTTTTTCTTTTTTGGCTGGACACCAGGAAGGAAGCCAATTTCGAATCACTCCTCTTTGAATGCACTTGTGAACTTGAACGCAGGGGATCAGAATCAATAGAAAGTTATTAGAAGCAGCAGGTAACTCACCACAGGCCCGCAGATGATGACAGCAATATCGACCTAGCGCTGAGGGTGATGGCGGTAAAATCCTTGGAGGGGGGGAAGTCCTGACATTGAGGGGGTGGGGGATGATTGCAATTTTGTCATCGCGCAGACAAAAAATGGAAGAATTGAGGAGGGCATCTTCCTGCACGAATTGGGGGACTTGATGTTGACGATGAGGAGGCGATAAGAGAGGGAATGGGGGGATACTGTAACAAGCCACGATGCAGCTGCCATGCGCCGGCGCCACCACACAACGCCACACACAAAAGGTCCCATTTGTGAGTCTGACACCTCGCACGCACTTTTGCACTTTTGGAATGTGCCGAATCGTAATATACTTCATTTCAGAGATTTCAAAAATTGTAGATTTGCCAGCTACAAGTATCAAGAGTTCGGTTCAAACCCTGTTCAAACCCGGTTCTCAAATATCTGGGTTTTTCTGAACCCTGAATGGAACCGTCGGTCCAGTTTGGGTCAATGGCCGAACCTGAACCCTGAACCGGGGTTCGCTTCAGGTGGGTTCAGGTTCGCACCAAAGTTCAGACTGAACTTTACCATCACTAGTTTCGACTCAGAAAAATTCCTGCCACGATTCTCTGTCGGAAGTGGGCCGGGGATTTTGGCTAGCTAGCGCTGCCCAATGCACCTAGTGTGCTGGTGTATCGATCACCAATTTTGGTGCAGCTTCAGCATCAAATATCTTCTTTTTTGTCTATTGACAAAACTGTGGATCCTGGGCAGATATGTACCTTCCAGAATTCACATTTCCTTCCGATGATGATGCCACTATTCCGATTCTTCCTTCCGGACGTCGATAATGAGCATGATTGTCCATTTTTGTGGGCCGTCGTGCTTGCTTCTGGCGCCATCTGGCCAGAGAAACACTGCACCCAGAGCTTACCACTCACGCCGATCGAATTTGTGGTCACACGAGGGTGAGTTCCTACCGAAGTGACCAAACTAACTTGTCTGACCTTGCGTGTGTACGACCAACGGACGCTTATCAGTCACTCTGGGAAGGTGTCTAATGATGTGAAAATAGCTGTAAGCAAGGTCAAGCTTCAACAACATGTTGTGAACACGATGTGTCAGCATATTTCTGTGACAATCCCGTGATTATACGTCCCAGATGGTCTCAAATATTATAAGGAAAGTCCTAGATACTTATTATTGTACAAGTAGGACAGACGCGTAAGCGCAACGCGCAAGCACAATATCTTGTAGTATTTAGACCCCATGAAATCGATGTAAAGAGGGCAGAGACTCTCTCCTTCATCTCATCCTCGTATCCTTCAGGAAACGCCAGTAACGGACGAGGTGAATGGATTCACACTTGATCAAGTGTGAGGCTTCCCCTAACCCCACACTCTTTTAGTCAGAACCTGAGTTATATTTGAATCGAGAAGTGTGTCAACATATTTGGCAAAACCTATAGGTACCTCACATCACGCTCTGATTAGCGCCGCTCTGACCTCAAATTGGTCAGCCGAAATATGTACTCCGGACATCATGACTCATGTTGAGCGCAGAACTAACGAGCGAGAGTTGTAATAGCAAAGAGCTAGTGGAGACAAGTTAACTTCAGAGGTGAAGGGAACTCTATTACGACTGCATACCTAGTGGAGACAAGTTACTATAAAGGAACATCTGATGAGTAAAGGTAGTAGGAGTAGTAAAGAGAAAAGGGAACTTACACTTCAGAGGTGAAGGGAACTCTGAAGTGTATGGGCGAAAACAGCAGTCCTTATATACAGGACGCTTAAGTAATAATGGTCTGTGCACACAGGTGATCCAAACACAATACAGGTGGTCTGTGCACCAGAGGGAGAAATGCCATTGGAGGGCAGAGAACAATAGCTGCCTAAAGCAGATGATACCGGTATCTTAACAATAGAGAACAATAAGAGCCATATATGACTCTGACAATAAAGATAAACAAAAGCGGTCCATACAAGTCCGGAGTGTCCATATGAGTCCATAAGGGTCAGATACCATATATAGTATGTGGGCTGACACAATCAGATCCCACGAGACATGTGACTTATGCAGTCGCGTCTTAACAACTTGTTGCGCAACCTTGAAATAGGCCTGCGGTCACAGTATGCCGAATATAATGGACGCTGACACCGAAATGCTGGCTGGTCAAGCAGGGATTTCCCCGCTAGACGTCCTGCGAGCTGAATTCTCGCCTGAAATGTTTGAAGCAATGAGAACAGTTTTTCACACTTTTGAGCAGCAGTTCAGAGCTGTCGAAAGTAATATTGTCACTTCCCAAGGCATACAGAGCGCTATCCAATCTGCCTTCTCCAACACTCATTTCACGGTCAACACCCCCTCCACGGCTGCGCTGCCTCACGGTTCGGCCCCCCGTTCAAACCCACCGCGAACCACCATACAGCCCTTTGCTGGGAAAGCGAGTGAGAACGTCACTGCCTGGATCAGCTTGGCTGAGGATGCGCTCGATGCTGGTCAAGTCCTGAGGGATCAGTGGACTTGCTATGCCGCTCAGAGCTTCCGCGACTTGGCACTCACCTGGTATCATGCGACTAAGCTAGCCAACCACGACCAGGCGCCAACTTGGAACGATCTGAAGCTGGCCATGTCTGAGCATTGGGCGCATCCTGCCCGGGCTGATGAACTCAGAGCCCGCTTGGATAGGCTCAAGTGTAAGGGAGGAATCCCTGAGTTTACTCGCCGATTCCAGGAGGTGGAGATACAAATCCCCGAAGCCGAAATGGCTCTCCCAGACCACAAATACCACTTCCTGCTGAAGCTGCCCAAGGAGTTAGTGATGCAACTCATGTCTTGTCAGGAGAAGAACATGTCCGCTTACTACTCGGCCGCTCGCCAGTGGGACAGCCTCCACCACATTGCGCAGGGTCACCCCCCTTCGCATTTTGGACCTTCGAAGCCTTTCCGCAAGGCCTGAGGTCTTCCATCACCTTCCGCGTACTTCAGTGCAAACTCCACCCCATATACGTCGTCCATCGGATCTTCGTCGACCTTGCTAGAGCCAATGGATCTTGACTCGATGCAAATGAGCCGTGACCCACACCACGCCTCCTCTAACATGCAATGCTATAATTGCAACGACACTGGCCACCTCGCGCGTGACTGCCGAAAGCCATTGCGGCGTCCCGTGTCGAGTGCTGGAAAGAGGCCCGCCGTTTACAATGGACGTGACTGACACATGAAGACCCTCCACCTATTCGAGGAGGTCGAAGAAGAGTTGGAGCCAGGTCAGTACCCCCTTGAAATGTGCGACCGCGAGGAGTGCACCTGCGAAGAGACCGAGGAGAGCTCGGACGATGAGTACTCCCCCAAGGAATGGGACCCGGAGGACGACCAAGAGCTGCAGTATCTCATCAACAAAGCACACTTCATGGAGCAGGAAATCTCAGACAAAGAGGAGGCTGACCTTCACAATATCGTGTTGAGATGCGACTGAATAAGTCACATGTCTCGTGGGATCTGATTGTGTCAGCCCACATACTAAATACGGTATCTGTCCCTTATGGACTGATTTGGACTATGGCCAGACTTGTACGGACCGCTTTTGTTTATCTTTATTGTCAGAGTCATATATGGCTCTTATTGTTCTTTATTGTTAAGATACCGGTATTGTCTGCTTTAGGCAGCTATTGTTCTCTGCCCTCCAATGGCATTTCTCCCTTTGGCGCACAGACCATGTGTATTGTGTTTGGATCACCTGTGCGCACAGACCATTCTTACCTAAGCGTCCTGTATATAAGGACTGCTGTTTATGCCTTCACACTTCAGAGTTCCTTCACCCTCTGAAGTGTAAGTTCCCTTCTCTACTTTACTCTCCCACCTTTTACTCATAGACGTTCCCTTATAGAACTTGTCTGTCTAGGTGTGTAGTAGTAATAACACAGAGTTCCTTCACCCTCTGAAGTAACTTGTCTGTCTAGCTTTTGCTATTAACCCCTTCGCTCGTTAGTTCTGCGCTCAATATATCACACACGCAAACTGCGACTGCGAGTCCTGCAAGGACTGGAGCGACGGCTGGCGCCTGGTCTCCCCCATCTTCCCCAAAAGTCCTGGCGACGACCTCACCTTGGCAGACATCGCCCTACAGGAGAAGGGATCAAAGGAGAACCCGCTCAAGATCTACGCTGTCGCTCAGCTGGGCCTCTCAGTCTACAAAGTCGAAATCGGTCCTCCCAAGTCACAAACTCCTGAGAACGCTCCGCCCTTCATACCTGTCAATACTATCCTCAACACCGGAGCGGAATCGAACTATCTTACCTCTCGGAAGGCCATCAATGCGAAGGCCCAAGTCTTCCCAATTACCACCTGGGAGATCGTAGGTGCGGGATGGACAACCACTTCTGCCTTTGCAACTTTCATGCTGAAGATCGGCGGGCTCAATACTCAGTGTTACGCGTATATCTTGGAGGATTCAACTCACTTCCGCTATGACTTGCTCCTGGGTTGAGCCTGGCTCAAGCGTCACGATGCCCGGCTGAAGTGGGACACTGATGCCTACAAGCTCACGCATCCGGATAAGAAGACGCGTGTTACCATCAGACCGGCCTCAGCAAAGAACATAACGGGCCTGCCTCGCATCATCTCGAACCTCACATGGCGTCTCCGCCCCAAGCACCACCCGCCTACTCACCCAGAGCTCCTCTACCACGCGCAAGAGGGAGAAGTTTGGGACAAGACAGCCGAAGTTGAAGCGATAGGTGAGGCAGTTGGAAACCTAGCTAAGGAAGTGTTTGAGGAGCGGATCAAGAACATCGTAAAATGCACCGTACCAGCGGTTTTCAAAGAGAAAGTGGGTTTTCCTCCTCTGAGGAAGTGGACCCATGACATTGACACCGGCAATGCCAAGCCAATACACAAGTACGGGCGTCTGCTCACCCCATTGGAGCACAAGGCCATCAAGGTGTTTATCGACAAAGGCCTAAAGGAAGGAGTTATCAAGCAGTTGGACTCACCTTGGTCCTCGCCTCTGCTCCCTGTCCTGAAGAAAGATGGTACGTCGCGCATCTGCATCGACTATCAAGCCCTGAACAAACTCACCAAATAAAATGCATATCCCTTGCTGCAGATAGATGAATGCTACCGCAATCTTGCAGGCACAAAGTATTTCACTTGCCTGGATCTTCGCTCGGGCTACTGGCAGGTACGCTTAGCAGAGGATGCAAAAGAGAAAACCGCATTTACCTGTCGTTACGGCCACTACCAGTTCCGAGTCATGCCGTTTGGCCTCACCAATGCCCCCGCAACATTTCAGCAAATGATGAACGATATACTGCAGGAACACATTGATCACTGTGCCATGGTGTATTTAGACAACGTCATCATTTTCTCCAAAACCGAGGAAGACCATGTGTGGAACATTTTGGACATTGTCGGCACACTGGAGAAACACGGCCTCATCCTGAACGAAAGAAAGTGTGACGGACTTCGCCCGAACCCAGAGAAGATCGACTCCATCTTGGACTGGCCAGCTTGCTCAACAGTCTCAGAGGTATGCGGATTCTTGAATATCGCAGGATATTACCGACACTTCATCCACAACTTCGCGAAGATCGCCAGCCCTCTGTACAAACTGCTGGAAGGCAGCCTGAAACGGGGCTCTCCCATCGTATGGACAAAGGACTGTGAGTCCGCGATGCAGCAGTTGAAGGCCGGACTCACCTCGGCTGACCTGCTCATTCACCCTACCCCATGGCACCTCTTCGTCATAGACACCAACGCCTCCGGCGACTGCGTTGGCGCAGTCCTTCAGCAAACTGGTACCCCTTTCATGGGACCTGACGAGGGGAAGGGAGCTGGTGAGCCAAAAGAACATTTCAAGTTCAAAGAAAGGGACTTACGACCTATCGCATTCGAATCCCAACGCATGACACCTACTGAACAAAGGTACTCCGCACAAGAGCAAGAAATGCTTGCGATTGTTTATGCCCTACATAAGTGGCAGGGATACATCGAAGGCTCACCGATCCTTGTACGTACCAATCACGAGTCCCTCAAATATTTCCTAACGCAAAAGAACCTTGGCCGACGTCTTGCACGCTTCATTGACGACATTGCACACTTCGATATCGAAATCATCTATAGGCCCGGAAAGCACCAGCTAGTGGCCAACATGCTGTCAAGGAGGAAAGGGCATGCGGACGTACCAGACTCCGAGACCTTGAAACCGCTGTTCGCAGTGCCGATGAACCCCTGGACCAAGGAGCGCGATCACAGCGCGATATTCGAGACATTCGCAGAGTACAAGTGTCGTCTCCAGCGAGGCGAAGATCCAACAACGGTCAGAAATGGAATGTACCTGATCAAACGCGATTCCCTCCGCAAGTCGATCAAGAACCGCTGGGGAGAGGACATCGACGTTGAAGTCCTGACCACCCAAGAAGCGGCCAAGGAGGCCATATGCCAGATACATGGCGATCTTGGACACCTAGGGACCAAGAACACGCTGGCAGCGATGCGAACGAGAGTCAGCGTCCCTTATGCACAAGAATTAGTTGAACATACGCTGCGCACCTGCGACCCATGTCAATTCGCGCAAAGAGAACTGGCTGCCACCCAACCTCTCCATCCCATTCCGCGAGTTGACGCAGGAGATGCGTGGGCCTTCGACTTTGTAGGACCCCTACCCAAGACGCTCAAGGGAAATCGGTACTTGCTCACCGCAATGGACCTCGGAACCGACTGGACGATCGCGTTCGTGATCCCACAGCGCTCTGGTGATGCCGTCGCAAAACTGCTCCAGTACATCGTCTTCTCCTACAGAAAGCCATTGAGCATTCTCACAGACAATGGAGAAGAGTTCATGGCTTACCAGTTACAAGCCATACTGCAACGCTTTGGGATTCAGCATTGCCACACCAGCCCCTATCATCCACAGACCAACGGAAGGCTGGAGAAATTTAACAATATCCTGACCCAGATGCTGGCAAGGATGACGGTGCCTCAGAGACAAGACCGTTGGGATGAGTGCCTCCCTGATGCTGTGCTCGCCCATTGGGCCCACACCAGCTCATCTACAGGTGTGTCACCGTTCTTCCTGATGTATGGAAGAGAAGCCCGCTTACCTAGCGAAAGGATCGCCGACGCCACACGAGATCTTACGGACACAGAAATTGCCGTCTTGCGGCACAGGCGTCTGGAACGCGTACAGGATCTGGCTCACATTCAGAGAGAAGCGAACCAACGAGCAGAAGCCCGGATGGCGAAAGAGGCCGACTCACGCGAAGACTCCTACCACGAAAGAGGTCTCGGTCCTGGAGATCTGGTGAAGAGGAGGCATGCGGCGAGTACAAAGCTCCACCCATGATGGGATGGCCCTTTCCGCATTCGGGATGTCACTAATAGAAATACTTATCAGCTTGAAACAAGGAATGGTTATGTACTCAAGCATCTGTACAATGGGGAGCGTCTTCAACGCTACTTCCCCTCTGATTCTCAAGGTTCCCTCTGGTTTGCAAGCCCAGGTCTCCATCGAAAGGACGCAATGACACGACAGCAAAAGGAGAACAAAGTGAGAGTTTCGGAAAATTCCGAGCCACCTGTGTCCGTCCTGAATTGATTACTGTACAATTCATTTTATTTTACGTTTTCAATTGTGACAGAGTCACAAGAGCTGACATGGGGGTGGTGTTGTGAACACAATGTGTCAGCATATTTCTGTGACAATCCCGTGATTATATGTCCCAGATGGTCTCAAATATTATAAGGAAAGTCCTAGATACTTATTATTGTACAAGTAGGACAGACGCGTAAGCGCAACGTGCAAGCACAATATCTTGTAGTATTTAGACCCCATGAAATCGATGTAAAGAGGGCAGAGACTCTCTCCTTCATCTCATCCTTGTATCCTTCGGGAAACGCCAGTAACGGACGAGGTGAACGGATTCACAAACACGTCATCTTTTCTGCACATCTCGTATGTCCCGGGCGGGCCGGGCCCATCCTCGATGATTTTTCTTCCCACTGCAAAGGCAAACTTGACTAGCGGAGATATGGGCTAAGCCTTGGATTGCTGCAGAAGTGCTGTAGCTGAAGTATTGCTACACTTCCGGCAAGCGACCCGAAACCCCGAAACCGACAGTTCTGTCGCGGCGGACTCAACAGACACAAGAGAATGCTCCAAGAACGAGGTATGTAATATCCGGCGATAAGCGATCATCATGGCGTCTTTATCACAATCCCCTGTCTTCCAGTAGCTTCGGATTCTTGTTGAATGCCGTCCTTGGGGTGGTTTTGATCCCAATGACCTCGAAAGTGCCAACGATGTCCGTAAGTGCACATTGGTCTCGTCTGGTCCTCAACGCTACTTGTGGACCATCTGATTGGGGCGCTTTGTGGACCATCGCATGCGCCACGTTGTGATTCACCGTCCTCTTTGCAATGGAGTCGAATATCTCTCCGCAAGGGTCAACTACTCCCGATTCAATTGTCCTTTGTGCAACTAGTACCGATGCTGCGTTTCATAAAGATTACTCGAAACCGAACGCCGTCCGCACTACTGTTGGCCTACGTCTACGGTGCTGTAGTTGTGGAGCGGTGGGGTCAAGACCGGGAAGACGTCTCAAACCAAGGACGGAGACCAGATCCTGGCGACTAAATATTCCTGAGCTTATATCCCGGTGACCTTTTTGAGCCTAGCACGACCAACGTGGGGCTTTCGAAGCCGGCGATCTGGTCTCGAAAAATCCAACGCCATGAGTTTCATTGTCCATTGTCCTGTGTCGGGAAAACAACCCTGCTTCTCGAGAATCTCAAGAAGTAGTCAGGGGGAACTCCTCCCAGTCGGTTAGCGGACGGATCAATGGCCTATCCAGATAATTATTTATGGTGGCCGTGACGCGTGACGCGTGACGTTTGACACGTTTCGGACGGCTTCGGCTTATCCTTGCATTGCATCCCACCCCGGCGGGCTTTTGGAATACACAATTCGACTTAGGAGGACGGGCGAGTTCCGGTGTACTCTCCGATCTTCTCTCTGCCGGTCTTCTCTCTGATGCGGAAAATCCCTACTAGTTGTGCATCGTATGGGCGGTTCCGTTGCCAGCAAGGAGAGATGCTTGCAAAGTTACAACTAGTGTCGTATCCACTTTTACTGGTCCCGGAAAAGACTCATGACCTAAGCCGGTGACTGTAGTGGTGTTCCTCTCATGATTGACGATTTTTCGTGCCGATTTGAAGGGTTCTTCTGCGTCACACTTCGCCGCTCTCGTGGGGCGTTCGTATCTCGGCCTACGGTTTCCTTTCGCTTGTCCTCCTATCTGTGTTACCAGTAATTATGAGAGCTCGTGTCGGTTGACTAGATTGTAGGCCAGGGGACCTGTCAAAGTTTTGAACTTTCAAGTAAATCTTCACGACCTGTCCTTGCATCAAGCGCCCAATTCGCGAAGTTGGTCGCCTGACCTTTACACCGGTGAGACGACTTAGTGAGTAGCCGGGGCTTGAGGCAAATTTGCTTCGCCAAGAAGCATGAGGAGCGCCCTCAGTGGGGAGGTCGTGAGGCCGATCCTATCTGATTCCGGGATTTATGGTAAGAAACACACGGTGCGCTGGCACGCGGCGGGGCATGCACGGGGTAATTGATACTCCGTGATAGTTACATCGTCGTCGGTGACATTCGCGGCCCGTCCCTGTGATGATGTGTCACTGAACCAGAAAACTTCCGACTCCATGCGCTGCGCCGAAGAGCAAAAATATGGAGACGAGAGCGAGGAGCGCGTGGCTTACTGATAGACGAGAGCGCTTCTGGAGCGAACTTGATGTCCGCCAATCACCCCATCTTTCTTTCACCGCTGTTCGCGTCGACACTGGAGATTTACCAGGCGAACGAGACGCAGGCCATCGGTCGCCTCCGGCGTTACGGGGAAGGATACCATGCATTGATATCTACCAGGCGATGTTTGGAAAGAAATCTACTGCAATGTGCTACCGTACCCATAACATAGTAAGAACATACAGGCTGAACTGAGTAGTATTAGGCTATGTAACCTTTAATTATGTCAACGATTTCTCGGATGTGCAGACCAAAAAGCGTCGGATGTAACATCCGGGTTCCAACAGTTTGGGCCTGCAGATTTCAAAGAATTCGCTTTGGCGACACCTTTTACAGGGTGACCGCCCTCACTCCCATGACCCTTCACGACATACCCTGCCCGCCACCTTTGCCCAATTGCAGATATAGCATAGAGTCGTTCTGTGTTGATTACTTGGCCCGATTTCATCCAAGTGTTCAATAAGTTGATTGATGGCAACTTCCCGTCCTAAGCCCAGGTGAAAGTCGCATGAGGGCTTGACCTCAAGAAGTAAGAATAATTTCCCCTGATACTCGATAAGAAAAGTAACGATGGAATATTCAGTTCTTCCAGAGTCTGAAACGACCCATTGTGGACAGGTGCGGTAGCCGCCACCTGGAGGAAACCAATAGTACAAAATCTTGCCATATAGAGGGTAAAACTTTGACCCGATTGTCTCCTGGTCGTCATTCAATTCGGCAGCCTTTTTCAAGATGTATTGGGGGTAGCTGCCACCTACAAAAGGTATTAACTATATGAAGTGAGAGAGTGCGGTACGTACCTAGAAAAAGGGATGATTCTTCTTGGATATTATAAACAGAGAGAGAGAGAGGCCGTCCTCGAGCTGCTTCCCAGCAAAAACGAGTGCTATTAAATGTCGTCGATGCAACGAAGGTCATGATGAGATGACCATATACATACATTGTTGATTGATGGGAATCCTATAATATAATAAGTGACAGCGGTTTTCGACCAGGCAATCTCGAAAAGCCTACCCTTCCTTTCCTTCGATCCTAACCGTAAGGTCATTGGTAGTTTCAGAGGACTTGACCTCCGGAGCAGTCGTCTTTCCGTCCGACGTCTCTACAAAGATCTGCATGATGGTGGAAAGCTGTTGCCGCGACTCAGGCTTTTCTAGGGAACGGGATATGGGGCTTATACCGATTTCGATAACGTCAAGGCAAAACAAGAGAAAACAACCGCATTACGGCACATGGACACAACGAATCAGCATCGACATCGACACTAAGAACGACCTGCACGTGAGGTGAGGCATGTCGCTTACGATGCGAATCCTGCAGCGCTCGGCATTCTGTCTTACAGACTACGAATAACAAGCGGAGAACTGCCCCGCTTCACCACCGAACAGCTCCAGACCACACGCCCTGAATGGAGGCTCCTGGTGTCGCGTGTCAGGTGCTCCCCCAAGAAGCGGCTCTCCTGTCGACAATGGGAAGGTAGCGGCCGCACCTACTTCGGTCACAGGAGGTGCTTCGGATAGCAAGGAGTGAGTAGACTATAGGGCCCAATGTCCCTCACAGACGAAATTGGTAGAGTTGGCAGAGAGTTGTCGTCATAGGGATGAGTCGTCCCAGGAGGACCGCATGTATCGAAAAGGGAGAGGGAACGGCGAGTGTGGGTGAGAAGGTGACGCCGTATCTGAGATCGCTGCGGATTCATTGGCAGACCGCGGAAGGTGGCTATCTTGATATGAATCCGACAGTGAACACGTGCTGACGGGGTCCGGGAAATCAGGTCCAGTGTCAGAACCAGTGGTTAGAGAGCCCACAGAAAGCGGACTAGACGGACTAGAGCGAAGAAAGGAATCATCGTGCGATTGTGTGACTTGGCTCAGGCACTAGTGGAGGACTGTGAAGTGGTGGGAGAGGTAGTGGGTGGAGAAAACTGTGGGTACTGGTCCGGGTGTTGGTGCGTCAGAATTAATTTCTGGAGCGCTGAACTGCCGGGTTCAGTGCGTAGGGTTTACAATGAACGAAAGGTGTAAGAGTGGCCGAAAGTATGCCATGCTGACTGTGAAGAACATAGTGACATGTCTTGCAGTATACCATGACCTCCCCTCCTGCCTCGAGTTTCCCGGTCGCACCGCTAGGTGATGGGGATCTCTGGGAAACGGTCAAAGTCGATCCCCCGGAAGAGTTCAAGTTACTCGTTGCTTCATGTCTTTGCCTCCTCTCTCATCTTTGTTTTTTGTTGGGTACATTTATCTTCCGGGGCACGTACACATTCTCCTCTCCTCTTACGTGATTCTCAGTGACACCTGAACAAGGAACTCGTTTACGACTTCATGGCAAAGGCCACCACAAACAGATCGAGCATCTCATCTAAAAATCCCCAATGCCAGAACCAGAGGAAAAATCCAGGTATGCACGCGTGGTGCCCTACTGTAATCGTCCCCCTGGTTTGGCTTACTAGTATTTTGTGATGGATAGACTGCTCGCGACGCTCGAGGAGATGCAGCGTGCAAATTAGGAATACTCCGCGACGGTCGCTTGAGTCAGTACGTATTTATCCCTACCTGCACTCCGCTTTCCACCCCACCTCCACTTCGATGAACGGTCCAGAACGGACGCCACTACGCACAGATTAACAAGGCTTTGTGTGGCATCCTAAGTGACAGTGAGTATGCCGCAGAAGCGCCCGGATGAAACTAAACCAAACGAACCGAAAATGGGTGGCAGGTAGTACTGTAGCGAGTTTCGATCGGCACATGGCCCGACCAGCACCTTCCGAGTATTACCAGCGCTAGCAGCGCAGCGCATGTCTGAAGGACATTACGGCAACCCCTCTGAGCGCATATAGGCTTGGGTCACGCTCGACGTCAGACCCTGCGCGCGGTTCGGCTGGCTGGGGCGGATGCGTTATATGACCCAGAGATCTTGCACCGCAAGGGCGCTGGTGTGCTCTGTGCTGCAATTTTGCGACGCACGCGTGTCGCAAGAGCACAATGGTTGGCGGGCCACTCAAGTAAACGCCAAACAAATGACCAATGTATGTCAGGGCGCGCCATATGTCACCAAGGTTTTTTCCGCTACTTTTCTTCTATTTTACGAGCCAACCAGATTATTCGGCATATGGGAACGATGGAGCAAACAACGACACTGCCTGCACAAGCCACTGATGATGGGCATCCGTCAGACGTTGGCACGATAGAGAAGAGTGAATGGACTGACTGGACTGGACTGGGCTACGTTCGTTCCACGCTAGTGCTATGGCTGTGAAAGACTTGCTTTGCCTTACCGCCACCCAACTAGTGGTATCTTATGGAGATTGTTTGGGAAGCCACCTTTGTACGCACATCATATGTTGTCTGCTCGAGCTACTGTGCTGTGTTTGACATTTCTGATGGCTGTAGGCTCCACCTAGGTGAAGCTCGTGGAGCCTACGCAGCCCGGACATCAAGGGACCCCTGACAACAATTTAGGAGACACATGCCCGGGCCCAAGCACCGCCTCCACATACCCTCGATGGGGATGATGGCGACAGGTACTGCAACGGGGGACACTCCGCTGCCGTTGCCAGCTCCATGCACCCTCAACGAAGATGACGACAGCGCCTGTCACGCAGTAGGGAGCACTTCGCCGTGGCCGCACTTCGCCGTGCATGCCCCAACGACGACGAGACCGCGACGAGTAGGGTGCCGCCGCCGCCGCGCCATGCGTGCCTACAGCGACGACTACGGTAGCCGGGTGTCGGGACTACCCGCCAACGCGGTCCCCTGTGGCGCGCCCGACGATGACGAAGATACGGGCTGCGACGGATGGCACTCCGCACGGGTGCCGGTCCCGCGCACACCCCCTACGACAGCAACGAAGAGGACAGCGACCCCGCTGCAGCCGCTCCGAACTGTGTGGCCCAATGACGATTGTTTGTAGCATATCTAGAATAGTAGTATTACTGTATTGTACTTCAATAAATGTTCTTATTCACAGATGACTGGGCGTCCGTGCATAGATATGGTATTTCATTGTCATTTATTTTTTTGAAAAATAAACATACGTGAGAGCAACATACCATTAAAAGGAAGGTGGATGACCCCTTGCTTCGTAGTCTGGAGATTGCTGGACATTAAATTTTGTGCTGTCGTAGGACCACTTGTACACATACTATTTTGTCTGCTTGTCGATCTACGGCGCTGTTCTACCCCACATATGAATACATAGTAAGAATATATGGGCTGAGCTAAGTATTAGACCATGTAACCTTTAATCGTGTCAGCGATTTTCTGGAGCGCGGACCAAGAAGCGTCGGATGTAATATCCGGGTTCCAACAGTTTGGGCGGCAGAGTTCAAAAAATTCACTTCGGCGACACCCTTCACGGGGTGACCGCACTCACTCCCATTGCCCTTCGTGACATACCCTGCCCGCCACCTTTTCCCAATTGCGGATATAGCGTAGAGTCGTTCTGCATGTTCATTAGTTGGGCCGACTTCATCAAAGAGTTCAAGAATTTGATAGATGGCGCCTTCCCGTCCTGAGACCCGGCGAAAGTCACAGGGGGGCTTGACCTCGAGAAGTAAGAAGGGCCGCTGCTTGTACTCTATAACAAGAGTGACAATGAAATCTTCATCACTTGTGGAATCCGGCATCCAATAGGGACAAATATCATAGTCATTAGCTGGAGGAAACCAGTGGTGCAAGATATTGTCGTATAGAGGGAAAAAACTTTGACCCGACTGTCTCCTGGTCGTTGTCCAATCTGGCGGCCGCTTTCAAGATGTACTGGGGGTAGCTGCTACCTAAAAAATTATCAACTACATGAGGTAAGGGTAGAGTGTGGTACGTACCCAGATAAAGGATTGATTCCTTTTAGATATTATGATCAGAGAGAGAGCGGCCGTCCTCGAGCTGTTTCCCAGCAAAAACAAGTGCTATTAAATGTGGTCAAAGCCACGAAGGTCATGAGATGATCACAAACATACGTTGTTAATTGATGGGAATCCTATAATATAATAAGTAATAACGGTTTTCGAACAGGCAATCTCGAGAGTCTATCCTTTCTTTTCTTCAATCTTAACCCTGAGGTCATTAGTAGTTTCAGAAGACTCAACCTCCAAAGTAATCGTCCTTTCATCCGAAGTCTCCACAAAGATCTGCATTGGGATGATGGCGGAAAGTTGTTGTCGCGACTCAAGCTTTTCTGGGACGAGAGAGGGCTGAGAGGGCTTATAGGAGAGACAGAATAGGAGAGACTCCGATAACGCCAAGACAAAACAGCAAGTGATTTATACATTACAAACCCACATGCACACATCAGCATCGACACTAAGAACGCCGCACGTTGTAAGGTGAGCCATATCGCTTACGATGCGAATCCACTTATTCCCTATCTTCCGAAGCGCTCGGCATTCTGTCATGTAAGACTACGAATAGCAAGCGGAGGGCTCCCTCGCTTCGCCGCTGAACAGCTCCAGACCACACGCCCGCGTCCATCGGTCATGAATGGAGGCTCCTGGTGCCGCGTCTCGGTTGCTCCCCCAGGAAGCTCTCTTGCTGACGACGGGACGCTAGCGGTCGCACCAACTTCGGCCAAAGGAGGTGCTTCGGATAGCGAGGACTGAACAGACTCGGATTCTCCGATGTCCCTCAGAGATGAATCTGGTAGAGTTGGCAAAGGGCTGTCGTCGTAGGGACGAGCCGTCCCAGGAGGGCCGCACGCATCGAAAAGGGGGAGAGGGAATGGCGAGGACGAGCGAGGAGGTGGCGCCGTATCTGAGATCGCTGCGGATTCATCGGGAGGCTGCGGAAGGCGACTATCTTGATATGAATCCGGCAGTGAGCAAGTGCTGACAGGGCCCGGAACATCAGGCTCCGTATCAGAATCGGCGGTTAGAGAGGGTAAGAAGCCCACAGTAAGTGGACTAGACGGAATAGGGCGAAGGATAGGATCATCGTGCAATTGTGTGTCGTGCAAAGTTGGAATGTGACTTGGCTCGGGCACTAGTGGAGGGTCGTGAAGTGGTGTAGAGAGAGAGGTGGTGGAAGGAGAAGAGAAAACTGTGGGTACTGGTTCAGGTGTTGGTGCGTCAGGATTAAGTTCTGGAGCGCTGATCTGGCGGTTTCAGTGCATAGGCTTGTCAGCGTTTACAATGGAAGAAAGGTGTAAGAGTGGCCGAACGCATACCATGCTAGGTACTGTGAAGAACATAGTGACATCACTTTCGGAATCACTATCGCGGTGCTCCAACTCCGCATCTTCGTCGAATGCTGGATCATCAGGTAACCCCACCTCTGAGGGCTCACGGGAGGCAAATATGGCACGGATGTTGCGGATGTACTCATAGAGTGAACGATTCACGGCCGCACTATTGAAAATTCCACGCATGCGGACCCGCTGCTGCTGCTGCTGATTGATAGGCGTCCGGTCAAAGCCCGAAGCAGACGTACTGGCATATGAAAGTCGACCCCTTTGTTGAAAATATAGGGTGTACCGTCTTCGTTTTGATGTTGGTACATGCAGTCGCGGCCAAAGGGGCAATAGCGGGAATCGGGTTTCGACGCGGTAAAGTATCTGTTACCGATCGTCAAAGCGAGTAGGCGGGTATAGTAAAGAAGACTGACCTGCAAGGAATCCGTTGGAGACTTGCTTTGTATCGCTCTAAGGCGGCTGTCTTTCCGGGGTGACCACTGGGGTAGAAGTGACTGGAGGGTATGACAAATTTGGACAGAGTGCGGCAGTAAGGACATTTCTTGTGCAAACGGGAAAAAGTGACGTCCTCGCTGCTACTTTCCTGCCCACGCCAATTCCGAATGCACTACAAGGATATGGGTTAGAGCAGGAAATGTTGCGACCGTGCGAGTAACGTCATACGTCAATGCAGAATACGTGGCTACAATCAGCTGGAGGGTGGATCAATCATCAGCTCTAAATAAAAACGTGAATGGAGTCCGTACCAAGCAGGCCAAATGTGACGGGCTCCTCCATACAAATTGCACAGATCAGAGAGTCGTCAGGAGCGGTGGTTAGGTCGGCGGGGAGGACGTGTCTGAACCAACACTTTTCACCCCTTTTGCAATAACCTGAAGGTATCGAGTTGGCGGAAGGAGACGGCAGACGATACGCGGCCGCATACCAGCTGCGAAATACCTGCACGTCTTGTTCTTGTCAAAAGGAGTGATACTCTCGTGTTCGCCGTGCTGGAATTTGCACTTGTTGCCGGCAAAACAACCCCTCTGGGTGTTATAATACCTACAAATCCCCCTCGATTTTGAAGTTACGGGCCGTTCCATGGCAGTTCAAGTCATAGTCGTCGTGGTTGGGGACAAGTGCCGCTACGGAACAAGCGCCCGCAGCTGTCGCGATGAGATCAGAACTCCGCACTTCGCCTACCCTTGCTTACCTCCGACTCATGTCCCTCGAGTCGACAACAACTATAAAAGCAAAACTCGCTGCGGGGCTTGGCCCAAAGGCACCCAGATATTGGTCTTTATTGCAGTCGTTCCTGGCTGCAACCATCTCCAGAACAGAATTCGACGAACAGATTCGCGAGTGCGTGGACACCTCTCCTCTTGGTACTAAATAATCTCCAAACACGCACGATGTACGGGCACGCTAACCACCAGCCATAGTTCAGCTTCATAATGCTCTTATCATCTCTATCTTTGACCCTTCCACCCATTTGGTAGCAGCTCTTACTCCACCGCCCGATCCCCCGAAAGGCCCTCCTCGCAAACGCCGGCGGCTCTTGCCCTATCAGGGACCGGATCCAGACGAACCCCTAACTCTGAAGTCAACTAGGCTTAAACGATGGGTAGTCGGTATTGGACGTCGCGAACGAGACCGTATCCGGAATATCAAGCCCGTTGCTCTGTCCGCGAAGCGATCGCCCCGGCCTGAAGTCGATGAGATTGCCAACGAACGTGGAGTGCAATTACTACCAGAGCGTGGGGGTATGTGCCTTTCGTGATCCATGAAATATCTCCTCTCATGTTAACTACCTAGAGCTTCCCGGGAGCCGACCCGCGATCCATTTGACGTCGTCTGAGCGGGGCTTCACTCTACAACACATCACCGACAGGCTCAATCTCATCTGCGCTCAACATAATCTTGGCCCGCCGTCCAAGAGCGTGGCATCTCTTATGTCCTTAGCATTTGAGGTGCGAACTTGATATGATATGCTCGCACTCTCGATTTGTCTAACTGTGAGCAGGCCAAACTCAAGTCTCTTATCATGCAAGCTCTCGCCATGACCACAGCCTCTCATTCCATTTCATCTATCCATCCCTCCGCACCACATTCATCAGGCCATCAACTTTCTGCGTCTGCATTCGATACCCTGTTTACAATATCTCCCTCTGTCCTTCCCAACCGGTCCGCCACCGCAACACGCTTGGCCCTTGGAGAGAACGAGTCTCGTGAGGACCATATTATTGCAAACGAAAACCGTGAGCCTAGCGACCCACGGTGGCAAATGCTTGCTCTGCTGCGGGAGCGTAGTTCGGTGAACGAAGTTGCTAGCGCTCGAAAATAGAATATCATGTACATTCACGTCTTAGTGCCTCTCTTCCCGCTATATATCACTCTGATAACGATCCACGGCACTGATATTATGGGTACAGAAATCTGGTGATACTGGCGACCTTTGCATCAGATCCATCGTGGGTATTGTTTTGATGCGGCTACCCGAACTTCCGAGTCCAACCTGAAGCAAGGCACAGAACGGCGACTGACAGTCTGCTTCAGACTGTAGTGGATCGAGACAGTGCTCGAGCCGAGTCTCATACTGGTCGCAGCTCACAGTACTCAGTATTCCTGCCAGTGCTGCCAGTGCGACTTCGCCACACTTCAGACCTGATATCGATCGTCTGATCGTGTGTGTGTTATGACTGCCCAACAACCGTTGCTTGTCTTTCGCTGGGGTATCATCTCCACGGGTGAGATTTCAAAAGCGTTTGTAAAGGTAAGCGAACATGTTCTGGAACACGGTCGGCGAACGTCAGTCCTTACAGTTATCGCGTTCCCTTGCACAGGATATTCTGCTGGATCCCAAGACGTAGGGCTTCATAGAGCTTAATGCGAATTTGTGATGGCTATACGTTCTTCACAGACGAGGAGTCCAAGATGTCGTCCACAAAATTGCAGCTGTTGGCTCGCGCAATATCGAAAGCGCAATATCGTTCGTAGGCAAGTTAATCGACGCCGATGAACGTACAAAGGTTTACGGCAATTACTCCGGGGTTTATAATGATCCCGTATGTGGTATCAGGTTGCTTGAAGATCTACTGTAATTGAATGCCATGTGGCCCGCTGCAGGACGTTGACGTCGTGTACATTGGTCCGTTGAGTCCATGAATCCATTTTATGATTATACCATGATTTCCCAATGTGCTGCGATCACCATGCAGGTACCCCCCATACCTTCCACTACCAGAACGCCGTAGATGCAATCAAAGCTGGAAAGCATATCCTCGTGGAAAAACCGGCAACGACCAGCGCGGATGAGTTCCGCTCGTTGGTCGATCTCGCGGCGAAGCATGGGGTCTTTCTAATGGAGGCTATGTGGACTCGATTCCAACCTATTGCGCTGGCCGTCAAACGCGTCATCGACGAAGGCCGCATCGGTGCGCCTGTCCTCGTCCATGCGGATCTTTCGGGCGATTTCGACATAGAAAGTGGGCACCCTTCGGCCATCTGGATCAGCTCGACTTTGCATCCTCAAGTTTGTTTATACAGACCTGCCATTAACACACCGCATCCTCGATCCAAACCTCGGCGGCGGTGCAATCTTGGATTTGTAAGTCGCTTCGTGACCTGTGCTCGCTGTTGTCCCTCAATCAGCGGTCGTTCAGAGGACCCTACCCCCTTGTTTGGGTATGTCAAGATTGCTGGCGAATGGATCCTTGTTCAACGTTAGATCGTGTAGGCCATCATAGCACTCTACGAACACCCTGCAAATAGAAGGCTCAAACCCACGGTCTCTAGCTCCATGATCAAGACCCCACTCACCGGTGTGGACCGCAGCACCTGCTTCACGCTCAATTTCCCTGAGCTTGCTGCTCAGGCGCAACTCTCGTGCAATATAAACGTGCCTTCACAGAGCATTAGCGCAACGCTCCGCTTCCGCAACGGAAATATCCTGATCCCGGAGCCACTGTACCGTCCAAAATGGTTTACCGTGCAGTACTTTGACAGGCCGGGTAGTGGCAAGGTGCAGCGTGAGGAAACCACCCATTTTGAAGTTCTCGGAGGCGGATGGCACTTCCAAGCAGACGAGGTTGCCCGTTGCGTACGCGATGGGAAACTGGAAAGCTCGGTATGGGAACATGATAAGACGTTATTGGGGATGGAAATATTCGACGAGGTGAATGCTCGTGTGCATTATGACATCACTCCAGCTTTTCTCACTGTCGCCAACAGGTCCGCCGCCAGGGTGGGTATAGGCTCCCCGAAGAGGCTATATAAATTGGAGGGGGGGGGTTGAAGCGAATTATACGACCCGAAAAAATTGATCGTTTACAATCTCTCGCCTGTACACATATATTTCCGACGTCAGTTGGCAGAACATTGATGCATATTC
This sequence comes from Lactarius hatsudake, assembly GCA_024734325.1. Classification (NCBI taxonomy): domain Eukaryota; kingdom Fungi; phylum Basidiomycota; class Agaricomycetes; order Russulales; family Russulaceae; genus Lactarius; species Lactarius hatsudake. Next base: position 457,128 of record JANSJP010000007.1, read on the forward strand.
AACAAATGACAATTAAAAGTACAAGTAGAGCAAACTTAGTCCATTGCACTCACGACCAGTAAGCACCTCGTCTAGCTCTCAAGGTCTAGAGATAAAATTCGGGCTTGCGGGAATTGATCCCATACTCCGAGAGTGCGGCACTCAAGTCCTCCATCGTGAGGGTTGTTCGGGTTTTGTCCTATGGGCACGATAGGGGAATCAACAAACGAACCGTGTGTGTGTTCAAAGCACAGGGAAAGCGACGCGGCGGACGCCAGGGGCATGATACTAGGGAACATTGAACACCCACCCTCGAGGTCCCAGGTCCCTGATTAGCGCGGGAACGCCCACCAGTAGCGTTAGTCCTAATCCGAGCATGCTGATATGCATCTGCAGCGATGTCGGAGACGAATTTCTGCGCAGCTAGCGCGAGAAGACGCTTTCTGCAAGTTCGCGCCAACATCGGGACATGTTTATGTGAGTGTGTAAGGTGGCATGAAACTCACAGGCGAGCGTCCTGGCAATCGAAACCAACACGTTGAAGGTAATAATCCGTGACTTCATCCGGGATCTTTACTCATAAGTCGGTGAGAGCACTTCATACGCTCCAAAATAGCCACGTACCAACGGTTCGTAGTCATCGAGCATGAGCAGAAAGTCGACCAAAGACCTATCTTTGCGCGTCTCTGCGGTGGGAAGGCGGGTTTGGGGCTGTGTCCTGGCGGCCTCGCTCGAGGTCGACGCCTGAGGCAAAATCTGTGGTTGCTGGCCTGCGGCAAGAGGGTAGGCGACGAATTGCGGAGTTGCTGCCGACGACTGTCCCTGCTGGGAGGATGTGGGCTGAGGAGTACCTGACGTTGGAGTGGACATGATGCAACTATGTAGCGTATTGTGCTCAAGTTGGTACGCGGAATGGTCGTGGTGAGAAGCAAGCACGTGATCTTGGGATGGTTTGGTTTGGTTCAATTTTCAGTGTTGTTCGCTCTTGTTTTATGGCCACGATGTCGATTGGTAAGTCTTGTTCATACCTGTCCATAAATTCTAAGGATGTTTGAGGCATTTGGCTTTAGTGGGAAAACCTGCCCACACTGCAGAAACTTATCTCAGCTACCTTCGAGCGAGGCCACTTTGGTGGTTGAGCTCGCTTTATCTGACTCTTTATTTCTAACCTCTCTTCTATCGGTCCGTCTTCGTCTACTGATCTTCCTTCTCACTCAGACATCATCACTTTATTTCGAAACGGAGGGGTGTGTGCGCGCGAGTGTGTGTGGGAATCGCCTCAATTAGTCGTGGTTGCTTGTAATTTTACGTAAACTGTCCCTCACTGTAGCACACAAACATCAGATGCCCCAGTTGGGTTTCGAATCCACCACCCAACGTGTCCTAGCTATCCCTGAACTCCTACAAATCATATTCAGCTTTGGAACTCGCGCGTCGAATGCATCAAATGCTCTCGTGTGCCGCAACTGGCGCGAAGTTGCCCTAGACTACGTCTGGGCGGAAGTGGATGATATGTACTACTTGCTACAAATTCTCGCTCCTCTCCCTCGGCGAGGTGGGATAGAGTTTTATGTGAGTTAGTAGGCGCAGTTCTAGACGACAGCCTTGAAAACCTTTCTAGACATTTCGACGCACTCCGACCCCTGAAGATTGGGCGCGCTTTGCCCCCTATGCTCGCCGCGTGCGCACCCTCAAATTTGGCACAGACCTGTTGGCGTCAGGCAGAGCTGTCAACCTCGGAGATAGTGTCTTTCACGACCTCGCGCGATCCCGCACCACCCTTGAGATATTCCCAAATCTGCGACGTCTCTGGTGGGAAACCGAACATATAGCTTTAAGGTCGCAGCACGCGGTTCTCTTCATGCACGACAAAGTAAAGGAATTCGGATTCAGCCTCAACACTGAAGACCCAATGGCATTGGCTACGGATGTTGTCGGACGCATGCCATCCCTCCTCTCTCTCAAATGCTTCGTCGATGATTACAGAGTAGACCACGACCCAATACTCAAGTACCTGTTATCTCATTTACCCGAATTACAGGAGATAACTATACCCAAGCAATCTCTTGGTGGTCAGGTTCTGAAGAGCTTGTCATTGCTACCCGAACTCAGGGTCGTGCAATTCGATAACTTGGGTGGTATAGGGCGCACCCCTACACCGGTGATAGCGGACACGCTAGAGGAAGGCGCCTTCCCCATGCTGGATGACCTTTGTCTTGATTCTACATTGGAAGATATGCGCAATTACCTTACTGGAGGTGCATTCCTCCCGCGGATCAGAAGCCTTTCAGTGGAGAGTGTAATTCCGGAGAGCTCCCTTGCGGTGCAAGAGTTCCTTACCGATGTGACCCGATGCTATCCTTCTTTGGAGACGATCGCTGTCGACGTAATCGTTGGTATCGAAGAGCAAGACGCTTGCGAATTGTTGATGCCGGCACACCTTCATCCAATCCTTTCACTCAAGCAACTTATTCGTCTCGAGTTGCGTCACAACTTACCCCTCCAGATCTCCGAGGCCGATTTAGCGGAGTTTGGTGCGGCGCTCCCAGCCATCGAATTTCTCGTCCTGAACCCAGAACCATTACTGCTCTCGAAACCTTGTCTTACAATTCACTCACTACCGACCATCGGCCAGAACTTTCCTAATCTATTTCATCTCGAGATTTACTTGGATGCCGAGGGTGTCGAGATGCAGCAGCCGCCGCCACCGCCACCCGCGAATATGCGGGTATTCCCCCATTTGCGAGCACTCAATGTAGGGGTTTCCCCCCTTGGACCCGACCAGGTACCGGTCGCCTTGTTCTTGTCCTATCTTCTCTCGGACAATGAGAGGGTGGACATTCGGTCGGGAAGCTCGTGGGACCCAGAGCTATTTGAAAGTTCGGCCGAGTACGGAACGAAGTTACAGGAACGATGTCAAAGATGGGAAGAGGTCGCGAAGACCTTGCCACTTCTTTTGCAGCTGCGCAAAGAGGAGAAGGCACACCGGAGGGACATCGAGAAGGAGGTCGAGGATTTGCGGATGCGGAACGAGATACTGATGGGGAACATCTCCATGAAGAACTTGAACGCCAAACCTGCGTCACTCACGTATGACAAAGGGTGCATCGTTTGCTGATCTGTTGACAGGCTGGTTGCCGTACATTTTTCTATACACACAGAGGATCTATCGCCTATTTGATCATTTATATGTGGACTGTAATTTCATGACTGTGTACATTCAAAACCGTTTCGAGAACGTCTACGGAACATCGCATGATTCGCATTGGTCTCGTGCCCTTTAGATCCACACTGCAGGAATGACGCCAAGGCACACCAATACTGGCAGACATAACGCGGACGTCAGGGCCGAGCGCTGGGCGCCGAGGCTAAGACCCCATGCAATGGTGACCAAATGTACAAAGTTACAGTAGTATTCGCATGCTGCCGTGAAGGAAAGTAGAAGATATAGAAAGATCTGATTGTGACGCACTCAGGGCTCTCCCAAACTTTATGCAAGTTATTGCGCCATCCTGGTATACTCTAACTACCAACGCGGAGACGGAGACTGTGCGCACCTTGACAGCAGCCGGCATAGATATTTGGACCTCGGAACTGCAGTGGATTTTCCTTTTTCCTTGGAAACAATCCCCCCACAACCTACCGTCAACACCCAAGCTCTTTTTTCCCTTGTCATTACTACTCTACCTCCAACACTAAATTCTCATCAGCTGTCCTTCGTTCCATCTAAGCGCCCAAGCGCCCTCAACCTCCTTGTTCGGTCGCAGTCCCAAAAGTCGCGTCCGGAGTATGAGTGCCGCTCCTTTACCGTCAACGACTTCTACTCCTGCAGATTCTCGCAAGGGGAAGCCTGGCCTCTCGTGTGCAGAATGTAGAAGGTTTGTCGTTTATGCCTGTCCTGGATATTGGCATAAGCTCACTATAGATCTCACAATCAACTCATTGCCGGATCCCCAGATCAAAGCTCAAGTGCGACAGGTGTGTGTCCTTGGGTGGTCCCAAATGTCGATTCTCATCTAGGTCCCGATAAAGAACCTTCCCTTGTCAGTCGTGCATCAGGAGAGGTTGCGCCGCCATCTGTCCAGATGGTCAGTAATTATTCTTTGCTGAGACTGGCTATCCTAACCTCCCTGTGAAGGAACCCTGGCTGCCACGAAGGGAAACAAGTAAGGCATATGCCCAACCCTTGCGCTTTGACATTCTTATAGCATTGCACGCCGTCTTATAGAGTTTTAATGGCCCATGCCCAGAGGCTCACCGAACAAGTCAAAACCATGTCTGCCAGGATAAAGCAGCTTGAGACTGCACTTGCTCATGCCCAGAATGGGTCTCTACCTCTTCCCGCTTTTGGGGATGATTCTCTTTCACAGGACTCGTTACAAGATAGTGAATCGAGCAAAGTGAAGTATGAAGGTGACATGGAGAGCGTGTCTAAGAGTTTGGGCTCTCTGGCTATCGACTGCGAAGGAAAGGCCCAATATTATGGTGAGACAGCGGGCGCAGAGGTGCAATTTCTTTCTCTTGGTGTGCTTACATACCGCTGATACTTTGCTGGCGGAAATCATAGTTTCTACAAAATCTCATGCCAGTAATTTACTTCTCTCTTGGTACCACCGGGACACTCTTGACAGTCGTTGATATAGGAGGTGGAAACAAATGATTTAAGCACCATCCATGGACCAGATTACTTGGGATTACCTTACGGAATTTTGGAGCTTGTTCACGCCTTTCCACTTGGGCTCCGCGATCGTGCGCACATGATAGCGGACTTCGTAGAGTACATCCCGTTTCGTGAACGAGCAAATGAACTAGCCGACTTGTACTATTGCAATGCAGCCTGGTTGTGAGTCTTTAATTCGAGTCAGCGCTGGTGCCTTTGATGACGGGTGGTTGTAGGTTTGACCCCGTGCCTCGTGGTGACTTTGAGCATGCTATCCTAGAGCCACTCTACTCTTCTGCCAACGGCGTGATTTCCTTGCTCAACTTCGAGCCTCATCGACTTTCCGTCTTCTTCATGATTCTCAGCATTGGCGCCCTCTTTGACCCTCACCCAAGCGCAAGAACGATTGCGGAGCAGTATCACGCATTTGCGTGTGCAACCTTCTCTTTGGAGTCTATCGTCAACGGGGCAACGTGTGCCTCGGCTCAGGCCATACTCATGATGTCACACTTCCTCTTTTTGACGGATCGTTCAGGCAACGAACGTAGATGGCTCCTCAATGGGCTCTGTACCAAAGTCGTTCACATGGTAGGCCGCCGGGTCTCACCTTACCTTCTGGTCGAATCTGACAAAACTCTCCGGGGTTTCTCAGATAGGGTTGCGTAAGAGTCTTTGTAATCGTGATGCCACTTCTCTCAGGCTGAACACTCCTCTGAATTCCATTTAGAGCGCGATAGCGCGGGCTGGAATCTCAGTGAGGAGGAAGTCCAGCGACGTCGATCTATCTTTTGGGAGTTCTTCACCTGGGAGTGCTGGTCTGTAAGTACTAGCTAATACCTCTAGGCGCTATGAGTGAAATTCGTGATTGTAGTGTGTTTTGCATGGGCGTCCCCCCACCCTGAACCTTGCACACTCGGACTGTCGGTTCCCACGGGATCTCGACCCATTCCTGTTGCCATCTGGTAATCTGGGACTCGGTTGTGAGCGGTCTCATTTAGGTGCTAACTCTTGATGTTGATTCCTCACCAGTCCATGCATGGAAGTTCCGGTACTCCGCCGTTTGCCTTTCTATATCAGTACAGCGCGCATTTTCCGTGCACCGGGCGAGCTATTCATCATTATTGGAACTAGACAAGCGCATCCGGTCATTCCCATTACCCGCGCATCTTCTTTCTCCCGTGCACGAGACGGGAGGGCGAGATTGGGACGCTGATCCTTCCTGCGCTATGCAACAGTTTTTCCCCGTATGTGAGCGCGAATCTAGTGAGTATACATCGTCATCCGACGGCACTTATTGGCTAACGAAAATGAGCAGACCTCATATACATACACAGATGCTGGTTTGCAGAGGCATTACGCGACTCTCCGGATCCCTTCCAACACGAATATGGCCAATCCGTGGCTGCGGTTTATCGCAGTGCCAATATTTTGATCAACGGATTGAAGAGCCTCACAAGTGCGCATCCTAGGGTAGCTGGTCGCGTCTGGTTCTTTTGGTCTAGTTTCTATACATCATCGGTAAGCGTATACGATATGGCGGGCTTGTCTCTTCACTCACCGGATGTTCAGATTTTACTGGGGGCGATTGTGATCAAGAGTCCTGGCTGCAAGCTTGCTCGCAACGCCTTAACGCTGCTCGATCAATCTGTAGCCGTCTACGAAGAAGGGTCTAGGCCATGTCGCCCAGCAGCAACCGTGGTACGAGTCGGCTCATCACTTCTCACTTCCACTAACCCTCTAACGGAATGCCATTTCTAGCCAATGTTAGAAAAGCTTCGGAAGTCGCGCCCATCATACACACTCCGCTTATTGTGCCACTGTAAACGGGCATCCCGGGACCCTCCTTTCACTCAACTTACCCGACGACATCCACGATCTCTCCGCATTTGGCGGTACAAAGGGTGCCGTCATCAACAAATCACCTTCGAATAGTCCGCACGGAAGCAATGCTCCTTCCCCTGACTCGACCCTTTCAGGGGACATTGCAGCGAATTCGGCACACTCGCAGCATTCTTCACATTCTCCTCATTCTCTCTCACGTCATTCTCCTCTTGCATATTCGAGCGACGGGTCCTCACCTCCTCACCAACCAGATACCCAGGCCATAGCGCAGATCCCGTACGGGTCTCTCCCATCTACGGGTTCTGTACCAGAGGAGGTTCGGCAGTCGCAATTTGGACTGTCGTATTCTGCCTCGCAGGACGCAACCCCAACTCAAAGTGTGCCAGATTTCCGTCCGCCGTCGCTGTTCGTACCACAGGAACAGGCCTTGCTTCCTCTCGAGAACGGATTCGTAACGCCTATAGAGAGTACACAGTTCCCCCCTTCACAAGACGGCGGGCGCCAGCAAGCTCCACTCGTGACCCTGCCAGTAGAAGAAGAAATCCTAGATTTCGATTTTGAGGCGTTGGGGTTGCCCCAAATCTCCCAGCAGTCGATGCAGTATAGTCAATTTCCACAGTTGCAACAATTTCAGGACATCGTCATGGACGAGGGTATGAGTACTCGAGCTCCTCAGATTCCTCAAGACGACGTGTGGTGGAAGTTTGTTGACGATTTGGGAATTCAAAGGATATAGGATCGCGTCACATGTGCGCCTTCGATTTTTTAATTTTCTCTGTTGATTTCTCGCAGCTTTGAGTACAGACCTATCACAGTATTTCTGTCGTTCATCCTCCATTACTTACTTTACGATAATGTGTACTTTTAATGTATCCCACAACGACCACGTGTACACCTTTCTCGTCTGTATTCTATGTCGTGTCCATCGGAAGTAAGCCTTCGGTTTCGACCTTTGCGATAGCTGCCTCGTCTGCCTGGGTCATAGCTTCGAGAAGAGAATCGATATCGGGAGTAGCAACAAAGCGTCTGCCAACCTCGCCGAGCACGCGTAAATTTTTGGTCGCACGATCAACATGAACGGCTTGTTGCAAGAATGACGACTGCGTCGCAGCGGTAACCTATACAGCTCCCGTCAATCCATGTCTCGCCTGAAGAAGGAAGGGGCTTACATCCAGGAGAATACCATTCGCGAGTCGCATCTTGACTGCGCCGCTCTTATAAATCTCGAGCTGTCCAATCACGCCGTCGACGTGCGGTGGTGGTTTGTCCTTATCCACATCTTCGGGTACGGAAGCGGGCGGCTTCGTATCGGCTGAGAACGAGACATGTTTAACCTGGTGCTCGGAGACGTGGCTTTGTTCACCGGGATCGGAGGGCTCTGACGACTTGGAGACGAAAGTAGGAAAAGGTGACGGAAATTGGAAGAAATAGAGCCGTTCTTGTCGCAAGCTTTGATCCTGCCCAAGGTGGAAAAAAAAATCAGTTCTCCATGGGGAATGCAAAACGTGCAGTCGGCTTACTTCGCTGTCTCGTGCGAAATCGTCGATGATATCTTCCATCACTTCTTCCTCTTCGCTTTCACTGAGGTCTAGGGCATTGGCAAAATTGATGTCGCCCACATCATCTAGGAATGACCCCTCCGTAGTTATTGGTCCGTGCTTAGCTTAAAGCGAGACAGAATTATTAGCTTTCTCCTGAGTCAGGAATATATCCAAAAAGAACGCGTGCCTTTCCCCTTGTCCAATGTCAGTTCGTCCTCTTTTTCCACCTTCGCGGCCCTTTTCTTCGACCTATCACGAGCGCTCTCCGACTTCAGGCTCTCCGGAGCCATCCAGTCCATCGTGTGCACGTTTCTCATATCCACGATCTCCACGCCCTCGTCTGGGTCCGAATAGACTTCGGCGTCGTCGTCGACATGGACGCGGGACTCGACGCGTTCCTCCTTCTTGAGCGTGGGAGCGGCCGTTTTCGTGAGATTCGCGCCGAGTGCTGCCGGGTCGGGAGGACCCCGGGGCGCGGTGGGTATCGAAGAGACACGCGGACCGCTGCGCCAGGCGGAAGAACCCGCCAATGATGGCCCCATCGCAAACGGTCCACTTGCTGTCATCTCCGGCGGAGGAGCGCGCGGGGGTGCAGCGGCGCGCCCAGCACCTCTCGACGAGTCGCCGCGCGCACGGCCACGCCCTTGCCCCCGGCCGCCGCCACGCTCAGAAGGGGCACCTGTAGGGGCTGGTGCGGGTGCCGATGGCTCCTTTCGAATTGCTTTGTGTCAACGACAGAACATTATTTTCCGACGGAGGCAGACGCACTGACTTGCTTGACCTCCCTGAATGGTTTCGTCAATCATGAGTAAAGTATGGACCACGAATCGCTCTGGGACGTACGTACTCCTTCTTCCGTCGGATCGGAAGTGTGGGGATAAATTTCATTTTCTGGGTACCTGCTCGGGTCGTATCTGTCGCAGGCATTTTTGCGAGGCTCGCTATAGCCTTTCCTGTATTTGAAGGTCCAGGAGTTCCAGACATTGTGCTCAGTCGTGGTGTGGCTTCGCTTCAAGCCGTGATTCACGCCCAGATTTGACGGTTGGTCCGAGTGTCACGTGCTGTTATACCCAAACGCCGTCTGTTGATTATCGACTTATAGCTATCAAGCTATATCAAGAGCCATGGCGACTGAACCGGAGCACATTCGCGTCACATACAACGAAGTGCACAATATCATCAAAAGGTCGTCGAAACAGATCAGCGAGTTCAAACCCGATCTCTTGATAGCAATCGGTAGGAAATCCTGATCTCCAATGCGCTTCATCTCTTTAATTCATCTTTGATGGTCGCAGGCGGAGGGTTAGTACGCAATATTGTTCTTTGCAGTTCGCACCCACAACTTGTTTTTTTCTTTTGCAGCGGCTTCTTTCCGGCGCGTGTTCTGGTCTGTCGGTCCTACTCTCATTCTCTCCCGCCTTTGGGGGCCAACGAATGCCGTAGCGAACTTTCTTGAAGAGTCCTGACACACGCAAAAACGTACCCATCTATGCGATCTGCCTATCTCTATATGAGCCTGTGCCCGGAGTCACGGATGAAAAGATTGGGAGTGAGGTCATCCGGACTCAATGGCTGTACGTCACACGCTTCTCGGCACGATGCCTCGTTGCTGTACTTCAACTTATGATCTAATAGTGGCCCCGAAGTAGGGGAGATCCTACTTGGAAAACGGGTTTTGATTGTAGTTCGTGTATCTCTTCCCGGTGGGCCGATGCCTCACTCATCGTGCACGTCCCCGCTATAGGACGAAGTGGACGACTCGAGGAAGACCCTGCAGTAAGTGCTGTTGGCGGGCCACCCATTCCAGATCTGTTAATCGGGCCTCAGATATGCAATTTCTGAACTTCATAAGGACGTCGAGAACGCGTTGCAGTTATTGACCTAACCACAAGCGCGAAGGGGCGAAGACCAAATTTGCAGTCTTTGTGGTCCATAACAAATTGAAGCCCAAGCTTGGCTCGCTCCCGGAGGATATCCCGTAAGTACCTCCAGCAGATATTCGAACGACTGTCCCTGAAACTAAGGGCTTTCCAGTTACTATGTGGGCGATGAGGTGGAGGACCTATGGTGAGTGGGCCAATGATCGATCTCTGGTGGAATAGATGGAACTTAGATGAGTCTTTACCCAGGCTGGACTATCCGTGGGAAGCAACGTGAGAAGTTTATTTCTCGCCTTGAGACATGAAGCTGATGCAGTGCCTGCAGAGACATAGAGGAGCACGATAAATTCGCGGCTGCGCAGAAGAAGGTGTGACATTGAATAATTTGAGTCCGCGGGAGTCTATGAGATGTTAGAGCTACATATATGCGGGTTGGTATGTAAGAGACGACGCGATGATGAGTGAAACTAGTGAAACGTCGCGTGTGCTAGGAAAAAAAAAGAATGGATGGGATTGGACAGATCAATACGCGTTCCCCAAGCCCCTCCCACAACGACCCGATATCCAAACTCCGCAGTGATACGTTATACCGGCTCAGAACAGGTCACGTCGGGTTTACACTTGGCCAAACCGGGAGCGAATTGCTCACCCGTGTTTCTCTTTTTCCCGTTCTTCTCGCCTCTCTCCACGACACCCACCGCGACGCCTCCGTCTCCTCCCCCAAGTTCCATTTCCCCTTACACGTACCCCGTCCCAACGAAGGATGTCAGATGAAGATGAATACGAGGCGTTATCTCCCAATGCCGGTTTAGGTGTACGCTGCGCCTCCATTCTGACAGCTCAGTGCTGACAGTCTTTCGCGCCTTTATAGGTTAACATGCTTGCTGGCGCACTCGTACGCGTTCTTGTCTTACAGGCGTGTGCAAGACACTGAGCATTTTCTTCCAGGCTGGCATCACGGAGCACTCGGTGATGTTTCCGGTCGACAGCATAAAAGTACGCCCCGCTTCCCTCTACGCGCTCTGAATCCTCACTCTCGTGGCTTAAGACACGTATGCAAGTGTTCGCTACTTCGCCAGCAGCGGTGTATACAGGGATCGGCAACGCATTCACGCGGATATCTTCGACCGAGGGTGTGCGCGCACTATGGCGGGGCGTGTCTTCGGTGATTATGGGAGCTGGCCCAGCGCATGCTGTCCACTTCGGAACGTATGAAGCTGTCAAAGAGATGACTGGTGGCAATAGGGAAGGAAGCGCGCACCAATGGTTCTCGGCGCGTGAGTCTTTCTTTATGATTGATTTCTCCTTTCGGGGCCTGGCTTTGGCGTTGACCCGATGTTTCGCTAGCCCTTGCCGGTGCCTCAGCAACAATCGCCAGCGATGCGCTAATGAACCCGTTTGATGGTGCGTTGACTCCCCTCTGTATGCTTCGAATCTGGGCTCAGAAGAGTGTGCAGTTATAAAACAACGAATGCAAGTGCACCAATCCGAATTTCGTTCTATGTTCACCTGCGCCAGCACCGTTTTTCGCAACGAAGGGTTCTCCGCCTTCTACGTCTCATATCCAACAACGCTCACCATGACCGTACCATTCACCGCGGCCCAGTTCACCGTGTATGAACACGTGAAGAAATTCATGAATCCCCGGGGCGAATACTCCCCATTATCACACATCGTTGCTGGTGGTGTTGCTGGTGGCGTTGCTGCAGGTCTCACGACCCCACTCGATGTTGCAAAGACATTGTTGCAGACACGGGGTACTTCCAGCGACCCTGAGATTAGATATTGTCGAGGGATGTTGGATGCGCTCAAAATCATATGGCGACGAGACGGGCTACGTGGATTCTCGAGGGGACTTACACCGCGCGTAGTCACGCACATGCCCAGTAATGCGTTGTGCTGGCTTTCATATGAATTCTTTAGTGCGTCAAACGATTTTATTCCGCTGTGTCTTCGCTGACCACCGTTGGTTCTGTCTATGAAGAATCAACCATGCGTGAACAATCATGACGCTTCATGTGGAGATGATCTCAGCTTTCTTCCTTAGATAGATACGTCCATGAGGGCTGCTGTCGCACTACTCTTCCTATCTTATTGGCTGCTATCGATGCTACGATACGACAGATCATAATCGCAATTTGCTTTGAACGGACCTGGCCGGGCCGGGCTTTGGGGTATGACGTCGACGTCTTCGAGTTGGTCCCTTGCCTTGTTGCCGTCGGAGACGGAAAAGCAGGGATTAGACGAAAGATAGGGGAGACGAAACCGGAGCAAGCAGTTTAGAGACAAAGGTATTTGAGACACGATGACAATATCCCCTTCCTCCAAGTTCGACAGCGAGCGCATGTCGAGTTGAGTGTAATGGCATCTTGAGGATGGCTAGAGACAGCCGACTGGTGGATTGGTGAGAAACAAGGAGCCGTAATAGAGGTTGGTGGAGTGATAATAGAAGAATTGACAATATTGACAGCTTGAGGTCGTCGAAGGAAAGACTTGAGATCTTGGTACTACGTAGTACGTACGGCGTGGCAAGAACGCGGATAAAATACACAGTACAGTGAAGAAAAGAACCAAACTGAAAGTATCACATAGGAGTAACATAGCCTTTAATCGTGTCGACTATGCTCTTGAGCAGAGCCCAGGAATCATTGGAGGTAATGTCTGGGTTCCAACAATCCGGGCCCGCAGACTTCAGGGAATTCACTGAAGCAACGCCCCTTACGGGCTGAGCACCTTTGCTCCCCTTGCCTTTGGTGGCATAGCCTGCTCTCCACCTCTTCCCGATGGCAGAGATTGCATACAATCGTTCTACATACTGGTTGGTCGGCCCAACCTCATCAAGGTATTGCTTTATCTGGGAGATGGCACCTTGCCGTCTTGAATCCAGGTGAAAGTCAGATGGGGGCTTGACATCGATAAGTAACAGGGGCCGCTGCCGGTGTTCAATGACAAATGTGATAGTGCGATTGTTGGTTGGGGGGTCTGGGATTGTCCATCTTGGACAGACAGTGTAGCCGTCGGGATGGAGGGAACCAATAGAACAAAATCTTGCAATAAAGGGGGCAAAACTCTGTCTTGATTGTCTCATGGTCGTCATTCAATTCGGTGGCTTTATCCAAGATATACTGGGGGTAGCCAGAGACCATGATGGGGTACCATGAAAATGATTGTGTGATGTAACGTGCACTTCAGTCACGGTGTTTCCTATTAGTACTGTATCTTATCTATCACCTCTATCTACACTTCCCCTTGGGTCGACAACCCTATACTTGCATAACTATCTACATTGCCTCACAAGGGTTTCTTGAAATTGCATCATTTGAAGAAGCGTGAGAGGAAGCTGGGGCATGGGAGGCGCACGCCAAAAGTGCCAATTCGGATGTGCGCGAGGTCGACTGGCACAGCGGCTCTGCACCCTCTGGGACACCAGCGCGAACTGTCCTTTCCGTACCTGGAACAACTGGAGGGGGTCAGTATGGCACAGGAAGAGGAGGAGGAAGAGAGTTCACCTGAATCTGAGCCAGAATCGGGTGCCGACGTGTGCGAAGTCCATTGGCGCAGCAGAGTATTTGCGCCCTCCAAGTCGCCGAGCCACACTGTTTCTGCTGTATACAGAAGAACTGGAGGGAGGAATATGGCACTGGCGAAAGAAGAAGAAGAAGACTCACCTGGATCTGAGCCGGACTCGGGTGCCAATGCGCGTGAATTCGATTGGCGCAGCAAAGGCTCTGCGCCCTCTGAAACATCCGGATCTGTGACTGATGGGCATGATGACGAAAACAGTGAAGATCTTTCAATTCCGTGCACCTAGCGTTGGATCGAGTGCACGCGAGAGCCCAGAATTCGAGGGGGGGATCTAGCAACGAGAGTAGCAATCTGGCCCCGTCGCAAGCTGTTGCCAGCATGGCATCGCTTGAGCTTGAAGGCCCCTTGGATGGCCATGGGAACGGCTTCGGGAGTGGCAAATAGTGACGGCGACGGCGGCGAAGACGACTTGGGCAAAATCTGCTGGTCAGGGAGTAGAGACTTGGAACGCGACACATATCGTGAACAAAATTCTTGAGGCCCTGCACTGTCGGTATCACCCTTGACAGTGCCTTGGACCTCTGGAGGGAGGAATGTCCTTGTCGGGGTAGAGGCGGTTCCGAGTCCATATGTGCTTGACTGCTAGACGGATGCGTCTTCGAGCCGGACGAGGATCGTCGTTAACATCTTGAAGTACTGCATGTATTACAATCGGCGCTGGGAAGTTGGAACTCGAGTTGCCAATCCGTCCATGTGAATTGTCAGTATCTGCCATACTACACGCTGTGAGGTGGCGCATCGCCGAAGATGAGAATCCACTTGTTCCTTATCTCTTGCAGCGCTTCTGTCTTACAGACTTCAAGTAGCAAGCGGCGGGCTACCCGCTTCATCCCTGAATATTCCGGACCATACGCCTGCGTCCATCTGTCGTGGGTGGAGACTCGTGGTGTCGCGCGTCGGGTGCTCCCAGGGAGCGACTCTCCTGCCGACGACGGGATGCTAGCGGCCCCAGTCATAGAAGGTGCTTCATAGCAAAGTCTGATCAGACTGCAGGGAGTCGGATTCCCCGATGCCCATCAGAGATGAGGTAACTCAAATCGGCAGAGTCAGCAGAGATTTGTCGTCGTAGGAACGAGCCGCCGCAGGAGGACCGCACGCATCGAAAAGGAGGAGAGAGGATGGCGAGGGTGACTGAGAAGGTGACCCTGTATCCGAAATCGATCGCTGCGGGTTCATTGGCAGGTTGCAGAAGGGGCTATCTTGATATGAATCCGGAAGTGAGCAAGTGCTGACGGGGTCTGGGAAAGGCTCAGTGCCAGAACCCGAGGTCGGGGAGGGCGGGAAGGTGGATTAGTAAACAGGATAGACCGCAATTGTGTCGTGGTCTTCTGCTTCACGCTGCACTGGTAAGAACATCAGGGTGCGTCTCGCACCTTATAGTTACTGCCTAATCAGACACCTGGGCTTCAGTGTGGGACCCCATTATAAGAGTCTAATTTGTCTGTTCGATCTACGGCACTACGTACAGCGTGCCAAGAACTCGAGAACAAATGCGAGGCGCATGTGGGAGATAATATACCCAGTACATGGAAAATACGAACCAAACTGACAGTATCAGTTAGTAGAAACATAACCTTTAATCGTGTCGACTATGCTCTTGAGCAGAGCCCAGGAATCATTGGAGGTAATGTCCCGGTTCCAACAATCCGGGTCTAGCAGACTTCAGAGAATTATCCAACTGAAGCGACGCCCCTTACGGGCTGAGCACCTTTGCTCCCCTTGCCTTTGATGGCATAGCCTGCTCTCCACTTCTTTCCGATTGCAGAGATTGCGTATAATCGTTCTACATGTTGATTGGTCGGCCCAAGCTCGTCAAAGTATTGCTTCATCTGGGAGATGGCGCCTTGCCGTTTTGAATCCAGGTGAAAGCCAGATGGGGACTTGACATCGATAAGTAACAGGGGCTGGTGCTGGCGTTCAATGACAAGAGTGATAGTGCGATTATTGGTTGGGGGGTCTGGGATTGTCCATCTTGGACAGATAGTGTAGCCATCGGATGGAGGGAACCAATAGCACAAAATATTGCAATAAAGGGGGTTAAACTTTGTCTTGACTGCCGTGTGTCTCATTGTCATCATCCAATTCAGCAGCATGGTCCAAGATATACTGGGGGTAGCCAGAGACCATGATGGAGTGCCGTGACAATGATCGTGTGTTGTGCGAAGATGGAATGTAACTAGACTCGTAACCAGCCGTTCGAATGAGGATTTTTGAGGGTGTCGCAAAGCGACTGGAGGATCCTCGATTCTCCGACTGGTGCAGCTGGGTTTAAAATGGCGCTTATGCGTTGCATTGCTCCAAGATGTCTACGCGAGCTCTTGACACTGCTCTGGGGCTCCGTGATCACCTTAAATTTCTTCGGACCTGCCCTGGTGACGATCTCAAATGATTAATATTAAACCTTGGTCTCTATGAACGTCTGCCGGTGTCATTTCTGGATGCGGTGAACTACTAGTATGGCTTCAGCCGGTCTCTCTCCAGACTGCTCAGTATTCGGTTTTGTTGTCGGTGCTTTCACTCTGGTCTGGACTTGCTGCAGGAGATTACCGGTCACCTTCCACGTTTCGTTCATCACCTTGGACCAAGGTACACTGCCAGGCAACGCCGCGACCTTCAATCACAACATCTTGTCAGGTACTAACTCAGGTTCCCCAGGCTGGCTTATGGGGCTTTTACCTCGCTCAACATGTCTCTCTCCAACCTCACTGCATCTAAGGGTGGTATCCCGCGTGACGTCGTAACCAAGGTGAAAGCCATAAATGATGGAATCAGGATCGAAGAAGCATCTGTAGTATTTTCGTTTAGCCTGGCAACATATTTGCAGAGTACTGACGGCGCGTTGACTTCTTTAAGTCGTTTCACCAAAGATGGCAGCGTCCATACGACGAAGGGATTCTGCACTGACACGGCCTACTGCGATGTGGGAGATCGGAGGGGTGGCCGTACCTTTGCGACTGATTCAACTGGCAAGGGTGGGGCCAATAAACTTTGCGGGAATCTGCTTGATAATCCCACACACACACCGCACGAATTCTCAAGAATCCCTTGGTATACTTACCGATGGTCTGAAAAACAGTTGGCAGAACTCAGAGGATATGGAGCGCATGCGTACGTCGCTCGTCTTTGTTCACGTGTTCGGTGGCTAAAGTAAACAGTGACTACAGGCTCTCACCTTCATTCTACACCAGTCACTCAACGATCACGAACCTGGCCGGTTGCATATCACTTCATTGCGCTCTATTTCGAGCTCTGGTCTCGGGACCCGGGGCGCGATCCAACGTATTCACCTCGAGCACTTCCTCGACCTCACCGTGACAAGTCGGTACAAACACTTTAATGTGAGGCAACAACTTGCTGGGGTTGGCCCCTTCCGGTAATACGCCCAGCGTACGGCTGACCAGGTAATCTGCGCTTTTTACATTCTCCAGTTACTCTCCTGGTTACTCTCCCGCACCCCGCACTTTCCCGCGCTTCGGCCGATTCGGGCCTTTACCGTTCTGCCTTTCCTCTGGCTTTGCGACTTCGCTTGGTTGATCCTTGGACCTCACTCCATCTTCAGATTGGTTTCTCTGCTTGCCTATTACCTCACGTGCCTACCCCTTCCTACCCCAGTTAATCTTAGTTTTCCCTCTGGGCTTCAGAGCTCTGCAGGGTGACTCCGTCTAGTTCCCCTCGTTCCCGCATTCCCGAGAGTCTCGCACTCGTCCGCGCCCTTAGCGACTTTAGAGCGACGCGTCCCCGATCCTAGCGAAGCCATATACCATGTTACGAGTCCCGCGAATGCCTGCACGACCATCAGCGCGGCTTCAAGCCTCCCTGAACCCAACGTCTCTAGCTGCGCTGACCGGCAGCTTTGGATATCACCGGCGATTTTGTTTGCCTGGCAGACTTCTTGGTATTCGGCCGAAACCCTACCGTCTTTCTTGAAGTCGTTCAGAGCTATGATGGAATCGTCGTTCGTTGCAGATGACACCATCAAGCCTGTCTTGTCATAGCCTAGCCGCCCACCTTCATAACGGTGAGCGCAAAATAATGCGGTTTGATGATATATCTCTCAACGCGTTGCTGTGAAGCTCTTTCGGGGCTCTCTTCTCCGGCGTCAGTTCTGTCTCAGATAGACAACGATCGTTCCCGCGAGAAGGCGGAGCAGCTCTTTTGGGCCTTCGTCTCAATCTCGTCTGTCTCACCTGGCTGTTATCCGCCACCCTTCCTCTCACTCGTATCTATATCTTGCTCCTCGGCGACAAGCCGTCCTCCTTTGTCGCCAAGCAAATCCTTGACCTCATCGCACTTAGTCCAAACAAATCGGAATCATTCAGTCATAAAGTCGAACTGGTTCAGCGGTTGGACGGTTTAGACCATTGTGAAGACTGTCCTTCCCGGTGCTTGGGCCTCTAACGTTCACGCCACGACATTCGGGATCTTGTTGGGCCGAGATGAGGGTCAAGTACCCTTCGTTACCTTCATGTCCTACGTTCTCGGAATTATTCGAGTCCCAGCAGACCACACAAGCGTTTACACAGGCATGTCAATCGTTTGTAGCGCGGCTGTCTCCTAATGAAAATTCCTGACCTCCCATACGGAACACCGAGAAGCTTATGCACTTTGCTCTGACTCTGGCTCTGGAAAATGCTGTCGCGGGGCCTCGAAAGCGCGAGGTTTGTTTACTTTTCGCCTTTACCCCCTCTAAGTTTGACACTGTCCCGAGATCCTCGAATCCTTGATAGTTCTTTCTTAACTTCCTTGACCAGACACGCGCGCTCTCGAAGCCGGAATCCGGTCCCCCTATATCCGTGCCCTCCGAACCCGACTAGGTAGGTGCACACTGAGGTTTGGTTGCCTCGCCTCTATTTCCTCTTGCGACTGTGACTAAACAACTTGCGCGTTCTGCGCCCCTATGTATCCGTCTCCGGACTGTTACCACGTTCCCCACGAGGGTTCACCTTTGCATCATGACTCACCGCCGTCCCGTTTCGTATTCCTGTCTCGTTACTTATGGCTGTGGGGGCACCTTACTATACAAGGTCCTGAATGTGTTTCTTAAATGTAGGCGCAACGCTACGACCGGTCTGTAACTACGTTATGTACCCCGGAATAAACATGGATCCAAAAGAAAAGAAAAGAAAAGAAATCCTCGATGTTCTGCGAAGTCCCGAACAGCTCCTCAATGGTGGTGTCACAACAAACAAAAATCGATCATTAGTTCTCCAATCGACTCTCGGTCCGGCATCGGTTTGCGTCAGCGAGGCTCAGTCTTCAACCTGGTGAACGCACTGTCCAGAAATCAACGGCTTGATTTCATGAGTGGCGTGCCACCATCATCGTGATAGAGTGAAAGCGTCCACGCGAAAACCTTCAAGTTTCGGATCTGTAGTAAGTACCCACCGTTGCGACTTTAGTGCCACTTTAGCTGTGCCCACAGGAAGGAACAGAACCGCCGAGTATCCCATCTAAGGGATTGGATGATCCCTCTCACCGCAGAACGCGGTTTGTGGGAGGTGCCTAATCTGCACTACATTTGGCAGATGGACAAGACAGAGGGCCCACACAGAGCGGAGTACGGCCCGGGTATGAAGTTTAGCTAGCCTCTTAACAGTGATCTGCAGACGGGGGGACCTTGAACTGATACCACCATGTGGCGGAGGTTTTCCCACGCGCTGCGTGGGCAAGGATGGGTGCAAAAAACTGAACTCACACACATAACCTGCACCCACGGAACACCACCGAACCCCCCCAGAGGAGGAAAGCCCTCCCATCAAAACCACGTAGTAAAAATACCAACACAGAATGCCCCACAAACCGCACACCAACCCCATACGCACAGAACCAAAATATCCAACACCAGAGGAATCCGCCCCCCCACATACCCTTACTACGCATTTATTACCATGTACCATCCACTAGAATAATAGAAAGATAAAAACAAAGAAACTACAGTAAGAGAAAAACACCACGACAATGAGCACGCCGCGACAACAACCAGAACATCTGCCCCCACCCGCCCCAAAAAAATAAATAATAACAACACTTAAAAATCAAAAAAAATCAAAAAAAAAAAGAGAGCGAGAGGGGAGAGACCACGAATAACTAACTCACCACGTATACCACCCGACTAAAAAATCCCAACCACCTACACCATGAACGCCACAACACTGGATGCACTCGCCTCATACACCACACCCGTCCAGCCGGACCAGAACACAGAGCGCGAGAATACCTCTGGCCAAAAAAGAAAGAGGAACACCAGTGTTACCCAAAATAGCCAAGAACACGAAGCCCACAGCTCTGGACAGAAGGACACAAACAACACCAACATCCCACCGAGCCTGCCCAGACAAACGTCCCATCCCCACGCCCCGACCCCACCAGCAAGGCCGCTCCCAACATTCAACCTCCCGTGCTTCAACGCGGAACACTCCCCTCCTCAACCGCCGTCACCGACGAGCGAAGCCCAGAAGAGAAGAAAGCTGCAGACCCAGAAGGCCGGGGAACAACATCAGTAAGCTGGGGAGGTGTTCAGAAGTGTTCAAGGACACTCTGAACACCTCTGAACACTTTGAACACCTAGCCCGTTCTCAAACACTTCTGAACACCCAATTTGGTTGACACCTGTCAGCCTAACCCGTATTCGGCGACAGGCACTGACACCGCTTCTTGCCGCTTCTCGATATGGACATCACCTCCCTTCATCTACTGTATATATATATTTTCTGTTTGAATTTAGATTCTCCGTCATAAAATAAGGAAATAATAAAGTCTATTGTGAGCTACAAACAATACAGTGTTATCTAGATATTCTACGGCCGAGTTATCGTCAAAGCGCGCGGGATTTGGGGGCATCGCTATCGGCGTATCGCTGCCATCGTCATTGGGTGCGCGCGGTTTAAGGCAGCCACAGCGCCGTGGTTGTCGCCTTTGTCGCCGTCGCTACCATCGTTGCTGTTATCGTCACTGGGCCGCACGGTTCGGGGCGGCTGCAACGGGGTCGCTTCCCCTTCATCATTGTCATAGGGGGAGCACGTGGCAAGGGACTGCGCAAGTGCGAGGGACCGGTGCTGGGGAGAAGCCTCTACAACCTATATTGTCGTCGCCGTAGCCGACCGCCAGGGTGAGCGCAGCCGGACGGGGCGCCTTCTGTCACATCCCTTCGTTGTCGTCGTCGTCGCCGTCATCCCAGGGACACAGCAAGAGAAGCGCATGTAAGAAAGGGGGAGGGAAAGGCGAGTCGACTGGGAGAAAGGGCGAATGGACAAACGACGTACCGATTGCGCTCAAACTCGGCACGGATGGCACGAATCCAGGCAGTCATAACGACTCATTCCCGAGAATGCACTTGTAGAGAGACTTGACGGAGCGTCTGTGAGTGACGACTGAGAAATCCGAGACCAACACGATCTGTTGGCGTCGCGGGTGGGCACGGCCTGGGGTAGTGGGAGAGGTTGTGTGGTGGTCCTGCTCAGGGCGTTATAAATGTACATGTACTCACCGAAATTGTTTTTTTCTTTGTTGCTTGAGGCTTTGAGGCAGGATGTGCACAACAGTTACAGTAACAACGACTGGAAGATCGACTTAGAGAAAAAAAACGTGCGAGTATGAGCATGCAAGCGGAAAGAATTCTTCCCACGCCCGGAACAAACAATGGAAAACAACTCAACCGAGTCGCCCGTGCCAGCGTATTAACTCGTAGATCAAGACTCCCAGGCAAGCTCCCAGGAAGTATGTGTAAGTTAATAATTATATTTATGACTTTGGACTTTCTGATGACTGTGAGCACCCAGGTGAAGCCCTATGCAGCCCGGATAGGTACCTCTGACAACAACTTGGGAGACACGCCCAAGCGCCGCCCCCACGCGCCTTCGACAACGACAACAACGACGGGTACTGCAACAAGGGACAGTCCATTGCCATCGTCAGCTCCGCGCCCCCTCGACGGTGATGACGGCAGGGACAGCAATGGAACCACCCACCCACGTCACCCCAACAACGATGGGACTGCGACAACCACAGTAGTGGCAGTGACGGGACCACCCGTCAACGCAGTCCCCTTCTGCGCGCACTCCCGACGATAGCGATGACATGGGCCTTGCGGAGGGCACTCCGCGCCGGCACTGGTCCCGCGCACTCCCGACGATGGCAACGGCGACGACAAGGGCTGCGACGGAGGGCATTCCGCTACCGGCCCCGGCCCCGCACACGCTCGGCGACCACGGGACTACCCACCTGCCGTGCGCGCCCTCGACGATGACGACGACAGTGACTCAATTCACCCATGCTGGCTCTGCGCACCCGCGGTCCCCTACGGCGTGCAACCCCTACGACGACGACGATTACGAAGGAGACAGCGACCGCCGCTCCGATCCAATGGCGAGGGTAGCAACCTCAGTTTGTAGCGTACCTAGCAAGTAGTAGTGTTACTGTTGTATTATACACAGTGCACCTCAATAAATATTATTGTTTCCTGATTTTGCGAGGTGTGAATCTAGATTCAATATATTTTTATTCCTGTCTGATAGTCCGGCAAGGCAGCATTTCGGGGACATGATCTGAATCTCGATTTAGCACGGAATTAGTCTCGGCAAGCGTTCAGAAGTGTTCAGAAGTGTTCAGACTGTTCAGGCTCGCTTAGGCCCACTCCCATTTTACAGATGAAGACCATGCCCGAGAACACGACGAGGAGATGGACGTCGAGGAGACGCGAGTCACAGACCAAGGCAACAACACACCAACTCCAGGCGCCAACAGAAACTGGTTCGACCAGACCCCAGCGAGACCGGAGGGAGGACCTCGTGAGAGTGAGCTCAACAACGCACAGGAAAATGCCGTCGAAATAGACGAGCAGGAAAACGCAAAGACCCCTGGCCCGCATCATGGCAGCCTCGGACACCCCCTTCGATCTAGACAACGGAACGGCCTTCCCCAACCCTCTTGACAAGTACACCCAAGGCCCGATGCCGGACATCCACGACGAGGACCCAGCGACGCTCCTAGAGGGTTTAGACAGAGGTCAAATCAAAAGTTGGCTAGACCTTACCACCGGGAAAGTCCTAGCAAGACCCTTTGACAACGTCGCAAACTACCAGCCAAACCAACAACGCGTTGCGAAAACCCTCATGGCAGCAGCAAAGGAGATCACGGGCGCGGCTAACGTCGCTGTGGCCCCACCGAACAGAGACAGATCTGGCCCGAGACAGCGAGGCAAGCGTCACCCAATCACCTTCCTGATCCACGGTCTATCGAGGAGAGACGTAGAGACCTTACTAGAAAGGGGAGTATGGTCCTCGAAAGAGATCACCTTCCAAGTCGCCCCCATCAACATCAGCCGCCCGAAATTTCTCTTCACGCTAAGCGGCCTTGCCACGCAAAAAGAAGAAGATATCGCGCCCATCCTCACGACAACCTGGAACGACCCAATCACAAACGCTCTCCTCCAGAAACTCGCCAGGAAGGCCCCAGAGCCGAGACAGAACAACGCGATGAGCAAACTAGTGAAGTTCCTCGAGTCCACCGTGATACAACGCCTAGACATTAAAACCGAAGGAGGGAAGGACGACACCCACTTCAACATTTACGCAGACGGTGACATAATTGAGGATGACGAATCCTGGTTAGAGCTCAGAAACACCTTAGAAGCCGCCAGTACAAATCCAACCTCTTCGGCGAAGGAACGGCGACAAGGAAAACTATATTTGTGGCCTCTGCCATGCCCATGACCACCCGAGGGGACTGTGCCCCTTCCCCACCATCCCCGGATGGAACGGGGGAGGACGCAACCAGACGAAACCATCCAACACCGCACGTGGAGAAAACCGCTTCCAAAACGGTCAGCCCTCAGGCTCCAGAGAGTACCACCGTGATAACTACCGCTACGGACCTACAAACTACAGTAACCGCAAATAACTACCCAGTAAAACGCTCCCCTATACCCAAAACCTACCTACCTATCCAACCCCCCCCCCTATTACACACACGCGCATGTAAATAAACATAAAAGAGAAAAGAAAAGAACCCCCCAGCGCAAGGGAAGTAGTTACGGACAAATAGCAATCAAAAAACGTCGGCAAATAGATAAACAAACAAACAAACAAACAAAAGCCGAGAAAACTCGAAACCAACACGACGGACGTCCTGTCACGCTACACGTAGCACCTACTATAACGATGAGCAGCCCCATTGCCCAATCGTCAGCTGAGCAACCCGAGACCACCGGTACACACCATACCGACCCTCGAAGTGAACACCACAACCCTACCCTGGGACGTAATACCAACGAACCAGACAGCGCAAACCAGCGCCAGAACAATGAAAACCCCATAGAACCTCCCATGAGATTACTCAGTAAAAAAGGTCTAAGAAAAAGAGCGAACATTAAAATGGGAACCCTAAACGTGAACGGCCTACACACCAGCTCAGGGAACCAGTTAGACTACACCAAGTGGGCCGAGATAAACGCGACCATGAGAAAAGAAAACATAGCGATCCTAGCAGTCCAGGAATCACACCTAGATGAGCAAGCCACGCAAGACATTCACAGAACCTTTGGTAAACGCCTCACAGTCGTAAACTCGCAGCTAGAAAACAACCCGAGAGCATCGGCCGGAGTAGCTTTCGTCATCAACAAAGAACTAATAGACGCGAAACAAATCAATACATACGAACTTATAAAAGGGAGAGCAATAGCAATCAAACTCACCTGGAAAGACGAAGAAGCCCTCCTCATAAACGTCTACGCCCCGAACAACAAACGAGAGAACCAAAGCTTCTGGGAAACTGTAAACCGAGAGAGAACGAACATCCACCTAAGAAAGCCAGATTTCGTACTCGGCGACTTCAACATCACGGAGGAACCCATAGACCGATCACCCCCCAAACACGACAACGCAGGGGCAAAAAACGCGCTAAGAGATTTTAGAAGAGCCACAGATACACTCGACCAATGGAGACACACATACCCGAAGGCAAGAGAGTTCACGTACCGTGCCATGATCAACGAAAAACCAATAAAATCTCGCCTTGACAGAATCTACGTCGCAAAAGAAAAAGCCAGATTCACCTTCGACTGGACGATATCGCCGAGCTCAGTACCCACAGACCACTGGCTCGTAACGGTGAAATACGCACCAAAAAACTCCCCGTACATAGGAAAAGGAAGATGGACCACACCGCTCAAAATACTGAAAGACAAAACGACGATGGACCACGTTGAAGAACGAGGCCTAAAACTGCAAGAAGACATTGAACAAATCAGAACAAGAACAGAGCAAAACAACGCTCAAATACTATGGCATAAGTTCAAACTGAACACCATAACGAGAATCGACTACGAGGCCAAGAAAGCAAACTACAAATACCGAGCGAAGATCCTAAACCTAGAAAAAGACAGGAAAGAAACGTTAGAAAAACCAGACTTCGAAGAAAACTCAGACCTACAATGGCACGAAGCAGTACTCGCAAACGAAATAGACTACCTAGAAAGAAAATCTAGCCACAATAACAGAGAACGCCTGAAGGCGAAAATAAACCATCACGGCGAAAAACTTGGAGGATCCTGGTCGAACCTCAGCAAGTTCCCGAAAACAAAGGGATACCATCACGCACCTTGTCACGGTACGCGCGAAGTGGACTCTTACTTACGGACATGGCCTCGTTAGTAAGTAGTAATGTGTCATGGACAGTCGTATCAGTCAGCGGACAGTAGTACAATCACATGCCGATGTGGCATGACTCATTCCTAGGATAGCGATAGTAGGGTTCGAGCTACTTACGCTACTCGTAGTACGGATTCGGGAGGAGCTTTAAAGCGTCCTCGTATGTGTATAAATAGTGGCCCGTGAGGACCAAGATACGCCATCTTGGTCTTCTTCAATCACCACTTCACTCTCTTCTCCACCACGCGTGATTCGCTTGCCCCATCGTGCAAGTCGTCTTATCGATCATCGGATTACCGAGTGGCACGACTTGCCCTCGTGTGTTAAACCGCAGGTCACGTGCCTCGCTAAGCGCCGTGTATCTCGCGTCAGGTCACGTGACCTCGAAGAACGCATTTCGCTAAGTTGTAAACGCCCTTTCGCAGTCCAAGTCGGACTAACGCCAGTGGTGGCGTTACATTAAGACCAAGATCCCTCATCGTGGCGTTTACAACTCGAGACCAGTGGAGAAACTTTCAGACTTACTCCCTTGAACGTAGGGGAGACCGCAACGTACCAGAACAATTCCTAGGAGCCGCGCGGTGGAGAGAATATCGCGGCGAGACAGGCTATTTCGTAGACTTCGCGTCGGGGCCAACCCGATACCGCCCCGTTGAGTTCAATTTCGACAATTTGTGTTGGGTTGAAATTACGTGGAATCCCATAGACAACCGATACGACGCAGTACGACCTGCAGGAAGAAACTATAACTGCGACATTGACGCAAGGAACCTACCCACCCGAGAACAGTGGGGACGCATAGACGGACAGCCAGAAGAAGAACCTAGTACGTCAGAACCAAGGACTCCCGCCCCATCAGAAACCAGCGGGGAGGACGACGAGACAAACGAGGACGACGCATCAGAAGTAGAAGAAATCGTCCAGACAGCTGAGTCCCTCCGCATAAACGAACCAGAAGAAATTGAGGTTCACGCACCCGCAGAAATGGCAACCACAACAATCACCCGAGAGGAAGTAGCAACCGAAGAAGCCCGAAGAATAACGGAAGAAGCAGAGGCCTATCTGCGACCCATCAACCCAAGCACAGGACATCGCATGACGGCCGACGACGCAGCCATATTCAGAGCAGTAGGCCCTGACATCCCCGACCCGCCCCCAGGAGCAGGAGGACCGCCACCGCCCAGAAAACCGGGAGGAAACTTCGGTCAAGGACCACCAGGAGGCGGAGGAAGACAACCTCAATTCGGAGGGGGAGGTGGAGGACACCCGTTCGGTGGAGGACCACCACCACCACCAGCAGCAGGACCAATCCCAGGAGCGCCACACGGAACAGACAAGCTAGTAGGAGAGCCACCGAACATTTTTGACGG
This sequence comes from Lactarius hatsudake, assembly GCA_024734325.1. Classification (NCBI taxonomy): domain Eukaryota; kingdom Fungi; phylum Basidiomycota; class Agaricomycetes; order Russulales; family Russulaceae; genus Lactarius; species Lactarius hatsudake. The sequence goes on from JANSJP010000007.1 coordinate 483,630, forward strand.
AAACAGAGATGAGTACGAGTCGTTCCTTACCCAGTGGCACATTTACTGGGGTCAAAACGCAGAGGCGCCGATCATGACCAACGTCTATCGGCGATGCCTGCTCTTCCTCGGCTTCATCAAAGGACCCCGAGTATCAAACTGGACCCTCGGCTTCCTCCAATGGCTCAATAATGAACTCCACCACGGACGCAACCGATACGACCCATTTCTATGGGACACGCTGACGGCCGGGTTCTCAGACCGCTTCTCGAACGTACTCGAGCAAGAACAAGCGCAGGCCACGTTGGCCAAAGGTTTTAAAATGATAGGGGATGACATCGATTCGTACGTCACCAACTTCGAACAACTGGCGCGGAAGGCTGATTACCGACTCAACGATCGCCAAACCTTGGATCGGTTCACGGCGGGGCTGCCCAAGGCCCTGTTCACAAAGATATACGAACTCGACGACCCACAAAGCTTCAACGAGTGGAAGGAAGCTGCCCTGCGTCGGCAGAAACAATACATCCACTTACGCGCGAGGCTAGGCCTCAATACAACTACCCCGCGAAACGCTCCGCAGGCTCGACCAAACCAAACACGCGGATATGCACCACAATGGGCACCACCACGATTCCCACCACCGCGCTATGATCCAAACGCAATGGACACCTCCGCAGACCGCACCCGCGCCCGAGTAGCCGAAGTCGGAGACCCCAACAGAGGAAATTATCAACGGCCGCCATTTCCGCCAAGAGGAGGCCCAGGGCAAACCAGAGGAGGCGGGCAGCGCCGCGACATGAGGGAAGTCATCTGTTACAACTGTAACAACCCCGGTCACTTCTCACGAGACTGTACGCGACCCAGAAAACCAAGGCAGCCGTATCAGCCGCGCGCCAGTACCAGTCGAAGCGCAGACACCGACTACTACAGTCAAGAACCCGCCATCGCACGCCGCGTCGAAGCAACCCCCGAGGAACAAGCAAAAGGCTGGATGGATACCATCAGGGGGGCTAGTGACGAGGTAAAAGACCTCATATTCAAGGACCTATGGACCCAAGAGGGTTTTCAGGACGCCTAAACCCATCGGCCTGGGTGAGGGCAGTTAATTGTAACTCTGTAATCATGACTCGCTACCGTTCGCTCCGAATTCCAGTCTCGATTCGCACCAGTTACTCCATGGCCGACATAAAAGGGCTTGTTGATTCAGGCGCCACCGACAACTTCATAAGACCCGCGTTTGCGAAGCGCATGGGTCTCGGGCTGCAGGCCCTCGAACGACCCAAAAAGATATGGAACATAGATAACACTGAGAACAAAGCTGGGTCCATCACTCACTTCGTCGACCTCGACGTCCAAACCAAAGGGGTTAACAAAATCATGAGATTTCTAGTTACGGACATTGGAAACGAGGACCTAGTTCTCGGTTACCCATGGCTCGCCACCTACGAGCCCACCATCAGCTGGGCTCACGCCACCATCCACGAAGGTGCACTACCGGTGGTGCTCCGATCAATTAACCCGACGGAACCACGGACTACCATAGCCGGCGCCATCACCCAAAACGAAGCGGAAAACATCGTTCAGGAACTAGAAAAGGAATGCCAGATACGCACCACGGCCACCGAATTGGCTATCGCCGCCAACCAGAACACCATCGCGGCTATCCTCCCGGAACCGTACCAACGATTCGCGAAGATATTCAACGAAGAAGCATCCCATCGGTTTCCCCCATCACGACTGTGGGACCACGCAATCGATTTCAAACCAGGAACTCCGGCAAGTATCGACTGCAAGGTCTACCCCATGTCACAGGACGAAGACGAGCAACTGCGCAAGTGGCTGGACGAACAACTCAAGATGGGGTATATACGACCTTCGAAGTCACCCTATGCTTCGTCCTTCTTCTTTATCAAAAAGAAGGACGGCAAACTACGCCCGGTTCAAGATTATAGAAAGATCAACGCCTGCACAGTACGTAACCAATACCCGCTACCGCTCATGTCAGAGCTCATCAATGACTTGGGAAATGGACGCATCTACACCAAACTCGACGTGCGATGGGGGTATAATAACATACGAGTCAAAGAAGGCGACGAACCCAAAGCCGCCTTCAAAACAAAATACGGGCTCTTTGAACCGCTCGTCATGTACTTCGGACTCACCAACTCCCCCGCCACCTTCCAGAACATGATGAACGATATCTTCGGCGACATTATCCCCTACTACGAAGCACGCGGAACAGTCATACGAGTCTACATGGACGACATTGGCATCACCACGAGTGAAGAAGCAGGGCTACAAGCGCACATCGACGCAGTTAGTGCTGTCCTACAAATCGCACTTGACCACGACCTCTACTTCAAACTGGAGAAATGCCAATTCCACCAACCGCGGATGGATTACCTGGGGGTAATCCTTGAAAAGGGGGTAACTCGCATGGACCCCGTCAAAATTGCAGGCATACGCGACTGGCCCACCCCCACGAAGGTACGCGACGTACGCTCCTTCCTGGGCTTCTGCAATTTTTACCGACTCTTCATCCGCGGTTTCGCCACATACGCCCGAGCACTCAACAGACTTACACGCAAAGACGCCGACTGGACCTGGGGTAAGGACGAAGAGAAGGCCTTCCAAACCCTCAAGCAACTCGTCACCAGCGAACCCGTACTCGCACACCCTACCTTAACAGACCAGTTCGAACTCGAGGTAGACGCGTCGGGATACGCGGTAGGCGCAGTACTCCTGCAAAAGAAGAAAGACGGAAAGCGACACCCCATCGGCTATTTCTCCGCCACCCTGAACGAAGCGGAGCGCAACTACGACATCTACGATTTGGAACTCTTAGCCATCGTCAAAGCACTGCGACATTGGAGACCATTCCTAGCCGGCTCGCCACACAAGATCAAGATCTTCTCCGACCACCTTAACCTCACACACTGGAAGTCGCCTCAGAAGATAAGTCGTCGCGTAGCTCGAGAAGTCCTCGAACTCATGGAATATGACTTCGAGATTCATCACATCAAAGGCACTAACAATGGACGAGCCGACGCACTATCACGAAGACCAGACTACGACCGAGGAGACAAAGACAACGAAGGAGTCGTAGTACTACCCGAAGCCGTATTCGTACGAAGCCTCACAACGCAAACACCAGAAGCTCACGACCAAGACGAAGACACCCTACGCCCCTGGGTGGACTCGCACAAACTCAAGAAGGTCGATGGAATCTGGTACCGCGGAGAAGCGCGAGTGATAACCGGAGGACAGGACGCAATTCGCACCATCATCGCCAACCATCACAACCCCCCGGTATACAGACATCCGGGAATCAAGCGGACATCCAGGATCATTGAACGCAACTACTGGTGGCCCCAAATGTTGAAACACGTAACCGAGTACGTCCAGGGATGTGCAGAATGCCAACGCCACAAAGTCAACAACAGGCCCACGAAAGCACCACTAGTCCCCATCACGCCGATGATAGACGCTAAGCCGTTCGAAGTTATAGCCCTCGACTTCATCACTAAACTACCAGTATCTCAGGGATACGACTCCATCCTCACAGTAACGGATCACGACTGTACCAAGGCCTCTGTGTTCATCCCATGTAACGAAGAGATCTCCGCCGAAGAAACCGCCGCCTTGTACGTCACTCATGTCTTCAGGAGATTCGGGCTACCGGCGAAAATCATCAGCGATCGAGATCCACGCTTCGCATCCAAGTTCACCCGCGAACTATGCCGGATCTTGGGCATCTACCAGAACATTTCCACGGCCTATCACCCCCGAACGGATGGACAATCAGAACGGACCAATCAGTGGTTGGAGCAGTATCTGAGGTTCTGGACTAATGAGCGCCAAGATAACTGGGCGCGATTCCTACCCATGGCAGAATTCGCTCACAACAACTGGCCACATGAGGCGACAAGGAAGTCCCCATTTTCACTCATGATGGGATATGACCCGCGCGCTGATTGGATCGATAAGCCATCCCCCATTCCCCAGGTACTCACGCGACTCCAGCAATTCCGAGAAGCGCGGAAAGAAGCCCAGGCGCTTATCAAAAGGGCCCAGGCACTGTGGGTCAAACACCGAGACACGCCCAAGTACCGAGAAGGGGATCAAGTTTGGCTGGAAGGGCGTCACCTCCGAACCAATCAACCAACCGCGAAACTAGCGGCGAGACGGCATGGGCCTTTCAGAATCACACGAGTGCTGTCACCGGTCAATTATCAACTCGAACTTCCCACGCAGTGGAGTATTCATCCCGTATTCCACATCGATTTGCTCACACCCTATCGCGAGACGCCCCTTCATGGGGAAAACTTCCAACGTCCGCCACCGGAGCTAGTCGACGGCGAAGAGGAATACGAGATTGAGCGAATCCTAGACTCACAGCACTTCGGCAGAAGTCGGAAACTCCAATATCTTGTGAAATGGAAGGGCTACCCAGACTCGGAGAATCAGTGGGTCAACAAAGATGACGTCTTCGCTGACGAAGCCATAGCGGAGTACAAGCGGAGCCTGAAAGCAGCGAGGACACATATAAGCGAGACTGTCGACGCTAAGTACACCCCATCTCCTCACACTGGATTCCTCTCTCAACCAGAAATGTCTCTTCCCACTTCCTCCTTCTCCTCCCATGCGGCTCCCCGCCTCAGGGGGTCGTTCACCCACGAAGAACTCTCAGCCGCCGTCAACAACCTCGCCGCCATCGAGGACCTCGACAACCCCAACGCCCCCACCGTCTACTGGATGCTTGGCAACGACGGCCAGCGCCTCAACGTCACGCCCTATACGCAGGCCGAAGTTGATCGGCTTCGCGCAGCTCTCCGAGACTGTGCGGCTCCCTCACCGGGACCTCTCCCGGTTCGAGTGGAGTACTGGGTCGACAATGGCCAAGAACCCGAACACGCGACGATGGGAGGAGTGGCGGGAGGTAGCGGCGAGGTGGAGGCTCGAGCAGCTGGCGCAGGCAGCGACAAGGAGAACGAGGATCCTCGAGAAGAGGAAGTTGTTCGACGCGACGATGCGCGCCAAATCCAAGAACAACCCGAGCGGGAGCTGAAAGAGTGGTATCCAGCTGAGCACCCCTTTATCATCTCCACCACCGACTCTGACCACCCCGATGAAACGCCCTACACGCTCGACACGGTGGGCCGCCCCCTTTACCGAGGCTCCCTCAGGGTAGACCTCCCCTCTACAACACACCACACAGCCGTGCTTAACCGCCGGCTTTCCGATGCTCGCTTCGCCCCCTATGGTTACGTCCACAACCGAGGGGACAAGTTCGTCCACTTCCCCATCACCGACTCCGAGGGGGTCACCACGCAAGCCGCGTACGTCCAGGTCATCATGACTCCGGACCCGCTCGTCCTCGCGCTCGCCGCGGACAGCGACAAGACCTTTTCAAAACCCCTGTACGCCGAGCCGCAAGTCCGGGAGCGAGGCAAGCCGTATTACACGGAGCTCGAGGTCCAAGCCCTCGCCGCCGGTCACGCCAACCAGCACCGCCTCGACACGGCGGTGAACGAGTTGAGGGACGTGGGGCTCAAAGCTGAGTTACACAGATTCCGCTCCCTGAAGAAAGAAGCTGAGCGTATCGAGCACAGGCTCTTGGCTCTCTCCCAGGCCTTGGGCGGGATTCAGGGAGACGTAGCTCGCTCCAAGTTTCGGTTGGAGATGGCGGACATTCACAATCGGGTAGAGTCGGTTCAGGAGGGATGGCTAGGAGGTATCGCGGCTCCTCGGCGCCGTGGTCGTCGCAGCTGAAAAGGGGGTGATGTCACGGTACGCGCGAAGTGGACTCTTACTTACGGACATGGCCTCGTTAGTAAGTAGTAATGTGTCATGGACAGTCGTATCAGTCAGCGGACAGTAGTACAATCACATGCCGATGTGGCATGACTCATTCCTAGGATAGCGATAGTAGGGTTCGAGCTACTTACGCTACTCGTAGTACGGATTTGGGAGGAGCTTTAAAGCGTCCTCGTATGTGTATAAATAGTGGCCCGTGAGGACCAAGATACGCCATCTTGGTCTTCTTCAATCACCACTTCACTCTCTTCTCCACCACGCGTGATTCGCTTGCCCCATCGTGCAAGTCGTCTTATCGATCATCGGATTACCGAGTGGCACGACTTGCCCTCGTGTGTTAAACCGCAGGTCACGTGCCTCGCTAAGCGCCGTGTATCTCGCGTCAGGTCACGTGACCTCGAAGAACGCATTTCGCTAAGTTGTAAACGCCCTTTCGCAGTCCAAGTCGGACTAACGCCAGTGGTGGCGTTACACACCTAAAGATCCCGAACACATCCCCACCGCAATACGAGAGGAGATCCGACAGAATGGCCGAAATCGCAAAACAACACCACGAGAACCTGCAAGACGAAGGCATCGAAGACATACCCACCGAAGACCTAGACAGGAAAATAGAGGAGATCCTAAAAGAAATCCCACAAGCGCAAAAGTTCCCGAACCCAGAAGACTCACCACTAAACAACGCGATCTCAGAAAAGTTCGTAGAGAAAGCCCTGCGGATAGCAAAAAATGCATCCGCCACGGGCCTAGACGGCTGCCCATATGAACTCTGGAAAACGCTCAAAAAACGCAACGACCAAGCGGAAGATGAAGGAAGAAGAGGCTTCGACATAATCAAAGTACTCACGACAGTCTACCAGGACATCCAGAGACACGGAATAGCCCCAGGAACCTTCTTCGCGGATGGATGGATGTGCCCAATATATAAGAAAAAGGACCCAACGAACATTGAAAACTACCGCCCTATAACCCTCCTAAACACGGACTATAAACTGCTAACAAGAGCCCTCACGCTCCAACTTATCGAAGCAGTCAGCCACATAATACACCGCGATCAAGCCGGATTCATCCCCGGCCATTCAATCTTCGACCACATAAGACTCACCAGAATAATGACCCACTACGCGGAAGTCTCAGAGAAGAACGGGGCGATAGTGGCCCTAGACCAAGAAAAGGCCTACGACAAGCTAACGCACCGCTACCTCTGGAAAACACTAGCGGCCTTCAACATGCCGATCCTGTTCATAAAAACCGTAATGTCCCTGTACGCAAACGCGTACACAACAGTAGCAATAAATGGAGAATTTAGCGCACCATACCGAGTCAATAGAGGCGTCAGACAAGGCGACCCCCTATCCTGCTTCCTATTCGACATTGGCATAGAGCCACTAGCCTGCCTGATACGAAACGCCCAAACCATAAAAGGATACGAAATCCCGGGCCTAAAAAACAAACTAGTTATCAACCTCTTCGCAGACGACACGGTACTTTACCTGAGCGATGAAGATAGCTATGACGATGTCCAAAATATCCTAGACAAATGGTGCGAAGTATCAGGCACAAAATTCAACAAAGAAAAAACGGAAATCATACCAATAGGATCCAACGAACACAGACATCGAGTCCTACGAACGCGACAACTGAACCCAATAGACCGCCCCATAAGAGAAGACGTACACATCGCCCAGGACGGGGAAGCAATACGCTCCCTCGGAGCCTGGATAGGAAACAACACGACCGAAACGACACCATGGGAAACCGTAATCGATCTAGTACACAACGACCTAGAAAGATGGAAACAAATACATCCGACCCTAGACGGTAAGAGACTAATAGTACAAATTGTAGTAGGAGGACGCACCCAATTCCTAGCAAAAGCCCAGGGAATGCCGGAACCGATACGCGAAGCACTAACAAAAGAGATCAGAAACTTCATCTGGGAAGAAAACGCAAACGCACCAAGTCTAGGACTAAACCACCTTGAAAACCCCAAGGAAAACGGAGGAATAAAACTCCTAAACCTAAGCAGCAGAAACGAAGCCATCGAGGTCATCTGGCTAAAAGGATACCTGAATCTAACACAATCACGCCCGACGTGGGCCTACGTGACCGACATCCTGATAAACGAAACAACACCAAAATCCCTAGACGAAAACACAAGGGTAAACGCCTACCTACAAAACTGGAAAATACCAGTAAGAGGCAAACGCGCGGACAAGCTAGGCGAGGACACAATAAGAATGATCAAAGCGGCAAAAAAACACAACGCAGCATTCGCACCTATAAACATCTCACAAGACCTTAGAAAAGCCCTCCCAGCGTGGCAACACCTAGGCCTAGAAAGAACGGTCCCACAAAATCAACAATCCAGATGCTTAGCGAAAAACCACAAAGCAAAAAAAATCAGCGACATGATGAGAATCACGGAACGCCTACAGGGACAATACAGAAGAGGTACCCATGTACCAGACTACACATGCAACTGTGAAGACTGCACGTCCAACAGAGAAAACGGCTGCGAAAACCCCCAAAGATGCGCAATCGAAGCACGGAAAAGAATCGATAAAATAACGCTGAAACTAAATCCCATGAGACCACCAAACCAAGACGATCTAACACTCACCAAAAGAAGACTAGAAAACAACCTGCAAACAACAGACAACGAAGAAGAGGACCAAGGAGTCACGTTTAACCCCACTGTGACGGTAAACACAGACCTGACCGACTGCTTCCGAATCTTCACGGACCCCTCCAAAATCACAAACATCCCAGCGACAAGGCACCAAGGGCATAAACATACCCGATGAAGAAATCTCCGTCTACACAGATGGCTCGTGCTACAACAACGGTAAAGAGGACGCCAGATGCGGGAGCGGAATATGGATCGAAGAAGGAAGCGAGCACAACAGAGCACTAAGAATCCCCGGCCCCGACCAGTCAAACCAAGTGGGTGAAATAGCGGCAGTAGTGGTAGCCCTAGAGAAACTACCAAACTTCATCAAAATCAGAATACTAACAGACTCGAAATACGTCATAGACGGACTAACAACACACCTCAGAAACTGGGAGAACCGAGGCTGGATAGGAATACGAAACGGAAAATGGTTCAAAAAGGCGGCATACCTCCTAAGAAGGAGAACCGCCCCCACAATCTTCCACTGGGTAAGAGGCCACAGCGGCATCCTAGGCAACGAAAAAAGCGATCAACTAGCAAAACAAGGAGCAGACAAAGAAGAAACGGACGAAATCTCCCTAGAAGTCCCGAACCACTTCGACCTCCAAGGAGCGAAGCTGGCAACAATCACTCAGGCAATCGCATACAGAGGAATCCAGGAAAAGGCGACCAAACCTATGAGAAGAACAACGAACATTAACCTTGAAAAAGTAAGGTCCGACCTCCGAGACCAAACCAGGTCCCTAGAAACAAACGAATCAATATGGAGAACCATACGAAAAAACCCCGTAAGCCTCAAAATACGGCAATTTTTCTACAAAACCCTACACGGGACACACAAGGTCGGCAGATACTGGCACAATATCCCAAACTACGAAGAAAGAAGTATATGCCAAACCTGCGGGGACGACGAATCAATGGATCACATACTAACTAGCTGCAGCAACGCAGCAAGACTCACATTATGGAGAAAAGCACGAGAACTATGGCCATACGGCGAAGACACATGGCCGGAAATATCCCTCGGAACCATAATAGGTTGTAACCTGTTAAACATAGAAACGACCCCCGAAAGAACCAACCAAAGAAACAACCGACAAGCCCAATCGACGAAGATCCATAACCCAGGGGCCACCCGCCTAATAAAAATCATAATATCCGAAACGGCATACCTTACATGGCTACTGAGATGCGAACGAACCATCCAAGGAAAAGAGCACACAACAAGACAAACCGAAGCGCGATGGCTCAAATCGATAAACCGGAGATTATCCGAAGATAAAACAACAGCCACAAAAGTAATACGAAAAAACATTACATAAACAAAATCAAAAACACCTGGGGAACAGCCCTCAGGAAGAGGCACAGCGACCTACCAGTTAACTGGATAAATCGAAACAAGGTTTTTTAGTGGGTAGTAGATTCTGACCCCCTGAAGCCAGCATTTGAGTCCCACACTACCCATACTTTGGGTGTGCGCAAAAGCATTTTTCCCTGTTTCCGAGCCTCCAAGGATCGCCTTAGCGCGTTAGATAGGACTGTTAGGTAACCTAGTTACTATCTTTTGCTATCTAACATATCGCTTGTCCAAAAAAAAAAAAAAACAGTGATCTGCAGACGGACACACTTCTAGTACACCCTAGAGAGTCTCACGGAGAACGATGGGGGAGGGATAATCGGTGCACAGGATGCCTCATGCCTCGCAGAGCTGGCTCTTCGTCTCAGTGCCAGGTAGTACCCTTAGGTTGAGCGGTATCCAACGAGCCCAATAGTACTAGTGTTTCCGCTTAAACTATCACAGGCCGTACGAACAAATAGCCAGCATAGGGATGATTAGCACTTCTGCTGTACTGTGTCATGTTGAAGTTACAGAGTAACGCGTCAAATCACCAATAGACGCAGACATAACTTATCGAGCGATCCTTGCGCAGCCGGAGCGAGCGGTCACCGGTCTAGAATGTAACTTTGTTCGGGCTTGGTCTTGTCCGTCTTCAAGTTCAGAATGCCAGTCCCGAAAACGGTCTTTGAGCAGATAAGAAAAATCATCCCACCTCTAGGACGGGACCCTCCACAAGGGGCAATCAGGCATGTCGGCCCAACTCGCCATTCACCAATCTTACACGACATAGGTCGCGTCGGAGTCCTCGGAGGGGCCCTCGAGTACGTTCTCCTATCACTACCAACACCTCGACATCTAGACTGAGCATAGCTATACGGGAGCACCGTTCTTCGCCGCTATCTCTGCACAGCGAGTAGTACGTGCCGCACCTTTCTAGCAGTGGCCAGCCATGCATTCAACTGCGCTCAGGGCGTGGATCTCTCCCATGTCATCTGCTCGCCAACCGCCGCAAGTGCCATCAAATCTTATTCCCCCGACCTCATCGTTCACCCAATACTCCGTGCCGAGACGTATGTAATTCTCAAAAAGTACCGTCTATCGAACGTCTTACCCGTTGACAATGACCCAGGCCTCCATACTCGCTGCGCGCGGATCTCGCCGCATTACTCTCACGCCTGCATGTCCTTGTCATCGGCCCAGGGCTTGGGAGGGAGGAGTACATGCTGACTTTTGCTCGTCTCGCGCTCGACATCGCCAAGGAACAGGGCATGTTTCTCGTACTCGATGCCGATGGTCTCTACATGGCAGGACACCAGTTGGATATCGTCAGGGGATACAGGCGTGCGGTCCTTACACCCAACGTCGTGGAGTTTAAAAGGCTGAGCGAACAAGCGGTATGTGAAGCGTCATATATGCTATTCGAACGAGATATACTGACACCGGTTATCGGTTATCAGGGTATCGATCCCAATACACCGCCCGAGGAACGGGCGTCGTCGGTATCAAAGGCGCTAGGTGGGGTAACCATTCTTCAAAAAGGCCAGTGGGACGTCATTGCAACCAATACCGAAGGGGCGAAATCTCGAATAGCCCATGATGTGTCAAAGATCTCACCAGACGAAGCCGAGCAAAACGAAGTTGTGATCGTGGACACGCCAGGAGGGATGAAGCGCTGTGGAGGACAGGGCGACATTCTCAGCGGGAGTGTGGGTGCATTCCTGGCGTGGGCCAAGTGCTATGAGGGTGGTGCGTTTGGAGATAACACGATACCCGTATCTCGTATGCCGATCTTGGCGGCGATTGGTGCGAGCATGGTAACTCGGGCGACATCACGAAGGGCGTTCGAAAAAGAAGGAAGGAGCGTCGTAACGCAGGACATGCTGAAGGAGATAGGTGGTGCGTTCGCAGAGATATTCGGAAGTGAATCGCAGGGTAGCCGCAGGCTCTAGGCACAGTCCAGCCTTAGGAACGATCACGTGTCACGAGGTGATATATAAATCAGTCGATTCTGCTCTCATCTGGAAACAAGTCTCTCACTCATCCACCATGTCTATAAAGGAGATCCCTACAAAGCCATTCGATGGTCAGAAACCGGGTACATCTGGCCTGCGCAAGAGGTGTTTAACATCATTCAGTATATCGGGTCCCGTTAACTCTGTTTGCCACTCAGGGTCAAAATCTTCCAGCAGGAAGTGCGCATACAGCGGTCGCGTCTGCCTAACCGTTCTGATATCCCGATAGCACTACACAGAAAACTTTGTCCAAGCCATATTCGATGCCATCCCCCTCTCAGGATCCACCTTAGTCATTGGTGGAGATGGACGCTTCTACTCCCCAGAGGTTGTCCAGATCATCTTAAAGATCGCATCGGCAAACGACGTTTCTAAGGTCATAATCGGGAAGGACGGCATCTTGTCAACACCAGCCGCGTCCAATGTTATACGCAAGTACAAAGCAAACGGTGGTATCCTGCTCACTGCCTCCCATAACCCCGGCGGCCCCAATGCTGACTTTGGTATCAAGTACAACGTGGACAACGGAGGCCCTGCTCCCGAGAGTATCACAGAGAAGATCTTTGCTCGTACCAAGACAATCTCGTCTTACAAGGTTCTAGAGGCCTCCCCAGTCGACATTTCCAAACTCGGGGACACGACCTACGGCCCCCTTAAGGTCTCGATCATCGATTCTGTCAAAGACTATGTGGAGCTGCTCGAGACCATCTTTGACTTCGGGCTCATCAAGTCATTCCTTACGTCACACAAGTCCGATTTCAAAGTGTTGTTTGACGGCTTGCATGGTGTCACCGGGCCGTATGCGAGGGCGATTCTCCTTGATACTCTGAGCCTTCCAGAGTCCTCCGTCCAGAACTGTATCCCTTCTCCCGATTTTGGCGGAGGACACCCAGACCCCAATCTTACGTATGCACACTCACTCGTGGAGGTTGTCGAGAGAGACAAAATCCCATTCGGTGCTGCAAGTGATGGAGACGGTGACCGGAACATGATCTACGGTGCAGGTGCATTCGTCACACCTTCGGACTCTGTAGCAATCATCGCAGACTGGGCGGAGGTTATCCCCTACTTTAAGAAAGGTGGCGTCAAAGGTCTTGCCCGCAGCATGCCCACAAGTGCCGCTATCGATCTCGTCGCAAAAGCTAAAGGCCTCGAATATTTCGAGGTACCGACAGGTATGATATCATCGCCTTTTTTTCGACACTCAGTACCAACAGAGGTCTAGGCTGGAAATTCTTCGGAAATCTCATGGATGCCGGTCGCCTGTCTATCTGCGGTGAAGAATCGTTCGGGACAGGTTCCGACCACATCCGCGAGAAGGACGGTCTTTGGGCGGTTGTTGGTTTGTCTCAATACTCTGTAATTGGGTTGTTCCGCAAATGACGCTCTGTGGACAGCCTGGCTCAACATCATTGCAGCTGCCAACGAACAGGACAAGTCCGGAAAATTGTGGGGTATTCGCGAGATTCTCAACAAGCACTACGCGAAATATGGCCGATCGTTCTTCTCGCGATACGATTACGAGGAAGTACCTTCTGAGGGTGCACAAAAACTCGTTGACCATGTCAATGAACTCTTCAAGTCCTTTCATGGGAAGGTGTATACGTCGTCGGCGACGGGCACGTCCTTCAAGGTGGCAAATGCTTACAACTTTCACTACACGGACCCGATCGACAAGAGCGTTAGCGAGAACCAAGGGCAGGTCGTGATATTCTCCGACGGCAGCCGTGTTGTTTGGCGCCTCAGCGGGACAGGTAGTCAAGGTGCGACCGTGCGTATGTATGTGGAGCGCTATGTCGCGCCGAATGCGGGTGAGAAGGAGCTTGCACGGGACACGGGCGAGGGTTTGCAGGCGCTCATTGACGTTGCGTTGGAAATTAGCAATCTTAAGCAATTCCTCGGCCGCGAGCAACCCACTGTTATTACAGTAAGCGCCACCTTCGTTCTCTTTTTGCGGAGAGGACGATATTGACCGGATGTCATGACAGTGATTTTAATGGGTGTATGTAGCAGAAGCATCGGACGGAAGAATAGACCGAATGAATAAATGAGGTGGCTGAACTGTACCCATACAACGAAGTTTATGCACTTGATTGCAATAATCGCTCGGAATGTCCCAATGTCAATATGTCAAGTATGTCAAGTAACTTAACCTACAGTGACCGGCAAACCTAGACCGGTGACCGCTCGCTCTATGGGGGTGCCGGCTGTGCAAGGACCGCTCGATAGAGCTCTATCGAGCGGTCCTTGCACAGCCGGCACCCCCATAGAACGACTGGTTACGAGTCTACGGCAAACCCATTCTCCCTCCCATCTGTCGTGTCGTCGTAGTTGTCGCTACGGATGCACGGATGCACCGAGGGTCTCTTGTGCGCCAGTCACTGAGAACTGTACTCCGTGACCAGTGTTGTACGGGTCAGTATGGCAGAGTCATGGTCACAGTCAAGCTGGTCAAGGGTCACGATGAGGGGTCATATGCACTGGCATCTGCCATATCTGGCGACCAGCGCCGGACTTCCCAATATAGAAATGTATCACATGATCTGACACAATATTATTAATACAGTGCGTGTCACTGCGTGAGCTCGGGTCGGGATATCCGAGGACAATGTCGCGACGACCACTAGATTTTTTTCTCTTGTCTACGGGAAGCAGTCACCGGGATCACCCACTGTCGTCAAACTCGGATCATGACAACACTGTCCATGACCGGGGTTCCACTACCGCCTGCTGATTCGGGCCATTCTAACGCCACTGGCGGGCACTCACCTCGTAAAAACATCGCGTTGCAACGCACTGTTTTGAATTAGACCAAGTCCATGTTTTCTTAGCCGAACCCGCAATAAATGTTTCATGTGACGATGCGCGGCTCAAGATACAGTACGGGGACTCATTTACTGTACTGTAGGCTTAGCCTACGGATTTTCTCGCCTTCTTAATCGCCGCTCTGGGGGTCTATGAACTCACGTACTGTTGACTTCGCAAGAACTGGTGCCTGACGACGGTGTATTCTAGGCAAAGGGACGAACGGTAATTGCTGGTGCAACCAACTGAGATACTGAGATATCCGCGCGAATCTCGTCAACGCTTTTTTTAAACCTCCATCCGAGCTCGATAAAAAGAACCTCCCGGACTCCATGTTCTTCACCCATCTTTGTTCTGTTCTCTATCCAAAGGACCTTCCGCCGTCCATCACATCCCTTTGACCCTTTACACATAAGTAATTTCCTCCTTGAAACCCTCTCGTCAGTCTCCCGCAGCCATGCGCCCGCTCATCTCCGCAATCCTCCTTGCATCAGCGTCTCTAGCTGTCGCTGCCCATACTGACAAAGCCTTTGTTCGTGCAAGGCACACTCAAAATGCACGCGACGTGCGAGGACGCAGCCCGAAACAATACGCGCTGGTAGATTACTACAGTGCTCAAGACTTCATGAACGAGAGGTGAGTGCTATGAGCTTGAGGTGCCCCCATACCGTGCTCCAACTTTCTTGTCAGCCATTGGAGCTACTTTACCAGGGCGGACCCTACTGGTGGCCAGACCAAGTATCTGTCGCACGCGGACGCCTCAAAAGCAGGACTTGCCTACGTGCAAAATGGCCAGGCGATTCTAGCCGTGGACAGCAAGAATGACCTTCCACTAGGCGCGGAACGTGACTCGTATGTGGTGGCCGAGTGATCACGAGAGTCCAGTTTGACTAGCATTTTCTAGCGTCCGTATCGCATCCACGAAAGCATACAATGGTGGTCTTTTCATCGCCGACTTTGCTGCCATGGCCCACGGCTGTGCTGTATGGCCCGCCTATTGGACTGTCGGGGAGAATTGGCCTAATGGGGGGGAGATGGACATTATTGAAAGTGTTAACCTCCACGTTACGTTCGTTTTCGGTTGTTTGCCTTCCTCTTCGTGCTGTTGTGGTTCACATCCGAGTTCAGGAACCAATACACCTTGCACACAGGCCCAGGTTCAGACTGCGTTCTCGTGAAGAATCCACCGGTGGCAGTCTGGTAGTGCGCCATACACGGGCAATGTGGTCGACACGGAATGCAAGAGTTCGGACGGCAGCAACGCGGGCTGTTCATTTTCAGATACCAAAAATAATTCTTTTGGCCACGACTTCAACATGGCCGGGGGCGGCGTTTTCGCTCATCTATGGGACGACGCGGGAGTCAAGATGTGGCGCTTCGAACGCCAATCAATCCCTCAAGGACATTCACAACGGTCAGCCCGACCCGTCTTCCTGGCCAACTCCCGTCGCCTTTTGGTCTTCCCTCGGTTGCGACTTCGCTTCCCATCTCCATAACCACCATCTTGTCATCAACACCGCGCTTGGCGGTGGGTGGGCAAGTAGCGATTACCCGAATTCTGGGTGTCCCGGAACTTGCAGTGGCCAAATCGCCAAAGGGGCGAACTTCGTCTGTGTGTTGTCGCACGTCCCTTGCATACAGTGCGATAGCTGATCGAGAGACCAGATGCCAAATGGGTGATCAACTACATTGCCGTCTATAAGTGAATCCGCCCCTTCACTGGCGAACGTGACATTTTAATGAGTTCTAGAGGTGGGCATGAAGTGATTCACTACTAATTTGCTACTAATGGTCTTCCACAGGCTCGAGCTGCGAATCAAATATCATTCAGAAATGATAGTCCTAGAAAGCGTACAATGTCTAATGTCATCGGGGAAGTTGAGGAGTGTGTCAAATATATTTAATGCAGTCGAGCAAAAAAAAAACGACGGGGGTCGTGCATGCACAAAAGAGAATTGTCTCTATTCCAGAGGATCCACCTAAGTTACTCATTTCGATCTCATGTCATGAACGCAGGGCTCGATTCCCCGCGGCGATAATTCTTGGAAGAATAAACCTCTGGGTCCAGGTTCGTCTCAATCGGGCCATGAACTATTTCTGCATGCTGCGTGTCAGTCTGCAGCCACCAGTTTTGTTGAGGTTTTGACCACGTAGGTATTTGTTTGCCTCGCTGGCACAATGCCCTTGCTTTTTACGTGAAAAGGCTGTTCAGATAGATCTTGTCCACGTGATATGCTTTTGTATGTTTTTTTGGTTCCGTTATTGAAGCTGCCAGTCGGTTGGTTGGATCCTACTTTCCTTTTTTGTCTGTCGCTGTCGTACAGCGTTCCTTGAACACTTTTTCCGTGTAGTTTGGATATTCCTTGGATGTCGGCCTCGCTCTTCTTTTCCGCTCAAGCGTTGGATGAAAAATTGGAGTTCAGCAACGATTCAGATGGTCCAGCACGGCAAGTTCCGAGTTGTGATATCCTCGTAGCACATGCAGCTTGCCCCGGCCATCGCGGCGACATTCTCTCTCTTTTCTCTTTTCCCATCACGTCTCTTGGCCTTCCCTATCCATGGTAGCGACAAAACAGTCCCGAACTAAGCCAAACTCTACTTCGAGGTAGGATCCTCACCTCTCTGCGTTGCTACCATCTCCTTATTCATTCGCCTTTCTAGGCTTGGGGCAGTGAGCCATGCGCAGTCTCCTTGTTTAATATGTCAAAATGCAAACCTGTCACCTTTTAGGCCTCCACTTCACTCAGTCCGCGTATAAATACGAATGACTCACGCCCACCACAAAGTTCCAGTGAAAGCGGTGAAAGCGCCGTGCGGCAGAGTCCGGGGTGTGCCATCCCGACGTCCCTAACGCCACCCGACTCATCGAGGCAGGTGTCTTCGTCCTTACCCGACGCGTCGTTTCCACCCGCTGAATTCCCGGACAGTTTCATTGACGGGCGACCAAAAACCGCAGCGGAGAGGCAGCGCGAAAAACGCCTCCGGGACGACCCTCTTGCAGACCTCCTCGGACCGCTCTTTGTAGGCTGCAAACGGTGCGGCACGCGAATCAAGCTGTCACCAAAGAGCTCTTACGATCCTTTCCACTGGGTCAAACACCGCGAGCGCTGCCTACGGAGATCGGTCGACACGGTGAAAGAAATCCTTCGCGAGAGGGGGGACCAGGCGAGCTCCCCTGATGCCAAGCCAACCCCACGGGATGGCGGCGTCCGTGATCCGTTTGCCGTCCAGTCTCAACACCATACCTTGTCGCCTTCGCCAACTCCCTCGCCATCGACGCCTTCGCCATTGTTACAGAGACGCACAGGTACCGGCACGGACTCCACTCCCTCTCTGACTGCAGACGACGACGAGCTATCCTATTTTAACCCCCGAGCAGCGCCCGCCGGAAATGACGGAGACGAGTTTGATGCGCCTCATCCCAACCCGAGCGGAGAAAGACCGCCTCTGTGTTCGCTTTCTGTGTTCCGCGCGTCAGACATGCTCGCTTTCGAAGACTATTTGCACCGCTCTCGTCGTCTGCCAACACGCCTCGGATTACCGGAGCTTCTTCCCTCTCCCGAGAGGTGGCACGACTGGTCCTGGGGACAGCTCCGTGAGCCCGTCTACGTCGTCGAAAAACGTCCCAAGGAGATGCAAGTAGCCGCCGGCGCTAGCCCACCACCTCCCTCCCATAAAGGCATCGGAGATGGCACCCTCCAACCAGATGCGTACGGCCTTCCGAACCCTTTGGGCATACTCTCATGATCCGCTACTCCGTTCATCAGCGTGGAGTCGCTGGATGTCATCCATGAATTTTTTTCTCCACTGTCACACGCGTCACGCCATCCTAGGTTCTTGGACATATTTTTACTATCCCTCGTACTACCACGCTATCCTGCTAATTGCTCTCGTTGCCGTTCGCTGGGCTTCACCACTTAATTGCATGTAATTTACTTGATCATCCTACGTGTAGATAAATAACTTCACCACACATTGCAAACACTATCACACTGCATTCCTACCCGCCGTACTTGTAACATATTCTCGTCAAGGAACACTTGTTGCAGACAATGTCTGTCTAACTGTTGAGAGTACGATATTGTGTATATACAGACCAAAATAGCTTAATGACTCTTCGGCCTATTCCATCGTCCGTAGACGGTTGTGTCAAGTGACCACTTCACAGCTCAACGTGCTCAACGCCCAATCCTTTCGTCTATGTGGACGGTTTGACGACGCCGCTCCGCAGCATATCGCGCAGAACGGGGTCGTTGTGTGCCCGCGTACCTCTATCCTTCCCAGTCAACGAATTACTCTGCGCGAGGATTCCGACCTTATTGAACTTACAATAGTGAATCCGCAACATCTTGCATGACTTCGCCTGTCGGAATCTCGAGCTTTTCTACTCCCCGGTATGCCGTCTGCCCGCGTGGGTCCTACATTGAGGTATAAAACGGGCTTGCGTAATTCGAGCGCATGCTTCAGTAGGCTAGTGATTGCTGTGTCAATGTTCCTGTTATAAGCCAACAACGCTAGGGGAACGCACCGAAAGGCAGAGTAAGTTGCGACTGTAGTCCCGAGGACTGAAGAGCCGGTCGGCGTTCTCAACGATACTATAGCTTTGAAACTGTCAATATGACAACGCCGTATCTAGCCCCGTCGGCGCACCTGTGGTCCTTCACCTTTTGGCTGATGGACTCGCCGAAAAAGACAAAATCCGGTTTCATCTAAACGGACTCAACAAATGGAACAACGACAGTTTTCAGCGCCATTAGCGGGGACTTACGATGCTATTCCGCAGGCCTTCCGCATCACAACCAGGACAGTGGGGTACGACGAAATCTTCGTACGAAACACTTTCGTCGAGCGCGACCTTGAACAAAACATTAGTAAGACGCTGGGGGAAGAAATTTATATATATATATACATCACCGTCGGGATTTGTCTTGGGCTGTGCGCCTGTACGCTCAAGCTCCGCGAGGAACGTGTGCCAGCGCGGGTTTGCTTGTCCGAGCCACTCCTGAAACACCGCACGTGGGTAGATATGCCCGTGTTGACAACGAACTTTCTTATCTCAACGGCCGCTCAATCAGGGTGTAGGGACTGGCGGCTAGGAAGGCTCACAAAGATACTCCCGTGGAGCTGAAGGACTCGCGCGTCTACTTCTGCTTCAGATAGGGCGTGACGCAATGCGGCGTGATGGAGCCCATCAACGTTCTGAGTTATAAGTGAACCAACTACGCCAGCATGTTGCAACGCAGCAAGGGAAAAATGGTTGGGTTCGGCAAGGTGCGACGGACGGGTAAAAATCCGATGTATGCGCGAAGCCTTAAGATATTACGATGTTAATACGTCTCCTAGCAGTGCAAACTCTGTTGAAAGCACACATACCAGTATCGTTGACTGAGAGGGGCATTACGGATGAATTCGTAAATCAGGCAAGCACGAAAGGGGAGGGCTTACCGAAACGAGTGTCCTCGAGGGCTATCTTCTATGAGCTCCTGGTACTACAGAGACGCACCCAATTAACGAGGCAGGAGGAAATGGAGAGCTGTCAGAGAGTGCCCACGAAAATCGGTCTGAAGATGACCATCTGTAACGTAAGTGGCGTTCGAAGCACGACGGAGCGGTGCGCACTTGTAGTCCGGATTCATGTACCTCCCGTCCTTACCGCGGTAAGCTTTGACACCCGAATCGACGCTGACACCGGCGCCGGTCAAAAGGGCAGCGGTCCCCGAAGATAGGAACGAAACAATGCGCTGAACTGCTTCCGACGGCAGTACGCTCGGGACGTTGCGCAGGGCGGCATTGGAAAGGATGGAGGGGGGGATATTCGGGACTGAGAGGCGCATATAGCCGAACGTGTGGGAGTTGTGCGTGAATCCTCGATCGGTGGGGCGGGCCGTGTAGCCGACTTGTGTAGAGGAGACATCACGGCGCTGGTCAGAACCGATTCAATTATGAACCCGAACACAATTGCACCCGCCGTGCTTCATGCACCTGGCTTTGCTCATTATAATTTAGCCTGGTCGCCCTTCCACACTACGCGCATAGCAGTGGCGTCGTCTGCAAACTATGGAATTGTTGGAAACGGACGCTTGCATCTTGCTTCGGTCTTTTTGAATCCATCTGGAGCGCCAGACATCAAGCTGGATAAGTTGTATGTTCGTGTCTTGCGTCCCCTTCCCTTCTGTCAAACTGAACGAGGCCAGCTACGAAACCCAAGGACAGCCTGTACGACTTGGCATGGTCAGAGGTCCATGAAAACCAGCTTGTCACTGCATCTGGCGACGGTTCCCTCAAACTCTGGGATGTGACGCTGAACGTAAGCACCCACTCCGATTCCCCGTCTGGGCGCCAGTGAGTGTAAGTAAGACAAGTGACCTAGACTCTCCCCATCCGTTCCTGGCACGAACATACGCGTGAGGTCTACGGTGTAGACTGGTCTAACATCAAGAAGGATCAATTCGTGTCGTGTTGTATGGACGGCAGCGTGAAAATAGTACGTGTCACTTTACTTGTCTCTGCTATCGTTCTCCTCACCGGCGCTCTGTAGTGGACTCCCGAGCGCCCGCGTTCCCTTACAACCCTACAGGCGCACCACGCGTGTGTATACCAGGCGCTCTTTTCACCCCATCAACCGGACTTGCTGGCTACCTCCTCAGGGGATGGAACCATCCGCTTCTTTGACCTCCGCTCACCTTCCTTTTCACCATCGTCTAATACGTTTACGGCACCGCTCTCCGCCCCCGTGCTCACAGTACCAGCTGCTCCAAGCGAGGAACTCGCGCTAGACTGGAATAAATATCCGTCCGCTCATCCTTGCGAGCGCCGGTCTCGATAAAACCGTGAAAATATGGGACTGCCGCATGCTGCAGCTCGGCGCATCGGCGAGTGCAGTTGGTAGTCCATGCGAGAACCGGTTTTACGGACACGAGTATGCCGTACGCAAGGTCCAATGGAGTCCGCATCGACCAGACCTGATAGCGAGTGGGGCTTATGATATGACTTGCCGGGTGTAAGGCTCACAACACTGGTCTACACGGAACGGACATGCTGATGATTTATGCCAGATGGACGACAAACCCACCTCCTGGCCAAAACAACCTAGTTAGGATTCACGATGCGCATACAGAGTTTGTAGTTGGGTGTGCGTGGTCTCTGTACGAGGAAGGAGTACTGGCGACGTGTAGTTGGGACTGCAAAGTGAATATATTCCGCGTGTAATCTACCACACCAATCAGGGTGTCTTACCCGTCCTTGTGTCCTGAGAATGGACCCAGAAGATATTTTATCTTCGTCCCTCGAGACGCTCTACGATTACACCCCGATCACACACTCTTCGCCAGGCGGATCGTTCACATACATCCACCGCTCGGAGGATCAGAACCCTGACGCAGCCACCACGGTGACAGTGTCAACCCCAGACACGCAAGCAGAACATTGGTCACTCCATGCTTCCTCCATCTGGGTATCTGCGCTTTACGTTGCAGACCACATCTCAGAGCTCGGTCTTCCCGCCAACATAAAGGCAGCCACCGGCGCTGCCCCTTTGCGACTGATCGAGCTCGGTGCAGGCGCAGGCTTGCCGAGCATCCTCATCGCCAAAGTCTACCCACACGTCCACGTCATCGCAAGCGACTTTCCCGACCCCCTGCTCATCCACACGCTCCGCGAGAACGTGGCGCGCAATGACGCCAGCACGAACTGCAGCGTCGTCCCGCACGCCTGGGGCACAGACCCGTCCGCTCTGCTAGTCGCCCAGCGCGGACATCGTCCTCGCAGCGGACACGCTCTGGAATCCGGAGCTCCACGCCGCCCTGCTCCACACGACATGTGGGGTACTCGCCCGCACGCCAGCGGCGCGCGCACACTTCGTCGCGGGCCTGCACACGGGACGGTACACACTCGATTCGTTCTTGCGGGCGGCGGGCGAGGCTGGCTTAGAACTGGTGGAAGCGACGGAGCGTGAGGTGCATGGAGAAGGCCGTCGGGAATGGGATGTTCGACGTGCGGAGAGTGAGGACGAACGTGAACGCAGACGGTGGGTAGTTTGGAGTGTGCTCAAGTGGCGGGACCTATGAGGACCTATTAGTCAGCACCGGGATAGCACACGCCCGCCAATGCCGCAGAGCCACATTCTTCATTGCTTATCCCACCCACACACCGTTTCCTGTGACCACCACTTGCAACCATGGTCTGCACCAAGTGCGAAAAGGTATTACAATGTGACCTCTTTGTGTAGCTTAGACTGTGCTAATACAACTCAGAAACTCTCCAAGGTCGCCGCGCCAGATCCATTTCAATCGACCTCAGCAAGCATAAAGGATGGCTCGCGTAAAATCGGCGAGAACAAACTCATTGGACGCCCGAAACCACCAGGAGCGGCTCCAAGCTCTAGCAGGGGTATCTCTGCTACAAGTTCAAAGAATCGTTATCAGGTTTGTTTGGCGTACTTGACTCGAGGTGTGCGCAAGCTGATGTCTACTATGCTAGCCCTACGCAGGCAAATGTAAGGACTGCAAGCAATCAGTTTCACAGAATCAAGCGAAATATTGTCATGGTACGTCCATCCCGCCGAATCCTTTTCGTCCTTTGTCAATGTAGTACTCCAGGTTGTGCGTTCAAGAAGGGTATCTGCTCAATATGTGGAAAGCAGATTTTAGATACGTCTGGGTATCAAATGGTGAATAAATGATTCGATCCCGCCATTTCAATACCTCTGGACCCTTCGACGCGAGGAGTCGCATGTGCACTAGGAACGCATCTTTGAACATGTATGTACATTTTGCCCGAGGCCAGTGTGTGTTTACAGTATGTCTTTAGCTTACCACTATGTAGAGCCCATGGAAGGAGATTGGTCGACTCATGACTGGACCACGGCAGACTGGGATTCATACCTATGAATACGGCTTGCGTGAATATGAGCGAGCTGCGATATATAATATCCTCATTACCCTAGCGAATTCAAATTCAGATGGTTTCGTTGTAATGACAGCTGACAAGATAGAAAAATAAATGCTTGTGTTCAAGTCCAAGACAGAAACTGGTTCAACGACTAGTATTTTGTACATCCGGGGTGTAGTTAAATGTGTATAATATGTGTATCAATCTATTATGGTAAAAATGAGGCAGTGTCATGGAGAACATACTATGGAAACAGCGAACAAAGCAAGCGATGTGTTAAAATCACAAAATGTTCCAGCGGAGATGCACCTCAGACGATATTATTCGATTTTCTTTCCAGATCTTGCCTCGTAGATATCGACGTCAATAGTGTCCTTCGTCAAGAATCGCCAGATGAGCACGGTTTTCGTCTGCCCGAAACGTCGGAGACGACCAATGGCCTGAGTCTCGTTTGCTTGGTAAATCTCGAGTGACGGCGCGAGCAGCGGTGAAAGAAAGATGGCATGATTGGCGGATGTCAAGTTCGCGCCAGAAGCGCTCTCGTCCATCACGTTCAGCAAGAGCACGCGCTCCTCGCTGTCGTTTTGGAACTTCTCCAGGTTTTTGCTCTTCTGCGCAGCGGAACCCTTGATCTCCAGGAACCGGACCTTGTTGGCAGTGAGTGCTTCGGCGACCTTTTTCATGAGGTCCGGGAATTGGACGAAGACGAGGACGCGCTCGTCTGACGGGATGCGCTTCCTGCAACGCAAGGGTGAGTCAGATCATGCGAAGAGCGTATGTATAGTAGCGGCGCGCACTTGACCAAATGAATGACCTTCTCTAGCTTCATCCCAAAGTGCTTCCCTTTGCCGTCGCGCTCGTAATCGTCGACTCCGAGGGTGTCGCCCTTGACGATGTTGAGGACCCGAGCGGCCGCTTTGCACCGACCCGACCGAGCGTACACGCAAGTCTCGTTTTCGGCGGCGGCTTTCACGTCGTTGTAGCAGCCGGCGTGGCCGCACGAGGACAGGACGGCGATTTCGTCGAGGGGAACCCGGTCGCGCCCGCACTCGGGGCACGAGACCACGGGCGGTTCGCTTCGCTGTTTCTGGAGGTCCCGGACGATGGTGAAGTACCGCAGGGAACGCACGCGTCCGACGAGCTCCTTGGTCAGTCTGCGGATCACGTGTGTTTGCTCGCGGTGTGCCCAGATCGTCTCTTTGCGCTCGCTGTCCTTCATCTTGCGACCGGAATTGGACGTCCTGTGTTCGCCGACGCCCGCGGACTCGAGCAGCCCGGCGACGAGTTCTGTTCCCTCCTCATCGCCGACGCCTTCCGTGCGGCAGACCCGCACGTATTCGCGGAACATAGACTCCTTCGGCTCGTCGTCCTGCCGCTTGCCGATCTCCTTCTCTTTCTCGAGCGCGTCCTTGAGCTTCTTGAGCAGGTCGACTCGGCAGTTCTCGAGTTGGTCCTTGCGCTCCTTGACTATGACCTCGCACGCCTTCATTGCGTTCTCTTTATTCGACGTGTCGAGTTCGAAGTGAGAGCAGCGCTTGAGGAGCGCCTCTTCCGCCGTGCTAGAAATTCAGGTGTCAATCTCGAGGGTATTCGTATAGAAAATCACAAAGGATGTACCTGCTATCGCCAAGTGACTGAGCAACCCGCTTTTCACGGTCACTGTCAGTCTTCTTGCCGCGTTTGATAGTCATATCCAGGGCGCGCAAATGGTGCTCTAATTCAAGATAAATGGCGCGCTCGGCAGCCGGAAGAGTGATTTTTTCTATCTTTTCTTCCCAAGGAATCTCGTCAATCTCGGCGATGTTCTGACAGATGATTTAGTTCACAGGGCTGCTGCTAGGTGTGATATATAATACACACCTGACGGACGAAACGGTCCAAAAACTTTTGCCCAAGTTCGTGACGGTGCGCGTGCCAATCCAGACTGTGAGTTTCACGGAACGAATGGAACTTCTCGACGGCTTGAGAGATACAGACGCAGTCAGTACATCACTGGTATTCAGGGACTCGCATCTGGCGTACCTGTTTGTTCCCGACGGCGTTTCTTGACCTCGATGGACTTACCCTCGTTGTCGTCATCGATTCCGAGGTGCAGGTTGAGATGGGCGGCGATGGTCTTCACGGCAGCAAAGTCGTGGATGGGAGGCGTGCCGGATAGCACCCAGTGTCGGTCTGCAGACAACCGCGTCACCAACGAGTGTATCTTCCCGTCCAAGTACGTGTATTCGTCGACGACCTTTCTTGCAAAGTGGAACATCTCCATTGGTGGAGACTGCATCTGCTTCCAGTCGCGCTTGGCCGCGCCACGTAGCTTCCATGGGTCTTTGGCCTCACGCAGCTCCTTGGGCTTTTCCACCTTTTCCACGCGCTTGCGCTTCTTCGATGTCGTGGAAGAGGGCTCGGAAGTAGACACAGCCTCGTCGACGTCCATTGCGTCTTCGCTCTCCGACTTTACAGCCTTTTTCTTGGGCTTCGCGCGTGGTTTAGGCTTGGCCTTCGGTTTTGGGCGAGACTTGGACTTGGGGGCGTCAGAATCCTCGTCGGAAACTTCGAAGAGTCCGCCTCCTCCTCGTTCTCCTCTCCGGGATCGGAATCGGAAACGACGAAGTCAGGAGAATCGGAACGAGCCTTCTTGGCGACTCGTTTGCCTTTGCCTTTAGCAGATTTGGTAGGCTTCTCCTCTTCGCTGTCGGAGTCTACGTTGTAAACAACCATTTTCGAAACTTTCCGGCCGAGGCGTCGAACGGGTGGTTCTTCGTCGCCATCTGACTCTTCGGACGATGAAATGTGAATGGCTTTGGCTGGTCGACCTTTCTGTTTCTGGACGTCCTTCAAGTGAGGGACTTCGACATGGCTAAATACTCTGACTCCGGAACTAGTGCTGGGCTCACCACTCGACTTCGATTTCGATGCTTCCGCCGACTTTGCTTTCGCCTCCGCAGGTTCCTGGATTCCCCGTATACGCTTGGACGGTCGCATCGCCTTCTCGGCCTCCTCATCTGCGTACAAATTAGTTTGGTTGATGAGAAAAATGATGTGCAGGCAAACCTCTCTTCCGTGCCGCGTGTATTGCGTCCATGACACTCACGGATCCTTCTTCACGCAGAAGGTCGACTTGTTCTTTCAAGGTATCCAGAGCGGCATCAAGACGCGCGTTGAAATACCGTCCGTCCGAAGCTGGAAGAGCACCTCCTGCCGCAATGGCCTCCAAATTCGCAAGGTAAACCGAACTCTTGAACAGATTGGACGCGACGACGATGATGTCCGCATCAATGACGTTCTCGATGGTGAGGGAGTTAAGGTTGGACGCGGTTGTGAGTGTGACGACCTGCATCTTGGCGTCCGATGAGACGAACTTCTCGATCTCCGTCGACCATTGACGCGTGAGATGGGGTGGGACAACCACGAGAGATGCCTTGACACGGATTTTGCCGGGGATTTCTGTCGCATCCTCGAGTTCACGAGCAACTTGCTTGCGCGTGCAGTCGACCAAACCAAGAGTTATTGCCGTCTTCCCGTAACCGACCTGGTCTGCAAGGACGCCACCACGTATATGCACGGGTTGTTGGGCACGTCCTTCCGCTCGCCAGCCCAGAGGTTCGAGCGTGGCCTCCGAGACTTCCTCTTCGATGAAGGGCGGTGCGCTGGGCTTCTCTTGTTCCAACATCCAGTGCAACGATCGTAGCTGCTCCACGCGAAGAGGGAACTTTTTGAAGTGAGGTGGCTGGCGATGCTCGGGGTCCGGCCGATTGCTGAGTAACGTGAACTTCGGCAAGACAAGCTTGACGAGAGGCTTGAAGTTGGTGTCCAGACGCCAGGACAAGGTCGGCTGACCATTCCTTCCTGCCGTCGGAAGCCGGGCGAGAGCACGATGAGTCAAGGACGCTACGTTGACACCGATGCGAACAGTTCCGGTGCCTTCGTCATCCAGCTTGAGCTGGGTTACGAACGGCGCAGGACGGCGCTTCAGACGGCGTTCATATTCGCCGGCCTCGGCGCTGTCTTCGATGGCCATGGCTTTCTTGCCTTGTTTGATCCAGCGTAGGGAAGGGGCAAGAGGAGCGCAGCGCTCGCAATTCGAGTGATCCTCTGGAACCTCGACTTTTTGCCATTTATCGAAAGGGCCGTCCACGACCTTGATACGCTCCAACAACCACGACAGGGCACGGAAAGTGGCACGCTCGTGGATCTGTTCAACCTCCTTCCACGGGCCCCGAGGCCACTCTGGGCCAGCTTGCGAGTGGAGGGGAACACGCGCGACCAGCAAGGCATTTGCCGACTTGCAGGCGTCCTTACTGACTGGGATGCGGAGGTTGTCTCGAGGAACAGAGTAGTGTGCGCCCTGGGCTTGCGAAGGCTGTAGGGAGCAAGCAGGGATTGAGTGTGGACAGGTTGGCAGAAGCAGAAGAAAACAGACCTCGAGCTTGACACCATCTGCGAAAACGTACTTCTGCGGTACCGTACACGAGACACGTTGAGGGCCATCCTTGCCCGATTGCCGCCACGAATGGTGTAAACGAGCGAAGATGGGACGTGTCTCTTGATACTCAAGGCGGCGAATGCTGGTGGAGAAGACGAACGCGTCGTCGCTCGGCTTCCCAGAACGAGTTGGGTCAAGAAGTAGATACAGAGAGGGAAGAGCCTTGTCCCCCTTGGTTGGTATTTTCTTGTGAAGTGCACTATTCGCGGTGCCGCATTTGTCCAGAAGTTCGTAGGTTCCGGAAATGACACGGTCAAAGCGATCGTCGTCGTCGTGGGGAACCGATACCTCAAGCTGAGAGAAGACCGTGCTATTAACGAACTTAGGATCTAGCAGGCCGAGCTTTGACTCCCATGAAGGTACCCGTTCTCCGACACCCTTGATGGAGATTTCCACCGAAGTCGGTTGGGGCAGCGCTACCTCCCACCTCCCACTCAGGAGCGACCTGTCACAAGCGAGACGAGCAACAGGATTCATCAGCAGTTTGCGAATCTCGGCATTGGCTGGTTCGCTCGGAGACGGCTTGGCATAGAAAAGCCACTCGGGGCGTTTGGGGTGAAGACAGAGTTCCGCGAGCGCTTTGGTAGACTCGTAGGTGACGTACCATAACTCTTGACGCTTGAGCTCGACGAAACGTAGTTCCTGTCCAACAGCTTCGAGAACAGAGTTGCGCCAGATTTCCCAACGCTTTGACGGTATCGAGGCGCCGGCTTGCTGCTTTAGAGAGTCCAACAGTTGCTCTGTTATACCCGACATGCCAAGACACATAGGGAGGGCAGACTTGAGGCTACGCTCGAAAACAGATGGCGCGAGTCTTGGGTGGGATTTGACGTCAATTGTTCGCGAATTGTGCTCGGGACGACCGCCGCATTTGATGCAGGCTGTAAAACCACAATCATCACAGCGGCGTACCTCGCGGTCGGTCATGTCCTTCCGACCTTCGCACGTGCAAAAGCGCACGCTCTTCATCGCGTCCTCCAGAAGGGCAGGAAGGGGTGGCCCCGTGGTCTTGGAAAGGTCGAAAGATCTCTCCGAGAGTTGGTCTTCACCGAAGATATGATCTTGCACGGAGTCGGAGGGTAATTCGACTTCCATGACGTCTTCGTCCTCATCAACGAAGGGTGTGCCATGTTTCTCCTCGTATGTCCTTTTGTCGTTTCCTGGTGTCATGTATTTCATCGAAAGAACTAGAGCAACAAGGATGGTGGTTCCGACAACCGTCGTGGACATAGCATTTCCAGCCAAATCAGCGAGTTGATCCTCAGTTTCCCGAGTCAACAACAACTCGTCGATGGGAAGACCTTGTAAGTGGAGAGCCTCTAGCCCGACCATGGGGCCTCCGCGGTTAGTAATATAGGGAATCATAGAAGGCGTAAGGCATGGTGATATGCCAACACGATTCGACCCAATCGAGCGATCCACATTCTGAGATAAGTTCCACACTTGGCTGAAAAAAAAGTAACGTCAGAGGCTACATCAAGAAAATGCACCAAAATACCTTTTATACGCTGGGTCAACGCCTAACACAGCTGATCGGAGCAATGAGATATCCATGAGATCCCAAACACGTTCGACCTGTCCGGAGACCCAGTCTGCCCAGCCATAATCAAGCATCTTGACGGCGCCGCCTTGCAAAATGTAAGGTGGTTATAACGTCAAAAAGTTAAGAATACATACCTTCGTCCCAGTTCGTCAGCGGCCGTTTAGAACCGAGGGCCTCCTCCAAGCGAGTGCGTTGGTGACGAGACTCGCATCGATTCCAATCAGTCCGACCCGTTCTACGGTCCAGAGAGTTATAACTCTCTTGAACGAGTTTCTCCCTAGCTTGGTGGATACGAGGATCGTCGGAAGGCAGCAAAAATGCGTCCAGAGTACAAGACGCATCACGTTTCATGGAAGCCATGCGGGCCGCCCACTTGGTTGGAATGCTGGACGACTGTGCGTTGACCGCCATCATGTAGCCACGCGTCCGTGTGTGAGGCACATAATACGCCTTCGTATCTAGACGGAGTGACTTTGCGCTGTACTTGGCGTCCTCGAATTTCTTGACAACGGCTTGCCAAGGTGCGCTGCAGACGTTCTCCAAGATCACAACTGGAGGACGATGTTTCTTAACCCAGTCCAGCATACCGTGGAATGTCCGACCGGACTCTCCTCCTTGATCGATGTCCTTTTTCTCATTGTTGAGATTGGAATAGTCGACGCAAGATGTACCGGCGATGAGGATGTCGACATTACCCGGGACATACGCTTTGGCACCATAGGCGGTGTAACTGTATCACCGTGAGAAGGCTCAATCAACAAAAAAGAGAAAACCCGCGCAACGCACGCGTAATTGTCACCGAGCTCACACACATCTCTGAAAAGGAGCGGTGGTTGAAAGTTTCGCTCAATGTAAGCCTGTTTAAATGGTACGATCTCGCAGGAGAACACATGCTCCACTTCGATGGTATTACCGAACTTCTCAGTCATCGCGCGGCTGATGAGATTTAGAGCTAGAAGAGGGGATTCTGTTCCGGAGCACATCGTTGCAACGCGCAATTTTCGCCCTTGAATGTGTTCGGCTAACGTTTTCACGTCGGGCAGGCGGGAGACGATATCGAGAAAGATGTCAGGTAGACGAGAAATGGGTGGCAAGGACGAGTCTTCTGGCGAGATATACTTTTCCTTCTTCCCAGTTATCCCTCCTTCCTCTTCCTCTTCCTCCTCCTCCTCATCAATGTCTACGGCCATGGCGTCGTGAGTGGTCTCCTCTGTAGAGGCCCCCTCCGTTTCTTCGTCAGCAGGGTCGGATCTTTGTTTGGTGAAGAAGGAAGAGAGTTTCTTTTGTTTCATTTTATCTTTGACGGTCGGCATGATGGGAGGGGTGACGGTGATGATGGGTATGAGTGTGAGAGAGGGTGGGTCGATGTTTTAAGCTTCGCTTCGCAAGTCAGATGAGTCAATATCACGCGACGCGCGTGATGAATGACAGATACAGAATTTCGTCACGACCGCGTCTGTCACAATAACATGACTCAATGGTCACAACCCTAACCTTGAAATCCTGGAATCTTGTTTCACGGCAGGCAGCCCATCTCTGTCACGGTACGGTATGGCCGATTTTCTCCGTAGAGTGAAGCACAAGATAAATGACCTTTATGGGGACTCTTTCCCTTGGTTCGACAGCTCTTATGTCGTCGATTGGTAAGGCTCAACTTGATTCCTGCCGAAAGGTCTTTTGACAAAGCAATCTTTCGCAGGGTTGTCGTAACGGGACTATTTATGCTCTCTTGGTTTATTGATACCCGGCCGGTCTTCGAGAGGGACTTCTCTCCCGATGACCCCCTGATTCAGCACCCTCACACTTCTCAGCAGTAACTACCTTATTGTGTCGAACCTGATTCAGAACACTTATGCGAACCAAATTACAAGAATTCCATCAAATACCAACAACTTCGTTACTTTAATGGTGCCTGTTGCACTGTCCGTCTTCATCGGTGGTTACAGGAGCTCAGTGCACGAAATTCATCATGGTTTACTTGCAGCATGTGCTGGGAAGTTAGTCCCACAACTAGATTTACTGGTCTCAGTGGGCTGATCGCATATATCGCATATAGAGCCTTGAGCCTCTTGACTACGGAAGCCCTGAAAAACCGCGTCGGTAAGTCCGAGGATATTCGATAACCGGTGCTGGTTGCTCACCGGACATTTGCTTCTCAGGTCGACTTCGCCCCGACTTTCTAGCGCGATGCCAATGGGACGCCTCACAGCACATTTGCACCGGGTTTGTACGATATTTATTTCTACAAAATCGTCGCTCAATCGATACAGGAAAATTAAGGACATCATCGATGGTCGCAAATCATTTCCCTCTGGCCATTCGTCCACGGCCTTCGTCGGAATGACCTTTACCGCCTTATTTTTGGCAGGCAAAACGGCAGCTCTGTGTTTCGATGTCTCCCCATTTCCCGGCACCTTTCTCAATAGCCGACTTGCTCGCTTAGCCCTTGTTCTAATGCCGCTGGTTTTCTCCACCTGGGTTGCCGTCACCCGTATGGAGGATTATGTGCGTCGCTTCCCCGCTTGCCTTACTTCGCCAGGCTGATTGTTACCGAAGCGCCACCATAAGGAAGACGTGATCGTCGGGAGTGTTATTGGCATTCTCTCGGGAACAATTTGTTACCTTTTATACTGGCCCAACCCCTTCTCTGCAACCAGTTTCTCAGCAGACACTATCGGATGCCCGAGGCTCGCAACTCACATCGTATCCCATAGATCAGCAGATGACGACTATAGGCTCGTTCCCGGCGGAGCGGACTTCGGTACGGTATGAAGCTGGATTTTATCTAGAGCGTGTTGTGCCGCATCCAGTCGAAACGCCCTACTTTTTTGTGTCGCATGTTACTATGCCAGAAACATCTATACTCGAATGTACATCTGATTCGCACACTGAACCCGCCGAAAGAATGACGGTATTCCAAACGACGGACTCGAACCCGGTTCCGTTTCGCAGACCGGGTCTTTGCAGAACTGCGTATTACGGTACCTGACGACTTCCGTTTTCAAATCCGTAAGTTCGTTCTTGTGTCACAATATCCAGGCCATCCGCCCCACTATTCCCGATTAAACATAGTGGGTTAGAACCCACTAATACCGTCTCGCTCTGGTGGTTGTCTACGAATCTCATAGAGCGCAGTTTTTATTGTCTGCTTCAACGGTCTAATCCCGTCGACTCGCACATCGGTCACGTCTCACGCACCAGCGCCATTCTCTTTTAGTATTTTCCGTATCATCAACGCTCTATGGTTAAAATCTAAAACGTTAAAAGTTCGTACACATATGTTGTCACGCTAATTCAGATTCGGGTGGTTCGTGTCAACTCAAAGGAGATTCGTTGGAGCCACGTATCATCACCCCAGATTGAGCGTGCCC
Organism: Lactarius hatsudake; assembly: GCA_024734325.1. Taxonomy (NCBI): domain Eukaryota; kingdom Fungi; phylum Basidiomycota; class Agaricomycetes; order Russulales; family Russulaceae; genus Lactarius; species Lactarius hatsudake. The sequence continues at coordinate 516,542 of JANSJP010000007.1, forward strand.
ATTCGAATCCCCGCGCGGTCTCACCCGCGGTAACGGACTACTGTAGCAGATTCATAAAAGCCTCCGCGCCTGACTACGAAGAACCATCATCTCTGACAAATACCCAGTTATCCCCTACCTTCTGCATCCGACCGCCCGCAGTACTCCCGCCGCTCTCCATCTGTCCACCGTCCCGTCGTCATCACCATCCGGGCTCGCCTGCGCCTGTTCGTGGCTGCCCTGTGCCCAGTCGGAGCCATTTTGGTCGTTGGTGTGCTCCCCTAGGACGATCGCATCGGTCTCGTTCTCCGCGTACGCATCGCCCCCGACGTCCCACCGTTTCTGACCCCCTCCGGCATTATGTGCGAACCCACCGCGGCCGCCCCGTCCTCTAAATCCCCCCCTGCCCCGCGGGGGCCCGCCACGGGGTTCGCCCATCCACCCGTATCCGGCCTGCGGACTCGCCTGTACTGGTGGTACGCTGGGAGGTGCCTGGCTCGCCATGCCAATCGTGAACTCCATGACGAACATCATCAGTTCCTCCTGCGTTGGCGAACGCCCATTCGTAGCGGCCCAAGCTTTGCCTAGAGATTCCCACGAAGTGGGCGAAGTCGGATCGAAGGCCGAATAGTCGAAGGACTGCAGGTTTACTTCGTTTCCGTCTTGGTGGTGGTGGTGTTCATCAGATCTACTGCCCGTCGCGAATGCAGCCTGGGAAGGGGGGGGCACCGGAGATTCGCGGTTGCCCGGCACTGACGTGGGGGCCGAGGTGAGCCCGACAGATGATGTGGCCGGCGGCGGCGACTGTGGCGGGCCTTGCTTAAAGTCATCAGGTGTCATACTTCTGTCGTCGTCAGACGACGGCCTGATTTCGCGCCCGAACTCATCTACACCGGAATGTGAAGATGAAGCTTGGACGTCGTGATTATCCGTTTGGTCCGTATTGGACGGCCTATGTGGAGGACTGTACGGCTTTACATCTCTCCGGCCGCCCCCGTATCTACTTCGAGGTGGACTTCTCGACCGACTCCTTCGCCCGTGCGCAGACCCGGGGCTGCGAGCCCGGTCATATAATCGGTCCCGGAAGCCTTCGCGATCGCGATCACTGAACCGTCCCCGGCCACGAGACCGGAAACCTCCTCTGAATCTGCCTCTGGGACTGTGATAATCACCTTCCTCGACGGAGGATATTGGATAGTTACGGCCAACCTGGCCAACGTCCCACGACTTATCCTGTGGGACTTGTGAGTGGTTCCAGTACGTAGGTTGATTGGATGGGCCTGCAGTAATGTCGGGAGAAGCTAATGTAGGCGCCGGCGGTGGTGAGAATGATGTCTGAATTGGGGGTGTCGTTATCTCAGGAGGAATTGACCGTTTGAGTTAATTGCTGGAATAATTTTAATTGATTGGCGTCCAGCTGAGGCAACTGCACTTGCGTGGTGGGTTGGGTGTTATTTGTCGTTGTTTGGCTTGAACCATTGTTAGCGGGAGTATATCTAGCCAATCTACCGATGACTCACGCCGATATTGGGACATTCCTGGCTTGGGAGAGGAGGGCAAGTAGAGCCGCGTGCACAGAGGCAGCCTGGCTGGTTGGATTTGTGGGTGTCTCAGGCGGATTCAGAGCCGTCTGTGGAGGCGCCGAGTGCATCACGGGCTCGATTACGGCGTCCAATACTGGTGCGGGAACTAGCACGAAACAAATCAGACATTCGCCATTTCTCTCACTTTCCAAAAGCGCGTAGTTGGGATTGCACAAAGGGGAAATACTTAGCGAACATAAAATCGAGACAAGATAAGCACCTGGAGCGTCATCACCCTTCAGCACGTTCTCCAATCTCGTCAACACAGCGGGTGGGAAAGTAGCCGATTTGGTCCAGATATCGAGAATCTTCTTCGCCTTTTCCTGAAATTGTAGTACCACAGCAAGTAGTCAGAACCCTCGTCCATTCACCTAGGCGTTAGAAAAGAAACGAAAACTATGGACCCATGCGTAACATCATATCGTCAATGCGCAGCGACGGATCTTGTGACGCGTTCATTATAACGAGCTACAAAGTGTGCAACCCGGGATTCAGGGAGCTTAGATTCGAAGGATGTATGCACGCGCACGACGGCGCAATGCGCCAGCCGTACTTGCCTTGACAAACCTACCCAAAGTCCGGTAGAAGGGGTGACAACTAACACAAGAGATTCTCCCAAGTGTGATAAGGAGAGTAACCGTATATGTTTTACTGACCTTGCCTTCCGATACACCAGAGCCCATCATGTCCCGAAATAAGCCCTCCAAGATGGCTTCCAGTTTAAGCAGGAAGGTCGCACTATTGCCAGGCTGAGAGTCGCCAGCGAACCCGTGCTTGGTGGCATGGCTGCGGGCTGCACGTGCCAATGCGTCGAATGCGTACAGACTAGGCACCTTATACTGAGGTTGCAGAGCTTTGTGCGTACGGTACAACGTGGATACCATCTGCGCATCATTCTGAAAGCGGGAAAGTGGGAGGAAGAGAAGTCAGCATGCATCCGGCAATGGCAGAGCAGGCAGTCACGAGAACAGAGTTGCAGAAAGGGCCAAGGGGACGAGCCACGGAATATATCAGTACACACCTCAAAGCACCTTTTCGCAACGTCGCTCAACCTGTTCATCTTGGAAACCGACACTCGCTTTGACGACACCACATCTTTGAGGGCGTTCTCAAACTCCTATTGAGCCAAGACGATCAGCCCGTACCTACATTATCGATAATATGCAATGTACCTCTAATGAGGACATTTATGCACTTGCTCAGTACTGGTTTGGTTGGGCGCTCCAATAAGAGAGGGAAAAGAGATCAGATTTTGTTTGCCATTGTTGACAAACGGGCGCCAATGACAAATTACGGCTCGTGTGCAAAATCGCCACCCCTTGCTGCTGGAGTGTAACCACTTGTACACATACTATTTTATCTGCTCGTCGATCTATGGCGCTGTGCTACCACCACATATGAACACATAGTAAGAATATATGGGCTGAACTGAGTATTAGGCCATGTAGCCTTTAATCGTGTCAACGATTTTCTGGAGCGCGGACCAAGAAGCGTAGGATGTAACATCCGGGTTCCAACAGTTTGGGTCTGCAGATGTCAAAGAATCCACATCGGCGACGCCCCTCACGGGGTGACCACCCTCACCCTCACTCCCATTGCCCTTCGTGACATACCCTGCCCGCCACCTTTTCCCTATCGCAGATATACCGTAGAGTCGTTCTGCATGTTCATTGGTTGGGCCGACTTCATCAAAGAGTTCATGAATTTGGTTGATCGCGCCCTCCCGTCCTAAGTCCCGCTGAAAATCACATGACGACGGCTTGACCTCAAGAAGTAAGAAGGGCCGCTGCTTGTACTCTATAACAAAAGTGACATTGAATTCTTCAGAGTTTGTATAGTCCGGGGTCCATTGAGGACAAATATCATAGCCATTGACTGCAGGAAACCAGTAGTCCAAAATCTTGCCGTAAAGAGAGAAATACTTTGACCCGACTGTCTCCTGGTCGTTATTCAATCTGGCGGCTGATTTCAAGATGTACTGGGGATAGCTGCTACCTAAAACATTATCAACTATACGAAGTAAGGGTAGAGTGTGGTACGTACCCAGATAAATGATTGATTCCTTTTGGATATTATAATCAGAGAGTGTGTGGCCGACCTCAAGCTGCTTCCCACGAAAAACGAGGGCTATTAAGTGTGGTCAACGCCACGAAGATCATGAGATGATCATAAACATACGTTGTTGATTGATGGGATTCCTATATTACAATGAGTGACAACTGTTTTCAACCAGGCAATCTCGAAAAACCTACCTTTCCTTTTCCTCGATCTTATCTCTGAGGTTATTGGTCGTTTCATAGGACTCTACCTCCAGAGTGATCTTCTTTCCGTCCGAAGTCTCCACAAAGATCTGCATTGGGATGATGGCGGAAAGTTGTTGTCGCGACTCAAGCTTTTCTAGGGGACGAGAGGGCTTATAGGGTAGACCGAATAGGAGTCTCCGATAAAGCCAAGGCAAAAAAGCAAGTGATTTATACATTACAAACCCACATGCACAACACATCAGCATCGACACTAAGAACGCCGCACGTTGTAAGGTGAGCCATATCGCTTACAATGCGAATCCACTTATTTCCTATCTCCCGAAGCGCTCGGCATTCTGTCTTACAGACTACGAATAGCAAGCGGAGAGCTCCCTCGCTTCGCCGCTGAACAGCTCCAGACCACACGCCCGCGTCCATCGGTCATGAATGGAGGCTCCTGGTGTCGCGTCTCGGTTGCTCCCCCAGGAAGCTCTCTTGCAGACGACGGGACGCTAGCGGTCGCACCAACTTCGATCAAAGGAGGTGCTTCGGATAGCGAGGACTGAACAGACTCGGATTCCCCGATGTCCCTTAGAGATGAATCTGGTAGAGTTGGCAGAGGGTCGTCGTCGTGGTCGTCGTCGTGGGGACGAGCCGTCCCAGGAGGGCCGCACGCATCGCAAAGGGGGAGAAGGAATCGCAAGGGTGAGTGAGGTGACGCGGTATCTGGGATCGCTGCGGATCCATTGGCAGGCTGAAGAAGGCGGCTATCTTGATATGAATCCGGCAGCGAGCAAGTGCTGACAGGGTCTGGGAAATCAGGGTCCGTGTCAAAACCGGTGGTTAGAGAGGGCAGGAAGCCCACAGAAAGTGGACCATGATAGACGGAATAGAACAAAGGATAGGATCATGCGATTGTGTCGTGCAGAGTTGGAATGTGACTTGGCTCGGGGACTAATGGAGGGCCGCGAAGTGGTGTAGAGAGAGTGGGGGTGGACGGAGAAGAGAAAACTGTGGGTACTGGTTCGGGTGTTGGTGCGTCGAAATTAAGTTCTGGAGCGCTGATCTGGCGGTTTCAGTGCGTGGGCTTGTCAGCGTTTACAATGGAAGAAAGGTGTAAGAGTGAGTAAAAGCCTATCATGCTGGGTACTGTGAAGCACATAGTGACATCACTTTCGGAATCATTTGCTGGGTCATCAGGTAACCCCACTTCTGAGTGCTCACGGGAGGCAAATATGGCACGGATGTTACGGACGTACTCATAGAGTGAACAATTCACGGCTGCACTATTGAAAATTCCACGCATGCGGACCCGCTGCTATTGTTGATGATTGATAAGCGTCCAGTCAAAAGTCCAGTCAAAGCCCGATAGACGTGGTATATGAAAGTCGGCCCCTTTGTTAAAAACATAGGGTGTACCGTCTTCATTTTGATGTTGGTACATGCGGTCGCGGCCAAAGGGGCAATAACGGCAATCGGGGTTCGACGTGGTAAGGTATCTGTCACCGATCGTCAAAGTGAGTAGGTGGCTATGGTAAGAAACACCGACCTGCAAGGAATCTGTTGGAGACTTCTTGCTTTGTATCGTTCCAAGGGTCTTTCCGGGGTGACCACTGGGTAGAAGCGACTGGAGGGTATGACAAATTTGGACAGAGTGCGGCAGTAAGGACATGTGCAAACAGGAAAAAGTAACGTCCTCGCTGCTACTTTCCTGTCCATGCCAATTCCGGATGCACTACAAGGATATGGGTTAGAGCAGGAGATGTTGCGACCATGCGAGTAATGTCATACATTAATGCAGAGTACGTGGCTACAATCAGCTGGAGGGGGGACCAATCATCAGCTTTGAACAAAACGTGAATGGGATTCGAACCAAGTAGGCCAAATATGACGGGTTCCTCCATACAAATTGGGCAGATTAGAGAATCGTCAGGAGCGGTGGTTAGGTCGGCGGCCCGGGGAGAACGTGTCTGAACCAACACTTTTCACCCCTTTTGCAATAACCCGAAGGTATCGAGTTGGCGGAAGGAGACGGCAGACGAGACGCGGCCACGTACCAGCTGCGAAAAATATCTGCAGGACTTGTTCTTGTCAAAAGGAACGATATTGGATGACTTCCCGTAACGATTTGGTGCACCAGATGGATCACGTTTGTGATGACCAAGCACGGAATCACCTGCACCAAACTCAAAATCTGAAGAGCCCCCACGGTTGAGAACGAGGACGCGAAATGAGCTGAGCTTCTGGGTTCGAAAACCGGCTGGTCCGAGCCTACGTTGTTGACTGGGGGGAATACTGTTGTATATTATAAAGTCAATGCCGATTTTCAGGTGATCACGAAAAACTTACCCCTCCTTTTCCTCGATTTTATCTTTAATATTTCCGATGACTGAACTTCAATGGTGATTGTCCTTCAGCTCAACGTCTTGACAAATACTTGCATGTAGTACTAGGTGATTAGACCTCGGAGCGGACTCAGAGGGATAACAATAAAGATGGGAAGAATAAACAACAGAGTCAAAGGGCATCTTATGTACGGTTGAGAGTCTTTGGAATGTGAATAGAGGAGCTGTTGATATGCGTCCATACTAGTGGTGTCAGGTGGATGCAAATGGTCACGAGGATGCAAATTTTAAAAATGGCCTCAGATCACCCTCTTCCCGTGGTCCTTTCTGCCCAAAAAAAATACAGTAGGTAAAGTAGGATCTGTAGATATGAGATCATCACAAAAAATATAAATGTATTGAGAATTTCGACTACAGTGCGACAAAGGAGAGAGGGGAGTCGTAAAAAGTAAAGGCCCAGACCACCAGATCCCAACGATCTTGCTAAATGCCACGCAGGTTTGTTGGAATAGAGTGTTAGAAGACGCCAATGAGAACACCCATGATAAATTTGGGGTGATGTCGTGCATGCGATAGAGTTGTAGAAGGTAATCTCACCTTGAGGGGCCAGTGCGCGATCAAATTTGCATCGGGGGGTGAAGTCGGTCGTGCTCCCTAGGAGCCCAAATAAAAATGAGCAAAAATCACCATTGGACAGTATATCCATTCTTCTATTGGTATGTACAATATGAAGTAGCCACGATGTGTTGTTGAAGCTACAGAAAATGAAAAGTCGATTTTTGCATAGGTACGACCACACTAGTACTTTTATTATGCTAGTGACCGCGGACCGGGCCGGCCTCTACAAGTACTAGTCTCCTCCGCCAACTTCTGAAGCACGACCCATCTCTTACACACGTCGTACGTGTCGTCTCCCTATAACTTTGAGAGGAGTACTCTCACGAACAATGATAGGTCGGTCAATGTGGTGGGTACATTCGCAAGGCCGAGCACAATCGGGATATTAGGGGGAATGAGTATGACCGGCGACCAACTTATTGACCAGAATTGCGCGTTGAGGTTTATCCGCAAAAAGGGCGCGCACGAGCTTGACTAGTTCTTCTGTCTCGTAGTCAATGAGAGCGCCTTCGTCGAAGAGGTAGCTAATATCGGTCATAGAGGCTTCCTACACAGAAATCGGTTCAAACTGGTTTGTGCTCTCCAAGAACAGCGTACCAAAAGTTCGGATAGATACGAGAACTTGAGCCATGCGGGGACACACGCGACGACGAACGAAGGCTACATTTTAGTGAGTACAGTGTAAAAAAAGCAGAAAGCAGACACCGAGGTACGCACTTGTTCTGGATCATCAATGAACAACCCTTCGAGGGCGTGCAATATTCGACAGAGCTCGCTGAGACGATGAGATTCAACTTCGGTGATGTCTGGGAGTGCAAGTATGTCGCCCAAGATACGCATAAGAGAAAAGTTCACGAGGGACCCGAGCGCGTCAAAATACTTCGTTTTACCCAGTACCCCCTAAATCAATCGGGTTGGAAAGAATAATGGCGACAGGTAAACTAGGTTACTCACCGCCCAATGTTTCGCCACCTTGCGCACTTGTGAAAGAATGCTCATTACCGCCTCCTCGCATTCATCGAAACGCTCCTGGTCAGCCGTACCAACGAAAGCCCTCGGCTCTTTTCAGATGACCTTGACACCAAGTCCTGTTGTATCTCCTGAAGGTGACCAACTGAGCATGAAATTTAATCTATCGAAATCAGAGTGCTTACAACACTCCGTTCGAACCACTTCCTTCCCAATGAATCCAAAGAGTCTGCCGTCTCAAGAAGCCCATCTTTGACACCTGCTGGGGCACTTTTCCGCGGCGCGTAGAACCCTTCCACATGCGTATACACAGTCATTTGCGAATACCATGGTTTTGATCTCGGAAGGATTGCTGGTCGAACTTGGCGGTATAGAGTGCCCGAAATAGGTCAAACACCGCCGGTGCCGTCTGCAGTATCACAGACCCTCGTGATTGCGTCGCGGATGCACCGAGACCAAAAATTGTTGTGGATGCGAATTCTGCGCCTTCTTGCAGAATGGTATCAACCATGTCGGCGAGTTCCTGCGTGCGTTTTGAGACAGTGTAGGTCTCTATTCGATGTACCGATCTAAGAGGTTCCTTGCCCTTGGCACCTATCACGGCGGGTTCGATTGGCTTATCCAATGCAGGCGGTGGGTGTCGAGCGGCGACCATCGGTGAGTCCGTGCTTTGAGGCAATGTAGCTTTTGCCTTTGCCTTGTTGGCTAGCTTTTCGAGACGACTGGCAGGCTTGTGCGTGGAGACAAACGTGCGTCGTTCCGGAGAAGATTTAGGAGACTCTCCCCAAGGGTCATCGTCAAAGTCGGCACTATTGCCTGAGGAGGATGCTCGGGGTGAGGCGGCTTCATCCACGTTGTCGTCGTCGTTGTCGTCCCAGCCCCAAGCAGAGTCGTCTGTAGGAGGTACCAATTCTGGTTCGGCGATCGTGCCTTTCGAAAGAGATGGTCCTGGTGAAACCTCCAGTTCTGCTGGGTTATGCTCGGCAGGCGCGTCGTCGAAGCCCCACGCGTCCTCTTCTTCTGCGGCGGAACCTAAATTGTCGGTGTCCCCACTTTCTTCCCCTTCTAAACCCCACGCGTCGTCACTAACGTCCCAAGCTCCCTCCGAGCTCGACCCCGAGCCTTGCGTGGCTTGTGCAGAACTAGGTGGTGGTGGGGCGCTCGGTAAATCGGCCTCAACGCGGATCTGCGCACGGTCACCTTCCTGTAGAATCATCTGCCTCGCACCCTCCAATATTTGTGCCCTTCGCTTCCGCTCATAATGTGAGGACACGGAATCGGTCCAGGACTTCACCTCGCGATCCCGCGGGTCCTGGCCAAGCATGCCTATTGTATAGTTTTCTTCTAGAGTCTCTGCCTGTTTCAAAAGGCGAAGATACTGTGGCATCGCGGAAAGAGAGGATGGTAGGAATGACACTAGAAATTGCTGAAGTAAAGCAGAAGTGACCGGCTTGCACAGTGTTTTCTTGAAATTTGTCGCATGCGGGGAAGGTATAACGGCGAACAAGTGGGTATCAAGGAAGTCCAGGAGAGACATTAAGTTTTCTAACCGCGTTGACAAATCTTCAGGGGTAGATTGAGAAGAAAGGAGAGAGAGCTTATGTGACAATACCCCAGAGACATCCTTCGCGAATGAGTGGGTAAGAGAAACGGGTTGAGTGAGAAGATGACGAATGTAGTATGCATCAATGTCGCGGCGAAGCACAGTGAGGTGCTCCGATAGGGACGTCGTGGAACAGGAGGAAAGTATGGCCGTTAGGTCCAGTACGGTGTCTGAGTCGCGCACTGAAAACAAAGTAAGGCACCTTCAGTGGCACACATCGCGATATGCCTACCTTGTACTGAAGGCCGAATGGTGAGTTCGCGAGGGGAAAGCACCACACTCCTTGAGTATGCGTCAGTCAGTTGCTCTTCTATGCGGTCCCTTCGCAGCCCTGAAGGCAGTCTAGACAGAAAGCGTTAATCACCCACGCTGGACACGCATTGACTTGGACGTACCTTCAAGCTGGACAACACTTCTGCCTCTTTCAAGGCAGGTGGCGCAGTATCGAGTAGATGTTGTAAACGCGTTGAGGCCCGCACCGCCTCAGTGAGCTTTCCTTCGTTAGCGAGATTGACAAGGTAGTCAAATTCTTCTCGACAGCGCAGTAGGCGCTCCATCGCGTCAAGTGTGGTCTCAGTGTCCTGAGTCCGTTGGGCTAACGCGGCATGTGTTGACAGGGCATGGACCACGGTGGGTATAATACCCAGCTTCGCGAAGTGGTTAGAGGTCGCAGTGTGGCAAGAATAGGGCCTTCGTTACCTCAGAATGCGACACAGCATCGTTGAGCTCATCCACGTTTGCTCTAAGCGCGGCGAAACGCTCTTGCACTGCCTCCGAAGACGCAAACTGTTGCTCGAACAGTGGAAGGTTGGCATTTATCCGCTCGTGTATTTTGGCCTGTGGAAGGGTCAGTACATGGCTTGCAGAATTCAAACGTGGGACGCTCCTTGGACTCGAGGATGGCCTTGTCCAGCTCTGCGACCCATGATGCTGCAACCTCTGCATTCAGGGATTTGGCACTCGCTGAGGATACTTTTGAGAGAATTTGTGATGAGGCGTCCTGAGGTGCCGCGTTACGTGGTAAGTGGGAGGGTGTTGAGAACGCCATGGATCACGCATACCGCGCCAGGCCATCGAGTCCAGTCCACCAAGATGCGGCCCGCCACGGACCGCCATCAGTAGCTCCGAGCTTCTAGATGTTCTTCCGAATCCTTCGTCGTTGCATGCGTCACAGCACGGCTCAAATAAGATATCTATCTGTATTTGGGGATATGGATATATTGTTCTCTGGAGAATTTTTTCATTTACCAAATTTAGAGAGTCCGACCCCAACTGGCTCGAACCGATTCTGTGCAATAGGAAGTTTGTCTAGCTAACGGTCATGGTACCGACACAGATACTTCTCGCTTGCTATTAGAGAAGACCTAGTCGAATTCACGTGCGCACCTCATGGATACGCTTCAGCGCACAAATGTGGTCGATACGTTTCTCTATTAGCGTGCCTCGTGGGGTACAGTACAGTAAGTCGCACTAGACTTCAGTAACCGCTTGATAAACGACAAATTCAGATCAGATATACGACCCTGAGACACAGTGAACAGCATGTCTAGCACTACTCCTTTGACTTTGCTTTCGCTGTCAACTCGACTGCATTTTTGAACGCGCCCAAGAGCGCTGTCAGTTGGATCTTTTCATCTGCTCCAGCAGACAGCCGATATCTGTCATTTAGTGAGCGATGTGTAACAAAGTACACCGGCAGAACACAACTGACTCAGTTGTTGCGAGTTGATCCAGGAGATAGACTCGCGCGGCTGGTGGAAATTCAATGGTATCTACGTATTCATATGCTCCCGAAAGTAAGTCTTGTAGGGCCAGGCCTCTGTCGATCTTGAGCGCATTGATCTCTAGCCACCATCAGGTTAAGTCTCGTGCCCTTAACGTGAAATGAGAGTGCTCACTTTGATGAGAGGCGGTGAACTCTTCGGACAACATGGAATTAATAATCGCCTCGATATCTGATGGATGTGGGCTTCCAGTGCAGGTATAGATCTCAGTCTCTCCTATACGCTCGTAGGCCGCGTGACATGCTTGCAGTACATTTAGAGCACGGCGCATATCTCCCTTGGACAGCTTGAGCAGAGCCGCCTTCCCATCGTCAGTGAGGTTGACACTGCGTTGAGGGGTCAACAAGTGAGAAACTGTGCGGTTGAGGATATGCACCTTTCAGCCTCCACGACATGATTTAACCGCTTTTGCACTTCTGCAATGGGTAACGGGGAAAACCGGAAACGCGTACAGCGACTTTGAATGGCTGGCGTAATCTTGTTGACGTAGTTGCAGATGATGCAAAAACGGACATTCTTCGTGTACTGTTCGATGACGCGACGGAAGTGCGGCTTGGGCAGCGGTAGTCATCATGTCCGCCTCGTCCAGGATGATGAGTTTGAACCCTTTGGCGAAAAGGGTGCGCGTCTCCGCGAACTGCTTTATCTGTTCACGGACAACGTCAATGCCTCTGTCGTCAGAGGCGTTCAGCTGATGATGTTTAGCGCTCAAACTAGGTCCTATGGAGAGGGTAGGGTCCCACCTCGAGAATTTGTTTGCGAAATGTGGGACCATATATTCGCCTGGCTACGGCGATGATCGTTGACGTCTTTCCAGTACCAGGAGGGCCATAGAAAAGGAGGTGAGGCAATCTATTCTTCTCAATAAACCTTTCGACTGGTTTAGAAATAAGCCAAATGAACAACAATGGAGATCGCAAGACTGACTGGTGCCAGTTATGTCCTTGTGGGAGACAACATCATCCAGTGTCACTGGCCTATATTTCTCTACCCTGTGTGCACTCCTTGTTGGTCGAGATTGTCATCGCAGGAGAAACTCATATACCAAGGGAGTGTGTCATCCCTTCTCGCACTCTTGTCCTCAGATTCGTCATGAAGGACGGCCTTGCCTTTGCCTTTGTCTAATAACGACAAAGACGGGAGATCAGTGTCGATATGATGCATATCCTCGTCGCTATCCATGTCCAGGAGCGTGTTATATAGTCAAAGTGTAGGAAGAGAAGACGCGTCGAATTGAACGCGTCGTCGCGTGCAACTGGACGCGCTCGGGTGATTCGGCGTAGCCCGAGATAAAACCTTATTTTGTTTCCACGCACAGACCATCGACAATAACCCCAAGTCGGCCGTAATTCTCATCTTTCCTTCTCTCATCCAAAGACCGGCTTGCCTCATCGAAGACTCCACCGCCAAGGTCGCTGGATAGATAGAGGCGTCTGGTTGGCGTGTTCCTCTCTCCCCATCGCACCCTCGCTAATTATTCTTTCAGTTCAAGATGCAGATCTTTGTTAAAACGTGGGTTCTGACTTGGGAAATCTCGTCTAAGCTAATATCTCTACGATTTGTAGTCTCACCGGAAAAACCATCACTCTTGAGGTAGAATCCTCTGACACCATCGACAATGTCAAGGCCAAGATCCAGGACAAGGAGGGGTGAGCTCCGCATCCTCACACTCGCCTAAACTTTTATTGAGATTGCTCACACAGAATTCCTCCGGATCAACAGCGTCTAATCTTCGCTGGAAAGCAACTCGAGGACGGTCGGACTCTTAGTGACTACAACATTCAGAAGGAGTCTACCCTCCACCTTGTCCTCCGTCTGCGTGGTGGAGCGAAGAAACGTAAGAAAAAGACCTACAACGTATGATCCGTCCGTGCATCCCGTTCGATATTTCTGTTAACATCATAATACGCGCACTAGACTCCTAAGAAGGTCAAGCATAAGCGCAAGAAGGTCAAGATGGCCATCTTGAAGTACTACAAGGTCGAGTCTGATGGCAAGATCAAGCGTCTTCGTCGCGAATGCCCAACCCCTACTTGCGGAGCATGGTGTCTTCGTACGTATATATACGTTAGGATTGTCAACAGTTTGGTCAAACCTTTCATCTCTAGATGTCCTTCCACCAAGACCGTCAGTACTGTGGCAAATGCGGTTTGACATACACATTCCAGCCCGGCACCAAGCCCCCTGTAGCGTAGTTTGAGCATGTACTAGCACCACTGAATGAATTTCATGCCCGCAATGCTGTCATTCCGTTCTCACGAGCACAATGGCGTGATTGATAGTGATAGTTTTGTGGTTCATTATGGTTCAATTTGATTCCAAGGTTGTTTACAGCGTAAGAGGATCCTCAAGATTAAGTCTACTACATCAACCTGAATGGGTACTCGTGAACCCGCTGGGTCGAGCCCGCAAAGCAGATCGTCAGGTCCTCCTAGATCTGTGGGTCTATGTCTATGTCCATGTATGAAGATATTAGTTCAGTAAAAGCAGCGAAAGTTTGTCTAACAGGTGAAGGGAGGTGGAAAAGAGGGGACTCTAAACTAGCAACGTGCGAGTGGCAAGAGCGGAGTAACACGCGAGGACGTCCGTCCAAGACGTGTCGTCGCCGCAATCAAACTCGATCTCATCGAGAGCGGGAAATGCGCGGTATATGCATTCCGCGACGCCGGCGGGGTCGATCATCTTGCCCACGCGCACGCACCCGATCGTCAGACGGGCGAGCGTCAGGGTGGGATGGCACGGCCTGCGGTGGGTGAGCGGGCGCGGGCAGCACCGCGACGTCCATCGGGAGGCCGAGGAGGCGCAGGCGCGGGCAGTGGGCGGCGAGGATTGCGAGGCTGGCGGGGGTCGCGCGGGGCTGGGTCGTGAAGTACGCCGGGAAGTCGAAGACCTCGACGGGACGGGACCAGAGGGACAGCTCCTCTATTTCGGGCCACCAGCACGCGACGGAGGCGAGGTCCGAGTCGCCGAGGTCGGGCGGGACGGACGCGTCGAGCACGAAGCGGCGGAGGTGGACGAGGCGCGCGAGCGGGGCGAGCGTGGAGAGCGTGAAGTGGAGCTTGGGGGGGAAGGCGGCGTGGTCGAAGGCCTCGCAGAAGCTGGTGAGGACTTCGAGGGAGAGGTCCGCCAGCGTGGCGTGCGTCCGTTCGGCGAGGACGGCGAGGGCGAGCGTCCAGGAGTCGACGGAGCGCGGCTTGAGGTCGGACTCTAGGTACAGAGTGCGTAGTTTGCCCGCTGGGAGGTGCGGGAAGAACGCCTCTGCGGCATCTGGCGAGGCGCGGACTCGGAGGTTTCGAAGGGAGGGGAAGAGAGTGGTATTAGAGCTGGCGGAAACCAATGCCTCGGCCAGGTCGGCTATATTTATACAATCTAGCTGTACGCGCAAATCTTCTAGGTTTGGAAAGCCAGCGATGGACGCCAGTGTACGTGGCATTAGATGGGAACCACCGCATAGATAGAGCGAGCGAAGATCGCGCATGGACGCAATAGAGTTGATGACTCGGTCGGACAGCTGACCCCGCAAGCGTAAATGTCTCAAATTGCCCGCGATCCGCGCGACGGCGTCGAGATACATCCGCAGTGCTTCATGTAGTCCCAATGCTCCTTTGCTCGAACGAAACCCAACGTCAACGGAGATGCTTCGTAGGTTCCGTGACAGATACAGCGTGAGGGGGAGTTGTTGACTAGCCGCGTCCTTCAGGACCAGGCGCACGGAACGGAGCGAAGGGAGAAGAGCACTTGGGGAAGAGGTGGCATCAACAATGCAGGGACAGCGTTTGAGCTTTGGTAGGGAACATAAATTCTGGCCCACGATCCGGACCCGCGAAGCGTAGGCGTGGAATTGGGAGAGATCATCAGAGAGCACAAGTCTGTGGGATGCGTCCTGCAAAAACGCGCTGGATCGTCAACATACCGTGAGCGTGTGTCACGGGAATTTGCTCACATGATTCGGAAGGAGTGCGAGTAAGGGATCCATTGAAGCCAGGGATGCCCACAGATAGTCTAAGGCGGGGTCCTTCCATGCCCGACAGACTGTAGCTATACAGTAGAAGGTTTTGAGAGCCGATGAGCGATTGGAGTCGCTGTCTATATTGTCGAGGACGATTCTAAGGACTTCATCTAGGAGGAGGACTGGATGCATGATAGTGACACGGTCGAGTTCTCTAGGTGATTAGTGTCGCAGTATTAAATGTGCAGGAAAAAATATGTGAACAAAAAGCTGAGGTGGCTAGAAAGACAGAGACGTGGCAAGGAATGTAGTCGGGACGAAAGGAAAAAATTACCACATGCAGGGAGGCGAAATAAATTATATCCTGCAGGGATGCGGAGCAATGCCCGTGGCAGGTTGCCTAGGCGTCCACGACGCGGGGAAACAAAGCGGTGTTGAGCGAGTCGGCGAGCGAGTTGCAAACACTGGCACGCACAGCACCTGCCCAATACAGTATGGTTTCCCCAAAATTACCCATTTTGACGCGTCTGATTGGCCGACAGTTCTTCGTCTAGCAGGAAAAAAAAGCATATGTCCATACCACCCAACCCGCGGCCATGACACGAATATCTACTCCACCCTACTGCTATATGACCGGACTTTAGAGAACCAAAACGGCCTCTCGTTCTTCAGCCCCAAACGCGTGGCTTCCCCGTCCTCTACATTTACCGACTCGTACTCGTCAAAATCTAACTTATTCCAGCGACCCAGTGGACGTGACCGCAGTGTCAGAGTCATTTGAAACGAGTACCGGGCATCGGGGTTGGACGGATCCACCAGGTTCGATATGTGCACCTTTACACCGGTTAATTTCCAGGTGCCAATGTAGAAACCCTAAAGCAAATGGGCATAAGGTACTAGGTAGAGAAGAATTCGGGTGTCGGCTTGGTCCGCACCTTCATACGGAGTGTCGGCCTTAGAATAGTGATCACATGTTGGGGTTCATGCTCCTCATTTGCGAGGAGCGAAATGACTTGCCCGTTAGGGTAAAATCGCCTGGGTAAATGTAAAAAGCCAATCAACGAAAAAATTTCGTAGATACGCACAAATAGCGATGGTATGTGATAAGGTGACTTATCTGCATCGTGTCAGCCCACTAACTCAGATGATGGAAGATACAATTGATGCCGACATTAACCCAGGCATTCTCGCTCAGTCCATGACGTCTGCAAGTTACAATGAATGGTACGGAAAGGCACTAATTCGGCGGCAAAATACATGTAATGGCATACCGCGATATACACGCCGTCCAGTCGCACGCGTGGCCGCTCTATGTATACGCGGCGATAATCCGAGGAATAATCGTCCACAATGTCGTCGAGAATCTCGTTTGGCGAAATTTGTGGTGGCTTGTATACGGCTTCTACGAACGACCTAGAAAAGGTGCTCAAATGAGTACTGCACAGTCTACAACAACGCCATTTCGACTTCGTGCAAAGCCAAATCAGCACGAGCCGGTTCAATGGCACATAAATGAAAGCAAGTAAGAAGCCTAACCTCCAAATGGCAGTGTCAAGAGAAATCACTCTTGCCTTTCTGCTCACGCAAGCGAAACGTTCGATTGCCGAGGTACCTAAGTACCTAAGAATGTGGACCACGAGTTCGTCTGGAAGCAGCTGGAGAAATGACGGGGTCCTCTCGTCCTCAGGCTCGAAGGAGAGGACTTCCGGAAAGTTCGCCACGATATGTGCGAGAGCACCAGATATATGTCGGTCAGGATGATGAGCTGCGTAGGACGCGAGCTTCGCATGGGTGAGTGCCACTCCACGCGTGACATCTCCTCCTGGGCCAAGGGTGTCCACCGTCTTCATCTCTATTTCCGGGCCAACAGATATTGCGGCGAGGGCAGAAGCCTCTAGGGCTCGAGCTGCCTTTTGCTCTCCGAGGTAATAGACTCTGTCGATGTCAGGATTCATACGGAAGGCCTGCCGATACAGCCGCAATGCCTCGTCGAGTTCGCCTGCTTGTTCATGTTCAACGGCCCGGATATACACCTCAAGTGCATCGTCGCGAAACTGTAGTGGACGTGGATAACGAGTCCCTGCTTCGGAAGCAGGTGCCTGTTTGGGAGGAGTAGTGGGATGCGCAGGATCAAGCGCAGGATCTTGCTGCGATGGCTGCTGTAACTTTTGCTTGTCCCGTACTTCCCTTTTCCATGACTCACGAAAACTCCTGAGCTCGTCTGTCTCCTGCTCCTCGATGGCAACCATGGGTTCGGTGCAATTGAAAGTGCATGAAGGATTGACTCATTCGCGGTCTCCCGCTGACTAATACGATGCGTTCAATTTCTTACATAATCTCTCGCGCCGAGATCAGAGCAGAGCAAGTGACGAGTGCCGCTGTCCCTCGCCATTTCCGACTTTCGTTAGTTACGACCTCCATCACTTTGACATCCTGTCATTTTGAAGCTTATCCCACCTATGGAGAGCAACAAGGATGAGGCGCTTCGCTGCCTTCACATATCCCAGAAGCAACGCACAGCCGGAAATCTTGCCGCCGCACGCAAGTTTGCGCAGAAATCGCTGGCACTTTTCTCAACCCCCGAAGCAGCCAAGCTGCTCGAGTTGATAGACTCTGAAGCTTCTTCATCCGGTTCTTCCGCAGGGTCTTCCACCTATTCCCCGTTCGACTCTACCCCATCAGAACCTAGCTCTTTCACATCAGCAACGGAGACCCACCAGTCTACATCCGGTACAAAGCACCGTCATGCGCCGCCAACTGCTAAATCCCCCTCACAATCGAGTGAGACGAGGGAAAAGAGGGAGTATACGGCCGAGAATCTTGCCGTTGTCAAGCGGGTACGGGGGTGCAAGGCAACAGAGTACTACGAGATCCTAGCTGTCAAGAAAGACTGCGAGGAGGCGGATGTGAAGAAGGCATATCGCAAGGTGGGTTTTAATCTAAGCACTATGCGTACGTGTTTGTACTCGACACTTATATGACGCCTAGTTGGCGCTCGCGTTACATCCAGACAAAAATGGGGCGCCAGGGTGCTGACGAGGCCTTCAAGAGTGTGTTTCTCTTCGAGATTTGTCCACTATCAACCATATTTATTTAAGATCCTAGTGGTTTCCAAAGCTTTCCAGATCCTTTCTGGTGAGTATTGGATCATATTTGTAGAGACTTCGACTTTAACGAACTTTTGTGGGACAGACTCACAAAAACGGGCGATATATGACCGTAGTGGGGGCGATCCCGAGTCAAGATTCGGTGGCATGTCTTCAGGGCCTACATCAGGATTCGCGAGTCCATTCGGTGGTGGCACGTTTGACGGGGAGCTCAGCCCAGAAGACCTCTTTAACATGTTCTTCGGCGGGGGTGCTGGGTTCAGTAATGGCCCGTTCGGTGGTGGTCCAGGTAAGTAAATTTCCAGAGTGTAGGGCAACTTGGATCCTAATCACTGCGCAGTCTTTTCCGCCAGTTTTGGTCCTGGGGGTTTCCGCACAACCCGCGTTCATACAACACGCCCGCGACAACAAGCGCAGCAACAGGAGCAAGCTGCTCCGCGTTCGCTCTTCGCCCAGGTTCTCCCCCTCCTTATTCTCTTCGCATTCTCTTTACTCTCCGCCGTCCCGAGCCTGTTCACGGCCCCGCGCGTACCGGATCCGCGGTTTTCGTTCGAGCCCTCTGCGAGATTCAACGTGGAGAGGAAGACGCAGTCACTTGGCGTGAATTATCATGTAAATGAGGCCGAGTTTAATCGCCACCCTATAGCAGCCGAAATCGCTCGGCTCAAGTCAAACGACAAACCCCAAACCATGCCTGTCCTGCGTCAGTTTGAAGAGAATGTAGACCGGGCATTCACGCAGGAGAAATACGCGCTCTGTCAAAACGAAATGGACTCGAAACAACGGAGAAAAGAGCGGGCCGTTGGCTTCTTTGGCATTGGGGCGGATTGGGAAAAGGTAAGACAGATAGAAGCAGAGCCAGCGGAGAACTGCGAGACATTGAAACGGATGGGACTGCTCAGATAGGATTCCGCTCTCGAGCTAATTATGCGTCCACCTTTCACGCACTTACACTCACGTTTAACGGATACCTGTTCATACATTACCGTGCACTCTTGAAATATTTCATTCTCACTTACGCTGTTGTGCTTCGGACTTTGGCCACTTGCAATCATTTATGGCGGGGTCAAAGTTGGGACGAATGGGAATCAATGAATGACAAGAGAGAAAGACAAAACACGTTTCTATTATAGTGCACGCTTTTACGCGACCTGTCTCTGACGCTCCAGCTTGAGATAAAACTCCTCCTGGCGTTGCACTATGCGAAGGGTGTCAGTAAAATGTTTCCAGGAGAGGGATGGACTCGAAGTTCTCTGCACACTAACCGGACTTCAAATGAATGCCATACCTGTGGTCGATGGGGTGGGTGAATAATTCGACTATTATTTCAATGAAAAAAAAATACTAACCAGTAAGCATACGCGCTGGAAATCCCGAGGCCGAATGCACAAGAGAGGTCAAGCCAGAGCCTCTTCCTGAGCTTTCCGGTGATAGGTGCAATTGGCATTGTGGGTTGTGGGTGTGAGTGAGTGTGCTGTTACAGTCGGTTGTTCGGTCAATCGAGTGGCTGTCTGCACGGCACAAACAGGGACAAATGAAACACCACGCTTCCGTATTACATAATCAAGGCGTCGTCGCCTCTGTCAGCGCCGGTCAGCAGGCTCTTTGGATTTCCTTTGCCCTTCTCTTTGATCATCTTTTCCCTCTTTCCTAGCTCGTCTCGTTGACGCGCTGGCAATACATCCCAGAAGCAAACAGTTCTCAGATCTTACCTAATTCGCGAACCCTTTCCTTGTACATACACCCTGTCGACCCATGGATCCAGACGCTTCCGGCGGCTGGCGATTTGCCCAGTGTTTCGGGGACAAGGGCGATGTGGAGGACATCACAGAAGGTAAATAGCCTCTGTTCTGAGCGTCGTGGATAGTCTCCTCCGCCTCTGCACCCCCGGACTCGGCGTGTGATCTCCGTCATTCACCAGGCAGCGTCGCTTACAAACTGAAATCCGGATAGCCGATATCATCTCTGCCGTCGAGTTCGACTCTACGGGAAATTACCTGGCGACAGGTGACAAGGGTGGTCGTGTAGTGCTATTCGAGCGAAATGATATGGTGTGTCCCCCCGCCCCTTGTGTCCGCTCTATCGGCGGTCGCTGATTCCGCTGTCCGATCACCTGCGAAACATTCACCTCTTTGACGTCCAGAAAAAGAGTTGTGAATACAAGTTCTACACCGAGTTTCAGTCACACGAGCCAGAGTTCGATTATCTCAAGTCACTCGAGATCGAGGAGAAGATCAACAAGATTCGATGGTGCAAACGACAGAACTCTGCACACTTCCTGCTCTCGACTAATGGTACATCAGCACTTGATAGTCGTTATAACCACTTATCACATGCCCGCAGATAAGACCATCAAACTCTGGAAGGTCTTCGAGAAATCGTTACGAGTAGTAGCGGAATCTAACATGGGCGATGGCCAACGAACCCTTCCACCACCATCGTTAGGACAGCACTTGCGCTTACCCCGTATGCAACATCAAGACAACATCATCGCTGCAGTACCGCGCAAAGTTTACTCCAACGCACATGCTTATCATATCCATTCGATCACTGTTAATTCCGATCAGGAGACATACATTTCCGCAGACGATTTGCGCATCAACCTCTGGAATTTGAACATCAGTGATCAGAGCTTCAGTGCGCTTTTTTTTCTTCCTGTAGTCGTCTGTCGTTCCTTATGTTCGATATCTATAGACATTGTGGATATCAAGCCAGCTAACATGGAGGAACTTACTGAAGTCATCACCGCCGCCGAGTTCCATCCGACGCAATGCAACGTCTTTATGTATTCTAGCTCGAAAAGCAATATCAAGCTTGCGGACATGCGGAACTCTGCGTTATGTGACCGGCATGCAAAACGTACGTCATGCACCCTCTGGTCCGATCATCGAAATATGTACGACCCTTCCCAGAGTACGACGAAGAAGAGGACCCAACAAATCGATCGTTTTTCTCTGAGATCATCTCTTCCATCTCGGACGTCAAGTTCAGCCGTGATGGGCGGTATATCCTCGCACGGGACTATCTATCACTGAGGATCTGGGACGTCAACATGGAGTCCCGCCCGTTAAAGACTATTCAAATACATGATCACTTGCGCGGGAAGCTATGTGATCTGTACGAGAACGATTGTATATTTGACAAGTTCGAGTGCACGTGGAGTGGAGACGACAAGTGAGCCCAAGTCCCCTCTGACTCTGTTTCTCTAAAATTGACTGTTTTTCAAGGAACGTGCTGACTGGTTCCTACCACAATTACCTACGCATCTTCGACGTGGAGACGGCAAACGACGTTGTATTGCAAGCAGACAAGTCTGCATTCAAGGCGAAGAAAATTGGCGGACCTTTGCCGGGTAACAAGCAGATTGGGGCTAAGAACGGCATCAAGCCAGCGCTGAAAGACCCGATGCAGCTCGAGACGCTAGATTTCAACAAGAAGATCTTGCATGCGAGCTGGCACCCGAGAGAAAATACTATCGCGGTCCGTGTAATTCTATCGGTCTTTTGTTTTGCGGTCGCGCTGATAATGTGCGTGGCGTTGCAGATCGCCGCGACGAACAACCTCTTCCTGTACAGTGCCGCATGAGCGATCGCTCGATTTTACGAACCAATCGCCACTACCTCCTCTCCTGTCTTGGGGTGTCAGGTCATGGAGCTCCCTCTGCACAGTTTTTGGACAATGCCCCTCTCGTTCCCCTCCTATCGTCCATCATCCACCTCCCCCACTCCATCCCCCTCACTGCTACTGTCCACGATCCCTTCCGCACGTTTTGCTGCACTCTTTTACTTCTCTCTGTTCCTCGTCTCCAACGTTACCTCGCAGTCCTGTCAAGGCTCGCCCATACATGTAGCTTAGCAAGACCGGATGGTCAGGGTACGAAGGGGGGCGAATCGGATGGGGAGAGAGGTGAAAGTAGAGTTATTAGTATACAACGACCGCCATATAGTGGGGCGGCGTTGAGAAGTAATGCAATAAAGGGCCTTTGTATCACAACTTCCTGGGAGTGACTCGTGTTTTGTGGTGGGAGGACTCGTATTATATCAAATTGACGAACCTCAGACGACTCCTTCGACAAGACACACATTTCACGATACATTTTAGACGGCCCTTCGTTTAGACAACCCATCCGAAGTCGTAAAACCTCAGCATACTCAGCCCCGGTTCCGAAATCACACCAGGGGTCTATAGTTTCGGAACTTGCTGTTGTAGGGTTATAGAAAAAGTCACCCAGTACATTTATGTGATGTGTACCCACTTGAACACGAGCATAGCTAGTGGTAGAGAGCTATGGGAAGATGGTCTAATATCAGTGAGAGTGGTGATATATATCAGTACACATGTTGGGTGCGCACGCCGCTGGTGATGGGCTGGTGACGCCCTGGTCACGTCACCAGCGCACTTCCCGAAATATACGTGCCCCCAAGCCTCCGGATGACTCATAGTGTCCTTAGTGCGCTTCGGACGTTTCGCGCGTTTCGTTTGTTTCGCATGTTTCGTATGTTTCGAACGCTTTCCGCTTTCGGTCGTGAGCATCCTTAGGGCACTTTGTATGTTTCGCACATTTTCCTTTTTCGTCCTTAGGGTGCTTTGCGCATTTCGCACATTTCGACTTTTCCCTGGTTCCCCAGGGTGCCGCACCTCCGCGCGGCCTTAGTGGCTCAAGCACGATGCGCCGCCGGCCATGGCGGCCACCCCTGCAAATTTTCGTGTCGCGCGGAAGCGTGCGCGACCGTTTGCGATTACCCACGACCACCCAAACCACAGGGCTCCATGCGACCCACTGTCCCCATTCCCGACCCCGCTGCATCTGAGCGCGGCCTTATTAACTCAAGAGCAACGTGTCCCCGACCAAGCTGGCCACCTCTGAGAGGTCTCGCGTCGCGCGGAAGCGTGCGCGACCGTTTTCGATCGCCCACGACCACCCAGACCAGCAGGGCTCCATGCGGCCCACTGTCCTCATTCCCGACCCCGCTGCATCTGAGCGCGGCCTTAGTAACTCGATAGCAACGCGTCACCGACCAAGATGGCCACCTCTGAGAAGTCTCGCGTCGCGCGGAAGCGTGCGCGACTGTCTGCGATCACCTGCGACCACCCGACCCAGCAGGGGCTCAGTGTACACCACTGTTCCCTTCCCTGACCGCGCCGCACTTGCGCGCAGCCTTAGCTATTCGACAGAGACTTGACCGCGACCGCCACGGACCTACCTACGACACCTCGCGCCCCGCGAGGGCCTGCGCGCTCACTCGCGTCGCTTCACACTCCCAAATCCCGTGCATCTTAGTATTTTTGGGCCACTTTGAGCATTTCAGACAGATTTTGACTCTTCTTAGACTTTTTACCATAGCATTTTTAGGTGCTGCAGCAGTGCAGCGACACCCGTGCAAAGAGGCTGCCTCTCCAAACACTGACCCCTGCGGGAGGTAGTAGTGAGGCAGCCAGCATTGATATATAGCTTGATAGCCTGATCTTAGATGCGGCGTAGTTGGAAAAACACCTCATCGTGGTGCGTTGACAGTGGCTGTCGTCGTGGTCGTGGCCGTGGCCCTCGACACTTCGAGAATTGGAACGTAACACCATCCACTTGACATATTACTGAGGTCCAGAACCATACAATCTATCAAATCGCTATCAAGGAATTTTATAGGCGGGAGGCAGGATAGGAGGAGCGTTGTACTGTACAGCTTGTCATCATGTCATTGCCAAATGACCCAGTTCGGTGCATCATCGCAACTACTAGTACAGGGAGATTAGGGTTCAAAAAAAAAAACTTCGGTTGACAGCTTGATTACGTCAGACGTCCCAAAATGGTCAGGACGGACAAATGGCTCTTGGGCACGCCGAAGGGCATTAAAGATACCCCGAAATATCTGTGATTTCTGAGGAAGAGACCTACAAGAGGCGACATCAGTCCATGACATCATATTGCGAGCACGATTGAGAAGAGCGTACGAAGTTGCTTCAATTGGGCCGGAGTCAGCGATGACCTAGTACCCCAGTTTGTCAATCGTGCAAGTTTCAAAATCACATTGGTGTGCCCCATACCTCTCTTCTCGGTACAATCAATGCAAACCGAATGTCCAATCCCACTTCGGCCTATGGGGAGATATGTCACCAAAACGACATGAATAAGTATAAAGCGCACCTGGAACGCTTGAAGCACGTTAGATAACTCCACATCGCATTGCTTGATTCTCGTCAACAGATCCTTCCGTAGAAGGATCCCTTTCAAGCCCTTTCTCTTCGAGCATTTCTCCAGCACGCGTCCAATCCTATCAAGCTCTCTGGTCCTTCGTCAGATCGTGAGGCTCAGGGAACGCGATAGTCATCGAAGCGACGAACCTTTGAAGAGAACCAAGAATATCCCGCAGAGTGGCTGGCAGTTCTTCCTCGCTCAGGTTATACTTTTCGCAGACATTGACAATGATCTTTGCGATTCTGGCGAGATTGGACATCACTGTTTTGCACTCCTGTTTATATTGCTTCACTTCCTGGAGACGCAATCATCAGAACATTGTTAGAGAGGATAGGTGTGTAACACGTACATCCCGCATGGTGAGTGCTTGAAGCAGGAGACCCGCGATGGGAGCGATAAATGGGAACTTGGTTGCTAAGGAACTTCCCTCCTTGAGAACTGCGAGGGATGTTTGAATCGCATTCATAGCAACATCATCATGCGTGTCGATGTGCCAAGCTAGGTTCGAGACGACGGTGGTTCCACCCGGTAAAAAAAATCAGCAAATGGTATCATAGTGGCTCCTAGGTAATACTTACGAGCTGGGAGTTGGTCGTCAGACGTTGCAGGACGAGAACTATGGGTCCTTTGCTTGCGAGAAAACAGTTTGAATGACATCTTCAGTCCTCGACGAACAATCGGCAGTGGTAATGGTGGGACGGAAAGGTATGAAAATCCATCCTCATAGCCCAACTAGTAGGAACAGCCCCGGCGAACCAAAGCCTGAGAAGGCAAGCGATAGTTGTTCTTTTGCAGTTTCCCAAGGACACTGCCTCTGAGATGCATGTCGACAACCTGCGTGTAGCTCTCACAATGTTATCTCTGGAACACCCACTGAAATCTAGAGGGCTGGGATGGATTGGATCATACGGTTGTGGTAGGTATCTAGACGCTCGAGGATCCAAGATGTTACTGTAGTGTCGGTCCGTTGCGGGCCAGATTTGACATTTGACTTGCACGCGGCGAACGGCCTGGGGACCGGCATCGAGCTATTGCCGACGGAAGGAAGGGCCTTTTTCAATGCATTAGAGTGCGTCCTGGGGTACATAACCCGATGTAGCATCATATCGTATGTATCAATATCACCGCTGCGAGGAGCGGCCTTTCACATATGTCAACAGGGATAGCGCGAACAGAGTAAATGCGTGGAGTTCGCTTCTTGATCCCCAGCGAGCAGCCAACTCAGCCCATCGAATGGGCGTGGAACGTGGAATTCCCAACAGTACAACGGAAGTAGGGAATATATGACTCGTCGTCGACAGATTGTAGAGAGGCCTAGTCTTTTCTGTAGCCTGCACCCTGCCGCGAGCTATAATATAAAGAATGAGGTTGGCTAGGATACGTGAGGACGCAAAGTGTCCTGAGTTTTGCGGCTGGCGCAAATGACTTCCAGCACATACTGTAATTCGTTCTGGAAAGGTCGCGTGTGAGTTCGGTAAAGCTGCTAGTTATGGCTTTGGAAGTTCCGAATCGGATTCAAGGTAATCCGCCTTGGATGCACACAACACAAGGTTCCGAGTCCTTTCCGAGTTCCTGAGAAATGGGCAATTTAAACTAGACATGGTGAAATTCCCAGATAATCGTGAAAGGTCGATACCTGTCCATTTGTTCCATCGGCCGCACAGTCGCCGAGGTGCTCAGGTCACCTTGTCCTTAAGGATCGCTCAAGATGGGCTGTCTCGCCTATCTTCGTGCCTTGTACTTTTTCAAGTTGTTACCACCAATGCCCCCACGTAAAGTAAAGTACTGTACGAAGGGAATGTCTGGCGCGGGGAATCGAATAACCCCCGCGGGTGGGTAGTGATTTTCTGCGGTAGCCACCAGGTACGGGCACCCACAGCAATCATCGCGTTCTTCAATGGTAAATGCGTGACGCCTTGTCATCTTCGCGTCCTGGAAAGGGTAATTGTCAATGGAAAGGGGCGTTGAAATATGATGAGTGTAAAAGTCGAGTCGAGAGTATATGTGATACGAACCAATGGTGCGGTAGTTTCCATTGAGGGTTTTCAGTCCTCTAGGGAAAGACAGTGGGAGCAAGTCATGAGCAATCTTCAGGGCGGGGCTCGTAGAGGAATATCCCTCCGACATCACAGATTGCCAGTTCTCGATTCAATCACAGAGAAGTATGGTATCGTCTGGGTAACGTTGTTCTCAGCAGAACTAAATCCACTCTTGTCGTCTTTCAGAGTTGAACGGACAGCACAAAAGAGTGGTCCATCCCCAGACGCTGCGCATTCAGAAGCAAGCAGCTATCGAAAAACGCAATCGAAGATGGCCAGTGCCAGTTACAAAATTTCTATTCATTCACTTGAAGCAAAAAAAAACAAAACAATCAAAACGTGAGGCTAAAAGAAGGCCTGGTGTCTGGCTTAATCAAAACGTCAACTTAACTAGTAGGAAGACGATCTGCTTGGTCAAGTCGTTGTAGCCATGTAGTTTAACGCCCAAGTAGTAGAACAAGCTACGGAGGGAGTAGATAAAGCCACGGCGGTTTGTTTGAAGTAATTTTGGAAGAATTTATCTTGGTTACCTTGTTTCCAGTTGTTTGTCGAGTCTATCCGCGTGTCCTCGAGCGAGCCTGTTCCGCGTTCTGGTCACCTCTTTTTCTCTCACAGGAGGGCTCACTCGGCAGTAAATTATGTCCTCGAGAATCGCTGGTGGCCACACACTACCGCCCGATCCCGTATACTTGGATTTCGGAAAGAGCGACGGCGACACAAAACAACTGCCGACCAACACCAAGGAGGTCGTCGGCGCAGATGGTCAGGTCAACTACATGAAGCCCCTAGAGTTGGACGACAGCTCTAACATTCATTGGCGGAGCCAAGTAGCCATGAAAATTGCAGAACGGTTGGGGAGACCGTGTACGTGCTTCTCTCAGTCGCTTCCCGTGGACCTGCCTGGAGGACCATTCTAATTGCCAAGTATAGCTGGCAAAAATTATGTCCTGAGGTCTTGGCCGGAGGGCTATCACATGTACTGCCACCTCAAGGGCAAGCGATCCGCCCCACGACAGGACCTGTATCTTCTCGGTACGCCTGCTCTCTCTCTTGTGGCGCAACATCAACCATAACTCTCGCGTACGTTCCAAGGTTCCGTCCACGCAAAACGCTTCCGCTCCGTCCCCGAGTTTGTGCCCCATGCACTATGGCTCATGACGGACCCCACCCTCGACCGCCGAAACTGCGAGTGCAAATACTGCGCCAAGGTCCCCCAGCGCGTCATCTCCGAGAACCTCGGCTACAAGCACCGCACGACCCCAGGCTCGAGCCCCGCGCCGGGCCTCGGCGTGCACCGCGTGGCCCGCGACCGCGAGCGGCGTTCCCCGCGCTCCGCACCAGGCGAGTACGCCACCGTGCGCCGCGCGCCGAAACCGAAGCCGGAGAGGGGCCCGACGCAGGTGATGCTGCAGGAGCGCTACGCCGACGTGCAGGCCATGTACGCCGACACGAACGCGGAGATGCGTCGGTGGTTCCGCGTCGGCGAGCTCGTGTGGTGCGCGCTCGACCCCCCGATCCGCGGCACCGACGCCACGGCGAACATCACGTTTTGGCCGGGCTTGGTGGACGAGTGTTCGTTCAGGGCAGAGACGCTGCCGCGCCCCAAATCGCCGTCCATACACTCGGCGGACGGCGACTTTGAAATGGAAGATGGGACAGAGTCGGTCGCCCACGTCGGCCGGGGAATTGGGTCATCAAATGGGGCCGGAAGCAGCGTGGCCATTCCGTATGCGATCACACCACATCCCGGAAACCCCAAGCCTATGACCGAGCGTCCTCTCCCTTGGACTGTGCGCCAAAAGAACGTGTACAAGGTCAAGTTGCTCGCCGTCAATCATGATTATATTGCGGTCGAAACACAAGTCTTGCCCTATCACAGCTACAAGCCCTCCTACGATCTCATCCAAGCCCTACAGGATGTCCCTATTGAGCAGATCACACACAAACCGGATGAAATCGCGGCGTTTAACCCTTGTCCCCCAGAGTTGTCGAGCGCTGAGCCAAGCGCCGATGACCGACGTTTCGCCGAATCGACTGCGCCATACACCCTTGCCTTGGAAATTGCGGCGGGCATTGGGGTGTGTTGGACACCCACAGACGAGTGGGTATTTAAAATGGTGGTTCCGTCTGGCCCTTCGGACGCTGGGGAGACTTCGGCCCGAGCTCTTCAAGCGAGTGTTGTCAACCAAACCCGCTATCAGGGACTATGGCTGGGTGCAGAGCGCATCTGGACGGACGACCTCGTGCGCCTCAAGGCTGCGCGAGGCCAGATCGCCCCAAAGGGCACCCCGCAAATCTTCGCGCCATCGGGGCCGTCAGAGACGTCAATCGCGACATTCACTCCAGAACAACTGGCAGACCAAGAATTCATGAAGGCGCAAGGTGCCCCAGGCCGCGGCGTGTTCATGCAACTGGAGGCACTGTTCGTCGTCGACGTGCCAGATGCAAGTGGCGCAGGGGTACACGCGGAGTGTCGCGGGAGTGGGATGCTATATGAACTCGCGGATGAAGACTGGGAAGAGCCGCAGCGGAGGGTGTCCACGTCTGAGACGGAAAACGGTGAGCCGGATAATGCAGCGCAAGACGCCTGGACAGCTGCCGGTCTGTCGACTCCACCGCGCCCGCGAAAATCGGGAATGACACCCGAAATACACGTCGGCCAACCATTCATGTCGGCACCGTCGCCCCTGAAGCATCTGCCGTCGAATCAAGACACCGCAGCGTCTACAAGCACTCCGCCACGAGGGCGCAACAAGGAGGCGGCGGCGGCGACTACGAGTACTGCTATTGCCAGACCAGACGCGGACGCACCGAACATGCAGCTGTCGCGCTCCTCGAAGATGAGCGCCGTGCCTCTGCCGCCAGCACCACGCGGGTTCCGATTCCGACCGATCCTTCCGGAGGGCCACGAAGTCGTGGTGTCGCTCGCGCTCGTGAGCGGGCGGTATTACCCGCGATTGCTCGCGCACCCGCTGCTGCGCCCGATCGTGCGGAACCTGCAGGGTGACGACGTGAACGAGCCGACGAAGAAGCCCGTCTATGACCGTCTGTTTGCGCTCGAGGGCATCCTCCCCGGCTTCGTCAGCGCGAGCGAGGCGACGCGCTGGAAGCCCGGCCGCGCAAAAATGGTGAGGGACGCCGCGGCTGAGCGCAGCGCGGTGCTGGCGCGGGTGTGGGACGGTAGGCGACGGGAGGGACAGGAGGCGGCTGCCACGCAGCAGGAACCGGTATTGGGTGTCGCGGCCGCAACAGAGCCGAGCCAGAGCCAAGATGAGGATGTCGGGATGCAAGACTCGGAATCTCCTGCGATCGGTGCCTCGACACCGACGGGTCTCCAAGAGGTGCCCCCGGCTCCGAGCGTGACGGCCGCTTGATTCGCTTTTGTTTGTTGTTGTACAAGTGGACTCGTAAATCTGTTCAGCCGTACATTTCTTGTATTTCGGGCGTTTTTTTTGCTGTCTATTGTTGAAAGACAGGGCGGATCTCGCCGGCTGTCGGGATTCCTTTATCCGCACGGTGCAGTTCAGTTCATGGTATGATAGACACGGAACAGACACGGCTGTCACCGGTGGGGATGTGCGGGATACGCAGATGATGAAGGAGATAAACGATTGGCACCTGATTACGCACCGCATGTGTCCAATAAAGCGAAGAGCGGATAGAGCTTCCATGAAGTGCCTTGATATGGACAAACTACGGGACAGACGCCCAGAAATTGCGAATGTACACGGCGCTTGCCCCGCTTGGCTAATAATATGTAAACGGGAGCCGCTCTTGTTTATTACGCGGGTCGAGACGAGAAGCGTACCGCTGCTCCGAGGAAGAGAATCCAGACGACGACGATGCTCCACACCAAATGCCCAGTTTGGACACGTGTGGAACAAGCATGCTGTCAATGTCACCAAAGTAGCGTGTGATTCGAGCGGCCGGTGCGATAAAAGGTGCGTGGCCAGAGCGTGGCACCGGGAGCCGGGAGCGCTGCACAGCAATTATGTCACATAATTCAAGCGCGGGTTCCTTCCCAGCAGACTTCAATTTCCCGGCACGCTGTCCAAGCATGGCCGGTGACATGGCAAATAGAACGGCCATTGCCATATATAAAGGGAGCGTCTTCGGATCTGTGAATCAGACATGGACCCCAAGACCCACGACAAGCGAGTAGAGATGGCCTCGTTAAGCGACGTGTCCAGCACGACGACGACGGCGACGAAGAGTCCTGGTCGGGCGAGGAGGGTGTCGATGAAGATTAAGAAGGGGTTGAAGGAGGTCAAGGAGATGCTGTCTCCCCATCATCACCACCATCACCACCACGACCGCGACCAGCTGCGTCGACGTAAATCCGGGCCGAACGAGTCACCACGAGGTCCGCTCGCCCCCGTGCTGGACCATCTTGAGCGCGACAAATTGGTTCCCATCCACTTACATATATCCCACACCGGCTCCCTCACCGTCTCCCGCAAGGCTTCCTCCTCCTCCTCACGCTATTCCCGCTCAGAGTCCACACTCGAAGAGTCAAAATCTGAGACCGACGTGCAGCCGCCCCAGGTGACCATGCCGACACCAGAACCCTACGTCGCTCCTTCGAGTCCCCAGCCTCCCGAATACGGTGAACAAGAACAAGAACACGTTCCTGATCCTTTCCTCGTCGACGACCCTGAGGCCCCGCTCTCTGACCCAGAGCCGCCCGCTCAGGAACCAGCCCCGTCGCCACCAGATACCACTCCTTCCGAGTCAGTCGCTCTTTCCCCCGCTGTTCCTGAGATTGTCCTTGCCCTCGGAAAATGTTCCTGTGCCACCTCCCGTCGAGGACAAGCCCGTTCCCGCACCACCACCTCCACCGCCGCCGCCGTGGTATCCGATACCGACTCGGAGCCAGAGGCGCATACCGTCTATCTACCGCAACTCGTGCTGCCGACCATGTTCTTGCCCATACCGAACGTACGCATTAGCTCCCATCTAACTTGGTGGCTCACCCGCCGCACTTCCGTATATTATTAAACTTATCGCTCTTTTTTTTTGCTCGCGATGTTGTATGTCTGTATGATAAAGACGGACCCTTTGACTACGCTTCTGACCAAATACATTTCCAATCCTGAGAGACGACCGCAGCGGGACCTCACAGGTGAATGGTCAAGGACAGACTTCCATACTCTTGTCGTGAGTGCTCCCCTCGCTTACGGGATCAGAACAGGGCAACGAACAATCACCTGCGCAGATGACCAACAGCTGGCGTGCGCTCGCCCAAATGGCTCGGGACCGCATAGTGCAAGCCGACCCGGAGGACGTGCCCCTGGTCCTGAATGCACGCGGCCCCTTCCCTCCTTCCCCGCATCCGCCCAAAAACTGACCTGCTCGCAGCTCTGGGCCCTCCGGCTCTCCTCGCTCGCCCGCCTCAGGCTCTTCAACCAGGCCTCCGCCGAAGTGACCAACCTCTTCGGCGCGCTCGCGTCCATCGCGCCGCCCGCCGCCCGCACGCACGTCCTCGAGCACGTCCTCCCCTTCGAGCTCGACGTCATCCACGCCCGCGTCAAATACTGGGCCGCCGACGCCAGCGGCTACACCGACGCGCTCGGCGCGCTCCTCCGACGCTGCCGCCGCCGCGCGCGCGCCTCCCGCCTCGACGTCGACCGCCAGATGTGGGTCGAGCGCGGCGCGCGCGTGGCGCTCATAGCCGCCTCGCAGTTCATCGAGACCAAGGTCCCTCCCCCCCCCTTCCTTCCTTCCTCTCACCGCTAAATTAAATATATGGCGTTCAGGACTTTGCGGCGGCCACGGCGCTGCTCGAGCCGCTCGTCGCGAGGGACCAGCCAGAACCGCCCGGCGCCGAGCTCCGCGCCGCGCTGGGCCGCGTGTATCTCCAGGCGGGGCAGCTCGGAAAAGCCGAAGAACACTTTGCTGGCCGTCGCTGCGGACGCGGGCGCGCTCGAGTCGACCAAGGCGCTCAATGCGGCGTTTTTGGCGTCTGCGCGCGGGGAGTGGGGCGTGGCGTCTGAGATATTGCGCGAGCTGTTCGCGCAGGACGATACGAACTATGCTGTGGGCTTCTTTTTTTGTTAACTGTCAGGAGCTCGATTTCTGATCCCCCCCCCCGCTTCAGGCCGTTAATAATCTCGCCGTGGCGCTTCTGGGCCAGGGCAGGCTCAAGGAAGGCATCGAGGTCTTGGAAGCCGCACTGGAAACGTCGCCGTCGACGTTGGCAATGGCAGAGCCATTCCTGTTCAACCTCTGTACGTGTTTGTGTAGCGGTGGGTCGTGGACACGGATTCTGACAATTACGTCCGAAAGCTACGCTCTATGAGCTTCGATCGTCGATCGCGGCTGACAAGAAACGCGAATTATTGATCGAAGTGGCCAAGTGGAGCGGCGACGGTCTGCGCACGACGTGTCTCAAGATGTCTACTTAGTCTGCTCGTCTCATTAAGGTTGCACAGCGAATGAATGGTTATTATCACGGGACTGCATACGAGAGGACCAGATACAAGTGGGTTCCTTGTTTGCGACAATGAAGAATGGGCATGTAGGGTTTTTCGATCAGAAGCGAGCGAAATGAATGCGATGATAACACGAAAGCAAACAAAAAAAAAAAAGACCCGGCAAAGAATGAAAGTAAAGACTGGCGCGAAGTTTGTTTGTAGTCAAACCTGATTCTTCATTCACATCCCTGCTGCGCGGTTCAGCATGTACAACTGCAGATCCTGCCACCCTGTAGTCGAATGTCAGCTCAGCTCAGAATACATGAAATGGGACACACTCACCTCCACCAACGCGAACCATTACCTTCTTCGTCGCCGTGCTAGGTTCGCCTTTGGCCCCCGCGCGACTGAGGGTGGTCAATCTACACGTGACCGTCTTCCTCGCCAACGAATTCGAAAAGGCGTATTGCGCGCGGATCTCCTCCCCATCACGCGGGATCGTCCTCAGCGGCGGGTCCACGCGCTCGATCAGCAAGCCATGCGCGATCGAGTTGACGATCGCAGCGACCTCCGTGTCGAGCGGGTCCCGCAGATTCCCGGGCTTGTACAGGTACGGCGCTGAACCATTTCCAAAGTCACTCAGCCGCGAGGATGGACGGGACGGCGTGCGCGGCGCAGGCGTGGAAGACGACGACGACATGTCGCGGAAGCTGGACGGCGGGAGCTTCGCGCCGCTCGCTGACGGTCTGACCGCTCGCGGGCTATTGTTGCTGCCGCTCCCGGCACTGATGCTGCCGTAGAACGGCACCGCCTGCGCGCGCGAGCGCAGCGTCGCCTCGGGTGTTTGTGCCCGTAGCGCCGATATGCGGAAGGACGCGTTTGATTGGGTCGGGCTCGCGCCGCCGTTTCTATCCAAGTCGCGGTAGTCGGAAAGCGTGGAGCCGGGGCGGGATGGAGACGAGACGTGGAACACGGGGGCAGGAATCATGCTGCGGCTCGGAGGGCGCGGTCCTGGGAGTCTGGTTCCGCCTGGTGTCATGGCGCGCGGGGGTGAAGGGTCAGGAGACAACGCGCGCTTGCATGAGCGAGGTCGTCGGGTCCCCGTCGTCCCATTGCATGTCCGAGAGTGCGCGGAAGTGAGACCGTGATGGTGCGGGGATATGTGACGGAGTCTTTGTGCGTGCACGGGGAGAGGTCGCACTCGCACTAGGCGTCTGGGAACGAGACGGCGGACGTTGGGGGTGTGTTGGATTGGTAGACGCAGCCGTAGAAACCGAGGACGTGATTGGGGACCACGGGCGCGATGACGCCATGGAGCTCCGAGAGACGCTTCGAACATATGGAGAAGACCCCGAGGGTGTTGCGTGAATGAGCGCGGGGGGCAAACCCTCAGAGCGAGTTGGACCAATGACGGAGGGTCGGCGGGGGCGCTCTTCGTCAACTTTGGTTGAAGAGTTCCATGGTAGCTTCGACGGGGTATTTTTGCCTTTTACCGTGACGTTCGGATCCGGATCTAGCCTTCTCGATACTGGCGACGACTCTGGGGTGAGAGAATGCGAGTGCTTATGGCTCAGTCTTTCCGGTGTTCTTGGGACCAAGGGTTGACCACCAGAGAGTTGGAATAACGAGGAGCGGTGGCGAAGGGTTGCCGTTGGCTCTGACGAAGGAGCGCGCCGGGAATTAGACTGTTGGATAGGGGTGGCAACAAGCGCTGGAGACTTCCCCGAGCCTGTGAACTTTCGAGCAAACTTGCGGAATGGTGAAACCGAGCGTGACAATGCGCTCGACGCGCTCAGGCTGAGACTTTTCTTACTGCTCGACGCGCTGGGTGGTGTGAGGTATCCGTTGTGACCCTTTGACTTTGAAGTCGCTCCTGACGCGACAGACCCGCTGTCACTCGGCGTAATCTCTTCCTCTCCTGTCAATATCCTTCGCACGGCCTCCATTTCAGCGTCTGTTCGAGCGATACGCTCCTTGAGGTGCTTCCATCGTTGCGTGGAGTCCTGCGTGCCGCCGTAGACATTCGCCGTTCTTTGTTACTCGATCCTGAACCCCCTTGTCAATTATGGAAAGAACCTTGGTGGTGGCAGGCATGTAATGCCTGGGAACAGGGTCAATACGTAGAGGCGACAAAGAGGCGACAACGCGTACTTCTTCTTGGCCTCATAAGAGTCGAGCAGCGACTGCAACACCTCCATGTTTAGTGGCGATTTCTGTGATCGCATTGAACCCATTGATGTCATGGAAGATGAAGTGGATATCGAATCATCGGGACCGTATCGCTGAAATTGCCAAATGAAGTCCTTGGGGAAAAAACACGTTGTCGGTTAGGGGGATAGATGATTGCATGATCTATGCTCACTTGACAGCGATTGATTGCCTTTTCGAGGCTTGACATCATGCCGTCCGCTTGTTCCGTGACGGTTCGGAACACGGTCAACCATTTGTCCTCCTTCAATTCCTCGCGTAACACCTCGCTCTCCTCCTGCACGCTCTCCCACTCGGACATGAAAGTGGCATGCTTTCGGAGAAGCAGCACGATCTCGGTCGGCTCCTCGTTGGAAGCGTCGGGGGTCGGCGTTGATGCTGATTGTGAAAGAGGCTGGAGCGAGTCGTTTAGGGCCTTCACGCCACGGGAAACGGATTCGAGGCGTTCATCAAGGGCCATAAGGGCCTGGTCAATGATGCCGGTGGCAGAGGCGAGGTCGCCATTAGACTGAGATTTGTGTCGAAGCTCTTGAATCTCTAATCATAAATGTAAGACTAGCACATTACATGGAGAGTCTAGGCGTGCAAGACGCACCGAATATGCGCGTTTGGATATCGGAGATGCTGTAGAAGAGTTCGGTGATGCGGGTTGATATTGCGAGTAATTGCAATTCACTTGAAGCGAGACTTGTCAATGCTGTGCTAGACCACGTTGGCGATGGGACTCACTCATGGGCTTTCCCGTTCCCACTACTGATACGACCCGCGGTAATGGTGACGTTTTCTACAAGGTGGACAAAGCAGTTGGCGGGGTGTATGCGGCGAAAGTTGAGAGATTGAACTGACCTTCGTCAGCGTTGGCGAAAGAGTCCTGGGAAGAGGAGGCGGAAGAGGAAGAGAACGGGCCAGGTGAAGGGGGTGGACTGGCGGTGTGAAAACTAAGTGGAGAGGTGGAAGTTACACTAGAAGCTCTCGAGATTGAGATTGCGAGAGAGGTCATAATAAGGACAGGATGGGTATTAGAGGGAGGATCCGTCGAGCGAGCGACGAGCCGTGGGTGGTCGTGGTCCAAACGAACCGGGGGTATAACGGACAAGACACGACGGATCCTCTGTGAAGACTTGGTCACTTCTTGTGCTTTGTCAAGTTCTCATCTCGCCTCGCCTTTGGTGCCCTCGCTAATCAACTCTTCCTCGGTCCGTTCTATCCGACTGAACTACTCCTTGCTCTTCCCCTTCTTCTTTTCTTTCCTTGCCCGACGCTTTTCCGCCTTTTCCTCCGCCTCATCCATCGCCAGGAAATCGCGGATCGACGGCATCGCGGACGAGTTCAGCGGTGCGAGTCGCCCTCCTTTCTCATCCTCTGCCTCAACTTCTACTGGCTCCGGCGGTGGCGGTTCGGTAGGGCCTGGTGAGGGCGGCTTCTCTATCGCGGGTTCGGCGGTATCGTCGAACCAACCTCTACGTGGAGGCACGACTGCGCTTTGTTCTTGACGAGGCGATTGGTGGCGGCTTTTCTCCGGCTCTTCATCGTCCGATTCGAGGTCCATACCCTTATACTCCCCGGCTTCTGCGAAGATGTCAAAGTCGACCTCTGGCTCTGGAGACGGGTTGCGTGGACCAGATGTAGAAGTGGTTTGTTCCTGAAGTGCAGGGGTGGATGTTCCATTTTCCTTCGGTTCCGTCGCCGATGACTTCACCTTCCGTTTCTTCTTCTTCGGCTCGCCCCCATCCCTAGTCCGTTCCTTCCTAGCTTTGTCTTTTGTAGATGCACCGATCGGCTTGAACCCTATCGGACGGAACCTTGATGAATCAGGTTTTCTTTCGGTCGTAGTTTCTTGGTTTGACTGTTCCGATACGCCGTCGTTCGCACGCTCTTCCTTTAGCTCTTTAATAATATCCGCGCGTGACCGTTTCTGGGTAGAGGGGACAGATGGTGTAGAGGTTGTCTGTGCAAAAACCTCTTCCAGTGCTTCGTCATCTTGTTTGGACGAAGTAGATGCAAGGCGAGCTTTGTTTTGTTCGAGGAGCGCATAGTCAAGTCCCTTGACAAGAATAGAGTGATCCGAATCTCCACCGAGATAGCGCCTTTGCTCGTCCACCTATACACCAAGAAGGATCAGAGTCTGCGAGATAGAGAGAATCACGCGCGCACCGCTGCCCTATCCTCATTGTCTGCATTTCTCTTCTCGAACTCCTCTAAAATAGGCCTCGATCGGAGCATAGTCCCCCTCCTTTCCAACCCGCCGTTCCTCGGCACGGTCGCGATAGCTTTCAGCTGCCTTCTTGACCTTACGCGGCTTGAAGGCGGGTTCGGACGCAGGGATGACCTTCCTATATGGTGTTACGTTGGTCAATCTGGACGAACATGCATAGCGCACCCTTTTGACGAGCCTTGCTTTTTCTTGTTGTCTAAGAAAGTGCCGCGGGAGGCGGGGGTCTGGCCTGGTGCAGGCTTCGCTGACCCTAAGAGGATTCCTAAACGCGTCCTGTGGATGAGTTAGTTGCGTTTAACACGGTTGCCAAGACGTGTCTGCGCACCTGGTCCATCGAGTGTTGAGGTGAGGGAACCGGTTCGGAACCGTACCGGGCCGGGTGCATCAGCCGCGTTGAGTTGATTGCGACGCTGCGCTGACTGATATGCGCTGATGTCCCGGTCACTGCCCCTACGCCGTAGCCAACTAGTTTGTAAAGAGCGCTCTGTTCGCTCTTAGCACCCAACTCCCATCATGCCCTCAGCGTGAGTCATTTTCTCTGCTCCTTTCTCCTCATAGGCGACCCGAACTTATCCTGCTAGTTCCACTACGCAGGAAGCCACTGCCACTGAGACTGCCACTATCGCGGAGGTCACTTTGAAAATCCCGCTCGAGGCCACAGACGGCTCTGCTGTCACGAAGATTACCGGCCAGGCCACCACAGCCAATGGGTCCTGTAGCTTATGTCCTCAAATCGTCTCGCTCGCAGTACAGCAAGAAGCTCAAGGAGGCCGTCGCATTTGTTCCGAGACGATCTCACTTTGATATAGAGAATGAGCGCTCGAGTACGAATGAGTTTCGAGTCAGTCCAACCTCTCGTACCCTCTCGTGTTGGCCCTCACAACCATTCACAAAATAGGGGTTTTTCACGCTGTTTTGGATTTCGCTCTTTATCTTTACTGTTCGCACGTATGTTCGAAGCATAGAGAAACACGGTGCTCCCCTCAACTTGCGATTTGCGACCATGTTCTCAAAAGACGCGCGAACACTGGCCCTCAGCGATGCCGTGCTCGTTTTGAGCACGGGAATTTGCGTGCCATTCGCAAAAGCGGTCAGCAAGGGTTGGATCAGGTACTATTGGACGGGAGTCGTCCTTCAGCATGCGCTCCAAACGTTCATACTCTTTGCTGCTGTCAAGTGGACCTTTAATCGGTATTCGTGCATCTATTCATCCATTCCGAGTCTGTCTGATTCGAAGGTCGTCGCTAGGCAATGGCCCTGGGTCCAGTCCGGATTCTTGACTCTGCACACTTTCGTGCGTCATTTTGCGATATGCTGCCCGCACCTGGCTCATTTGTGTCAGGTCATGTTAATGAAGATGCACTCTTACATGGCGACTAATGGCTACTTATCACAAGTCTCCCAGCAATCCACCGAGCTTCTAACTCAACTCCGTGACGCAACATCTCGCGCTGGTGGGTGGGAGAAGGCCATATCTGATGCAACGAAACGCCGCGAGGCCTTTGAACATCAAATTGACAGCAATGGACACTGAGACGAGTACTTCGTCGATCGTCACACCGGAACTGTCCGACGGCGTGAGCTCTTCCTATGTGCAAGTTCACAACCCAGCTGTTCTCCGCAATCGTCTCACCCAAATCGCTGAGCCTGCCCCCATACCGGATGACAAGCCCAAGGACTTGACGCCCCGTACGTTGGTAGACCACCGTAGATCCGGAGATCTCTGCTCTTGCTACGGAGTACTTGGAGCTCGAATCCGAACTCGTGAGCTCTGGTCCGGAACGCAGTACGCTGGCCTGAGAACATCACCTTGAAGAACTTTGCTGTGTACCAGCTTATCCCGACACTCGTTTATGAGCTCGAGTTTCCACGCACCAACAAGTATGCCCCAACCACTAGAGATTGTCGCGGCGCTGATTGCGTTGTTTAGAATCCGTCCTCTGTATGTGTTTGAAAAGACGGTCGCGACCTTCGGTACTTTCGCTTTGCTTTACACAACCACAGAAACGTTCATTTTACCATACACGAATCCCAAGTCCTGAACAGTCCTTCGCGAGGACATTGCTGGACCTGGCGCTGCCATTCATGCTGGCATATCTTTTATTATTTTATATCATATTCGGTGAGTTTGTCTTGACACTGTCCCGAGGTAGCATAGCCGATGCGATCGCCAGAGTGTATCTGCAACGGATTTGCGGAACTTTCATAGTGCGTCACCCTACTCGCAACCATGCGTTTCGGCGCCACTAAGTTTCTCACTGTCAGTTTTGCCGATCGTGGGTTTTACGAGGATTGGGTACGTGACCTCTTTCGGTTGATTTGGGCCCATTCATTGACGCTCCTTTGTCACACAGTGGAACTCAACTTCTTGGGATGAGTTCTCGCGCAAGTGGAACAAGCCTGTGCACAACTTCCTCCTGCGTCATGTGTACGCGTCAACGATCTCCTCGTACCAGTTTTCACGATCTCGCGCCATGTTTGTCACCTTCCTTCTGTCTGCCGCGGCGCACGAACTCGTCATGGCGGTGGTCACCAAGAAGATCCGGTACGTTAATTTCTTCGTGAATGCGTTTGCCACTTGTTCACGGTTGGCGATGGTAGGATGTACCTATTCACGATGCAGCTGATCCAAATACCGCTGATCGCTGTGGGACGTACGCCAGCGATCAAGCGGAATAAATCGCTAGGCAACGTGGTGTTTTGGTTAGGTCTCTATGCGGGTTTCCCGTTGCTCTGTGTCGCATATGTCTTATACTAATCCCCGAGCTGGCTGGTTAATAGAGTAGTGGATTACTTTACGGTTGATTAATAGCGCACTTTCACATATACACATTCTTTAGATCCCGCTAGAGTCATGCGCCATGCAGTCATGGGGAACAACTACTCTCTTTCGGTCCTCACAGAAATACAGTGAAGGGGACCTGAATGGTTTATTCGAACTAACTTTGCCCCCGCGACTGAACGTCATGAAATCAAGTGAAGTGCGGAAAGGACTCGGTTTGTCACAAAGTCAGACGAAGAGCTCTGAGTTGAGTGAAGGTGATTTTGGCGCCTGAGACTGCGGGATGGGGGGTGGACCGCACCTCGTGGAAAGTACAAGTACGCTGTACCATCTCACGATTTCGTGGTGGTCAAGGGACCAGATTTCCCGTCCTGCCCTAACACTCTCCCCCTTGTCACGAAATTCGCGAACCCCATCCGCGCGTCCATGTCGTCGATCGTCCTAACCCACAGTGCGAAACCAGATCATAAGCCGCCGGGTAAAGCAAAGCAAAGCGACTTTGTTTTGCGCACCTTGTCTTCATCTCGCTGGCCCACGTGATCTCCTTGAGAGCGGGTGCCTTGACGGATGCACCGATGATTCCGAGGAATAGCGCGAGGAGCGATTCTAGGACAATCTGGGGTGGAAGGGGAAGCAGTAGCGGTTAGTGTTAGTGATCGGCAGTGGGAAGAAGTAGGTCCGCGCGCATACGGAGGATGGAAGAGAGGTCTCGGGTCTTCCGAGCGCCTTCAAATGAGAAAGGTCTGCAAGCGTATGCATGGTGAGATGAGTGACGAGAGCTCGGACTTTGTCCTGGACGCGTACGTTCGTAGGTTGAGAAAGCGGCTACGAAAGACGGGTGATGAATGTATGATGGAATGGAATATGGTGGGTGTTCTCACCGTGGAAGAGCGCGACCATGGCGACACCTAGAATGAGCTGGCCCAGCATGGTTATTCAAGTTGGCACGGACGCTGGCAGTACAGTACAGTAATCGACGACCCGGGAGCAGCCAAACACTAGTTGTGCTAGTCGGCCCGTGACGGACCGGCACTGTCCATCGTGTCCATCCATCGTCTTAACTAACTTCAAGGCTTCAAGTTAGTGCATTCGAGCCTCTAGGTGCGTATCACGGCCTTGGGATCTAAACTTCATGTAGCTTCATGGCCCATCTATACCCCCAGAATACTATTATGTTTTCCAGAACCAGCATCTTACGAGAGCACGCGGACATGCGTCTCAGGGGCAGTATCCGGGCAGTGTCCTAGGTCCTAGGGAAGCCGCCGGCGAGCGGCTATCGACTGCATGTTTACGTTCTGTTGGTTCGCTGGGGCCGTTCCTACTGGCAGGTTTTGGGGGCGTCCGTAGTACCTTCTCGCCATTACCACCACCACTTGTCATCGAGGATGTCGTTGAATCCGTTTTCTCGCAAGCAAAGCAAGAAGCAAAGGATCCCGGGGTCTCATCCCGCAACATCTGACGATCACCCCCTAGCTCGTAAGTACTACACAGGAACCACTACGACGCCATTTTTTGATTGTTTTTGACCAGATGGTACTATCGTCGTCTCTGACATTGGCATGCATGGCGATATTACGTTGAGCGCAATTCAAACATCGCTTGCAGCTCTCAAGGAGGGGAGTGCCTTAGCAACCAAGCTCCCATTTATCGCCCCCATCGCGGGTCTCCTGCTTCAAGCACTTACCATGCGGGATGTACGTGTCACACACATTTCACCTCTTACAATGTTCTGATGATTGCGACTCTAGGAAGTGAAGCAATATAAAGAGGACTGCGAAATAGTGATGCACAAACTCGCGAGGATCGCGAGGATCATTGTCGGTGTCGGCGAGTTGTGCCAAAGTCATAACCTGAGGGAGGAAGATCTGCCAGCTGGTCTGCGGGCTATTCTGGATTCTCTTCAAAGGTTCGTCTCTGTGGTGACTATCGTGCTCCTGACTCTCACGGTCTGACGAAGGACCAGAGAGCTGGATAGGATCGAGCAGGTGCTGAAGAAGTGCTCGAAGAGAAAGGGCATCAAAGGGATCCTTCTACGCAAGGATCTGTTGACAAAGATCAAGCAATGCGATGTGGAGATATCTAACGTGCTTCATGCTTTCCATGTTCGTTCTTTACCTTTGTTATTCGTGTCAATCGTGTTACATGTCTCCCTGTAGGTCGAGTTGTCATTAGACACTCGCGTCGCGTTGATCGCGATGAGACGAGAGGTAGGGGCCGATATTCTATAAAATGCGCTTGGTTGACAATCGTAATAGGCTGCCCCCGATTCCGGCCCAGTTGAAGAAATGTAAGCTCCTATTAGTTGTATTCGCAAGATACTATCGCGTGCTAATGTCACCTCTTCTATCATAGGGTCATCCCTCCGGCCTCAGGTGCCAAGTGGTGCACAGGTATTTTTGGTCACCAAGGCCTCGGATGGTCTTTGGCGTGTCACAACGCTGAATGCCAAGGAGAGCCAAGCCATTTTGGGCCGGATCTCATGCCGAATATCACGCGATCACGTACAACTTTTTTTTTTTTTTTTTTAAAACCCCGGTAGTTTAAGTAGACCTACCTTTTCCACCTACCCACAAGCCAACCCAACCCCCCCGACACGGACGGCCTTCGAACAGTCACGCGTCACGTCACGTGTTGTCATGCCTTGTTGAAACCCTCAGTGGTGTTATCGTGCTATAAATGTATCTATCAGATGATTGCAGATGTTAAGGCAGACAATGAACGAATCCGCTGAGGATAATAACTTAGAGTGTTGGGCTTGGAGGGATAGGAGAGAGGAGATCTCGAAGAAGTCGTCTAGACAGGCCATTGATTGCTTAAAAGAGTACTAAGTTAGGCTAGGTTTGATGAACGTAATTGACACATGCTGGCGCCCACATGTGGTCGATACGATCCATTTCCACATAGTGAGAAGGCTCGTCGTACTCGGGCAAAACACTTCAGGATTTGCTGGATGCGAGACCGCGGAGTTGGGACAGGTAATCCTTGGGTTCAAAGTACCATATTCCGCCCTGTGCTCCGCGCATCGAGCTGCATCGAGGCTTTAGAGTGGAGACCGCCGCTCGAACGACAGTTCATGCTTTCGAGGGTAGTGCAAGATCTTGCCTCGCTAATGTGGTACATGGTCATTGTAGTTTAGCTGTTCCAGGCACGTTGGGACCGACACCGCGACAGAGCCCAATAAACAGGTATCGAAGACCGTCCACGACCACCTGTATCTAAGTCACAAAGTATCGGCGTACGATTCTAAAAACGTGCTCCGACATGTGCATATGCATGACATCGTGCTGATAACATGACAGCTACGCCACACCCGTAGATGTGGTTGTGTCTTCCTTGGGACCTGTACCAGTAATCTTCTTCAGTAACAGTTGCTGAAATGCCTCCCGCGCCTGTATCGTCTCTTTCTGCCTCGTTATCATGCCATCCAGGAGTTGCTCCAGGGTCTTCTTGAAATCCTCGATGCGCTCTTGCTCAAACCGTGCCACCTCGGTCTTCACCAGCCGTGACACATGTTCGAATTCTTGCTTCGCTTCCAGTGCTCGTCGTTCCGCCTTCAGTACAGTGAGTTTCATTTTATCACGTGACAAGAAAGGACGCACTTCGCCGATTTGAGAATATGAATGTCCGAGGCGATCAGTTGCGATCTTGCCTTGCGCACGGTTCCGTTCGTGCGCTTGTTTAATGCGCCGCAGCTCCGCATCTGCGTTTTGCCACGCGTGATACACCCGCACGCGCGAGCTAAACGCCATCTGTTATGAGTGTTCAAAGTCAGTCAATGCCGGCGAAAATATTATCAAAGGTAGCTCACTCGGACAGAGTTGACGAGGCGGGCATACTCGTCCGCGGTGCTCAGCAGGGACGCTTGATCCGCGCGAGCCTGAGCGGACTCCGTCTCTTGGGCTTTGCGCTCGAGCTCTGCTAGCGCGCCGAGTGAATGTGAGAGCGATTTTCCGAGATCTGAAGTAGCCAGGTCACCGACGGTCTGCGCGAACTCACCCACGGCGCCGGCCAGCTCTGTTCGTTCATCTCAGTCAATACCGCTCATGGTGAGGTGTCGGCGGAAAACGCACCATTACGCTGCCTGGAG
Organism: Lactarius hatsudake; assembly: GCA_024734325.1. Lineage (NCBI taxonomy): Eukaryota > Fungi > Basidiomycota > Agaricomycetes > Russulales > Russulaceae > Lactarius > Lactarius hatsudake. Next base: position 560,659 of record JANSJP010000007.1, read on the forward strand.
ACGACGTCGATGGCTTTGACGAGGCCACGAAGCTGTGACTCGAGAATGTCGAGGTGTGCCTTTTGCCGATCAAACCACTAGGACGAAGTGTCAGCTGGAGAAAACACAAATCGCTAATGGCGCTCGAACGTAATCACCTCGTCCATCTCGACAAAGCGGGAGCTAGTGATGGACTGGCCAATCGACGCCATCAAGCCTCCGCGTTCGTTGGCGAGCTCCGCTTTACGATGTTTGATCTGTTCAAAGTCACGTTACTAACACCCATCTTGTCTAGGACATCAGTAACGCATACATCCAGTGAGAACGTGTCGCTTTCTAAAAAGAGCTTGAGGTCCGCGTCTTTGCATAATACCGGGTGATTTGCGATCTTGTTTATGCAGTTTTCCAGTGCGGTCCGCCGCTGTTGGACAAATTGGTCATCGAAGCGCCCAAAGGGACTCTTTTCGGGAGCAGGGGGAACAACGACCCCGGGGTTATTGGTTGAGAGGGCCCCGTACAGCCACAGAAAATCTGAGTAGCGGCGAAGAACAGAAAATGAAGGTTGGGAGAACATTGGGGAAGTCGTCTAGAAAAAGCAAAATCACAAGAGCCGACAAGGACCGAGTTTGGACCCAGCCATACCTTGGTGTGTACCGTGTACATCGTGTAAGCCCGGATGGGGTCCCCAACCTTTTGAGGGTCATCGACAGTAATCGTGAACAGAGGTTGCAGCCCAGTTTCCTTCTTGGCTGCAGGCGTTTCCTGAGGCTTGAGCGATCACTGACATGAGCGGCACTCGCTGATAGGCAGTAGAATGATATGCTCACAGGTCGCAAACGCAGTGGCTTGTCGTCATCATCATCCACATCATCCTTCTCGGGGGAAACATTGGGCAGTGAGGCATTATGGGCGAACGTGCTATGTGCAGTGTCCCATCCGCCGAAGCTCTCCCCACCTAACGCGAGACTCGCGAACGAGGTGGTCTGGGGCTGGTCAAGCGGCGAGGAGATGACACGATTTGATTCGCTGACTGTTGGAGAAGACGGGTTGAAAGGAAGGTGCACGGAGGGCTGCGGGACATATTGACGCTGCGGGAGCCGTGCGGATGACGGAGGCGGAGGGGATAGCGGGGCGGAATGGTCTGCAAGCTCTGCAGGGATGGCAGATGAAGGTGTCTCGGGTGAGGAGGGCTGTACGGTGGGCGAATTTCGGGTGGAGACGTCGTGGTAGAGGGGAGAGTCAGGGAAGGAACCGCATGCGAAAGCGCGTCTGAAACAGGGGACGTGTGCTGGGTAGGAGACTCGGGGGGAGCTGCAGATGTGTCATTTTCTGCACTATATCTATGTTCGGAGAAACCAGGAGATATGATGGGCTTTGCGACGGGATCTGGCTGATTGTCGGCGGGAAGGTTTGCAGAGTCTAAGGGATCAGACGCAGCTGCCGGAACATTAAACGAGCGAGACTCGTCCGGGACGGCAGAAGTAACGAAAGACTCCTCGTGTGACTCAACCGTTGGCGTTGTGATAGACAGGTCGTTAAATCCAGATACGTCATATTCGAACGCAGATGAGGTGACAGTCGCGGCCTGGTGAGTGTACGATGACCAAGGGTCTGGTGAATTGGAGCGAGCCGGGGCAAAAGGATCCTCGAACGGGTTTTCCTCTAAAGCGCGAGAGGATTGTTTCAAGAGATCGTCAAAGCCAGACATGATTGCTCCGCTGTGGTCCCAAAACTTGCAAGTCAAGCGCACCTCCACCTAACCAAAGTACACTTTCCCACGGCTATTTCACCAGCTGACGGCCCGGTGCAGACTACTGTGTTGCGTCACTGGGTACACGAGTAATTATTCGTTGCGAAATCTATTGATACAATATATAAAAGCGATCCATGCACAGAGTCGGGTTTTGGTAGGTCATGCGGAAGTAGGAACGGATGCGTAATAGAGAAAAAGAGGACATTGAGTAGACCAGAGGAAAGATGGCTACGAGTTCCCCTGAACGAATGTTGAAACCGACTGGAGATAATGGTGGCCCAGATGTACCTTGCTTGGGGTGAGTAAACGGCCGAAGTATTGTACATGTTACCACTGAACAGGTCCTTCTCTGGAATAGAGCCGTAGAGGGGAGATATGTACACACCACGATTCAGCGGACAAGGCAGAGAGTTGCAAACGGACTGCCCAAGAGCCAGACACCCTCCGTTTTGGCAGCCTCCGAGAGCATCTCCACACTCTCGCTCTGGCTGGCGTCGACATCATATTTCTCGCCCTTCCTGAACCCAATTGACTATGCGTAACGAGAAATTACATGCCCATGTGGCAAATTAGAAGCATTCCTGCAGGGTGACGAGTCGAAGCTTCGGCCGATTGTTGGGATGGATGGAGGGGAGATAAGCACTCACGGGAAGAATGATCAGGTCAGGCTTCACAAGCGGGGTGCGGGATTCCGATCCCGCACCCCGCGTCGTTTTTGTTTTTTGATAGAGGTACCCGTTTCCTTTTATAGTATGTTTTTCTCACATATGTTTTCTTTTCTCTTTGTCGGCACTTTGGTATCGCACCTATGTAACAACAACAACAATTCCCTATCAGACCCATTCACATCTAAGACACGATTCACTACTACTAATCTTATAGCAGCACTGGAAACCTGATACACGGAAATAAAGGATATGAAAAAACCGCAACCCAGACAACAAAGCCGTGATGGTCTATGCTGTAGCCGACTAGTGGATCTAAACAAAAACATTCATATTCCAACCCCTTCCCCTGCCTCGTCACAGTTTCATCTTAGCGTTGGTTCTGTCCTCAGTCCCTGGCCTATCAAGTACCTCTGCAATGCGCCGTGCAAGTGGAGAAGGCTCCTGTCTAAGGGCCATGTCGAGGAACCAGTCTTTGCCGATATAATTCCTCAGCCTGTGGGCATCACGTTACAACAACAGCAGCGGATTGTCGGCGTCACGTACCCGTCCGGTAACAGAACGACGACGTTCTTCCCCGGCGATTGTGCGATCTCGCAACCGCTCTCGGAGCGTAGCCATGCTAGCGTACCAGCAAGGACGCTTCCGCTACTCCCACCAACTAACATGCCCTCATGGCGCATGAGCAATTGCACAGCCGCAAACGAGACCTTATCATCCGTCTTCACCCAAGCGTTAATCATACCGGGTTCTCGTGTAAGCACGTCCGGCGTAAAGTCATATCCGATCCCCTCAACGATGTACGAATCGCCTTTGCCTACCTCGTTGAGAGAAGCGGGGAGGGCGAGAACGGAACCAACCTGCATGGGCACAAGTGAGCAAAGCTTGGGGGAAAGGGGATGAGGTCGACGTACGGGATCCACGCCGACAACAATGCACTCCTTGTTGTGGGCTTTCTTGATTCCCTTTGCAATGCCGGAAACGGTTCCGCCTGTTCCCGCACCGCCGACGAAGACATCTACTTTGCCTGACGATGGATGTGCGGGGGTTGAAGGAGTCGACGTCACGGCCGCGATGATCTCAGGCGCAGTGGTGAGCTCGTGCGCGAGCGGGTTATTCACCTTATACGTACAACATGAGTAGCGACCAAGTGTATATATGCGAGTGTAACATACGTTGCGATATTGATCGAGAATGATGCCACCCGGTATCTCCTTCTGCAGGCGCAGAGCCACGCCTACGGACGCACTCGTTCAGTGACAAAGAGTCGACAAACGTGCGGGGCGGGCGCTCTACCTATATGACTTTCTGGAGCATCCCACGCAGCTTCATTTGGAGTCCGGATAACCTCTGCGCCAAGCGCGCGCAATGCTGCTTCTTTTTCCTACAGCCTTGCAATGAGCGGCAGCGACGACTGAGGGAAAAACGCGCATACGAGTGACATTTTCTTTGGCATCGTAATGATCACCGAATATCCCTTATCTGTAGTATTCAGTGCCCATCCTCCTTGGAGAGCTTGGATGCGCTACCTTCACGGCGCACGCCATCGCCAAACCAATTCCTAAACTGAATTGAATCAATATGAAGGTAGCATGGGTAAGAGAACGTACCAGTGTTTCCCGAAGTCGGCTCTATGACAACGCTCTGTCCTGGGATGAGCTTTCCTTCCTGCTCTGCGACTTCGATCATCCGCTTTGCGATTCTATCTTTCACAGAACCACCAGCCGAAGTATACTCCAGCTTCCCCACTAATCGTGCCTGAGAAACGACCCTGCACGAGAGCTACACACAGACTTACGGAGATTGCATCGAAGACCCTCGTGCTTCGCTATCCTATCGAGGCGAATGAGAGGAGTATTCCCAACGGCGTCAAGGACAGAGTCCAGAACGATTTCAGATCTTGCCATTTCGAAAAGGGGAAGAGAGGTGAATTGAGGGAGAAAGTGAAGGGGGAATCGTCGTTGTGCTGGCGAGGGCGGACGTTTACCGTATTCGCGAGTACCGGACGGATCTCCGGGTGGAAAGCGATCATTTCTTGGGGCGGAGGGCACACTCCGAGCTCTTCAGTCTCTCGACTTGCATTTTGTTCATGGAAGTTATCTTCTCGCATCGCGTGCGCAGGACTTGTCATGATCTTCTCACTTCGGGTTTATTTACAATGCAATGGGGAAAAAAAAAAACTGTAATGCGCGCTAGACATATTTGGAGCTTCCAACCAAACATTCTATCCCGGTTCCGCATCATGGAAACTCGAAAATGTTCCCTTCCCACCTTTTGTTTATAACCCTTCCATAGAATATCCATGTTGTTTGGTAGGACTTTCGAAGAGAACCCACCCTCGGGATATCCGCGTCCGTCCAATCTCAAACAAACCCCGTCAGGGCCCTACCAACTTGCAATGCGTCAATAGATAAGCCACGTGCTCGAATATGATCATCCGACACCTGGAAAGAACCTTCCTGCAATCTAGTCGTCGTCCTTTTTCCCATTGGTGCTCGAGAATGTCTCAACACCCCAAGATACTTTCAACCGAGGATCTCGACACCTCGGACGCAAAGTGCGTACATGACTCACACCTACAAGGGCATCCACTCATCCGCACGGGTTCCTTCCTTAAAGGTGGGTGAGCTTGAAGAAAATAAATTGGCAAGACCAAAAGGGCAGGAAGGTGAAAAATCCCCTTATCCGCAATCTATCTATGTGCTGCTCAATCTCTTTGTTGTATAGAGAGTTTGGGAGGCTGCAGACAGGCGGACTCGTGGAAACTCTGGTGTAGATGGTACTTGCACTTGACGCCGAATCTGACCTCGTGGCGCTCTAAGTTTGTTCCGGCCCACCCACAGCTGTCGCAGTTCTGGCACTCATCCGTTCAAAGACGCGCGCCTTTCCGATCTCTACCGTGATCATCGAGCAATACCGTCCCCCTATTGGGAAGTTCATCGTCGGTCAGACTCCTCATTCATACTTTGTCAATCAATCGGGACTAAAACAAGAAAAAAAAAATTCCGCAGAACTCCCCGCAGGATTAATCGATGACGGCGAGACGCCCGAACAAGCCGCGATCCGCGAGCTACGGGAAGAGACCGGTTACGAGGCAGAGGGTGTCCTCGATTCGAGCGCCGTCATGGCGAATGACCCGGGTCTCTATCTCCATTCTTCCCGCGCGGCCTTTTGCTCTCGTGGCGCTGACTGCACGCCCTAGGCATGTCCACCTCCAATATGAAACTTGTGGTTCTGGACGTACCGCTGAATGGGGCCATGGAGTCACCAGACCAGAACCTCGAGGACGGAGAAGCAATCGTGAGGCGCGCAATCGAAGTGAGGAATCTGAGCAAAGAACTTAAGGGTATGTTGGTGTGGTCACGGTGCAGTCAGCATGTTTTGCAACTCTAATCAATTTTTTTTCTTCCCCTGACAGAATACGAAAAGAAGGTCCGTAGACATGACTCCCCTATTCTGCTACCTACCATGAACGTGTTCCTCCTTTTTTTTGGGCAGGGTTATATGGTCGATGCAAGGCTGTCCCACTTCGCCGCTGGTTTCGAACTGGCAGAACGCCTACGAACGAGCGACATTGCTCCATAGATGATGGTACTTGTCCCAGTGGGGCGAGAGCGGCCGATCGACTCGTCTAGACGTCCTCGAATGCACCTATTTTACACTGCCTCCGGTGAATTCTAACCCATGTGGAAATGCACGATGCATCTCATATGACCCAAGGATCGCTATGGCATTATATACCAGTGGCCTCGGATATGGTAAACCCTCTGCCTCAGGTATTCGAAGGGCATGTGAGTTGTGTGACGATTGTGATAAATGAATATTTTTATGTTCCTTGGAGTAGTTCTGCGAGATGACAAGTCGCCACTTCTATCATCTGATCGACCAACAGGCGCCCGCTTAACACTTTCTTGGGGTGGCGCGATCGGGTCGATCAGTGTTTACAGGAGGTACCGAAAAGGATTGTCTATTTGCAAGATCAAGTATACATACAGTAAGTAAACCATGCGCAGAGTAGTAAGTTACAATACATGAGTGCATGAGTGGTGAGGCGATCGGAAACAGAACCGAAAGGCATGGCACGAATCAACTATCTCTTCCACCACCGCGACTTGTAATGCGGTGGCTCATGTGTGTAGGCGCGGTCATGAACTATCGAAGTCCTGCCTTAGTAACCCCGTCCGGTGTTGATTGTACTGCACGCGTGACTTACCCGCAGATGGAGGTGGGGACCGGTAATGATGGCTGTGGCCGATAGGGGGAGGCGACCCTGCATGTGAAGACGACTGTATCTCAATGGGGCTATGACGCTCGCGCTCGCGACTTGGGCTGTCCCGCTTTCGACTGGAAGTCGATGTTGGGCTGTCTCTCTTAGGACTGTCTCTCTTACGGCTTATGGTCGAGTAAGGCGGTGGTGGTGAAACAACCGAAGTTTGGATCGGAGGTAGCGGCTGTGGAGCGGCTTGGATCCGTTGTGGCTGGACATGCTTCTGCGCAGTTATTTGCTCGCGCCCATTGACCGTGTGTCGTTCTCGACCGTCTGGATAGGTATATGTGGCGTATTCGTTGCCCTGGGTACAATGGCGTCAGCGTTGCGTGGGATTCACAGACAGGACGTGAAGGGACGTACAAGAGCATCTCTACGCTTCCAAACAGACTCTGTGACGCCATTGATTGTGCGAGTCATCCTGCTCTCAGACACCCAACGTCCGTCAGGCGCCATGGCTCCACGAGAGTGACTGTAAACGCGCGAGCGGCCATTTCCGCTGTTCACCACGTCGTCGAACACGTTGCCACGGTCGAACGGAAAACCCACGCCGACGAGTGGGTCATCAAAGAAGCCACTCGGGTTACGGTGGTGCGAATCATGACGGCGGTCCCGACGCCACGGGTCGGGGAAAAATGGGTCAGACATGGCATGATGCAGCTCGCCAAAGATGGACTCGAAAAGTCGGAAGGGGTCTGTGAAGCCTGCATGATGAGGCCATGCAAAGTCAAAGGGATCTTCCGGGAAGGGTACATATTGCTCCCTCTCCCTGCTGGAGTGATGAGGGCGGCGGTGATGGCGAGACCGCTCTGATCCAGGCGGGGGCGGTGGCCAGACACCTGCCTTATCGTAGGCCTGTTGGTGTCATTGAAAATCGGATATTAGGGGGCGATGTAAAATAACACAGGACACGGCAGAGCTTACGCGACGCTTAGTGGGGTCGATAAGGACTTCATATGCGTTGTTAACCTAGCGTTACGTGTGAGCGGCAACAGCGGGGGGAGTTAAACAGAGGGGCTGGCGGAACCTTTCGAAACTCGTCCTCAGCCGTTGTTTTTTGTTCCGGGGGTACACGATCGGGGTGGGTTTGGAGCGCCCGTTTCTTGTAAGCCTTGCGGACTGTGGGACGGGTAAGAGGGGGACGGAGGATTAGAGGTGGGAATGGACGCACTCTGATCCTCAGTAGCGTCCCTCTGCACGCCGAGGACTTCATAGAGGTCGGTGGACATAGTGGGAGGAAAGTTGTGGTTGTGAAGTGAACGAAGGGCACGAGGAGATGGGGAGGGTTAGTGTGCACCAACGTGTTTGGACGGGGTTACTTTATACCTCGAGTCCTCTGATTCCAGTGCGATCTATAGCATTCGTTCCATCACGTGATCACCACTCCTCTCTCCCAAATGCTACAAGAGGTCGTCGTCAGCACTTCTGCTCCTGCTCCCAATGCTCAATCTACAGGCAATGGGTCTATCTTATTCCACGACATTCAGTCTGGCGCGTCGCTGGCCTCTTTCAAGCACACAAATGCTGCGAAAAACTGTACAGCGCTTATCCCCACACGGGAGGCACAGGGTGGTCTCATGCTTGCCGTACAACCGGACAAGGCCCTTCTGAATATCTACAGCTTCCAAAAAGTGCTTCTCCTGGTGCAGGAACCTCCATCTGTCATTTCTCTTACGTTCTTCGTATCAAGGATCAAATCTTACAAAAATTCGTTCTCCCGGAACGACTCTCATGCGTAACCGTAGACCGACGAGGTCAATTCTGCGCCGCCGGTACTCCCCAAGGCAGGATATACCTGTGGGAGGTTTGTCCACCTGCCCCCCTCGGACATTGTGCCCATGCCGAAACTTCGTTTGTCACAGATTGCATCGGGGATAATGTACAACTCCTGGGAAGCCCATTATCGCCAAGTCACGGTGTTGCGCTTCACCCCCGACGGAGAAGCTCTGCTGTCAGGTAGCGAGGATTCTGGTATCAACGTTTGGTCTGTTTTTAGGTTTGTCGGCATCCGTATTACCTCGCAATCTTGCACGCAGCCTCAATCAACGCTCATCTCATCTCGTTTCTGACAGATTACTAGATGACGGTGTCCAAAACGAGAACCCACAAGTCTATGCACACTTATCTGACCACACTCTACCAATTACCGACATCGCTTGCGGTTTCGGTCCGTTCCCAGCCTGCCGCGTGTTGTCGGCTTCGACCGACCACTCTGTGAAAGCACGTCCCACTCTTTTTGGCCGTCACCCTTACCTTACGGCAATCGATTTCCCCAACAGATATGGGATCTTTCCTCAAAGTCGCTCCTGACCACTTTTCAGTTTCCTCACGCTGTCGCCTGCATCGCATGGGATCTCACTGAGCGCCTTTTCTTTGCCGCGTCAACCGACGGCTCGATCCACCAAGTGAATCTTTTCCGCACAAGAGCCAATAAATCGGGTGGCTACGTCGCTGAGGCGATCGGAGGCGCAGGCGTCAACGATGTATTGCTGGTCAGGGACGATGACTCAAGTACAACCAAGAGGCGCCTCATATCTGTTGGGTGCGTAACCCCTTCACTTCGCTAACGCCCAACCTCCCCATGCAAATACAATCTTATCGAACACACTCCAAAGAGAACCTGTTACGGCTCTCTCTTTTTCGCTCACCGGAGCGCTCTTGCTTGCTGGCACTGCATTGGGGAACGTGCACGTGTACGATGTTCCATCACACCAGCTCCTCCGCACCATCAACGCGCACCCGGGTCCTGGGCTCGCAGTGACTCACCTGACCGCCCTCCTGAAGCCGCCAGACCTCGTCGGCCACGTGCAGCTCGGCGGGGATAAGGACGGCGGGATCCCGGTCCTCCCAATACTGCCCTTTCAACGCATGCGCGAGGCACGCCCACGCGAAGCGCATGAGGTTACGATGATGCTGCCGCACGCACGACACGTGTGTTTTCTTCTTTCTAAATTATCTCGTTGATAATTTACCGAGCGCCCTTACGACACACAACAGAGCACGCACGAGTCCGTTACGACGTACTCGCGTGAAGAGCTTCTTCGCGATTGGGAGTTCTTTGTCAAGACTGCCCCAACTGTGGAAAGCGACGCACTTTCTGCGCCACCGCTTGATGGACGCGTGACGGAGCTCGAGGACGAAGTGGCGCGGTTGAAGTCGCAGCTGGCGCGCGCCAAGGGGATCAACGACGTCATGTGGGAGACGCTCACCCAAACCGCGGCAGCGCAAGGAAAGGAACTGGCAACGCCAGACCAAGTTCCCGACTCGCACGAAGACGCCGCCGATGAGCGGGAACGAAAACGAGGCAAGACGAAGGCGTAAATAAAAAGACGTCCCCGACTATTGACACTTCATTTCCTTCTGTGTACTGTATGCTCTTACGTTCTTATCAAATTCATGAAGAGCTTAGTCACGGCATCCATGCACTGCTTGTGTACCCCGCAACGTGAGGCAATTGATGGACTAGTTCCGTGTGATGAAGGGGGGACACGGGGTAAGCAAACTGGCAACACCCCATCAGAAAAACAGAGAAAATGAAAGATAGAGCCTACCCCCATGATAGCATGGAAGGGACGTATGGAAGTCGGAGCGATGGATCCGAGATGTGTTGGAGCGAGATGGTTGTTATCTGAGTCTTTATTCCCGCTTTTCTATGTCACACTAGCTTGTCAAAAGAAGGCCTTCGGAAGGTCCCTGAGCCTTCGAACGTGTGTGCGCGGATACAGGCAGTATCGGCCTGCTTTCATCGTGGTCGCTCAAGTGGGACATACATTTCACTAACATCCGGTTGAAACGGTGTGACACCTAAGAGTTTGTTCCCAATGAGGTTCAATACCACCACCATCGATTTAGATAGACGCGCTAGAGAGGGAAATTTCGTGGCTGAGGCACAAGCGTGATTTTCGCGGCCAGTCCCAGGGAGAGGGCAACGCCGTGCAACGAGTTCCTTACCGCATGGAGTGATTGGTTTTGAACCCTTTAGCGAAATTCTGGAATCACGATGTGCAGTATAGAAACGGGGGTCTCGACGCTCAACAAAAGACCCGTCTAGAATAAAATGCGAGAACATCAGACAGGTTTCGACGAGACAACCACAAATGCTATTGTGATCAGTGGGCGCGTTCCGGTTGGTTTACAGACCCAGTGACCTGGGGAAATAAGATAAACGCCCGAGCGATATTGCCGCCCAGGATGTATAAAGACTGTGGGACAAGAAGTCCAACTATTACAAGAGTATGAAACGTCGTGTGCTTGTAGGCTTTGATCAAGTAGGCGTCAGTCTGTAACCCAGAGCACTCATTGGGACTGTTGGACCCTTGTAGAGGGGCGCCCAAGGAATAAATTGATGAGGGCAAGTGTACTACAGCGCCTGATTACCGCTCATTGCTCGACCACCTCACTAATTTCTGAAGTGGACTTCACGCCATACTTGGCAGGATCAGTGCCATGGTGCGGGTGATTGACAAAGTTGAACCTAGTAGGAGGAGGGTCGGTTAATTTCAAAGTTGTAGCCTGTGCAATTAGTACTTACATTGGAAAAACACCTTTCGGCGAAAGAGGTAGGTGAGTGTGATAAGTATTTAGCTAGTTGGGTTGAGACACTCACTGAATTTGAGCTGCGAGAAGGCCGAGTTGCTGTACGCGGCATTCTGGACCCAGAGTGGCTGAGGTGACTCTCCGTAAAGTGGCTTTCCTTCGCGCGCAAGTTGGCTAAGCTCGGCAAAGTCCTTCTCCTCCTCGTGCTTATTCTCCGACCATCCCCAGAAGCGGACTTTGACGGGTGTCAGTACAACCACTAGGATGCGAACAACGCACAGACTCACAGCTCGACCGTTGGTAGGCGAGTAGGAAGCCTCCAATGAAGCCAAACACGCCGCCGAGGCGTAAAGCGGGCCGCAAACGTGACTTTGTAGGGTCGGCCATCTCTGAGAGAGCGGTCTAGGTGAGTGCAGCACGGGGCACAAAGGCAAACTAAGTACCCCAGAAGTAAAGGGCTGAGGGAAATGCAGCTGTGGCACCGGCCCAGACAGCATAGTCTGAGGGCCTCATGTAACGAACGACTCTCGAGAAATGAGGGTCTGCATCTATTAGAGGATAAGGCGACTGGACGACATTGTCTGGCATTTTGTTGTTGTTGGTGGCAAGGCAAATGCGGTGGCGCACGTGGGAAAGAATTACACCGGAAATAGCCGAGAGGGCCCAACCTGAACCCGTTGACCCGTGGCGAAGGCCAAGTCGGCTTCGTCTTGTTCGTCTCCTCCTTCTCTGTCTCTTTCACTACCCTCCGTCGTCGTCCTGCGAAGATGAGCGCGGTGAGGCGCAGCGATCGTCGCGCTGCAAGAAATCAGCTTGCGTCTCCATACAAACGTCCCAACGCTCAGCCAAAGAAATCAGTCCGTTCTCGCTTCACTATTCTTTATGCTCTCAATTATCTCACATCTGCAGTAGTCCTGGTCTTTGTCTTCCCTTTTCAGCTTTTTAAACCCCCTGCGTCGCACAAAGTCATCAGAAGAACTGAAAGATGACCTTTCTGACGAGGACGCACAGGACGAGAAACAGTCCTCTGATGGTTCAGAATTCGGGGGATCGCGCCCCGCTGACGTTCTGTCACAACGCGGTCGTGAAGTGCGTCATAATATACCTACTTTCTTCTTCCTTAAATCCGACACGCACCTTTATGGCTCTAGTTGGCGCAACAGCCGCAGCCGCCACGACTACCTCAGTCTCCGTTGACACCTACGCGACAACTCCCGTCTGTCGCGTCGACCTTACCGATTTCAGGTCTCATCCCAGAGCCAGCTGAAATGATATCTCCCTTCAAGCCGTCTACCCCATTCGAATCACCTCGGTTGAACGTCCCCTCACAGTCCCCAGCTGAGAAACTCGAGACCGTCAAACAGTATTTGCGTGATCGCTCTGACCAGCCCTTGCATCACGTCGAATATGTCGGTTTGGTGTCTCTTTTGAAGGACAGCGTGCAAGGTCCGCGCATTCTCTCTCTCCAGTTGAAATTCCATTGGTCTGATGAGTCCCCACAGATGACGATTCACAACCTTTTCGGTTCTCCGCTAGCCCCACTCCCAGCCGCGGCACGACGCCGGCCTTTAACGTCGGCTCTCCTACCCCCTCATCAAAACAGACCCCTCGTAGAACGTTAACAAGGAATCCTAATGGGGTTTACAAATGGCAGGGTGCAGGGAGCGCTCGTCCACGCAACCGCCATCAGAGCCCTGCTTTCGGTCCACCACGCCCCACTCCCTCCAAAATCAAGCTCTCTGCACCAGAAGCATCACCTCACAAATCGGAAACTAAGCGGCGACGTGTAGACGCGGCCACCGAACCCCCCATACCTCATGTCACCGGCGAGTCGTTGCCCTTGGCCCAGCCACGTGAACAAACTCGTGCCGATTCTTCTGCATTGTCCACTTCCAGCGGTTCGTCATCTCATACCTCCATGAACGACTCAAGCCCCGACAAGTCTGCCGCCGTTCCCGCCACACCACGGCTTCGTCTCTCGGTGCCTCCAAAACCTACTACCCCTGCAGTACCCTCTCCTTTGCGCAACACCTGGGGGGTAGGGGACTCCTCGTCCACGTCGTCACGTTCCTCGCCCCCTTCCAAGCCGAGTCAGCCCACTCGTGCAGCGAATTTTATGGCGGAGCTCATCAAGGAAGTGACACCGCCAAAGAAGCCTGACCTTTCGAATCCCTACCAGACTGCTAGCCCGGTCAAACCATCTCTGCAAAAGAAACCCGCAAAGAAGCGGAAAGCCCCGGAGGAGCCCCCAAAGGAGCAGGAGAAGAAGGATGTGAATCTGAGTCATCAAACGATCGTCGAGGCCACGGTGCCAATGGTCAGTACACGTGTATTACTCGCGCATTCTCATTGACCTTGTCATACAGGGAAGCAAGCGTTCACGACCACCTCCTAACATTGGGAAAGCACCCCTGAGCAAAGTAAACGGCATTTCTCATCCAGAACCTCCTCGGCGTAGCGCGCGGCTCAAATCACCATCTCCTCCCCGTGTCAATGCAAATCATATTGCTACCAACGGGCAGGGAAACGGAGAACCTGAGAAGGGAGACGTACCTACCCCCAAAAGGCAGAAAGTTACCGTTGAGGATGTCGTGGATGTCGACATGCATTCTCCTACTTCTCCTACAAACACGCACCCTGGCGATACATTCGACCTAACCGAATCTCAACACAATGCTAAGAAAGCAACACCTGCGACAAACGGCAATTTAGCTGGTGCGACACCCAAACCACCGTTTCCGCTCAAATCGTCTGCGCCGAAGGAGCCGTCTAAACTTCGCTTCGGCTTTGCCGCCGAGAGTGATCCTGACTCTCCCCCGCCTGCTAAATCCGTGTTCGATCGCCCTCCACCCGCACCAGTGGTGCAAGATGAGATCTTTGCTTCGCTGGTCGGAAGAAAGCCCCAAGCCCAACCACCCGTCATCCCGATTCGACTACCTCCTGCGCCAAGCCCTCCAGTACCCAGTTCGAGCACAGGATCGCAGTCAGTTCCCAAGGACGCAAAGGAAGCGGCGCTTTCCCTCGATTCGGCGTCCTTGCCATCGTTCTCCTTTGACGTGCCGACGGTCTCTCAAACGGCGTCGAAAGAGCACGATAAGGAGCGCAGCGCAGCTTCGGCCGCGGGACCGTCTACTCTCCCTACGTTCTCGTTCGTTCTCGGAGCCAAGTCGGCAGCACCAGGTGCCTTCAACTGGGAGGCTGCGGGGGTGAAACCGCCCGTGAAAGCTACTGGTTCATGGACGTGCGGGGCTTGCATGGTCAGCAACGATGGCTCCAAGGCCAAGTGCGCCGCGTGCGAGGAGCCGCGACCCGATTCCACGACAAACGGCGTCGCCGCCGCCGCACCCGCCACGAATGGTGGCTTCGATTGGGCGGCCGCGGGAATGAAGATGCCGACGAAAGCTCTGGGGACGTGGTCATGCAAAGTCTGCATGGTGGACAACGACGCCGCTCGGGTCAAATGTGCTTCCTGCGAGGAGCCAAAGAGTTCCGCGCCCTCGGCGGTGCCCGAACCTCCCAAGCCGGTAGCACCACCGTCGGGCGGATTCAACTGGGCAGCTGCAGGGATGAAGGCGCCGACGAAAGCTGCGGGAACATGGACTTGCAAAGCCTGCATGGTCGACAACGACCCTACCAAGGCTAAATGTGTTTCTTGCGAGGAACCGAGAGCGTAGATATAGGCAGTCGTTTTTCTTTTTACCTTGGCGTATTGATTATCGTATGTTATCGAGTCTGCCGTTTTCTTCTTTGCTCTCTGGTGCACCGGGGTGTCTACTTTTTTTCCTCCCATTATACTTGCACTGCACGTACACATTATACTCGTTAGCTGCATAGTCTACGTTTTTTTTTTGCATTGTGTCCCATTCTTTCTGTACTTGGTAAGGTCGATTAAGGGTTGACAAGACGTCCAATGGAAGTCATCCTGCAATGCGGATTGAGCGCGCAAAAGCGCACTCCCGCAATATTCCTAACACCCTTTCTCTGTGTGATACGAGGAAGAAAGTTTAAGCGGCTGTGAAATCAAGTTTGCGCGCGATATTGCGGGATATCTCGTGCCCGCTCAGCTTACGCTTGAGCTTTTTGGGCGGGGCGGTGCCGGCGGCCTTCGCGCCTGGCCCGGCACCACTATCGGGGTCAACATTGCCGTCAGCCTCGTCAAGTGGCCGAGAAGCGGCAGCGGTGGTCTGTGCGATCGTTTTAGGGAGTTTGGAAGGGTGTGTCGGGTACGGCAGGGCGAAGAAGTAAGGATGATTAAGAGCCTGGAATAGACACATCAGATAAAGAAGAGACTCTAGCCGAGAAAGAAGAAGGCGGCGAACATCTTTGGCACTTATCCGTTTCCGGGGCTCATAGACGATGCACTTGCTGAGCAGATTCAGGGTGTCTGCGGTCGCGGCGGTGAACAGGTCACGCAACGGCGTCCTTGGAAATTGCCCGATTGAGACGTAATCTGGTAGTTTGGTATGGCCCTGTGGCGTTGGAAAAAAAAAATTTACGATATTTTCCGATGCCCGCTCCGAGGTTCGCACATGGACATACCGGCCATTCCTCTTCGGTCGGGGTGCCAAGCGCACGGAAGATGGTCTTCAGCTGGTCCATGTCGCTTTCGCCGGGGAGATAAGGGGTGCGCAACATGAGCTCCGCGAATATGCAGCCTACGGACCAGATATCGACGGCGGTACTGTAGTACCGACAGCCGAAGAGCAATTCCGGCGGTCGGTACCATCTGGTAGGTGCACGTATCAGGGCACACGTCGGATTTGGGGACAGAAGACAAGTGAGGGTTCGATTGCAACTCACCGTGTGATCACCTGACAGGTCATTTTATATCCCGGGTCTGCAGCGTCTCGGGCGAGGCCAAAGTCAGCTATTTTCAACTGACCATCCGAGGCTATGAGCAGATTGTTCGGTTTTAAATCCTGCAAGGACCGTTAGAGGGGAGAGATGATTTGAAAAACAAAACAAAAAACAGGGGGGAAGGGGGTGCGGCACGCACTCGATGCAGGATAAAGTTTCGATGGCAGAATTCAAGACCACGGAACATCATGGCCATCCAGCTTTTGATATCTGCAGGCAGAAACACGAGCGAGCGGTCCTTGATGATCATCTCCAGGTCGGTATCGAGGAACTCGAGCACAAGGTTCAGATTGGTCTTTGAGGAGAACACGTCCAAAAGCTTTCCGGGGATGAGCCAGAGAGTGGTCAGGGGAATGTAGTGTACGGCGCACCTACTTCGATGACATTTGGGTGATGCAGTTCACGCAGGTACTTGACCTCTCGCACGGCAGACATGTCGAGTCCATCCTTGAATTGACCGACTTTGATCTTCTTAATGGCGATTTTTCGACCAGTTGCGAGCTCTCGTCCTGCGGTGGTCTTCAACAGACCACCAACGCAGAAAAAAAAGGGCCACGTACCCCGATAGACGACGGCATAAGTACCTTCTCCGACTTTCTGGTCTTTGACCCTGTAAGGTTACGTGTGTGGGCTATCTTGGAAGTTATGTCCCGGTGAAGGCGCACCATTTCTTCTGTCGGTCTGCGTTGGCCCTCTCCACTGCGTCCATGAGGTGGATACTTGGGATTCCTTATTTGGTCGTAGAAGATCTCGAACTTGCGGCAAGCGCTTCGCTAGTCGGCACAGGAACAAGTGTCCAGGCCTAGTCGGAGGCAATAACTCTAAGCGCGTTGTTCTGTCGCAGATACAATGTCCGCTAGCCGTGTCGGTTGGTAGTTGGTGGATACACGTGGAAGCCCGATAACAAATGATACGAACAAGGTAGAATGAAGAACACAACTATGATGTGGATAGCTGACACGGTTACAACCCAGAATTCCTAACTACTGTAGTCACTTGTCCCATGTTCATAAATCATGAAAATTCGTGAATTACGTCTATACGTGCGCTGACGCCTACTTCCAGGGGGCGGAACGGCGACTCGACATCGGGGTCATGTATGCCCAATGACCGCTCGCGAAGGATGCCCCATTGCACCCACCAGTCATCTGCCGCGTCAAAGGCATTGTACGCCCAGGTTTCACACACCTGTCCCCATAGGCCCAAGTACGCGTCGTCGTCCCATTTTGCCTGCCCCGCGTGTAAAAGCTTTCGCATTTCATGGTCCCGCGCCATTTGTTCAGGGCCAGGGGGGAACATGGTTTGTGTAACGTGCGTCAACTCCACTCGATGCAGGAAGTCCGCGCGATCTCGCCGGATGGTTTCGTACGCTCTCACCAAAAGCGGAATATGGTCGAATCCACGTACGTACGAGAAGAGTGTGCTGAAGACGGCAGCACTCTCTACAGACAGGCTACCGCATTGCGAGCTGCAAGGCTGCGAAGAAGCAGAGAGAGCTGTTCTCAGCGCGTATGCGGAGGACGAGATGGGTGTACGAACGATGAGGGGACGCGAGGACTCGCCTACGAGAACAATACGGTTGGATTCATCAGACCAGTTCTCGATGTTGGGCCAATCAAGATATCTTTGCCAGCAAACTGCATCGATCTTTTCGAGCATCCTAGCCAGCCTGTTGAGTATGGTGAGCTATGGGCCATGCTGGATTTGGGGAGGTGAACCGTACCTGTTATCTAAAGCCATATTAGACAGCTTTAGTGACTTAGTTGGCAAATTAGGAAGCCAGCCTTCCGGAGCATCAGGGTCTTCTCGATCCCAGTATAGGTGGATCGCATATTCCCTGTCGTGTGCCTGGAACGGGGTTCAACATTGTCTGGATGGACACTCGTTTCCACGCTTTCCAAGACTCACAATCGGATGACCTAAAACGTGGTAAACGCCAAGCGACGTGGCATACAACCAACAAGTATATTGATGAAATCGACCCACCCGAACAAGCCCGACCTGGGCCAAACCAATACGACCATGAGGATGACAACTCGTTGACATCGACTCTGTCGTCCTCCAAAAGCCTTTGCATTGAAACATTCCCCGATAACACGATGGTTTCTGTTGCTCGAGGCTCGACACGTTTTCTCTGAACGGAATTTCGGATTGTGCTGTGCTGGCCATCGGCACCGATTATGATATCGGCGTGGAGGATGGTGCCGTCACGCAATTGCACTGACGGTCTGTGTGTCCCCCGGGCAGGTGGCGAGGCTAGACGTACATCGGCGTTGAATATTACCTCAGCCCCTGCTCGTCTAGCAGCGTCGTACAAAATTTGGTAGAGGTGATCGTACTGCAGTCGCACGAATCAATACGTCATACCAAGGCAACAAAGAGACTAGTGGCCTGGACGCACGCGCATCATGTAAAATTTGGCACCACTGTCTTGTATCACAGGCTCTGCCCATTGAAGGAACCCGATCAGTTTGCCGGTCTCAACTGATTGGTTGGACAATAAGATTAGCAAGCACAAGGCAGGAAGCAAGAAAGGGGGTGAGACAAGACAAAGTAACCGGTGACCAACTTACAATCCCAGAGATGTGACCCTTCACGGACGAGAGATGCCGTTTTCCTGATTTCCTCTTCGAGTCCCCATCCGACGAGTATTTTTGTCACGTTTGGTGGGACTCGTATACCAGAGGCGGGCTGCCCCAACCTCGAGCATCTCTCGAGAACGCGAACCTTATGACCCGACAAAGCAAGACCAATGGCAGTCGATAATCCAGCGATGGCTAGAGGGATTCAAGTCGATATACACCGACGCAGGGAGAAAAAAAAAAAAAAAAGGCTGACCGCCACCAACGATAATGAAATCCAGCTTGAATGGCGCCAGTCTCCTAGGTGGCTGATAACATGCTTCAGAATAGGGGAGATTAGAATCAGAAACACGTGGACAACGGAAGGGTAGTGAAACGAGTAGGGGACGGGGGGGCCTGGGTGTAACGGAGGAAAGACCTGAGATCAAAGGGCCTTATTTATGAGCGAATTATTTATGAGCGGATATTGAAGAGGATGGCTGAAGCGGGATCTTATGCTACCGACGGCTGTTTTAGAAAGTTCAATTCATCGGCTCGGCGAGTGTCTCTGGGGGGGGACACCCGCGCCGGTTACCTGCACGCAATGCCGATTGCCTCGAAGTGCACGGAACCCCTGTCAAACGATGGAAATTAGTGCGGAAAATGGGCGCAATGCGATAGACGTCAATTTGTGTGTTGGCTGCATTATAACACATCATCAAATGATCATCATGATGAGGATCTGGGGCGACTTGTCAACCAACTGAGGCTTCGGCGTGACAGGTAACGCGTGACACTTTATCTTGCAATGGCAACTCGCAACGAGGACGGGTCTCACTCGAACAAGAACAAGATGACGCTTAAGCTTAGGCTCAAACACTCCCCATCGCCTGCACCGTTCACCTTCGACAACCTACCCCCTACCCCCCCCCTTCTTCTCCCCCTGTCTCGTCGTCTGCTTTACCCCCGCCTACATCATGGCTAACCGCGCGCGACATGAAGATCTTTGGCGCAGACCCCCTCAACAGCACGTCCGAGATCGGTATCGTGCAATGTAAGGACTGCGTGAAACCCATTCTGTGCAGTGCTGCCGCAGAACATGCAGGTGCAGTCGCATCGTCGTGTTCTACGATTGGTCGCTTACTTGTACTAGACAATTGCAAGAAGTATGACTTTGAGAAGAACGGCTCCAAAGGAAAGGCCGACGATGGTGAGTCGCCGTCACTGCCCTCTAACCTTATCAACTGATTCGCGTTTAAGCAAAGGGCAAGAAGCGCAAGGGGGAAGGACTTTGATCCGAACGATCCGAACGCCCCAAAGTCAAAGAAGGCAAAGGCCGCAGCCAAGGTCACAAAGGGTCGGTTTAAGGGTCCTTTTGACCCAGACAGACATTGTGGCGTCATCAATGACAAGAACCTACCGTGTTCCCGCTCGCTCACCTGCAAGTCGCACTCTATGGGCGCCAAACGGGCCGTCAAAGGGCGTTCGAAGGACTACGACGAACTTTTGCTCGAGTGGAACCGCGCTCACAACCCAAATTGGGTCGAGCCGGTCAAGCGCGAGAGTAAGAAGGAACGCAAGGAGAAAAAGGAGCGAGAGAAGCGCGAGCGGAAACAACGGGAGCTAGAGGAGCTCGCCAAGAGGAAGGGCATCGACCTCAGCAAGCCAGGTGCGGAGGCACAACTGGAGCAACTCAAGTCGTCCACTAAGAAGAAAAAGAAGGTGGAGCACTCGGCAATCGCCACCGGAGGTGCCAACGCCCATGCCTCTGGAAACAACGCGAGAGCAGACGATGAACATGGCGCCGAGAACCTTGCTGATCTAGATTCGGAGGAAGAGCTGGACTCAATGACCAAGAGCGTTCGCCTGGCATCAGAAGCAACCTTGCTTGGAGTCCCCTTAGCCATACCGTCCGATGCCGGATCCTGGTTCGTCGTACGAAGAGAGCGCCTACGGACTTGTCGAGATCTGTTCGCCGGTGCCCTAATGAAAGGCGGTGCATCGAGTATCGGTGCCGCAGGCGCCGCTGCCCGACTCGGTACCGGGGCTGGTTGAAAACCGCACGTTCCTCGCTTATGGCTTTTCTCAGCACCCGTGGTGAAATTCACTTCATTCCCGACTCCATCCTTCGAAAGCGTGGGCCGGTCCCTCACGTGGGGTTCTCGTGACGGCCACGCGGTGGGACGTCAACAGCATCTATTTCTCCCCCATCAGCAGCACTTGCGAGTCGCTCAGCTTGCTTTCAGCCATATCCTTCACCGCAGTGTGTTTTTAGCGCATTGTTAGTAGAGATACGATGGCCAGTCATTGACACTGGACCCTGTACCTATCACAACGATTTGGGATGACTAAAAACAGTCTCATTTATGGTGTCCAGAGAAATCAGTCTATAGGCCAGCCAACAAATCGCCCCCCTGTTTGGCCACAATCGTTTCACTGTCTCCGGTCTCCTGACAACCAAGGTCGTCGTTCCCAACCTCTATCAGCCAGCCGTCTCTCCATTCAATCGACTTGACTTTTCCTGGGTTCCAAGCGTATGCCCTCTCCCGTGGCCCTGAACCACTCAAGCGCGGGCTGCCTGGCCCAGCGATTCGCCGCCCCACCAGACTGGAACCAGCCCATGTGGCCGCCTCCGCGGGTGACAACGAGGGTGAACCACTCGTTCCGGTCGTAATCCTGCGGTGCACACTGAGAGATCGGATCGTCGTCCGAGTTAAGCGCCAGGAAGGGTATGCGGATCGCGTCGAGCTTGTCGTGGCTCGACGAGTACTTGTAGTATGCCCACGCATCCTGGAATGGGAACGGTGGAGAGGAGCCCCCGGAGTGCACTGAGACGAGTGAGTCGAATTGGAACACCGTGAGGCGCTTGTGCGACATGAGAGCAGGCAGCGCTTGAGCAAAGCGGGAATCAGGGAACTGGCGGATAGAGTCGACGTGGCGATTGACAAGGTTCTTGAGATTAGTGCCGAGGCTCTTGGAATACACGCGGCGGGTAAACCAGTCATTTTCTAGACTACGCAAGAAGCGTGTCAGTAGGCCGCGGAGAGGTGAAAGGGGTTTCGAGGACGTACCCTTGTCCCGTCTTGAGTGTATCCCAGGGCTGGACTCTCGAATCAGCAACGAAAAGCGAGCGCAAAATTGGGGTGGATACACACACAAGCGAGTGTACAGGCTGAGACGAGGCGGCACGATTCACCTTCTTCGGCAACATACCGCGTCAGTATGTTGGCACCGAGAGAGAATCCGAGTCCGAGGAGAGGTGCATGGGGGTATAACTGCGCGATATAAAGGATCGCCTGTCGCAAGTCGTCCGTATGGCTGAATCCGTAGAGCTGAGGACTTGTCAAGGGCACTCCGGCACCTAACCATACCTGAGAGATGGTATACAAATCCTTTTGAAAAAAGATAAAAGTCACGCACATCCTCGAAAGTTGAGAACCACAGCGCGATATCCTAGGCCTCCCTCTTCTACTGGTGCAACTGCAGGAGCAATAATGTTCCGGACATATGCTTCATGCGAACCTATTCCAGCTTATTGTCAGGGACGACTGCCCGCGACACCGCTAAGGGTCCAATGCTTCATCAGCGCACCGCCTGTGAGACCATGTAGAGCAACGACAACGGGGGTTGTTTTGTCAAATGCGCGTCCAGCGGCGGCTGGTGGTGTGAAATCAACCCCTCTGCAGAAGAATGGGCTAGTTAGTCAGTGATAGTTCGAGAGGGTATGTGTACATACAGAGTTCCACCATCTTTGAGTCTGAGGAGCTTTCTGTGCAGATTATAATTATTCCGTCCGAGGTAGGGGCAGTATAGCACAGGTGACGAACCTGTCATACACTACTGGATCTGCGTGAGAAAAGTCGCCAACGACTGCATATCCGGTCTGCAAGTGGCCACTGCACGTTTCTGTGTGAGGAGGCCTATGCATGACAGCGGAGAAGACGTACTTGAAAAGCCACCAGGCCGCCTTGAAGGGTGTGAGTACACTTGAACACCGGGTCTCGATTAGCGTACGGAGCGAAATCTTCTCTGGCTCTGTGTCTCTGGGCAAGCCCCGTCTCTGGACGACGACCTGTGCGGGCTTTTGTGGCCAGGTGACTCTGGAGCGGGAACTGGAACCGACGGGGAAACGCGAAAGGAAGGAGCCCATCGGCGGGTGGGAGGACGTGTGCTAAATCCGAAAACATTTCGGACGCTCGAGTGGCACCGCCAGCGCTTGAAAAGTGGTTGGGGGAGACAATAGCCCCTCCCTGAATCCAGGCCTTTCCCAGGGTAAGTGACGTGTCAGTGGTCAATGCAGAAAACCGAGTTCTGAAATTTGAGGATCCTAGGGTACGGATTGATAATGACGTCAAGGTCATCGATGCATCCTATGCCAGAGCATTCTATTCTGCAATCTTATAAGACCTAACGCCTCCACTTCAACCGCCCTCTCCTCCCTTCTTTCCCTCCACTCGTGAAATGGCCGCAGCAAAGATTAAATCAAAATTGGTCACCCCGCAGGGCCATCCCCACCCCACTTTGGCCATCCCTAGAAACAAGCCCCCTTCCTCATCAGGCTCATCGCCCACAATCGCAAAGACACCTAAGACACCTGCGGATGAAGGAGTAGACTTTTTCGAGTCGTCGATAAAGCACGGCGAAGCACCTATCCGTGTATATGAACTACCACTAGAACCAGATGGGGGACCAAGCAAGAGTCGTGAGGTGAGTTAGTTCGAGCCGAATGTATGCGCTGTCACACTGATAACCTTTGCGCAGTACATACGTCTCCCCCCAGCAGATGTTCCGTATATTCTCCGCGTCTCGCTGGAAGCGGGTACTCCAGCGTCTAGAAACGGCGTGTTCAAAACAAATTTTCCTCTCGACGGCGGCGTGTTTGACCGCAATAGGTTCGCTGAACGAAAGTAAGCACGTGCGGTGCTTCTCTCGCCGCTCAGTGTAAAACGACAAACGCGTTCACAGGCTCCCCACGAACGTTTCAAAACCTATCCAAATCGACCTTCCTATATCACATGCTGGCGCCTTTGCTTATTGGGTTGAGTACGACGACGTGACTCCCGGCAATCGCATTACTGGTAGAGAGGGCTACTTTAACATCGATCCACTCCTTCGAATCAAGGCGCGCACGCCAATCCTCGGAAGTGACTCGCAGCATTTACTACCCACCGATGGCGGCGCGGTGATAAAGGATGAGACTATCAACCTCCCTCTCTCCGCTGTCTCTCTTCTCAGCACCGTCTCAAAATGGATGGGCCCCGTGTCCAAGTGGCCAGACTTTTTCGCAGAGGCTAGTGAGAGGGGGTATAACATGTTACACTGGACACCGCTTCAGGAACGGGGTGAAAGCAACTCTCCTTACTCGATCAAAGACCAGCTCCGCTATGAGCCGAGCATCTTCAGTGACCCCCAGTCCGTTGCAGATGATGGCGGCGTCGCGAAGATGGAGGAAGTGCTAGGTCTCGCCCGCGACCGATACGGTCTCCTCCACCTGACCGACGTAGTCCTCAATCATACTGCCAATAATAGTGTTTGGCTCGAGGAGCACCCAGAGGCTGGTCAGTCAATTGTTTCGGACGTATCTTTCCTCATGGATCTTGAGAACATTCCGCCTTATAGGTTACAGTCCACTCAATTTCCCACATCTTATTCCCGCTCTCGAGCTCGATGACGCTATCATTGAGTTTTCTGGTTCGCTCAAAGATCACGGTTTACCTACTGAGGTCAAGTCGATGGATGATGTGGAACTCCTCTTGGACGCCTTCCACGACTACATCCAGCAGTTCAACTTCTGGCAATATTACGTCCTCGATATTAAGAAAGAGAAGGAGACGGTCCAGGCTGCCCACTCTTCTGGCGAGATCAAGCCATGGGAGGGACCTGACATCAAAGGCAAGAGCGCGGCCGAACTCGCAACAATCTTGCGCGCGTACCGAGATGGGGAATTCCTTCAGGGGCTGTCAAAATACGCGAAACGATTCGGCGTGACTGTAGATGGCGCCGTCGCGGCTGGTTTCGTCCTAGCCTCACGTGGGAGTGACGCGGAGCCCGGAAACGTGTGGGGCGAAGTTGTGGACGCGTTGAACGTGCCGCTCTACCAAGAGTGGGAGGAGGATGTTAAGATTGCCTTGGAGAATATCAAGAATCGCTTGAAGTACACCCGTCTCGACGATAATGGTCCCAAAATAGGTGAAATTACCAGAAAGTCAGTACCCAACTCCGTTTTCTGCGACGAGAGCTAAGGCAACTATAGGTCTCCAATCATGGAGTCGTATTTTGCTCGTATTCCCGGAGCCGAGAAGGAACCCCTCAAGTACTCTCTCGCTGTAAATGGGTGGTTGTGGAACGCGGACCCTCTCGCCAATTTTGCTCTTCTTCCTTCTAGAGCCTATTTTCAGCGTACGGTCATCGCTTGGACCGATTGCGTGAAACTCAACTACGGTTCGTCTGCTGAGGACTCACCCTTTCTGTGGGAGCATATGACCGAATACGTGACTTCCCTCGCCCGCATCTTTACTGGTTTCCGGCTCGATAACTGCCACTCCACCCCATTACACGTTGGCACAACTCTCCTTGACCGCGCGCGTACTGTCAATCCCAATCTTTATGTCGTCGCCGAGCTATTCACCGGGAGTGAGGACATGGACACTGTATTCGTGAGCAGGCTTGGTATCAACAGCCTCGTTCGTGAAGCTGGAAACGCATGGGACCCCAAGGAGTTCTCTCGCATCACCTGGCGCTATGGCCTCGGGAAGCCATTCGGCTCAATGGACGGCGCTTGCCTTACATCCTCCTCCTATGTTGCCTCTCCAACTATCTCAGGGCGTGGGCCCATCCGACCATGCGTCATCTCTCCGATCTTTGGCTCGCTACCGCATGCGCTGTTATACGACCAGACACACGACAACGAGTCCACAACCAGCAAGCGGTCATCGGAGGATACACTCTCGACAGCAGCCATTGTCGCATTCTCCTGGTGCGCGACAGGTAGCGTGAAAGGCTACGATGAGGTTTATCCACGGCTACTAGAGCTTGTCCATGAGTCTAGATTATACGAACTTGTCGGGCTTGGCAACGCCGAGGGGAAACAATTTGGACGTGGAGGAATCGCCGTCGCAAAGAGGCTATTAAACAGTCTGCATCGGGAGATGGTCCTCGGGGGATTCGATGAAGGCCACATCCACCAAGAGAATGACGTACGTCAGATCGACTACTGCTCTGTGCAGGACTCATTGTTGACTTATTGTCCTCGCAGTATCTTGTTATGCATCGCGTGCAGCCAGGTACTCAGAAGGGCTACCTTCTTGTGGCGCACACAGCTTTTCCAACTTCCCGAGGCTCGAAGGACCGTGGTTTCAGTAAGTCCCTTTCGAGTATTGTGTGTCGCTTATACTCATAGCCAAACAGTTGAACCAACCCGCCTTCGTGGATCAAGCGCGAAGTTCGTTTTTGGGGCGAGTATAGAATTCGCCGAGGTTGTTTCTATTCCAAACACGATCACTGGCATCCCGTCGAAGTTGGTGCACCTCCAACCCGTAACTCCATTGTGGGGACGTGATGACCAAGGACCCTACTCGGAGATTACAGTTCCTGATTACTTCCCACCCGGTAGTATCATGATTTTTGAGACGCAACTCGAAGGCCTGGATCCCACGCTGGACAAGGTTTGCGGTTCCGGAGCAGAGGACGCGTTCCAAGACCTCGACCTCGTCGATTTGAACGTCTTATTATACCGGGCTGATGGAGAAGAAATGGACGCTACGGTCGGCGAAATAAGCGTTTATGACGTTCCCGGTTTTGAAAAACTCAAGTACTGTGGTCTGGAGGGCTGGATGCACCCCTTAAAGCGCGTCATACAGAATAATGACCTGGGGCATCCCCTCTGTGGTCATCTTCGAGAGGGGAGCTGGGCGCTGGACTACATATCTGGACGGCTCTTCAAACAAGCGAATACGTTTCCCAAATTGCAGACACCCGCCGAATGGTTCAAGGAAAGGTTTGACCTTGTTAAAGCGACCGTACCACCTTACCTTCGACCGAAGTACTTCGCCATCGTAGTCTCAGAGGCGTATAAAGCGGCCCGCCACGTGGCCCTCGAGCAGTGTTCCGATTTTATCTCGTCTGGCCATTCGTTCACCCAAGATTTGGCAATGGTGTCGTTGCAGGTGCATGGGCGCGTAAAGTCGGCCTCGCTAGATCCTGTCGAGAGTACCCCTTCGCTAGCTGCGGGCTTGCCGCACTTTTCTTCCGGTTGGGCAAGATGCTGGGGCAGGGACGTATTCATCTCGCTACGTGGTCTATTTTTGACGACCGGTAATTTCGAGTCTGCGAAGAGGCATATTTTGGCGTTTGCGTCGACGCTGAAGCATGGTCTGATTCCGAATCTATTAGACTCCGTTCGTAATCCGAGGTATGTATCTCTCCCTTCATAAATACACTGCTCCTAATTTCTCTTTCCAGGTATAATTCGCGTGATTCGCCTTGGTGGATGCTTCAAAATATCCAGGATTATGTTCAAAAGGCCCCAGATGGTCCTGCGCTCCTCAACGAGCCTGTGAAGCGCCGCTTCCCTAAAGACGATACCTGGGTACACTGGGATGATCCGCGCGCTTATTCCGATACCAGTACCATCGCAGAAATTATCCAGGAGGTGTTGCAACGGCATGCAAGCGGCATTTCTTTCCGCGAACACAATGCTGGTCCCAATCTTGACATGCAGATGAGCGATGAAGGATTCAACATTGACATTCACGTCGATTGGGAGACGGGCCTGATTCTGGGCGGAAGCGCGTGGAACTGCGGTACGTGGATGGACAAAATGGGCGAGTCTGTGAAGGCAGGGACGAAAGGAGTACCCGGGACTCCGCGCGATGGTGCACCCGTTGAGATTACGGGGTTGTTGAAGAGCACACTGAGGTGGCTGGACAACCTATCCGGCAGTGGCAAGTTCCCTTTCGAAGGAGTTGAAGCCGAAGGTGAGCCTAAGCGCTACTATAAATTTCGCAAGCTTTCCCTCTGAACGAGTTGGCGGTACAGTGAATGGGAAACGACGTCTAGTCACGTATCGAGAATGGAACGACCTGATTCAGAATTCGTTCGAAAGGTCATATTATGTGCCTCTTGGTCAGTCGGCGCCTTGTTCTGGGTCTTATAAGTACTAATCAGATGTTTAGATCCCTCGGAAGACAAAGAGTATGACATCGACTCAACGCTCGTCAATCGTCGTGGAATATACAAGGATGTCGTCGGAACCGGACCTGGGAGGGAGTGGTCAAACTACCAATTCAGGCCGAATTTCCCCATTGCCATGACGGTTGCCCCCGAACTTTTCGACCCCGAGCATGCACTTGTTGCATTGAAACTGGCAGACAAAGTTCTCCGGGCACCACTGGGAATGAAAACGCTTGATCCGAACGACTTACAATATCGTCCCTTTTACGACAACTCGAATGATTCAGACGATCCTGCCATCGCAAAAGGCAGAAACTATCACCAGGTTAGTGGATCGAAGGAGTACGGTAACGCGAACTGAACGGAGCTTCAGGGTCCTGAGTGGGGGTGGCCCTTGGGGTACTTCCTGCGAGCGTATTTGTATTTCGATTCGAGATACGGAGCAGGCGCGGAGGTAAGTGGGACAACCAACACTCACACTCGTATACTTATTGTCTCGTCTCAGAACCCAGTTGACACTTTGCACCACATCTACGATATTCTTCGAACCCCTCGAACTTACATCAGCAATGATCCTTGGGCCGGGCTACCCGAGTTGACGAACAAGGACGGGGCGTTCTGTTACGACTCCTGTGCCACGCAGGCGTGGAGTGCAAGTACTATTTTAGACGTTCTGGAGGAAATTCACGAACAGTATTGAGAAGAAGCGTAGATGAATTGTTGTAAATTGTGATTGGACTAGATTTGTATGGTCTTGTTTGGGTTGGAAGGCTTTGACATGGCGTGCAGATGACTCGGTCCATCTCTTATGTCCTTCTTCCGTTTTGAACAGCACGATCGACTAAAGCAAAGGTTTTTGGAGGTAAAGGGGGAACAGGAGGACCTCGCCGTCTACACCTGGGGTGAGGACAGTTATGATGGGCTAGGCGATGCTCTTCAGGAGGGAGGCGATGAACTGAATGACGAGACTTTTGGTGGAACTGGTGAAGTTGGCATGTTTTCCAAGTTTCACTCATTGGTACCGCATCCACTTATCGCGAGCAGGTAAGGACTTCGATTTCACACAGCAGACACTACACCATCTCGGATCTGTTCCGTCCACCTTCGAGCAGCCACATGCACAGCCAGACCCCTCGCTTGTCTATGGAGCGCAGGCCTCATCTTCGTGTACGGTCGTCACAGAATTAAATCCTGTGCCCCTCTCAAATTCCTCCCCTCTGCCCTGCAGCTCGTCCTGGCCCGTCACTGTGGGACGAAAAGTCGCCTTTCTCGGTGCTCCCTCGATCGAGCAGTGCTTCTCGTAGTCCTGCTGATCTCGTCCGCAACGGCTCCGCCCGTGTCTCGAGTTTCTCGAATGGTGGCGGCGTCTCGGTGTCGTCGTCGAGCATCGCCTCATCACAGTCGCCCGGCGCCTCCGCAGCTCAGCTGACTCCGCAAGCCGTCCCGCGGACATTGCAGGACATCGAGGCAGAAATGAAGGCGGCTGCAGTTGCACAGCGCGTTCAGACTTCTGCGGTCACACAACGACAGCAGTTGATGCAAGAACAGCAGCAGGTACAGCAGTCTCACTATTACCAGCAGCAACGATCCGCCCCTCCAAGAATGCACCCTCAGGCTCAGTCGCCAAGGTTCCATCAGCAACTGCAGCAACAACAGCTCCTACAACAGCAACAACTGCGAGAACAACAGTTGCAGGAACAGCTGCAACTACAGATCCGCCAACAACAGATGCTGGAGCAGGAGCGGGAACGTCGCTTGCAAGAGGCGCAGCAACTCCAGGAGCAACTACGCCTCGATCAGATCGAACGACAGCACCGTTCGCAGCGCCCTGATATCCGTCAACAGCAAATGTTACAAGGCCACCAGTATCTACATCAACGCCAACAATCGTCGGATCACCTGCCCATCGCGTCACCCCCGCAACAGTTCGTCCAGCGTAGGCAACAGTCCCCTGCCTTCGTCGACCCCCATCTGCAGCCCCAGTATCAGCAGAAGGGCCAGTACGTGCCGCAGAATATCCAGTTACAGCAGCGCCTCCTGTCTGAGATGGCCCAGGCGGAGTTTATGCGGGATATGCAGGCTGTGTCGCAGGCGGAGCAGGACGCTCTCCAGGCTGAAGCGATGCGTAGGATCATGGAAACCGAACGCATGGAGGAGAAAAGGAGACGCAAGGCCGCTAAGATCGCTCATATGGCACGTCTGTGCACAAACACGACACCGTCTCGTGCTGATATTCCTTCAGTCACGATATAATGATCTCATGACCCAATCCGACAAGGACTTCATCACGCGGATACAACTCTCACAGCTTGTCACGCAAGATCCCTATGCGGACGATTTTTACGCCCAGGTTTATGGCGCTATCATCCGTTCGCGTTTGGGGCTCCAGCCGTCCGACGAACGTGTCTTAAAGTTTGGCTCGTCCGGAGGCGTCGGTCTAGGGATGGGACAAAAGGGCGGCGGGAGACGACCAAGTGCCATGCAGAAAATGGAACAGCAGATCGAGCGTATCGTGAACAATGCACGTCAGAGAGAGCAAGACAAACGTGAGCTCTTCGATCTGTGCTCAGATTGGCCTTGACGCAAGCGGTTGGTACTAGCTGCGAATCATAGCTTGCAAGGCGCGCTCGGTAAGACTTCCGGGCGAAGTTACAAGGCCGCCCCACGGCAACTCTTGCAGGTGGACCCTTCAAATGCCTCCACACATGCGCACATATCCAGGGAAGACGCGATCCGCAAGCACGGTGAAGGCGCCGCGAAGGAAGCTGCGAAAATAGGGGTGGAGGCACTTGGTGTTACCGCCGATGTGAGACGGTACCTCGTGGTCGTTATTGTGCGCTCATCAGCTTTCAGCCTGACAACACGACTTCAGAGGACCCTTTGACGACGAAGGAGGCATTAAAAATTCTGGAGCATCTGTACGACCTGGTGCTGGACATCGAGCAACTAAGGCGCGAACAGTCGAGTCTCAACCCCGAAGACCCCGAAGCAGTAGATGTCTGGTACGCTCACCCAAAGCGTTTTCTCGTACAACTTAGGCGTTCTCTAACTCACTGAAAGGAACGCACATTATACTGAACTCGTTCAGCAACTATGGGACAATCTCAGAGTTATGGTACCTTTGGAGACGAGGCAAGCACCTGACGGTTATCTTTTTACTGTTTCTGACGCGAATACGCTACAGCAATCCGCATCCATTTATCTCGCTTATCGCTCCTTCCAAAGGGAAAAAACTCTTACCGAGAATATCGAGACATCTATCCTCTCAACAAATGCTCACAGTGCTTACTCTCCTAGTCGCGTGCTTTTCTCAAATGGATATCGTCATTCACGCGCGGATTCTCGATGTTCCGACGGAGAGCGCCCACCAGCAAGACTTGGAACGACAAACTCAAGCGTTCCTTGGGAGCGTCGTTCAGAGCATCCTGCCAGTCGTGGCTAAGGCGGGGTTACGTTTAGTTAGTGGACTATTAGGTCTATTACTAGAGAGGAGTGACATCGTTTCCGTAACCCAAACAAGGGTTCGTACTCGCAGTTTCCATTCTTATCCTAGCTGATCGTCTTTCCCGTAGCCCGGTCTGGCCATCTTGACTTTGTTTCTAAGTCGCGTTGAGGTGATCAAACAAAGCATGTCAACAGCCGCGGATCTTTCGGAACTTCCCACACAAGAGGAAACGGAGCAATGGTACGGGTAATTTTTATATCCCGTAGAGTTTTGACTGACAGCGTTGCGCAGGGAAATGATGTTCGACCATCTGTTCCAGCTCTTGCACCCCAACCTGCTGTACCTCTTCCCCTCAACCCGCATCGCCGCAGCACTGGCCGCCCTCCCGCCGAATACCGCCGTTCTTCCCTTGCATACCGAAAGCCTCGACCAACCTGTCTGGCAGTTCCTCGCAGCGCTCGCCTTACACGCGACAAACGAACAGCAACAGGCGCTCGTCACTTCACTACGCGAGAAGGTGCTCGAGAACGTCGCAAGCGCGAATAAAGGCTGGGTCGCTGATGAGGACGAGCGGCGTGCTAAGCTTGGGAATGTGAACCTCTTTTTACACGCGCTCGGCCTGGACAGCTCGCAGATCAGCATCTGAATTTGTTTGTCGGTGACTCTGCGTTGAGCTGTAGATGTGATTTTTGATTGACTTTATCCATTTTCATTTTTTTTTCTTTCGGAAAACTAGAACCATTGAAAGCATTTGGCTTCAAGGAAATATGTGTAAGAAAGAACGAATACCACCAGCACAGCAGTGATGGCGGCTGGTTCCGTATACGTATGTTCCGAACATATTCCCAAAACCTTCTTGTGGTACTTCAGCGCCCAGGCACCGCAATGCGCGTTACCCGTGACGACGCGGTGCTGACTGCGGTTACGTGGCCCACAGTTCATGTTTCATGAGCCTGAGAAGGTTGCAATCACAACATATTACGGGGCCCCTTCCGTTGTTCGCTCGTCTATGGCCAAATGGGCATATCGGGGAATCGTTTCACAACGACCAATAGCTTCAACCTTTCCGGTCCATCGAAATCTGTGGCTTTGATGACGCCTTTTCTGTGATGCTTTGACCATGATCGGCCCATTGTATGTCCGCGCGCTTGAAGCATCGCAACACTAGAGCGCTGGTGGTCCGCTGGGTTGTATGAAACGTTCTCGCCTCCCCCTGTTTGCCCTTTTCGGACCAAGTAACCCTTGACCACTAACAATACGCACAACCTCCTATGTCACCGAACATCGCAATATAACGGGCGCCATATTAACAACCTCCCGGGTTTCGCACACTTATACCGCCTGATGGCTTGGCCGTGTTTCTCGCTGTTCCAATCACTCTTCCCAGATCTCTTGCCGACGTCTCCGTCACGGACGATGCTTTTGACAGGATGCCACAATAGCGGTGCCACAGGCAGATAAGCCGCGTGGCCCAACATACGTTGTCGCTCAGCCCCTGGTAGCGCTTACCGAGTCGCCTTTCCGTGCACGAGTACACGTACTATCAGGATATGGCCTAGTCACGCACATCCGACGCGAGTACAAGAAGTGTGACTCCACTGGACCCTCAGAGTCCCTGACACGAACACCCTCTCCCCTTTACCTGACTCTCAAAAATACACCAAACTCAAATCTCTCGCTCCACTTGTTTTTTGGACATGTCATACCCTGCATGTTACCTTTACGCCTCTCGCGGCCGCCTCCGCTGACATCGATGTTCCTAGAATCCACACCCCGCGCAGTATGCTCGCATCCCGTTCACCCGCAGCGACAGCTACCTCGTGAGGATGTTCGGCCACCGAGACGCGGCGTTCTTCATCGAGTCGCTCCTCAAGATGAACGCGCGCGACGTGCACCTCATCGGCAACGTGCCCGGCTGGCACGGCGCGCTCATGGTCTCGCGGCCGTCCGTCCCCGGCACGCACCCCGACGCGCTCGCCAACAACGAGCACCCGCTCTGGCTCCTCGACTTCGTCCCCCAGCCCCAGGTCACCGTCGTCCCGCAGCAAATATGGACGCCCCCGAACCAGTCTGACTGGCGCCGCTATGTCGAGCAGGCCCACCTCCGCATGCCCGTCTTCTTCGTGCAAAATAACGGCGTGATCGGCCTCCCGTTGTCTCGCGCGGCGGTGGGGGACACCTCGTCGCTGCGCAACGCGGACAGGCCGGCTCCCCTCGGCGGTGGACACTCCACTCAGATTCGTATTGCTGTAAGTCCCCCCTTCCCCTCTCCTTCTCCGTCACATTAAACGTACTTGCCCCCCCCTCCCCCCCTCTTCCAGTGGCCTGGGTATGAATCATGGGAGAGGCAGATTCAGATTCGGGATCAAACGCGGCACCGCAATGAGATCACGTTGGAACGGTTCGCAAAGTTGGTCGCAGGCGTGGTTGATAGATTTCTCGCGGTGAGGCTGTCCCGGTTTGCAACGTCGCATCGTACGCTATGCTGACAGCCCATTGTTCGTGTAGCACGGCGCAACGGTCGTTACTCGCGACCCCGCGTGGAGGGTGGGGAACGACGCCATCACCCGCAACGACGTTATCATTGTTGGAACCGTGCAGGTCTCCGCAGGGGGGTGGATGCCCATTCTGCAAATTCTTCCACTTAATCCTAATGGGACTCCGACTCATTTTTACTCCACTTAGATTCGATCGACGTATTTGTACTCATGTATCATACCCTATAACTTATGTAGTACCAGATACGACACTCACTGGAAATTTTAAGGACGTTACAAACTATTCGGTTATTCTGCGCCGCAGGAAGTTAGGATCAGCCTAACCTGTGCTGGTTTCTCCTTCTGATCACACGACTTGACATTCGTAGCTAGTTGGCTTGAACAAATTAATTGCCTCATGGTCACCTCACTGGAGCTGATCGGTTGGCTATGTGTATTATCAAGGCAACTCGCGGGCTGGTAGGGACTGAACCGAGAATGGCGAAAAAACACGAGGGACCGGGATGTTGGAACAGGACAAAGAATGACTCGGCAGAACAAAAAGAATAGGTCACAGGGTCTACTGTTGCAGGCACAGCAACGACAGTGCATCGTGCTTCCTGGGCGGGTCTGTGCAACCAAATATCTCGAGTCGGCGTTCTTCGCCCCTCTTCATTATCACCCCTTCTGATACAATTGATCCGTGGAGATCGAGAACCGGCAGTGCGTCCCACGGTGGCATCCCACCCCCCTGGCAAGTCTAGCAGTCCCGTTCCAATAGCACCTGATGAATTCACATCCGGGAGCTGAAGGATGGGAAGGTCGAACTGTGCGCGCTTCTTATCGAAGATCGCACGCGGTAGCCGCTTGACGTGGGCGCCAGGTTCCAGACGGTTCGTTGACAGCGAAGAGAAGTTGGCGTAGTTGGGATAGAGCATGGTGTAGCCGCGCAAAAAGACCATTTCGATGAAGTACTTCTTCCAGGAGTGTTGCCATCTGTTCGAACGAGTATTCGGAACAATGAACAGGGGTGATGGGTCGGTTAGGCGGCTTGCCACGTAGGTGTGGAATTCGCGCCAATGTTCCGGGAAGTACACGGCTCCCCAGCTGCATGGGATTTGTGATAGATAGGGTGAGTTTTGGGCGGACCATACCAGTGCTATTGAACAGTCGACGAGCATCGAAGGGCCTCCGCCCTTCGAGATGGAGTTCGTTATTCTTCTGTTGGTACAAACTGATGCCGAAAAGCTGTGGGGATTTGTTCTTGGTACCACCGTACCTGTAATGCGATCGGTGAACTCCGAGAAACGAGGCCCGTTACGAGAAAATCTTACCGATATCGGAGAAGAGCTAGCTTAATCCAGGCATAAAACAAGGGAGAAAGTTCAACATCATCTTCCAATAGTAGGCCATATGAATCATTTGATTGTGGATACCAAGACTCCACGACGGCGGTCAACAAACCTCCATGTGCAATCCTGTGATGTATAAACACGGAACCGTGTTTCCATCCAAGACTATCCGCCAGTCGCTTGGTGTCTGCATCTGCAGAGTCCTCCATGTTGAAACGAAGATTAAGGGAGTCGCCGAAGTAGCGAGCCCTTTCCAGGGAACCGAGTAGACGCGACAGCGATCGCGATCTGTTGTTCGTGATGATACTGACATCCACACGAGGTACATTCCAATCTATCAAGGTCAGCGCACACAGAAAATATAAAAATTGGCGCGACGTACGCCTCCACTCCACGACAGATAATGTACCCATCCAATCTGAGTACAAGAGGTCGGAGCGAGCAAGCCGAACCACCACAGACGCCACAAGCGCGGGGCTCCGTACAGCACGAAGCAGGGAATTAGTGTACGTATCCGTTATTGTCAAAGCGATGAACACATCAGGGGGATCAGATAGGTAGGCCAACCAGGATGAAACCACTGAGTCAGCTGGAGTTGAACCGGAGGTGCTCGTCTCGAAGTACAAGTCACACGTATCCGTAGCGATGAACGTTTGATTCGTATCTGCTTGCGCATATAGTAAGATATCAATATGATATCCATTAATCACCAAGCCACATGCTGCCTGGGAGAACGCAATGAGATCGTCGAGAGTCGGGAACAAAACGCCGAAATGACGGTGAGGCGTATAATGGCCAATATCTGAGAACTGTGCCGATTGGTCAAGGATACGTAGGTGATCGCCTCCACCACCAAGAGTAGATATGTACTGCCTATCAAAAGAGTTCAGAACGTCCGAATGAGACGCGAAACAACTGTCCCCAGCTGATTCTCGACCAATGATGACACCGCCGATCATGTCGGGCCGCGTGCTTGAAATCCAGCGTCCAAGTGCCAACCACGAGTCTAGGGTCTTATTCATGAATGCACATTCGTCAGAAAACGTGAGGCTTGGCAGTACGAAGGGGGGGACGAGAAAATCCGCGGGACGGTGGGATGCTAGGCACGGTTCCTTACGTTCCCCGAGAGAAAAGCCCTTTGGGCCAAGGGGGAATGTCACGTCGGGGGGATTGAGAAGCAGAGAACCGGTCTCGTTATTCACTTCTTGTAGACCCGACTCTCCGAGGAATAGTGTCCAGTCGGTTGACGTATGGAACGCTGTGTCAATGAGAGCCTTGGCAGAACAAGTTGCTTGAAGGCAAGGGAGCAAAGTCAGTTGTGTGGGCAGAGTATATCTGAACGAGGAAATGATTTGGCGAAGAGACAATCGCGCCTTAGCCAACAACTTTTCAGGGCAAAGGATGACGATTTCTTCGATCCTTGCGGGGTGCTCGAGGATACCGGCGAGCGTCCTTGCCAGAGTCGGAGTACTTTTTTCTGTCAGGGGGAGAGCAACGGTGACCGAAGAATTGAGGATTGTCTTTGCGGACCCAAGTTCGAGTTGATATAGAGGCCCAAGTGCACTTGTCCACGTCTGATCGAGCGCTTTCGGAGGAATGAAAATAGCTGGATGAACATCCCATCCTGGGAAATAAGTATTCGCTGAAAACGGATCGGCAGAATGGCTAGCGTAGCCTCTGAGAAGAACGAATATAAAGAATATCAGAGCGAAGAGAAGCATAAGGAGTCCCCGAGGAAGGCGGTTGAAAGGGCGCTCACGCCGAAGTCGACTGGCTTTGACCTATGGAAGACTTGGACATATGACAATTATGAATTAAGTTGAACTCGGGATAAAACCAGTACAGTGTCGATGACGTCATGCGCGATGCGCGAAACGACCGCTAGCCGGATTACCAACGCATATGATCTGCAGAGGCACGATAATTACAAGACATGTACACCAGAAAACAGCGCAAATTCTCGGTATCATTGTGGGCCATCCTTGCTGCTGAGGCTCCTGAAAAACTCCGCGTAGGCATGATCTACATCAAACATCAACTGGAAGGCGAGTTTTTCAATATTGTTCATTCGGCTACCCGGAACTACACCTACCTGTCTTGTTTGTTCTTCCGTGATTTCATCAGATGCCTTCATCCCATTTAAAGTGATAAGCCTGTAGAGAGGTGAGTAGAAAACCTGACGCGTCTGCGACAAACGCAGCCATCCAACCATTTTGCTCCGTCCTTCCCAATCTTTACTTCCCTTGAACCGCGCATAGCCTGTGACAAGTTCCTGAAGAATTGGGTGTAGTTGGTCCTTAGCACGCAAGCGTAGCTTGAGTGCGTCCATAAAAGTGATGAAACTCTGCCAAGTTACGTCGGTGTGAAATACCTAGGGATTGAAAGACAATATTGAGACCTGTGTCGTTTCATGCGACCCACTTTCCAGTCTCGGGGCCTGCTTCACTCGAGTGCTCGACAGTCGCCTGGCACCCCGACCTCGAGGCGATGAAGCGCCGCGGGGTGATCCATCTTCCATAAGGAAATAATTGGGTCAAAAGCAAATGGTGCAAACAGCCTAGTACTTACCCGATATCGACTCATGAATTGCTCGATACTTGGCACGTCGTCGCCGACCAGTTTAAGCATGGTCTTGTATTGCGATAACAGTCGGGTGCATGCGGGT
Source organism: Lactarius hatsudake (assembly GCA_024734325.1). Classification (NCBI taxonomy): domain Eukaryota; kingdom Fungi; phylum Basidiomycota; class Agaricomycetes; order Russulales; family Russulaceae; genus Lactarius; species Lactarius hatsudake. The sequence goes on from JANSJP010000007.1 coordinate 598,387, forward strand.
GAATACCTCTTAGTCTCCCGCCCTTAGCACGCTACCCACCCCAAACGATATAAGGATATGAACGACGCACTCTGCCGCCGTCACTGAGTCACGCACGTATGCACGCTCCAGATAGTCCAACGCAACGATAATACCATAGAGGGTCGCAAGTGACTCATACTTCTCTCGTTCAGCATTCGTCGTGTAGAGACGGGCTTCTTCGTCAAGAGATAAATGCGCGGACATAATACAAGAGCAAGAGCGACCTAAGCGTTTGTCGGATGATGTTGTTCCTGATCGCCCAGATCAGCTGACCTCTGCTGCCTCGCCACCGTCATCATGGTTGGCTTTTCAATGGACCCAACCCAGGCAAACACTCGGGAATACCAACAGCAAGCCGTCGATGCTGAAATCAAATCGTTGGAAGGCTCCATTCGAGCCTTAAAGCTTCGCCGTAACGCACTCACGCCCATTTCGTCTCTACCTACCGAGGTCATCGCCGCCATTTTCTCCATGTTGCGACCCGTTGCGTCATCCTTTACGACACTGGGTGAAAGGCCAGACCCTTTAGCATGGTTACGTGTAACCCAGGTCTGCCACTACTGGCGTCCAGATTGCACTCAACCAACCGCTCTTCTGGAGTCACGTCAATTTCACCACCCTAACTTCGGCTGGCGTGGCTGAGACCCTTGCTCGGGCGAAGATGGCACCATTATATTTGGAGGCAAGGGTTCCCACCGGTTGGTGGGATGATGCTCGATTTAGTGTGTTCCAAAAAGACCTCCAGGCGCATGTCTCCCACATATGTCATCTTGGCATTAGTGCAGAAGCCTTCCGTTTTCGCGAAATACTAGAAGGGCTTGTATCACCTGCCCCCACTCTTGAACACCTTTCGTTGTCCAGTGTGGGACACTGGGACAGTGAATTATTATCGTCGCGAGTATTCGTCCCTGACACTCTTTTTGATGGCACCGCCCCTAGGCTCTCTCACCTCGAGCTCCACAATTGCGACATCAGTTGGAAATCACTACTCCTGAAAGGCCTCAAATACCTCGAGATACACATGCCAACCACGGATGCGAGGCCGAGCCTCTCAGATTGGTTGGACGCTCTAGGCGAAATGCCACAACTCAAGACACTTGACCTTCATTCGGCTTCCCCGGTTGCCCCTCCTGGTGCCTTGCTCTCATCTGGCGTCGAGCGCACCGTCACACTCCCTTCCCTCGCACATCTAAATATCTCCTCCGTCTCTGCAAGAGATTGTGGGCTCGCACTCGCCCACCTCCTCCTACCGGCTCTCACCAAGTTGTGCTTCACGGCAACATCTTGTAGCCAGGACGGCAGCGACGTGCAAGAAATCCTCCCATATGTTGCTCGACACGCCCACGGACCTCAGGATTCCCAACCTCTACAAAATGTGGTCGTCCGGAACCATAGAGCGTGCGCCGAGATGTTTGTGGGGACCCTGCCCAGTATCGACGACAAGTCATCCCCAATTACCCTTCTTGACGCCATGCTCTCTGCACGTGTGGTGTTCTCTGTCACGGGCAGGGTTTGGTCTCCTGGGACCCACGCGGAGGTCTTTGATGCTACAATGATGGCCCTCCCCATTGACAGTCTCGTGACGCTCACCTC